>JAUIMM010000368.1:9930000-11130000 GCA_031769625.1 Taudactylus pleione | reverse complement strand
TGCTCAGAAGTCCGATGGTGTGGCTCATGCCTGACCGATGCTGCGTCTTTTTGCGCACCATGGTGGATTACAGCAGCAGTCGGTGGGCCTCTCAGCATGTGATCCATCGGCTGCAGCTTTAGCATAAAGTTTCAGCCACTACTGCTATAGAGTCCACCTCTGAATCACCGCTATACACTTTACGCTATTAACATAGTGTTACAACATATTTTAACAAGTGTTCACCCAATCATAGTTAACTATAGTACACATACAGTATAAGGGGCCTGATTCAGAGTTGTATTCAAACCCAATGGTTTTCGTACTACTCTGATGGTAGCCGATCAGCGCAAGCGCAGGATCTGTAGTGTGCATGTACTGATCAGTGTCTGCGAGATCGCTCTCACTGCTCCCTAAGCTGCAGCATGATTGTTGGAATTGTTTGGAGGCAGGACAGGGTTGGCGATGGTGTCCGCTTTACAAAATTGAGGCGTGTTGCTCCAATTAGATAACTGTGTCAAGGCCAGGGTCTGCATCTTCCAATGCAGATTTCATAGCCCCGGCAGAGGAGTTCTGGTGGTCATTCTGAGTAAGCTTAGGCGTACTCAGATGGCCGATGGCTGCCCAATGGTGATCTAATGCTGCGTCTTCACACGTTGCACTTGGATCTGTATTGCTGGCAGTGTGCATCTTTAGTTTTCAGACGCCTCCTAGTGCATTAGTATTTTTTGCATCAGGCCCTATATTTCCAACTATATTAAAGTGACCAGGGGTCACAAGAGGGATATTTAGCAAACCTTTCATAGATGACAAATGGGGTATTGCCCATGGCAACCAATCAGGTATGTACTAGATAAATTATATTGGTTGCTATGGTCAACATCTCCACTTGACCCCTTTAGAATGTTTCATAAATCTCACTTTAAAGACCCACCCCACCCCATATACCCCACCCCATACACCGCATACATCAATTTGATTGGGATCCGCAAATCAAGGATTTTCAGCATGAAAATTTTCTCTGATTCCCCGACAGATCAGTGACCATCAATGGGCGCCGATCTGCAAGTCCTATCCGCGATTCCAGTTGGATCGTGGAATTTGCGAAACAGCCTGATCTAACAGGCCCTTTAGTCCAGTAAACATCTATGGAGCTGCTGTAGGTATTTTTATCACCCCTAAAACTGAATGTAATTCATACTTGCCTACTATTAAGTTTTCCTCCCCGAGAAGAAGCAGGTGGGTGGCGATGGAAGGCTGGCCTGACGTTGAGCGTCATTAAGCCCGACCCCTCATGATATATTGCAGCAAATAGTGCAGCTGTAAATAGGGGGTGGGGCCAAATGAGGTGGTTCTTGTAGAATCGTGTCATTAAGGGGGGGGCTAGGGTTAGGCACCCCCCCGGGAGGGTTAGGTTTAGGGTGCGGGGAGGGGGGGTTAGGTTTAGGCACTAATGGGGGGGAGGCTAGGGTTAGGCACCACTAAAGGAGGGTTGGGGGGGGGAAGGAGTTAGATTACTTACAAGCCCCAGTCGGGAAGTAGTTTCGGCGGGGTTACGCTGTTGTTATTTGATCCGGCGGCTATTCAGCCGGCGGCATTAAATACTGATTCCACAGTACATAACCCTCCCAGTGACATTTTCCAGCGGTCCTATTTCAGCATTGGCATCCCAAGCTGTGTCTAAGTTAGGTAATGTGTGTCACAACCAATATGTTTACAACTAGTGATGAGGTTCAGTTAAAAATACCTCTGAGTAATTCAATCTGTGACTCTGTAGATACTTGTCACCTCTATTCTGAAGGTAACAGGAAATAAGGAAAATGGACATGACTTGACCTGATCAAACAAACAAGCATAAATAATAGGTTTTTGTGGTAAAATCATCTCCTGTACAGTTATACATATATAATAAAAAGGCTTATTATAAATGATTAATCCCCGGGCACAGGGCAGCTCTGAACACGGTTGTTGTTTTCATTTGGAATAAGGTAATCTGTAATGTTTGTGTGGACACACCGTGGATATAGTCCAGAGGGTATCAAGGACAGAGTCTTCAAATAGTGTGACCTGCCTGAGGAGTCAATGAGTTTAGTATTGCCCTGTGACCTTTATGTGCACTCATCTTTTGTACACGTGGAAGTAGACACACATTGATTCTGAATTGTCATTTAAAGAAGAATTCCAGTTGAAAGTATTATTTTTCCAATAAACCTCCTGAAATAATAGAAAAAATATCATTTATATCTCCTGGTTATAATTCATCCCCGAATCATTTCTACAGTCCCCATACTAAAGTATGGGGACGTAGAAATTATGTAATTCATCAAGTTCCGAAAAAGCTTTTTTTTTGTAACTTGTGAGTGATACTGTATGCCACCCTGAGATGGCGTACAGCATCCAATACCCATCAGAAGATGCCTTTTACACTGCACCTGCTGCCTCTTGGAGGGAGAGAAGAGCTGTCTGTCACCATGAGCAGGAAATAAGCAGCAGGGAGGGTGAGGTTGGTGAGCTGGCATCGTCACAGAGTAGCCGGCGGGGAGGGACTGACAGACCGTACCTGGTAGTATGGAGGGGAGAGCGTGGGACTTGTGGACCAGGGAAGAATAGCCGGAGAGAGGGGACAGCGCATACGGCAGCAGAAGGTGAGGGGGGGGCTTGGGACACTAGAGCAGAGGAGTCGGTAGGATCAGGGGGAGATAAAGGAGCAGTGGAGCTGGCAGCCGAAGGGGGTGAGACACCAGTGAAGACAAGCCAGGGGCAGGGTGGAGACAGAGCCAGCAGCGGGGTAGGGGGGAAGACGGGTACGGGAGTAGAAAAGCCAGCAGCGGGGCAGGAGGGGGGAGACACCAGAGCAGAGGAGCCGGCTACAGGGAGGGGGTAATTTAATGTGAGACACCGGAGGAGGGAGGGGGGATTGAGAGACAGGAGCCAGCTGCAGGAGAGGGCAGAGGATGCTGGCAGGGAGCGGGGACACTGGGGAGAGAATGTGCGGTTGGGGAGTGCTGGACATTGGGGAGAGAGTGCTAGCAGGGAGGGCAAAGAGCAGGGACAATTGCCCAGCTGAGGAGGAAAAGTATCACATCTCCGAAAAGCTGTCTCTGCAGAAATAGCAGCTTTTTGGAAGTGATACTTTAGTAATCAAGGAATGATGAATAGGTCTGGATTTAACAATTAACTTGCAGCGAGTTCAAAACTAAAGTATCACCACATACATTTTTACCATGATGGATATGGCCCATAATGTCTTATTTGTTAGATCTTTATATGTTCTCAGTACATTGCTTGGCTGAGAGCAGTACACACACATGTGCAACGTGCATCATCCTATAAATAAATAAATAAATATTTGTATAACTTTGAAGTGAGTGGATTTAATACTTTTTGTGTGTTAAGGTCCCCATACATCAGAAATCCACAATTGAACGATTTGAAGATTTGTTGCCTGGATCTCCCAATCTAGCAATCTGCACCCATACATTACAGATCTTTTAAGGCACACATCCACTAGACGATTAAATTGAGCAATTGAACGATATCGTTATCGTTCAATCGCTCGATAATTGTTTGAAAATCGTTTGCAGATTGTTTAAAAGATGTCTTTAACGACCAGCGATGCGCGCTCCCGCTGGTCGTTTAGACATCTATAATCGTACAACAATGTTGTACAACTTAATGATCAGACAGCTATAATCCCGCCTATTACTTGCTGGATCTGCGGCCTTCCTGTTATTGTAGGACTATGAATTTTTGAGGTGTCAGAAACATTGCCTTTAATATTTCCCAAATAGAGCACTAACATAACACAGCGATATCTTTGTGCACTGTAATATATATATATATATATATATATATATATATATATAGTGATACATGCATGATATAATCAGTAAGTACACATACCTAATGTTCATGGCTAGTATAGCAATTAATGAGATCGGTGCTTTACAAAGTCAGTGTCATTGCTGCATTTCTTCCAAGTGTACAAAGGGTGATTGCTGTGACAGCAGGGCAGCATGGCAGAGATGGAGCTAGGGCTTGGCAAAGGCTGCTTAGACTTGGAGAAATTAGTTATAATATGACAAACATGAAATACTTCTCCGTGTTGTAAACCATCACATTTATTTAATAACATTTTAACTTGTGTGTTTACAAAATGCGCATTGTAACTATTTATAGGTCACTTAGTTATTTGATTTGGCAGCAAAGTGCCAATGACTGCATGCCCAGTATTTCTGTGTCTGGGAAAAGCTGTTGGCTTGTTCATTTTACCATGTAACATTCACTAACAACAACACTGCTTAAAGATCTACACCCTGAATGATAAAGCTCATGTCGGTATAAACGATGTAATACAGTATGGGCTGATTCAGAGCCGCACACAATGCCAATGTTCACCTAGTTCATCGATTATTTGTAACTGCGCATACGTGAAAAATTCTGATATCTCCTACTGCGCCTGCGTTACGCTGAGTGTACAGGCAAAGGTGCTGTAGCGAAAGATTCAGACAGTCTCAGAAGTGTGGCGGGACAGTGATAGGCGTTCCTGGCTGGTGACTGGGAGGTGGCTAGTAGTGCATGGAAAAATGGACCAATCAGTGGCTGTCTTATGGGAGTATCACAGCGTGTGAATGCAAGCGCTGCATTCCTAGACTCACAGCTGCAGGCATAGGAGGCCATGGTCAGACAGAAATACTGCACCTGCCATAGGGCTTTAGCAGACTTCCATGGTAGGACCAATGGTGGCGTATAAGGACGCACCAATCGGTATTACGGTGTGCACTAAAAGTGGGCGTCTCAGTCCTTGCACATTCACGCATGTACGCAAGGGAAGGACTTTGTATGCCATTTGTATAAACTTGCAGATAGGCAACAGCCAATCAGGCCCTATGTCTCTTAATGGTGTGTTTAGATGAATACAGAATTGGTAAGTGTACCCCCAGCCCTCCTCAGAGCAGCTGGTCTGTTACCCCATGAAAGGCTTACACATGGTAAGTGGTGGACTGGGGAAAGAACCAGGGCCTTTACATGCATACTGTAAATGACCTAAAAGTAACCTGAAGCTGGGTGGCATCCCAGTGGCAAACGTAGGATTTCTAGAGGGGGGTTTCCAAATGCTAGATTTTAGAGTGAGTGTGGCCACTCCATGAAGATGGCAGAATTAGCACTTATCCAGCTTTAATATGTGTCATACAAAGTATATTGTGTGCCATAATCCCGGCATATACAGGACCAGTGATCACAGTAAGCCATTATATGCGGCATTAGGCCCATCCTGCCTGAGCTGAATGTTTTTAATTTAGATGTGGGCACCATTCCAGAGTATTGGAGAAAGTCTGGGAGTCTGGGGGAGCAGCAGAATAACCTAGCACTGCCCTGGACATATATGTACATATTGGGCTCTATAGCAGTACATCCCTAACAGTGCATGGTTTCCAGATCTCCTAGTTGGTGCACAGGTTATTTATTACTGGCTGATACATGTTAAAAGGTGGTGCTAATTATGTCATTTGTGATACTGAGAAGAAGATGCAGCACTCACTAGTAAAATTATATTATATTACCATTTCTATTGTGATCATGGTGTGGGCTGGGAAGGGGGATTTCCAGGCAGCCGGAACCCCCCCCCTGTGTTTGCCTATGCATCCAGGGTGGAACTAATCTGATTAAATGGCCATATGTAAATAGTGTACCAAATGTAAAACAAAAAAATACACTAGAAACAATCTAACAGCTTTTCTTAGCGATAATGTCATATAAGACCACCAATCACCTTAATCAGAGCTGAGAGAGCTGATGATAGGGGTAAACTGTGCCAAAGTCACTTAGCCATAAAAAGCTGTCCCTGCACCATAGCACTTCTGAATTGCTCCAGTATCCACCACCTCAACTCGCCAATAGGCCCGTATGGGCCTAATTCAGAGTTGTAAGCTACAATATTGTACAGCTACAGCTACTGTGCAATAATATGTTAATGCTGCAAGAGGCGTCTCCTGCCAGCTTCTGTGATCCGCAGCTGCGTCCAAGGATGCAGCATCGGATCACTCTGCGTGACCTGAAGGTTACTCAGGATGGTCAGTGGTTTCACACAGCTGAAGCAAAGTGAAGCTGCTTACAAGGAAGCAGCCACTGTCCATTTTCTGGGACGCTACCCCCATTCTGCCCCAAATGGCCACAGCCTGTGTTTCTTACATGACTCACCAGTGTGGCCTCTTCTTTATCTATTTAAATGAATCCAAGGGCAGATTCTGGCGGTTATGAGAATTTACTCCCACATGATGTCAATGGTCTGGAGAAGTTTGAAAAAAATGTTGTGGCCCAGGGTTGAAGCAATTCCTGCTGCTTACATTTATGCCTATACTTTGGGTAGTGCTAGTTTTATTTATTTATTCATAATTTTTGCTATTGGTATATAGCTTTCTGAGTCCTTCTACCTACCCATCACCTGTTATCCTTTCAAGGAACTTCCCATTTTGTTGATTTATGTGACTTTACTGTATTGTAGGTTCAGTAACTAAAAAAATGATACTATTTAAAACAAAATTAAAAAACATATCTAAAATACAAAATAAAAAAGTTCCAGAAACAACAAACAAGAGTGTGTGTCTGTGCTGGTCTCCATTGCACTTTGGAGTCTATGGGATTATAGTGTTTACATTTTAACCACACCATATCTGTGCGGGTCAGATGCCATGCTCTCCTATGATAATAAGTGACTTTGTCTACAGTTCATACAGCCCTGTGTTTACAGTCCTCTTCGTGTTTCGTGGTAAAGCATTTGCTTGTACAGAGAAAATATCTGCTGATTTGTCAAAGATTAGATCTGACAAAATCCATTGCTGGCAATGTATGTCTCTTGGTTGGGGTACTAGCCAGACAAATTTACCCATTGTTTAGCTTCTATCACTGACATAAAAATTAATAGAATAAACAGCTCTTGAGAACTGCTAAATATGTACTGTAGCTGGTTCCGAAATTACTTATAACAATTCAAATTTGAAAACACATTTAATAAAAATGTACATTAGAACATACCACACTTAAAACTTTTGCTTTAATTAATTGTAACAGTGATTACATCAATATGTGTCATTTAGTGGCAAACAATTGCAACAATTTTTCATTCCAGCTGAATGTACTGTAATGCTGGCCATACACCTGCGCGACGAGCATCAGATAAGATTCACCTCACGACCCCCTGGAGCTCCCTGGCAGTCCTGGCGGCACGATTTGCTGTTTTTCTTTGCACACGATCTGTCGTATGATCGATCGTGTGCCTCACGCGCGTATCAGGGAAAAGCCATTGAATTGACATGAATGGATGCACGATGCATCGCATACACAAAATACACGGTACGATCTGCACACTATATGATGGACCATATGGGCTGCACATCTGATCATACGATCCATTTTAGGAGCTGCGGGAGTGCTCATCGGATCGTATCATCCTAAAAAAAATATATGATTTTCACACGATCCATCGTACGACTTTTCGAAAATCGTCCAATCGTCCCGAAAACATGCAGGTGTATGACCAGCATAACTCTGAATTGAACACAGTAAAATGAACATAATACAGTTTGATTACAAATGATCAATCATGAAAACACACACATATACACACATCCATACTTCTGTCTCTCCCTAAATCTAATGGAGTAGGGATGACCATTGACCATCCATGGGTGATGTTTTTGCCATCTATGGTGGAGATCCAGTGGTTCTCTGTCATTGATAGAACTGAGCACTACAATGTTTTCTTTTTCCCTGATGCCGGGATAAGGAGCTTAGCTCCACCCCGATGTAACCTGTGAAGCTCCGCCTCCACCTCTGATTGGCACACTGCCAGTGAGTAATAAAACAGAGAAATGGTTCCCTGTCGATGCTTTCATACCATCGATGTTATCTACAAATTGTACCATCGATGTTACTATCAATGGTTGACCCACCAATGGCCATCCCTACTCGGGAGATTCCATGAAATAGTGGTTGGCCAGGTCGGGTAGGCTCAACACAGTGATGATGTCATCAGTCTCCTCCCACTGTGGAGGAAAAATCGGGGCGAAAAATAATGATGTGTGCTACAAGAAAATGGTCACCGTGCTCCAGCACAGTAATGGCTATGTGCCCAAAAGCTGTGTGACAAATTACATGTCATTTGTGCTCAGGGAAGTGTGATGATATACTGCTCCATTAAAGAACATGTGTGTGTGTTACATTACAGGGCTTGTGTGCTTCATTACAGCGATTTAGTGTTGCACAGCGTGGGAGCTGTAAACATTTTGCCCCTCTGAAAATGCAGGTGCTATAGTGCAAATAAAGGCTAATGGTAAAAGCTGCTTTTGATGGTGCCTCATACACAACTCAACTGGCACAATCTTAGTTTCTCACATATCTACATGGACACTAACGTGCTCCCCTCCACCCAAAAAGAAAACAACTGGAAGTAACTAACAAGAGAAGTGGCTGTAGCCAATGACAGTGCTGCTGTGCTGCTTTGTAACAGAGCCGCCATGGCAGGAACAGCATTGTGAAGAGGCTATGAGGGGGTATGGGGCTGCCATTGCATTGACATCCTATGAGGGTAACCTTCTGATACTATATGGAGCGATAATGAGGGTGTATGAGAGCACCATGATGTTATATGGCATCTTTGTGATGCTACAGTATGTGGAGGCAGTATGAGTCTATATGATGGCATTGTGAGGGTTATAGGATGGGATATCAGGCTGCATATTGTTTAGAGTTGTTGGAAAATATTACTTTTTATAGCAGTATTTTAGGGGTAGATGTATGGAGAAGTGTGCCAGTAGAGAAAGTTTCCCATGGCAACCAATCAGCATCTATCTATTATTTTATAGAACGCACTTGATAAATGTAACCTCAAAGCTGATTGGTTGCCATGAACAACTTCTCCACTGGCACACTTCTCCACTGCTTCATACATCTACCCCAATATCTTAACAATTCATAACTCGTGTGCATGTAATTATACCACACTACGGAGGAGATGTATCAAACCTTGGGGAGAGATAAAGTACCAACCAATCAGCCGCCAACTGCCATTTTAAAGGCTGTGTTTAAAAATGTCAGAAGCTGATTGGTTGGTACTTTATCTCTTTCGCCACTTTATCGCTCCCCAAGGTTTGATACATCACCCTAAGAATATGCATTAGTGTGCCATACTGTTCTATCTGTCTGTCTATCTCTTTAGTATTGTTTATTGACATTTACTTTTATAGCATCCCCATTAAAGCATACTAATATAAAACCTCTGTGCAATGCTGCACTCCTTTATCCTTTTATATTTGGGCCACATGACTTCAAAGGATACACTACGAAGAAGTCTTCACATTGCCAGTTCTGTTATTCATATAATACTTCTACATCATATCTCAGTGTGCTCTACGATCTGCATAGATAAATCACATCAGCAGATTACTTTATTTATACTATAATGACGCATGCATATACTCCAGGAGAGGTAAGTTGCGCATTACATATTTAAACCGTGCCTCATGAACACAAGTACGTCCAAATGACTTATCATATTTATAATGGGAATTCTGTCCACATGGGGGAGCTCTGTACATGTGTTCAGCAGTATGAGTGAAATATCAATGTGTAATACTGCACCATGGGGTCTATTCATCATCACTTAATTTCTACAAAAGCAGGTGAAAATGTTCATTT
This sequence comes from Taudactylus pleione, assembly GCA_031769625.1. Lineage (NCBI taxonomy): Eukaryota > Metazoa > Chordata > Amphibia > Anura > Myobatrachidae > Taudactylus > Taudactylus pleione. The sequence goes on along the minus strand of JAUIMM010000368.1, from coordinate 11,120,325 downwards.
TCAATTGTAGAAATGACGCTTTCGGGCCATTCATCAAAAAGGGGTCGATCATGGCCATTCGGGGGGGGGGTATGGTGAGCCAGCAATGGATGCTCGGACACCTTCTCACTATATTTTTAACTAAAAATACAGTGAGAAGTGTGCGGAGGGGATTCGCAGGGACAGAGCTTTATCGCAAGCCCTATCCCTGCATGCGGTTGTTAGTACATCAAAGTTTAAATTCTACATTTATATTTAGAATTTAGTCAAAAATATCACTTAAAATAGCATTTAAAATGCGGAATGTTGTATATAGGGGCCTAAAGTTCATTTACAAAAGTGCAAAATGTCTGTGAGCACAGGGCTTTTCATTGTGTTCAAAGTGTCTGCCATTCACATAGATAGACGCAGGCCCACTTTACAGATTTAGGACCTTCCCCAGAAAATAAGTCTTCTTCTACTTTTGAATTGCTGCAGGTTTGATTGGAAATGTGGTTGGTTTACAGAGTGAAAATTTTATTTCAGACTTTTTTTTAACAATTTTTTTCTTTATTGAAGCATGAATACATATACTACAAAACTAATTTGACATATATAACATAAATAATATATAAGGCACAAAAATTGTATATAAATAAATACCAAAATAAAATCAACAATACGTATTTAGTAAATACAGAAAATAACTAGACTCGGACCTGCGTATCACAACTACCCCAGGCAGACGTAGTGTCAATAGCTTTTGGGGGGTCATGGGAATACATGCATGTTTTGTACCACATTGTACCTCGGAAACATTCCCTAAGGAGAGGGGAAAGAGTGTCAATATAGCTCTCTCGCATGGCACAGAAATGTTACTTAAATTTTTATTTTTTCAGAGAAGCTTCCAGCCAATCCATCCTAAAAATATAGAATCATTTTTCTAAAAAAAGAATGATGGACTGTATCCAATTCTTGGCTGCCGCAGATATCACTATTAATACCTTACTGTACGTACCCCCTGTGCCACTCTTTCATCCTGAGGTAAAATGCCAAATATGGCCCATTCAGGTGTTAAAGATAAGTAATTTCCCAAATGGCGAGTGACATATGCCGATTTTGGTCTCAAATATGGACTATTACTGGGCATGTCCAAAGACAATGGAATAGACATGCCGTCAAAGACCCACACCTGGTACACGAGTGATCCTCTGCTATCTTTATCAAATATCTATGGTAAGGAGAAAGGTACGTCCTGTGGAAGACATTGAGAAAGAGTTCGACATATGACGCTGCAGGAATCATTTTAATTAAGTTATCTAATGTTTGTAACAGAGGGCCTGATTCAGAGCCGAACGCTCTGACCAGAGCGCTCGCTCTGAATCAGGGCCCTCCTCCATGAAAATGGAGCGGCCTCCTGGCCGCTCGCATAGCTGTGGGTGACCACCCACAGCATATGCGGGCGTCCATGATGATGGTCGCGATGGTCTTGACCATCGCGACCACCGGGTTTGCGACGGAGACCCTGCGGTAGGGTCTCTCTGCCGCAAGCCCTGGAGTGATTTTGGCTCTATCAGAGCCAAAATCACTCCCACTGACATCACTAGTGATGTCAGTGGGGCTGGCTTCAGACGGTAGGCGTTCCCATGGGAACGCCTCCGTCTGGCAGGCACGCCCACCAAAGGGGGCGTGCTGTCAATCAACATCGACAGCACGCCCCCTTTGGTGCGAGACCCGGAGCGATGGAGAGCCCGTCGCTCGCCGGGTCTCGCGCATGTACACGATGGAGCTCCCTCCGTCGTGCGCATGCGCAGTGGGGGAACATCGACCTGCTTGCGAGCGTCCTGCACTCGCGAGCGGGTCTGAATGACCCCCAGAGGCCCTGATTCAGAGCCGGACGCTCTGACAGAGCGCTCACTCTGAATCAGGGCCGTCCTTCTTGATCTTTAGAGTGGCCTCCCGACCGCTCGTATAGCTGTGGGTGACCACCCACAGCTATAGCAAGTGGCCAGGAAGATGGTCATCGCGACCATCGGGTTTGCGACGAGACCCTTGTGGTAGGGTCTCGTTGCCGCAAGCCCTAGAGTACTTTCGGCTCAAACAGAGACACTTGTGATGTCAGTGGGGCCTGCCCCAGACAGTATTCGTTCCCATGGGAACGCCTCCGTCTGGGCAGCCATGCCCCCGGCACGCCCACCAAAGGGGGCGTGCTGTCGATGTTGAGTATCTTTTGTACGAGACCCGGAGCGACAGTTTGCCCGTCGCTATCCGGGTCTCGCGCATGCGCACTGGGCCACCATCGACCCGCTTGCGAGTGCTCGGGCCCAGAGTCCACGTGGTCAGAGATGGGAAATGGTTTCTCCACTGAGCTAAAACCAGTAGTTCTCGTTTCATATTGTGGTGGGTCAGTATTGTTGCTATTGTAGGACCACTTTCTTCATTATTTATTTTTTCTGCTGAAAAACGTTCTAGTTTAGTCCAGTTTATGTCTTAAATGAACTGTGAACATGTTTGTATTTGTGACCTTTTTGCCACTGTTTTGGGTTTGATTTTTTTTTACGTTGCTTAAACTGCATTAATAAATGAAGGTGAAATATGAAAGGCATTAACAGTATAGGATTGCCCCATCTTCCGGGTGCGAAAATGCTATGTGATGATCCCATCTAATCAGGGAATGCTGGTGAATCCCATTTACATAATCGCTTGCTGCCAAATACCTAATTACTTTATGTGGGTGCATAAATAGGGTCATTCATGCATCTAGCCTGCCACCTGCAAGCAGCACCCAATCCACCCAGCACCACTCTTTAGAACATGATGCATTGTGCAGCCCCACAAAATTGTACAGTAAGGGCCAAATGTAATAGGGTGAGAGTTTAGAAAATGTGAGTTTTCTCACACTTTTTAAACTCGGCCAATGTAATAGAGTCCAAAAACAGAGCAACAGAGCAAACTCGCATGTTTTTCAGACCCAAAAAACTCTCCCGATTTAAAATCTCATGCAGATGTTTTCCCAGTTTGAAGATGAATTGGACCAATGTGAGAGCTTACATGTTCTAAACTCTCCCCCTATTACATTTGGCCCTATGTATAGTGGGAAAGGAAGAAGAGGTAATCTCACTGTTTTGTCCCTATTCCACTCACTGTGGGCCTGATTCAGATTTCGTAATAGAGCAGAGGTTCCCAAATTCGGTCCTTAAGGCACCCTAACAGTCCAGCTTTTAAGGTAATCCATGTTGACCACAGGTGACTTATTTATTTAGTACCTGAGTCAATTTGATTTAACCACCTGTGCTTAACCATTAATATCTCAAAAACCTGAACTGTTGGGGTGCATTTAGGACCGAATTTGGGAACCTCTGGAATACAGTCAGGGCCATAGAGAGCTGGCCTGAGCCCCCATTACAATTGAGGGAACGTGGCCTAATTACAGTAGGCATGACCACAACCCCTTTAGAAAAAGTAAAGCAAAAAAAAAACCTTGCGTCATTCCCTACCATCCAAGTGGGCACAGAGGGGGAATATAACCTTGTGGCGAGCGTAGCGAGCCACCAAGCCCGAAGCGTAGTGAGCGGCCAACTCTCTTCTTTAGGTGGGGACAACTTTCGGTACTTGTGTACGTAAAGTACACAAGTACCATTTAAAACATTCATTGGGTTCTCTCTGCAATCGGTCCGTAAAGTACACAAGTACCTAAATGAATAGTTCCCACCTACTATTAAATGATTTACCTCACCACATCAAAAAATTAATAGCCCAGCCCCCACCCCCATTACATTAAATTATTAACCCTTACCACACTAATAAATGGCCAACCTATAAAATTAATAGTAGAGTCCTCCTTCCCTACTGCTATTAAACTCTGCGGCCGCCACCATTGTTCAGCAGTGGGGAGCACTTCATGCACAGTCAGAGGTGTGTATAAACCCCCTGCCCAAGAGTCCCTGGGGAGTGCCATCCTGGCCAATCCCTTCTATCTCTAGCTGTATGGCAAATACCTTATACTTTGCTGTATCTGTAATCTAGTCTTTTGGAGAGCAGGATAAAAACACATTACTGCACATTCAGACAGAATTCATGCCCATTGCTAACCATGAATGACTCAAGGAAATAGAATATGAGGCTTAGCAACAGGAGAAACTAGATAGTAGGACCGAGCACCATTTAAGCTCCAAACGTTCTCCATTATAGCCTAATTGATCTGCCTGCCCTGGCGGCCGGGCATTTAGATATGATAGTCTGTGACTAGAAGGTAGAGGTATATTGTGTGCAGAAGTGCTGCTTCACTGTGACTTCTACAGCTCTACTTCTATCAGACTAAAGCAAGATGCCTAGGCTAACAGACAGGACATTAGGGCAAGGGGCTGACCCACTCACCTCCCCTTTATTCTTCCCATGCCCTCTGTGAATTGACATGCTGAGGAAGGACGTATTGTTGTTTGTAACGGTTTAGTTCAGTTGGTAAATAAATTAGGGTCTGTGTGTCATGTAGCACCACTTCTGGGGCAAAAGTAGACATAGATTTTTGGTGGCGGGGGGCGGTGGCGTCACAAGGGGGGTGTTGGCCGCACCCGAGTGTCACCCGCCGAGGGGTGACCGTGACACCAAAGTGACAACTCCTCAATGACAGTAGCATTACGTGCAGCTCTCGGCTCCTGGCACAGTGAGGGAGCCGGCACTGCAAACACACTGGTCCCCGGGGGCTGTCTGTATTTCCAGGACCCCCGTAATGACTAAAACGGGGGTTCTCCCCACATAGCCACGCCCCCTTTTGCCAGCCACGCGCACTACAAGTCTACCCGCACTACAAGTCTACTAGTGGGGGGAACAAAGGGGAATTTTTGCCATGGACTCCCCATGGTCTAGAATCATCCCTGCTTCACCTCAGATACTGGGATTTCTCTGACGCAAAATAAATGAAGTTGGCCGACCACTGATAAATTGCACATTTAAAAGTAATACTTTTAAAATTAGATATTTAGGTATGGACCTTCTTCAAATGCGGGGAAAGATCTTTTGGCAGAAAATGTGTGATGTATGGAAACAAAATATCCTTATTGAACACCCAGATGTGCTCTTGCAAGATTTGACAGGCTAATAAACTACTTACACTCCGCAATCCTACAAGAGATAATTCTTAAAATTGTCAGCAGGGCTTATATCTCGCAAATTCAGATGAAGTACTTTGTGTAGGAGGAGACTGGTTCCTGCCCTAAATTCTGGAATAAAATACTAACTTTTATAAACTTAGGGCCTGATTCAGGTTGGTTCGCAAGGCTGCTTTCGCACACACCCCACTCGCTGCGAAAATATGCTAATGAATGCAATTGCACGGCAATCACAGGACTATACCAGGATGCCCATCACTGTATAAAGCCACCCACTTCCCATGACATGCATCTGCAAGTCAGCGAAAACATTGAGTAACATCGGAACCATCCGCACAGTTGAGGTTGATCTGACCCTACCGCAGAAACTGCTAAACTTCCTGTTGTCATCTAGACTTCTGCCAGCGTATGCTGTCGCAGGGACTTAATTATGTACACCCCTGTAACGGCATTTAAACGCCCAGACACGCCTGCGTTTTTCTGACCACCCCCGTCAAACGGTGACTTTCTGTTAAACACTGTGTGAAGAGTCTGTGTGCTCACTGCGATCGCTTCCCGATCGCTGTGGCCGGTTCGCGCACGCGCACTGCGTCTTATACGCATGCGCAGGATGCAAACATCGGGTGGCTGCGTGCAAATGAAGCCTTGCGAACCAACCTGAATCAGGCCCTTAGAGTGGTATCCAATTAGCTCCGAACAATGTTCGGGCGCTAATTGACCCCCACTATCGGCGAAAAACAGCGATTTTTCGCAGATTATCCCTGATTTTCGCCAATGTTTTTTTTCACCATATCCTATTATTTTGTTCAAAATAATAGGATAGTACTCCCGAAAACACATAGGTGCCGCGATAAGCTTGCGGACCTATGTGTTTTTGCCTTCTTTAAGGTGGAAGAAACGGCAATTATCGTGGATTCTTTTTCGGGACACATTAGGTCCTGAAAAAAAAAACCCCGATAAGTGTCCGCGTCAGGTCAACTTCAGGGCTAATTGGATAGCCCCGGGCGAGGTAATTAGCAGCAGGAATTTACCGCGGCTAATTGGATACCTCCTAAATCCTACAATTCAGATTGAAGAAAGAACCGTCTTCTTTGGGGTGTTATCATTTTGATGCTTGGAACACAGAGATAGGGCCTGGTTCAGAGATCTACGCAATGCTGATATTTACGCAGATTAAGCAGATTTTAGCCATTGCGCATGCGTGGTAGCCGTACTGCGTACCCGAAGCGATTGGTTTGTGATTACGCTCACACAAAGGATACACTAGCAAAGTGACAGCTAGTCAGCGTTTGGGGGAAGTAATGGGGGGTGATTAGATAAACGCAGATGTGTTAAGACTATTTAAACACGTTTCATGGGCATGCATAAATTAGCCATTGCTATCTCCTCCGCCGCAGCAGCATGAGAGTTCTCAGCGTGTCAGACGAGGCGCAATGTTTGGGACAGGTCAGACTTTATTTAGAAGCTGTGTGGCTGCCTGATCTGCGTTGATGTTCCCGATGTTTACGCTGATGCATGTCATAGGATAGATATGAGAAGGCAGCAGTGGGCATCCCTATGCTTGGCTAAGCTTTGGAAGGCTTTAGCATAATGACATCTGTAAGAGGTTGCAGTTGCGATTGCATTAGCATAAATATCAGAATCAGGCCCTTAGTTTCCACCAATTACATACCTTTACTTGGAGTGATCCTATTCCTAGCCATCACTAATGCTGCTTTTCCACCTAAGTCCAAGGTCTGACCCGAGATTTGGAACACGGGGCCCGATTCAGACCCTCTCGCTAGGCTGCGTTCGCATGCAGCCTGCCAATGTTTGCAATTTGCGCATGCGTATGCATCAGTGCGATTGTGTGAACTAGTCCATGTGATCAGGAAGCGTTCGCTTGCTGCACATAGACAGTTCGCTAGAATGAGTGACAGGAGAAGCCGTTTGTAGGGTGACAGGATGGTCGATGGAAACGGGGGAGTGGTGGTGTGTACACAGGCATGTCTGAGCGTTTTAACGCAGTTTCAGAGGCGTGCATAATTAAGACACAGAGTCATAGTATATGTCAAATGGTTGTTTTACACACTGAAGCACTCGCAGTGTTTGCGGTAGGGTATGGTCAACCACAAGTGCTGCATTCGCTTCTGATGGTATTCGATATTACCGATGGTTGCATACACATCCTGGAGATGACGTGCATAAGTGGGCGCCTAAACACAGGCTGGTGGGTGTCTGCATACACTCTGTGATCGCACGCTAAGGGCCTGCTAATGCTAATGCCTCGCCTTGCGATCGCGGGATTGGCATACTTTGGCTGGGTGTGATCGCATCTAGCGAGCGGGTCTGAATCAAGCCCACAGTTCCAAAACAGGTCAGACCCTAGGCATACCCCTTTTCCACTACAGCGCTGATCTGGGTTATTCCTGGATTTGCGCCATTCACACTGCACATGGGTGAAGTGTAACACTTCTCCTGGCGCTTGGAGATGACATCATCTCCAAGCGCTGACAAACCAGGAAGTCCACATGCTGTAAACGGGACCCCGTTTGGATGACCCAGGTTACCCATTTACACTGCAGGGTTTTACAGGTCATTCCTGTGTTAAACCCTGCAAGTTATGTGGGTTGGATTCCCAGGTCACTTGACCCATGAATCCAACACTAGCCCCTTTTACACCTAGAAGCAACCCGGGTTAACCGTGCAATAACCCGGGTTTTATCTCTGGTTTAAAAGAGGTATAAGAAAGCAATACAACACAAATGGGCTTCTCCCACACCTCCATTTTTAAACATGGTAAAAGATGAACTATTTGCCATGTACAGTAAGTGCATTATTCAGAGATGTATGCTAACCCAATGGTTAGCGAACATCTCCGAAGGTGGGAGGACTGCGCATGTGCAGCCCTCCATCTGCGAGTAGGCTCACAGTGTCTCCCAGCCACAGCCTGATCGTTTGGGAGTCGGAGCGGGGGCGTTCCCTGGCAGCGTAACTGGAAACAGGGGCGTAAGTGCACGCAGACTTCCTGGCCTTGCATGCTGCCAGGATCCGGCCAGGCTGCAGGAAGCTTTAGCTCCCGCAGCCTGGCCAAAAGGACATTGACAACAATCGCGACCGTCGGTCGCGATTGTTCTGATGGTGACCCCAGGCTGCTACCTTGGTCGCAGCGCTGGGATAACGCAAATGCAGCAAGGATGTGAGTGACACCTCCTTCTGCATTTGCATTTTCAAAGGACGGAATTGCACAGCCGCTTATATGCGCCTCTGCAATTCCGTCCATCTCTGAATCAGGCCCTAAATCAGCAATAGGCAAATATGTGTCCAGCCGCACATCACGCAGAATGGAACCAGCTCGTATGTGTCATAATGCAACTTAGATCTAAAAAGTGGCTAGGCCCTTATCAGTCTATATTTAAGACACAGCTTCATAAGAAATCTCCAGGCTACAAACTGCCATGATACGTGTGTGTGTGTGTGTGTGTGTGTGTTTGTTTAACTATAGCAGGGCTGTAGTCGGTTTAGGTTTGCTATTTCCAGTGGATCTTTTTTGTGCTTTAGATGGAAACAAAAGCTGTGATGGGGAGAACAAACCACAAAGAGGATGCTGCTATGTCTAGAACTAGCCAGTTTAAACCAGCATCAGCTGTCAGTAGAAGAAAAAATAGAGGTGGGATGAAGACAAGGATTAGAAAAAGCTGCAGAGATAAAAATCAAAATACAATTCCAGCATTCAATTTATTCCCATAAAATATTGGATCTGAGCACTACACAAGGTGTTAGGTATATCACTGTTTATGCAGTTGTGTGATGCAATCTAACAATTATTCAAATGATATTGTTATTCACTTTATACTAATTATTTCATCATTCATTTGCTTTGTGTATTTCATTGTTATTTATTGCTGACAATGTACAGTTCTTTTGGGATGTCTGATACTGAAAATTACTTGTTGCTCTATTCATCGTCACTTCATTTCTACAAAAGCAGATGAAAATGAAAATTTTCACCTGCAATTGTAGAAGTTAGGTTTTCAGGTCATTCGTCAAAAAGGTAATGCAGGATATATTACAGATACAGTGTCTCCTGCACACCTTTCTCTCCCGATGTGGCCTGCTGCCCCCATACACTAGTATGGGGACCTAAATTCATCAAGCTCCGAAAATATCATATTTTGGCATTCGCCATCTTCAGATGCTGTTTGCCCCCGCAACGCAAACCTGAGTTGCGAAGAGGGATCTTTTTGGATCCCTTCGCCCCTGTCCGGCTCCTTCCTCTGGACGCCAAGGCTTTTGTGCGCCTGCATGAACTTTAGCTGATTCAACACTACTACATTAGCTCATGTTCTACAGTAGCTAAAGTAAACCAACAATTTTATCCCATCTGTGTGCAGTTTACACGTTATCCTGTGTTTGCATGGGTAGGTACTCGGCTGCTGACAAAGAATGAACCATAGTCTATATGTGTGTGTCCATGTGATAGGGAATATAGATTGTAAGCTCCACTGGTGTAGGGACTAGGGATGTGCGCCAGAACATTTTTGCCGGATTTGGTTCTAATTCGTCGTTTGGATTTGGATTTGCCAAACTGCGGTGACTGGCTTTGGATTTGGATTTTTTTTACAAAAATTTTAAAAAAAAGCTAAAATCACATAAATTGGTCTTTTTTTTCAGTAGTATGCCCCCCAGTAGTATGCCCGCCCAGTAGTATGCCGCCATAATGCAGGCCCCCAGTAGTATGCCCCCCCATTAACTGGTCCCCAGTAGTATGCCCCCCCAGTAGTATGCCCCCATAAGCAGGCCCCCAGTAGTATGCCCCCATAAGCAGGCCCCCAGTAGTATGCCCCCCCGGTAGTATGCCCCCCATTAGCAGGCCCCCCAGTAGTATGGTCCCCATTAGCAGGCCCCCAGTAGTATGCCCCCATAAGCAGGCCCCCAGTAGTATGCCCCCCCGGTAGTATGCCCCCCATTAGCAGGCCCCCCAGTAGTATGCTCCCCATTAGCAGGCCCCCAGTAGTATGCCCCCCCAGTAGCAGGCCCCCTGTAGTATGCCCACTCAGTAGTAGGCCCCCCAGTAGCAGGCCCCCTGTAGTATGCCCCCCAGTAGTAGGCCCCTCCATTAGCAGGCCCCCATACACACATATATAAAAAAAAAAACTTACCTGTATCCCTGCTCCAGCCGCCGTCCGCTCTGCTGCCACGCTACAAGGAGGGAGCCGGAAGACGGAGCTCATGAGTGAGCTCCAGCCGGCTCCCTCCGTGCAGTAGCCAATGAGAGTCTGTGTGACTCTCATTGGCTGCTGTAACAAACACACAGCTGCCGCTGGCGGCTGTGTGTTTGTTCTGTGTAGGGCAGACCGCTATCACAGTGGTCTGCCCTACACTCGAGGAGCCCTGATGTCGGATTCTCTGGCGAGAATCCGACATCAGGCGGTCCCGAACGGGGATCCGAGTCAGGCGGGGAATACCCGAACAGGGTTCGGGTGGACTCGGATCCCCTATGTTCGGAGCGGTTCGGATTCCACAGAATCCGAACCGCTCATCTCTAGTAGGGACTGATGTGAATGACTGAAATATTCTCTATAAAGAGATTTGGAATACTTGTATGTATGAGCTATATACTGTGAATAATTGCTAACAAATAATTCAGCAATCTGGGCATCTATAGATTTACCAACCACAACACAATTTAAGCTGGGCGCTAAATAATTGAATAAATAGATTAGAATAGACCAAATATATAATATAAAATATATAGCACCTGCAGGTTTGTGTAAACCTACTAAAAAACAAACTATCCAGAGATAGATTTATTAATATTCTGTATAAAGCGCTGTGAAATATATGTGCTCTATAAACTCTATACTGTAAATTACTGTTACTAAATAAAAAAAAACATTTACCCTCTTGTAAGTGACCTTTTCTGTGTTGCAAGTTAAATTTGTAACACAAAAATGACTCCAGCCATACAAAATGAAAGGTATTCTGTTACAGAATAGATTATGTGGTGCTCAGTCTATTGCATACAGGCCACATCTGAATGCTCACTTTGCACTGTTGGAGAAATTTTTGATACCCAATGTGTGCTTCAGTGCAGTGGCATATCAATAATTGGTGCATGGTGTGCAGTGTACGTAGGGCCCAGGGTCACCCATTCAATATAGTTACCTTGTGCAGCAGCTACTGCCTCCTCGTAAGAAATGCCATTTTCTCAGAGATATACCCATGCACAATAGAGGAATCCCCGAGAAAATAACATCGGCACAGTGCCAGAGACTACCCTGCACATGTGCCGGCACGTGGGGAAGGGGCCCAGGACATCGCACTTCATTGATCTTCCCAATTTTCTTCACTTAATTTTGTCCAGCACAGAATACACCTGTTAGACAAGGATTTATGTTATATCTCTATGCAGGCCAGTGCAGTAACTAAGGGTATGCGAGCAGTGTTGCCATGCAGGATCTAGATGGAAGCACCAGCATTTGGCTTGCAGAATGTGTAAAACGGTAATCTGCAGCCTAGAGGGCTGTCCTGAGCATTCTTAGATGCCACCACAGTGCCGCCCATAGTGTCTTAAGAGCACTGCAGGCACTCTGCTACTTCCTGGCCCTAGCGACAGCCGGCAGCGGGCGGAATATTGTCCTGATGCGGCTTTAAGAAGTTGTGTCTGCAAGTCCTCTGTCAGAGTTTTGGTGTCTCTTCTAGACATGGCCACACCCCTCAATGACATCATAGTCTCAGGGGCGCTGAGAGGGGGGGAGCAGGTACTAATTACATGGGCCCCGTCTTGCTGTAGGGGCCCAGGGGGGCCCTGGTTCCGACGCCTCTCCCCCCTCCTCCCTGTCAGCTGAGCAGCCCAGCACACACTGCTATGTACTGAGCTGCAAGGGGAGACTGCAGAGCAGCAGCAGCAGCAGTCTCTTATGCCTGGGAGGGAACGATCATCCTGGATTTGCGCTGGGCTGATGGGTTCAAAGCGCCCCCTCCCCAGTGCGCAGTGACGCTTTTCGGTGCTGCAACTGTATATTTTTTTGTTAAGGGAGTGTGACCACGCCTCCCGCCATTAGGCCACGCCCCTTCACCTAGGCCCGGCTCGGCTCTTGGCAGCCCTGCATATTCTACCTTTATATACCACACATTGCCATTAGACCACACCCATAGGCTTTTTTTATAGTGAGATTATAAACACTCAATTATATTGACAGGAGCGTTCTCAGATGCGTTACAGATTCTGGGGGAGAGAGAGCAGAAAAATGGAAGTGTAGTAAATCAAGTATCCTTCGTAGCAACATCATAGAAATTACATAAAGTCCTGTAAGAAGATTCTTTGAATATATTCAGCCATTATTAGTCATCCATGTGGGCTTCATACAATGCTTTATGCAATTCAGAATATGAGTTTAACTTCTGAGTATCACAGGATTCATTTAATCTTTTTTATTAATGTGTTTTTCTTATTTTTTAGTCATATACTTTTTGTACATTATTGCATGTGAATGGCTCCTCTTGATATGTTCCCCTTAGTTCACTTAAACGTTTTTGTAAAGGAAAAATATGGATAAAAGCAAGTATAGAGTAATACTGTATTCCTCATTCTGTAAGCTGCAGAACTATGTATGCAGTGGGTATCATGTTAGTCGCTTTTCTTTTTACCCTTGTATGTCTAATTTTCATGAATTGCTAATCGCACTTTGTAGCCTATGTAGTACATCCAAGATGGCTGCCTTGACTGGTACTCTCTTGTGTAGAATAAACAATGCATGCTTCTGATGATTTAGCAAGGATCTCTCCTAGTAATTTTCCCCAATTGTGTCTCTTTCAAGCATTACCTATTTTTCCCATTTTCCCATTGTAATCCTATGTAGTGTGCCTAAAATGGTTACCTCATCTGGATTCTTTATGGGTATTATAAATACTCCTTGGAATTGATGACCAATGGCTGCTCTTTGTATTTTAATCATGGTTTCTGTGTTTTATGCAAATCTAAACCTCTGTATTATGTTCATATAATCTGTAAAGCGCCTTGAAACCCATTGGAGGAAAGTGCTATATAAATAAAATTATTAATATTATTTTGTATTATAATAATTATTATTATTTACTACTACTATTATCAGGAGTGTATCACCTGTATATGATGATTTTATTAACTTGCATTAATCTCTTACATACAGTACAAAGATAATATTTCCCTATCAATTCTTGATCACATATTACTCAGAGGCATCGATCCATTCTCATCATTCTTAAATCCCTCTCATTTCTATTGTCACATCAGTCTTTAGGTTCTAAGCTTGCAGATCTCACACCTATAGGTTTACTTTATCTCAGCTGAACATACATCCTCTCAGCCTGCCCACCACCATATTAGGCTGGGTATACATTGGAACGACAAATCGGTCATATTGTCTAATATGTATGCACAATTGCGTTGTGCTGCATTGTCAATCAAACAATATTGTGTGTCAGGCTGTGTATATTAATAAAGGACTGAACGAGGTATTGCTCCGTCGTTCATTAAGTCGTGTAGTGTGTACAGCCAATCTGTGATGGTCCGGGGCGAAGGGAAATCACTCCGACCATTTCAATGACTGGCCGTCATTCTAACTCTGCTCTCATTTACCTCCCCAGGCCTTACTGCTGCCTCTTCAAATTTTGAGAGTATTTATTAAAAAAATAAAGACGACTTCAAACAAAATATATTTAAAAAATAAATGTAAGCGGTTATTTTAAGTACAATGTAACTTTTTTTTAATGTACTCTGCATTATTGCAGAATTCTTACACTCTTGTACTCTAAGAGGGACAAGAGGGTGTGGATTGATAGACAGTACTCAGTTAGACAGACAATAGATTGTCAGAGCTCGTTGGATCCCGGTGCTTACTTACCGGGTCTGGCAGCGCTGGTCAGCATCTGCCGCTCGCCGCTGAAGTCCCCGACTTCCCCTCTTCTGTCGGCTGCAGCTCCTCACTCAGGCTGCAAATTGTAATTGTCACTATATAAGGAGAAGCCTGGACACTATTGTTTGCCAGAGTATAGACTCACCAACGTTCTGACATCTGTGTATCCTGACATATGTGTATCCTGATCTCGGCTATATCAAGTGACCTGATTTCGTCTGATCCTTTGGTATTGCATCTGGCGATTTTGGTTTTAACCTTGGCTATTCTTAGTCACCTGATTCAGTCTGATCCCAGGTAACTGTACCATTCATCTGGTTTTGACCCGGCTTGTCGGCTACACTTGTACGCCTTACGGCGCACTTCCAGCCACACTCCAGTGTACACCAGCGCCTGTACTAGGGAACCGATACCTAATGCAGCAAGGATCGCAATTCCAAAGCTGCACACAGGCAGCTTTGAATTTGCGATCCTTGTTGCAATATATACTATATATATACATATAATGGGATCATTAGTATAATTTTCCTGCATTAGTTATGTTACTGTATAAGGCACAGTGATCCTTTTCTTAAGAGTATCAGTGTGTTTTTATCAACAAGTAGATCTTAACTGCTTTGGGTCTCATTTACATTTGGATGTAGGTGAATTTTATGACACGCCTCCCAGATGTAGCAGTACACGCCCACTTTACCACCCCGCTCATAGGTGCTGCTTTCACAACCTCCCTGAAATGCTTTTTTAAAAGTAGGCAAGTAATATTCCCACCAAGTTCAGATCCCAAAACATGGCAAAACATCATCTTCCCAGGGTTGGATCTCGTGTGTTTTGGATTACGAATAACAGTCCCTCCATCGGACACCATTTCACATAGGAGACCGGAGGGAGAGGGTGTGGGACTGTGGGCTGGAGCAGTGAGGAACTGTATTAATAAATAAAAAAGATGCTTTAGCTAGCCATTAGGGTGCCATTAGCAGCATTAGGTTAGGAGGAGATAGATTTAGGTCCTAGGAGTTTAATATATCTGGAGAGTGGAGACAGGAGTAGGTGTCTGTGAAGTGTGACTGCAGGCATCATTGTCACTTGTCACTGTTGTCAGTATTTGTCTCACACACTGCACACTCACACACTGCACACTCACACACTGCACACTCACACACTGCAGTGTAAACAAACAGGCTTGCTACTGTCTGTGTTGCTGACTGCTGTTGAGTTGTTTTTTGTATCTTAAAGTGAACCTGCACCTTTTTTTCTGCAAATATTTATTGTTTATCTGTCCAAAAAATACTCTACTTTGAGGCTCATGCACCCCAAGAAGACCTCTTTGTTAGAGTTTTTCCCAGTTATAAAAAAATAAATATATATATATTTTTTTTTTTTCCTGTTTAAAAAAATCAAAAAACAAACCTGCAGTATTTTCTAATAAAATTTGCATAGTGTGTTATCCTTTCAGTGTAAGTGAGGGTGTGTGCGGCGGTGTCCCACCCTTAATCTGCACCCCAAAACTATTTTTACAAAGACCTATTCCTTCCATGTTTATGCAAATAATTGCCAGTGCTTTTTTATGTATAAAAAACAGAGCCATTATTTAGTGGAAAATATTTTCATAGTGTTTTATTCCTCCAGTGTAAGCGAGGGTGTGAGCAGTGGTGTCCCACCAGTAATCTGCACCCCAAAAACAGATCTCACAAAGACCTATTCCTTCAAGTACGTGCAAACAATTGCCAGTGTGTTTTGTGTAAAAAAAAGCAGCCAGTTGTACAAAAATTGCATAGTGTGTTATCCTTCCAGTGTAAGCGACTGTGTGTGCAGTGGTGTCCCCCCGTAATCTGCACCCCAAGACAATTCTCAAATAGACAACACGACGATGTCTCCTGCTTTAACTTCTCTGGCAAATGCTGCTCTGGATGGAAAATAAATGACCTTTCCCAAGAGAGGTGAAGAGGATGGGTCAACTCAGAGAGTGAAACACCATTATGAAATCTGGTCAGGCTTACCACCCTCCAATGTACTCAGAAAGAGTGTTGGGCACAGCTGGGAACCTTTGTAAGCAATCAGTGTAGGAGGCTACTTCCTAAAAATGTGGAAAAACTGAGGTTCATGAAAATGAAATACAAATTATGTGAGGAAGACCTTTACCACCAATTACAACAAACTACTGAGACTTCTGTAATGGTGGATTCCAGTTGGGATGAGCTAATATCGTGTGGTGATGATGATATTAACAACACGGATGAGGATGATAATGACATCTTCCAACTGTAGAAATGATTAATAACACTGTTAGCCACCTTAAGACCATTGGTGGGAAACAAACAAACCAAGTCCCTGTGCTTGGTTTGTTAAACTGTGCATGTCCTTTTTAATATACAACATAAGGGTGGGTGGGAAGGCCCAATGACAATTTTATCGTGCACCACTTTTCATTTTGAGCTTTGCCAAGATTGTGCGTGTTTGACAGGCAGTGTACTGTTATTACTGTACTTTACTGGAGTGTTTGTTCTTTTGTATCTTGACATGCCATCCATCACCAAATTCTTATCCTGGCATATAGGACCTGTTTCCTGCAGCTTCTCAGCAGATACAGATGAGTATCGTCAAATCATATAATTAATCATTAATAATAATTAATTCAATTTAAATAGGCCTTAAACCCTGAGGAATCAGTCTCAGCGAGATTTTGGATGCTTGTTTTGTAACAATGCTTTCAATTTCTCTGATTTGCTTTTTTAATAGTTAAATTATTAACACTAATCAATTAACCATTTGAATCAATAAATTAACCTCATTAAGATTTTGGATGCTTGTTTTGTAACAATGCTTTAGATTTCTCTTACTTGCTTTTTTATAGTTAAATTATTAACACTAATCAATTAATCAATCAAATCAGTCAATGGCTTGCTGTACCTTGCTTCCACACTATGTTTGCCAGATCTATGTCTGTTTTTCTTTTCTTTATAGTTATAACTGCTTCTCTGTTCATATACAGTAATCAAGCAATAAATCAATGCTTTACCTGGCTTCCACTGCATAAATAGTATTAAATACTCTACCTCAATTTCCCTGTACTAGCTTCGGTCCTCTGATCTAGTTCTTGATTAATAAAAACATTCTATAGCATTATATAGTTTATATTAAACTGCCATCCTGTCTGCTACTGCAGTGCTACTATATTTCCTAGATGTGCTATATTCTTTTAAACTGCCTTGGGTTTGTGCTTCTGCTCTGTGGCTTATATTTACCCAGTCAGCTTGCTGCAGCCTTTGGCCAATATGGGTGAAAACAATATTGTGAGCTGTGAAGTGGTCAGAATTGACTGGAAATAAATGTTATTGAAGTTAATAATACTATAGGAACAACAACAGGTCCACATTACATCATTTTACCTGTTTTTATATATATTTTTTTTAAATCCAGATCCAAAACCAAAACACTTGAGCGTGGTTTTGGCAAAATCAAAACCAAAATACAATGATGAATTCAAACCAAAACACGAGGGTGCGTGCACATCTCTAATTACATGAATATGTGACTTAATGGGTACAATAGCTGCTCATCACATGAATTTTGGAAGAATAATAAATTCAGTTAGGGGTGATGTCCGTGATTTAGTTTACACCTATGCCGCAGATACTTTAGCCTCTAAATTACAGATTTTAATACATACTCCTATGAGGCTTCGAATGGAAATAAGCAAATTAATGGTGAAATCTGTGCAAAATTGCAATGGCAAATCAAGGACAACGCCTGCAATTCACCACTAATTTAATTGACCCTTATGTCTGTATTACTTAAACACATTAGGGTTATTTCAGCTACAGGTAAATTGCAGGTGATGCGTTGCAATGCCGGCAGCAACACACTAATTTGCAAAAATTTGTTCACAAATTTAACCATAAATGGCGCATAATTGTTTGCTGCCTCATAGGGGTGTGTATTATAGTACATGATTTAGGGGCTATCATATGTGCATCATAGGAGCACACAAAGTTGTAGGCATTGCTCCTAATTAAATCAACCCTATTAATCTTTGTTGTACAGTATTTGTAAAAAGTGATATTTCGAAATCCCGACACTTATCTTTATCCCAAAGCGAACTCCCGACAGCCGGGATCCTGAACAAAGGTAAGCGGGGCTTGTTAGGTCTTAGCCGTGGGGGGAGAGGTTTAGGAACCCTTGGGGGGAGATTAGGGTTAGGCACACCCCGGGGACGGTTAGGGTTAGGCTACTGAGAGGGAGGGTTAGGGTTAGGTACCACCAGGTGGGGGGGTGGTTAAGGTTAGGCACCTCCCCAGGGGTATTAGGGTTAGTCTACTGAGAGGGAAGGTTAGGCTTGGGTACCACTGGGGGGGGGTTAGGGCTAGGCATCCCCCGGGAGGGTTAGGTATAGGGTGCGAGTAACGGGGGTTAGGGTTAGGCACCACCGAGGGGAGGTTAGGGTTAGGCACTGGGGGGGGGTGTTAGGGTTAGGCACCACTAAGGGAGGGTTAGGGTTATTGGGGGGAGAGGGGTACTGATAGCATACTTACCACCCCTGTCAGGATCTTCATCTATTCAGCAGCCGGTATTTCATACCCAACGTGTTATTTTCTTCTTAAGATTGATTAGTGGACAAGTTTTCTGTATTTTTAATGATTTTTTTATTTGCTTATTTTCAAACTGCAAGTTGTGTCTTCAGTGTAATACTGTAGGTGCATTCAGGGGCAGATTGGGATGGAAAAACAGTCCAGAAAATGTATGGAAGCAGCCCCAATGGGGACAGAGTTTGTTGAGGGGGTGAGGTCTGTTGAGAGGTACAGTATCCCTCCTTATAGGTCCTGAGACGGAGCCAGTTGCGGCCTTCTTGTGTCTCTTGCTGCAATTACGTCTGTGAGTTTATACTAATGCCACTACAAAGCTCTTCCCTGGTGTACATCTGTGCATAAGAATGTACAAGGACTGAGACACCCACTGTCATCATCTACAGACACTGCAATCATGCTGTGTGTGTCTTTAGATGCCGCCGTCGGTCGCACCATTGCAATTTGCACCAGCCCTATGCTAGGTGCAGATCATTACTCTTGAGTATGGTCTCTAATGTGAGCAATTCAGCTTCTCTGTACGCAACCACTTTCAGCAACATGACCGTGCTATGTTACATCTGCGACTGATTAGCCAAACCCCCTAGGAGAGTGCACCTGAGTCTGTACTGCACTGTATGACCACCATCTGGACTCTATGCAACTCAGACACATGCACAGATGAGAAACATCGCAAAAGAAAAAACAAACACATTGGGCACTACAGAAAACAATAAAATACTTTGGCCTCAATAGGAAAAAAAGTTTGGCCCTGGATAGGAAAAAATAAAACACATTGGCCCCCGACAGGAAAGAAAAACAATATCTTGGCCCCCGACAGGAAAAAAGAAAAAGAATCAATCAGTTTAAATCATATTGCAATAGGTATGTCTCCATTTCAATATACCATGGATGGGGAACCTCAAGCCCGGGGGCCATATAAGGCCCCTGGAATCATTTGGTCTGGCCCTCTGCGCTTTTTTCTGCTACCCTCATCTGGATAGCATATAATGGCTCCCTGCAGCCAGAATCTATGCAGCAGTGCTGCCTGGAGCATCCTTAGGACGCTTCAGAGGGTCACACCGCTGCCCTTACAGCTCCCCGGAGCATCCTCAGGATGCTCCAGGCATTGCAGTACTCACTGGCGATATTGGCCCATCCCAATGTGACATCACATGGAGGGGGCGTGGCCTGCATCGGGCCTGCTAATAATGTTTTATATATCAAAATGGCCCTCGGCAGAAAAAAGGTTCCCTACCCCTGCAATAGACAGTGCTACACCATGGAGCAATTACAGGTGTAATAACTTCCCTGATAAGGTAGAAGTTTATTGATGAGAAGCTACTGTAACTCATTCCCTTTTTAAACATTGTTAAAAATAAAATAGGAGAATTGTATTAACAAATATGAGGAAAGCTGGTTATGACTAATACTGTGCAATACCAGCACACAACTCTTTTACATGAATTGGGATCTGCACAAAAGGCAGCTGAGATCAGTTGAGTCCTTTGTTCTTCAGTTCTGATGAATAATTAGGAATTGTTGACAAATGCTTAACTCACTCTGAGTCTGGAAAGCAGTCATATGCTGCCCCGATGCTCTTGTTCATTAATGCATTCTGTACTAGTGAATGTCAGTTAATGCCTACGCTGTTGCTAAGCATTGCAGTTTCTATTTTAATAACTTTTTAGTCTTAATTATTTCATAAATTTATTTATGTATAAATTCACATTAATATGTTTTTGTTGCATTGTAACAAATTAATTAAAACCAGTTACTTGTTACATATTTTCGGTTGCAAGTGTTATTAGGTGACAGCGTTTATAGACTTTGAAATAACAAATATATTATAGTAAAAAAAAAAGTTAAGATTGTCACCTTTGGAAGTTTTCATCTTGTTATTTTTGAAAACCGTATGTTACGCTAAATATGTATCAGGAAAATGCATACTGTTTAGATGGGTTTACGATTGAAGATAATTGAAACATTATAAGACAAATATTAAACTTTGGGAGGTGCCACGCAGCACAGATTGAACATTGTGCCTTTAAATGCAACTTTATAATCATTGAGGACCTCATTAAGAGGTGAACGAAGTGTCAGTCTCAGTCACACTGCACATGCGTCCTCAAGGTTATCACCGGGGGAACAGAACAAATTTTTACGCAGTGAGAGACAATTACAGTGGCCGTTCCTGGGTGATAACTAGTTGGCTAGCTAGACGCGGACGTGTTGCGACCAGAGACTGCGTCTTATAACGCAGTATCGCTGGCACCGGCGGCCATTATGAGCAGCCATAGAGCCACTCTAATGTCCGATGTGCCGATGGTGCAACCTTTTAAGCAAGGTGGCAGATTTGTGAAGTAGCTGGTGGGAGTCTGTACGAATCGTTATGCTAATCCTGCAGTCGCGGTTGCACTACCGTCCACTTCTGAGCCAGGCCCTGATTCATCAGACTATTAACATGTTTGAATTAGGGGTGTGCACCGGCCACTTTTCGTGTTTTGTGTTTTGGTTTTGGATCTGGATCTTTCTTCGTGTTTTGGATCTGGATTGGTTTTGCCAAAACCACCCTTCCGTGTTTTGGGTTCTGGGTTTTGTGTTTTGGATCTGTATTTTTTTGAAAAAAAGCATAAAAACAGCTAAAATCACAGAATTTGTAGGTTTTTCTGCTCCTATGCTATTATTAACCTCAATAACCTTAATTTCCACTCATTTCCAGTCTATTCTGAACACCTCACACCTCACAATAGTGTTTTTATGTCCAAAAGGTTGCACCGAGGTAGCTGGATGACTATGCTAAGCGACACGAGTTATGCGGCACAAACACGTGACCCATCTAGGAGTGACACTGCAGTGGCAGACAGGATGGCAGTTAGAAAAACTAGGCCCCAAACTGTACATAATGCAAAGAAAAAAAGAGGTGCAAGATGGAATTGTCCTTGGGCCCTCCCACCCACCCTTATGTTGTATAAACAGGACATGCACACTTTAACAAATCAATCATTTCAGCGCCAGGGTCTGCCACACAACTGTGGCTGAAATGATTGGTTCGTTTGGGCCCCCACAAAACAAGCTGGCAATTAATGTGTCCCTGCACAAACTGGCTCTACGGAGGCAAGATGTCATCCTCATCCTCCTCATCCACCGATTCCTCACCCTCTTCAGTGTGTACATCCTCATCCTCACAAAGTATTAACTCGTCCCCACTTGAATCCACCACCACAGGTCCCTCTGTACGTTCTGGAGGCTGGTCTCCCTGGAAGAGCTGATAATTCATTTTGATGAACATCATCTTCTCCACATTCTGTGGAAGCAACCTCCTACGCCTTTCGCTGACAAGGTTCCCGGCTGCACTAAACACTCTTTCGGAGTACACACTGGAGGGGGGGCAACTCAGGTAAAATAGAGCCAGTTTGTACAGGGGCCTCCAAATTGCCTCTTTTTCCTGCCAGTACAGGTATGGACTGTCTGACATGCCTACTTGGATGCTGTCACCGATGTAATCCTCCACCATTCTGTCAATGGTGACAGTATCATATGCAGTGACAGTAGACATGTCAGAAATTGTTGCCAGGTCCTTCAGTCCGGACCAGATGTCCAAACTTGGTCCTGCCTGCCCTGCATCACCGCCAGCGGGTTGCTTAGGATACCTAAGTTTTTTCCTGGCAGCCCCAGTTGCGGGAGAAAATGAAGAAGGAGCCGTTGACGTGTCACGTTCCGCTTCAGCTGACAGTGTGTTCACCAGCAGGTCTTTGCACCTCTGCAGGCTTGTGTCGGCCGGAAAGAGAGACACCACATAGGCTTTAAACCTAGGATCGAGCACGGTGGCCAAAATGTAGTGGTCTGATTTCAACAGATTGACCACCCTGGAATCCTGGCAAAGCGAATGAAGGGCTTCATCCACAAGTCCCACATGCCGAGCGGAATCGCTCCGTCTTAGCTCCTCCTTCACTTTCTCCAGCTGCTTCTGCAAAAGCCTGATGAGGGGAATGACCTGACTCAAGCTGGCAGTGTCTGAACTGACTTCACGTGTGGCAAGTTCGAAGGGCTGGAGAACCTTGCACAACACGGAAATCATTCTCCACTGCGCTTGAGTCAGGTGCATACCCCCTCCTTTGCCTATGTCATAGGTGGATGTATAGGCTTGTATGGCCTTTTGCTGCTCCTCCATCCTCTGAAGCATATAGAGGGTTGAGTTCCACCGCGTCACAACCTCTTGCTTCAGGTGATGGCGGGGCAGGTTCAAGAGTGTTTGCTGGCGCTCCAGTCTTCGGCACGCAGTCGCTGAATGGCGAAAGTGGCCAGAAATTTTTCGGGCCACCCAAAGCGTCTCCTGCACGCCCCTGTCGCTTTTCAGAAAATTCTGCACCACCAAGTTTATTGTGTGAGCAAAACATGGGACGTGCTGGAATTTGCCCAGATGTAATGCCCGCACAATATTGGTGGCGTTGTCAGATATCACAAATCCCCAGGAGAGTCTAAGTGGGGTAAGCCACTGGGCGATGATTTCCCTCAGTTTCTCTAAGAGGTTGTCGGCGGTGTGCCTCTTACTGAAACCGGTGATACACAGCGTAGCCTGCCTTGTAACGAGCTGGCGTTTCTGAGATGCTGCTACTGGTGACGCTGCTGCTGTTGCTGCGTAAGGTGATACATCTACCCAGTGGGCTGTCACAGTCATATAGTCCTTAGTCTGCCCTGTTCCACTTGTCCACATGTCCGTGGTTAAGTGGACATTGTGTACAACGGCATTTTTCAGGACACTGAGGACACTTTTTCTGACGTTTCTGTACAGTCTCGGTATCGCCTGCCTAGTGAAGTGGAATCTAGACGGGATTTGGAACCGGGGACACACTACCTCCATCAATTGTCTAAATCCCACTGCACTAATGGCGGATACCGGACGCACGTCTAACACCAACATAGCAGTCAAGGCCTCAGTTATACGTTTTGCTTCAGGATGACTGCTGTCGTACTTCATCCTCCTCGCTAAGGACTGTTGGAGGGTCAATTGTTTAGTAAAAGTAGTGGTGTTCCTACTTCCTCTCTGGGATGATGAACGACTCCCAGCAGCAGCAACAGCAGCAGCGGCAGCAGTAGGCGTAGCAATGCAGGATCCTCCGGAGGAATCCCGGATAGGAGAGTCAGTCATGCCAGTGATATGGCCTGCAGGACTACTTCCGATCCTGACTAAGGAGGAAATTGACGAGGAGGGAGTTGACGGTGTGGTTTGCAGGCGCTTGGATACAACAGGACAACGGGATTTAGGTGTCCCTGGACTGCTTACGGTCTGAGCCAAAGTTTCTGAACTTGACAGTAACTTTTTATGAACGCGCTGCAGGTGCCGTATAAGGGAGGATGTTCCTAGGTGGTTGACGTCCCTACCCCTACTTATTTCACCTTTACATATGGTACATATGGCAAGACAGTTGTTGTCCGGATTTGGATAGAAATATTGCCAGACCAAAGAGGTGGAATGTTTGGTCTTCTGCCCAGGCATGACCGTGATGGGCTTTTTCATCCCACGGACAACAACTGTCTCCCCCGGAGCCTGATTTAAACAAACCACATCACCATCAGAATCCTCCTCGCCAACTTCCTCCTCAGCGCCAGCTACACCAGTATCCTCATCCTGTTGTACTTCAACAGTGACATCTTCAATTTGCATATCAGCAAGTGGACTGTGGGTGCTCCTTTCAGCACTTGCAGGGGGCGTGCAAATGGTGGAAAGAGCCACCTCTTCCCGTCCAGTGCTGGGAAGGTCAGGCATCGCAACCACCACCACACTTGGACTCTCCTTGGGGATTTGTGATATCTTCTTAGAAAGCACAGTTCTTCGCTGTGCTTTTGCCAGCTTAACTCTTTTGATTTTTTTAGTGGGAGGAGTGCTTCCATCGTCATGTGAAGCTGAACCACTAGTCATGAACATACTAGGGATCGACCTTAGCCGTTCCTTGCCACTCCGTGTCGTAAATGGCATATTGGCAAGTTTACGTTTCTCTTCAGCTGATTTAAATGTCTTTTTCAAGGTCATTTTCCTGAACTTTGCCATTTGGGATTGTATGTGCCCTCTACTATGACATTGGGCATCGGCCTTGGCAGACGACGTTGATGGCATGTTATCGTCTATGTCATGACTAGTGGCAGCAGCTTCAGCACTAGGAGGAAGTGGTTCTTGATCTTTCTCTATTTTATTTTTATCGGAGAAAGTTTGGTCCTCCATTTATGTTATATCGATTTGATATATACGTGCGGCTAAACACAAAAAATAATTTTTTTTTTGGTTTGGACTGGAGTGTACTTTGTGGGTTACAGCACCCTTTAACGGTCAAGCCAGCCGGCCCTTTACTTATGACACAGGCGCACTCTTGGCACTACTTTGTTGATGCACGTGCGGCTACTGCGCACACAATTCACAAACACAGAAAATAATTTTTTTTTGGTTTGGACTGGAGTGTACTTTGGGGGTTACAGCACCCTTTAACGGTCAAGCCAGCCGGCCCTTTACTTATGACACAGGCGCACGCTTGGCACTACTTTGTTGATGCACGTGCGGCTACTGCGCACACAATTCACAAACACAGAAAATAATTTTTTTTTGGTTTGGACTGGAGTGTACTTTCGGGGGTTACAGCACCCTTTAACGGTCAAGCCAGCCGGCCCTTTACTTATGACACAGGCGCACGCTTGGCACTACTTTGTTGATGCACGTGCGGCTACTGCGCACACAATTCACAAACACAGAAAATAATTTTTTTTTGGTTTGGACTGGAGTGTACTTTCGGGGGTTACAGCACCCTTTAACGGTCAAGCCAGCCGGCCCTTTACTTATGACACAGGCGCACGCTTGGCACTACTTTGTTGATGCACGTGCGGCTACTGCGCACACAATTCACAAACACAGAAAATAATTTTTTTTTAGGTTTGAACTGGAGTGTACTTTCGGGGGTTACAGCACCCTTAACGGTCAAGCCAGCCGGCCCTTTACTTATGACACAGGCGCACGCTTGGCACTACTTTGTTGATGCACGTGCGGCTACTGCGCACACAATTCACAAACACAGAAAATAATTTTTTTTTTGGTTTGGACTGGAGTGTACTTTCGGGGGTTACAGCACCCTTAACGGTCAAGCCAGCCGGCCCTTTACTTATGACACAGGCGCACGCTTGGCACTACTTTGTTGATGCACGTGCGGCTACTGCGCACACAATTCACAAACACAGAAAATAATTTTTTTTTTGGTTTGGACTGGAGTGTACTTTCGGGGGTTACAGCACCCTTAACGGTCAAGCCAGCCGGCCCTTTACTTATGACACAGGCGCACGCTTGGCACTACTTTGTTGATGCACGTGCGGCTACTGCGCACACAATTCACAAACACAGAAAATAATTTTTTTTTTGGTTTGGACTGGAGTGTACTTTCGGGGGTTACAGCACCCTTAACGGTCAAGCCAGCCGGCCCTTTACTTATGACACAGGCGCACGCTTGGCACTACTTTGTTGATGCACGTGCGGCTACTGCGCACACAATTCACAAACACAGAAAATAATTTTTTTTTGGTTTGGACTGGAGTGTACTTTCGGGGGTTACAGCACCCTTTAACGGTCAAGCCAGCCGGCCCTTTACTTATGACACAGGCGCACGCTTGGCACTACTTTGTTGATGCACGTGCGGCTACTGCGCACACAATTCACAAACACAGAAAATAATTTTTTTTTTGGTTTGGACTGGAGTGTACTTTCGGGGGTTACAGCACCCTTAACGGTCAAGCCAGCCGGCCCTTTACTTATGACACAGGCGCACGCTTGGCACTACTTTGTTGATGCACGTGCGGCTACTGCGCACACAATTCACAAACACAGAAAATATATTATTTTTTTAGCACTTGGGGGGAGCACCCCTGATGGACAGAGCACCCCCTGGACAACACTACAGCACCCCTTTAGGACTGGGACACTGCACAGGACTTTGGAGTGGACACAGCCCCTATGGAGAACTGACTGCACAACACAGTCCAGCCAGCCCCTATGGACTTTGAAGTAGTGGACACAGCCCCTATTAACAACAGCAGCACAGCACAACACAGCCAGCCCCTATGGACTTTGAAGTAGTGGACAACAGCAGCACTACACTACACTACACTACACAGCACTAACTCCCACCCTCCCTCTTCACTGTCCACAGCCGAGTGAGAAAATGGCGCCGACGCGGGTACCTTATATAGGATCCAAAACCCGCGAGACTCGGAAGGCGGGATGATGACGTTTTGCCTCGATGTCAGATCCGAGTCAGGCGGGAAAAGTCGAGCCTGACTCGGATCGGACTCGGATCGGGGGGGCTCGGGGGGGTTCGGATTTCAGAAATCCGAACCCGCTCACCCCTAGTTTGAATATTGAAAGTTTAGGCTCTTTGTAAAGGAGGATAATCTCTCTAACAAAGTGAAGATAACATGCACCTCTCCTGTCACCTGGGAGCAGTTGGCTTTGAATATAGGTGGTCAATTGGTTTTGACATATTTGCTAATTACTTTGCTGTGCCATTTGCCCAATGTGGGATTCAATTTTGCACTTAATAGTTTCCATTATTGATATACTGTATCCTTTTCAAGTTTATATTCTGCAAAAACTGGAATTTCTCCTGAAAATGCATTTGGAACAAACATTGAAGTACTCACAGTTCTCATTTATAAGAGTACAGGTTGAATCTCCCATATCCAAATATTCCGAAATATGGAATATTCCAAAATACGGAATATTTTTAGCTTGACTGAGATAGTGAAACCTTTGATTTTTCATGGTTCAAAGTACACAAACTTTGTACCTGATTCAGACCCGTTCACTAGTTGCGGCCGCTCGCTCCCAGTATATGGAAATTCATCTATGTGACATCAAGGCATCCGCTTGCACAGCAAGACATAAGCGCGCCCACTATGTCTTGGCGAGCGATCACTTTGCATTTATAGACGCCCACCAGTCTGTCTTTAGCCGTCCACTAGCGTACGTCATCTCCAGGAAGTATACTGTATACAACCTTTGGTACATCAGGAACCATCAGGTCAGACCACAGCGCTTGTGGTTGACTGTACCCTACCGCAAGCACTATGAGCAGTTCTGTGTAAAATCAACCAGGTGACATATACTATGACGCTGCCTGGTAATTATGCACGCCTTTGAAATGGCGTTGAAACACTCTGGCACGCCTGTGTCCGCAACTCCACTCCCCCGTTACTACTGCCCTGCCCCTGTTACCACCCTCAAACGGCCTCTACTGTCACTCATTCTACTGGGCTGTCCTGGCAGGGCAAGCGAGCACATTCCAATCGCTCGTACTAGTTTGCACATGCGCACTGCGAACTATACACATGCGCACATTAGCGAACATCGTCTGCAACGAGCGGCCACTTGCTAGCGAATGAGTCTGAATCGGGTCCTTTGTTTAAGGCACAAAAGTATTACAAATTAAGTATAAAATCACCTATAGGCTGTGTGTATAAGGTGTACATGAAACATAAATAAATTTCAGGTATATACACAAACTTTGTTTGAGCCACAAAATGATTGAAAATATTGTATAAAATTACCTTCAGGCTGTGTATATATGTGCATTTATGTGTATATAACACATAAATGCATTCTGTGTTTAGATTTGGGCCCTATTCCTAAGACATTTCAATATGGTATGCAATTATTCCAAAATACGGAATATTCCGATATCCAAAATACCCTTGGTCCCAAGCATTTTGGATATGGGAGACTCAACCTGTATATCCATTGCAGTGTGAAGAGTCAACTCTTTGTTAAGATGACATTTCATGTAGATGTCACTTGTTAAGATGATTGTAGTATGACGTTCTAGAGAGTGAGAGCTGCTTCCAGGGCAGGTAGGTAGATTATCAGGGGTATATTTGCTAAGAATCGTGCCTGGCCGAGATTAAACACGCTGGGCATCGCTGGGTTACGTGAGTTTTTTCCCAGTCAAACCCTGATATTTACTAAGAACCATGTTTGACTCAATCGCGTTTTCCGATGGTCTAATCGATGGTTAGATTGTCTGCGAGTTCAGTTGGATTGGGCTGAAATTAATATAAATTCTTGTGAGCAGCGTGTTCTGCAGAAGCACTGCACAGATCAGTGTGATCTGTGCAGTGCTTCTGTGTGTTTCTGGTGTAATAAAGGGTTAAAATGGAAGAAAAAAAAATGTCGCCCCCTCTCCCTTTCAAAAGCATAACCAGCCCTGGACCTCTGAGCCCTTTCTGGTACAGGAAAATCGGTTTTACTATAACCAGCACCAGGCGAACCATCCTGGGGGCTTACAATATAGCAGGGAGACACACAGTGTTTGGTGCCCCAAGCTGGTCAGCCCAAAAGGGCTGGCAATACTTGTATAATTGGACCGCCGAAAATAATACGGGGTCCCTCTCCCGAGGATCAACCGGCCCTGGCCTGGTTGATCCAATGCGAATCCTGTACCAGCTCTTCTGGTCTGTCTCATCTCCATCGCTGTGGTGGAAGCCTCTTTGCAGGAGATTACGCCCCTGCTCTTATTGCACATGACGGAGGCAGGACTGGTCAAAGGGCCTGATTCAGCAAGGATCGAAACTGCGATTCCGCACACAATCGCCGATTGTTGCGTCCTCCGCATGCATATGCATTGCAGTTATAGGAGGTGGTGTTGGGGGGGGGGGGGGGTCGGTGAAACGCAGGTATGCCAGTGCGTTTGAATGCCATTGCAGGGGCGTGCATAAATTATCCACTGTGATGCCATACGCAGCTTGTGTGCTCAGGCCCTGATTCAGAGCTGGACGCTCTGACAGAGTGGTCGCTCTGAATCAGGGCCATCCTTCTTGAATTTAAGAGCGGCCTCCTGGCCGCTCGTATAGCTGCGGGTGACCACCCATAGCTATAGCGAGCGGCCAGGAAGATGGTCGTGATGGTCAAGACCATCGCGATCATCGGGCTTGCGACGAGACCCTTGTGGTAGGGTCTCATTGCCGCAAGCCCTAGAGTGCTTTCGGCTCAAACAGAGTGATGTCAGTGGGGCCGGCCCCAGACGGTAGGCGTTCCCATGGGAACGCCTCAGTCTGGACAGCCACACCCCCGGCACGCCCACCAAAGGGGGCATGCTGTCACTCAACATCGACAGCACACCCCCTTTGGTACGAGACCCGGAGCGACGGTTTGCCCGTCGCTATCCGGGTCTCACGCATGCGGACGACGGAGCTGGCTCCGTCATGCGCATGCGCACTGGGCTAACATTGACCCGCTTGCGAGCGCTCAGTGCTCGCGAGCGGGTCTGAATCAGGCCCTCAGTGTGTGCGATGAAGTTAGCAATTCCTGAGTAATATCAGAGCTTGTACAAGTTTGTGTGAGGCTGCGATGGTACTCGATGTTACCGATGGTTTTGCATTCTTCCTAAACATTACGGATGTGTGTAAGGTAAAGGGGGCATCCTTATGTAGTGCTGCGACGGCATAGCGATCGCAATGGATTAGAGGTCCAACCTTTTACCCCTCGGAGGACTCTGTGTCGATATGTGCTAGACTTCAAGGTACATGATACAAATCCTTTGCAATTGTTTCAACCAAAAGAAAAATCCATACAATAAAGTAACTGTTCAGCACTACACATTCACACAGGACTGGCGCTAGGCTTCCCAGCGCTGGTCCTGTGCTGCACAGCTGAGCCCCTTCCCTCCCCCTGAGCGCTTGCCCAATAGCGCCAGGAGGAGGGTGGTAGGCGGGCTCATGCTGGGCATAACACATCGCCGCCAGCGCTGGCGGCGATGTGTGTGTTAATCAGCAGCCAATGACAGTCAGACAGACTCTCATTGACTGCTGCAGCGCCCACTGCAAGAGCCGGCTCCCTTCTGGCTCCTACAGTGGGTAATGGGAGAGACGTCATGATGTCTCTCCCATAATGCAGAGCGCGCCAGCCCGGGAGGGCTGACGTGTGGACGGCGGCTGGAGCCGGAGCATGGATTCAGGTAAGTATTTTTCTTTTAGTTATTGCTTAATTTCAGTGTGTATTTGTCGGAGGGGGGCACTTATACTGGAGGCACTGCATTGGGGGGGACTATTACTAAGGAGGGGACTACTACTGGGGGCACTGCTTTGGGGGGGCTATTACAAAGGAGGGGACTACTACTGGGGGCACTGCTTTGGGGGGCTATTACTAAGGAGTGGACTACTACTGGGGGCACTGCTTCGTGGGGGGGATACTTCTGGGGGCACTGCATTGGGGGGGACTACTGGGGGCACTGCATCGTGGGGGACCACTACTGGGGACTACTACAGGGGGCACTGCATCAAGGGGGACTGCTACTGGGGGCACTATATGAAGGGCACTGTATAGGGGGGACCACTACTGGGGACTACTACTAGGGGGGGGACCACTACTGCTGGGGACTTCTACTGGGGGCACTACATCAAGGGGGACTACTACTGGGGCACTATATAAGGGGCTTACTACTGGGGGCACTGCACAGGGGGGACCCCTACAGGGGGCACTGAAAAGGGAGAACCACTACCGGGGGCACTGCATAGGGGGGATAACTACTGGGGGCCTGCATAAGAGGGTCAACTACTGGGGGCACTGTATAAGGGCCACTACTGGGGGCTAGCATAAGGGGGATCACTCCTGGGGGCACTGTATAAAGGGCACTGCATATGGGGGTTCACTACTGGGGGCACTGTAAAAAGGGCACTACTGGGGGCCTGCATAAGGGGGATCACTCTTGGGGGCACTGTATAAGGGGCACTGCATATGGGGGCTCACTACTGGAGGCCTGAATATGGGGATCACTACTGGGGGCACTGTATAAGGGGAACTAATGGGGGGCTGCATAAGGGGGGCCACTACAGGGGGCATTGTGTAAGGGGGACCACTACTGGGGGCCTGTATAAGGGCAAGTAATCGGGGGCTAAGTAAGGGGGACCACTACTGGGGGTACTGTATAAGGGGCACTACTGGGGGCCTGCATAAGAGGGACCACTACTGGGGGCATTGTATACTGGGGGTACTACTGGGGGCCTGCATAAGTGGGACCACTACAAGGGGCACTGCATAAGGGGGATTGTATAAGGGGCACTGCATTAAGGTGCAAATGGAAAAAATGTTCCCAGTGACAAGAAAGGGGTGTGTGTCATATTGTCACTCGACATTTTTCAGTGGCCATGCCCCGTGTGACCACGCCCATTTTAAAATTTGCCCTGGGCTCCAAATACCCTAGTTAAGTCACTGTCGAGAGGACTATGTGGGCAGTCAGTATAAGGAAATCTCAGATCCAGTAGAAGGCTACGGAAGTCCAGCTCTAAATCATGCCTTGAAGAATACGGGTTCTGTCAATAGCAATTATTTGAAAGGGAACCAGTGCTTCAAAGATTGTGAATTACTTACATGCTAGAAACAGCTATTTTATGTTGTGGTCTTGTCCTCTAGAACTCATTATATATTAGGGAGAGAAGGGAATATGAAGCCCAAGTTATCTTAAATGTATACATTTGACATTATGTTTTTGTTATTCCATTTACATAGCACACATCTTATACATTTGCTTATGCTTCTAAATTATTTGGAATTATGGCAAATTAAATAAACTCTGCAAGAAGCCACCATGTGTGCAATCTTTTGACAAGCAGCCATTGCCCATATTTTGTTATCACAAGGTTAGTTTTTGTTACACGTACATGAATACTTGAGAGCTAAAAAACAACCATACAGTGGCATGTTACTGGGCTTATCTAATCAAAAGCAAGTCTACATGGATCCAATTACCTCTGGGTGAGCAAGCTCAAGGCATTTTTCATTCAGATGAGTCTCTTGTAGATTTCTGATGATTTTCTTATGGCGATTTTTATACAGATGCCTTTTATTGTTAGAATGTGACATATAGAAGTACTTGTTCAGCTGTTTAATCTCCTACAGTTTCTATCCCCTGTGCAAGAAAAAACTACCTATCAGATTCACTTATATTCACCATGTATGCCAGTGGGTTTGACTGACCCCTAGTTTGACTGCCCCCACTTGTACAGGTTTTCATAACTTTATCTTCCTCTTATTATGCAAGCTCTCACGAGCAGGGCCCTCCATCCTCACGTTCATCCCTAGCACTATCCTTGCTTGCAGTGCTCCTTATCTCCTAATCCCTTTCAGGGACTCTGGCTGCCCTCCCTGTGACTCACCTCCACATTTCTGTCAAGATACAGTGAGGTTTCCTAACCCTCATCCCTTGTGTGTTCCAAAGATATTTCATCTTACATTTAATATATTAGGTTTCACTGTTACTTTGTATATTCCTTGTGCAGAAACTTTGTGGCTCCTTAATAATAAGAATAATAATCATATTTTCTAAAAATGTCATACCAACTAAATGTTCACAAATAACATATACAGTATTTTAGATAGAATAGTCTGCTGCAGGGGTCTTCAACCTTGGCCCTCCAGCTGCTGTGGAACTACACATCCCAGCATGCACTGCCACCTTTTTGATATAACAGCATGCTAAAACTATGGCAGTGCATGCTGGGATGTGTAGTTCTACAGCAGCTGGAGGGCCAAGGTTGAAGACCCCTGGTCTACTGGGTACACACTGTTAGATATATCGTCCTTTCCATTGAACAGGCAAAATATATCTACAATGCATTGGATGTGTCTGTGAATTAAGTCGTTATATCCAATCTGTTTTGCAGCACAGCAGATGGCCGATATATCTAAAAGATATATCGATCATTTGCTGGTATGTGCGGGCAACCTGCTGATCGCCTGTACACATGCTGCAGGGACTGGGCGGTGATCGAAAGCTGAACTTGGTGGGCTATTTAAATGCCCGACCAGTTGAGCTGTCAAGCCCTGCACATAAGGCAGATGATTGGTAAGTGTGTATACACTTTCCAATCGTTAGATAGGCCAGCAACCTGACAACCTAGTGTGTATCCAGCTTAAGGCAGTAAAGTTTGGTAATTAGATAACCTTGCCTGAAGATAAGTAGGCATATTTTATATCGCTTTCTATAAAGTGCAGGCAAGCAGTATAGAGTTTGGCAGAGTGGAGTCAGGAGAACTCCCTTCAAATTCTGGAGTCTTTGGGCTCTGGAGTGGGCAAGTACCCTATGCATTATTTTTTTAATTTTTTTATTTATTAACAGTTTCTTATATAGCGCAGCATATTCCGTTGCGCTTTACAATTGGAAACATTGATAGAACAAAACAGGGTAATAACAGACAGACATAGAGGTAAGAGGGCCCTGCTTGCAAGCTTACAATCTATAGGGAAATAGGCATTGATACACAAGGATAGGTGCTATATATTGCAATTTGGTCCGGCCAGAATGCAGAGTTTCTTGGTGGGCTGCATGATCCAGTCACACAGGAATGTCGGCAAAATGTAAGGAGTATGTGAAAGAAAGACAATATGTGAGGTTATGTGTGGACTGTGAGAGGGGATGTAATAAGACATGGAAGCTATGAAGGTTATGTGGTCAGTTCTGGAATCTGATAAGCTTGTCTGAAGAGGTGAGTTTTCAGGGAACGCTTGAAGGATTGAAGACTAGAGGTAAGTCTTATTGTGTGTGGTAAGGCATTCCATAGAGTGGGTGCAGCCCAAAGAAAGTCCTGTAACCGTAAATGGGAGCAAGTAATGTGCGGGGATGAGAGACGCAGATCTTGTGCTGAGCGGAGAGGTCGGGTTGGGAGATATTTTGAGATGAGTGAAGAGATGTATGTTGGTGTAATTCGGTTAATGGCCTTATGTGTAAGTAACAGTATTTTGTATTGAATACGGTAGAAAACCGGCAACCAATGGAGGGACTGATGGAGCGGGGAAGCAGACGATGAACGTTTGGCAAGGAAGATAAGTCTTGCAGCTGCATTCATAATGGATTGTAATGGCGATAGCCTGTTTTTGGGAAGACCAATAAGGAGACTATTGCAATAGTCAATGCGGGAAATAATGAGTGCATGGATTAGAGTTTTTGCAGTGTCTTGTGTGAGATATGGTCGAATTTTGTATATGTTTTTTAGATGTATGTAACATGATTTTGAGACAGATTGAATGTGGGGAACAAAGGACAGTTCAGAATCAAGGATGACACCTAGGCAGCGAGCTTGTGGGGTGGGGTGGATTGTTGAGTTATCAACAGTGATAAAGAGATCAGATTGGTAACTGTTATTGGCCGGTGGAAATATAATTAATTCTGTTTTAGAAATATTAAGTTTCAGGTAGCGAGATGACATCCAAGATGAAATGGCAGAAATACATTCAGTGACACGGACCAATACAGATGGTGATAAATCTGGAGAGGATAGGTAGATTTGAGTATCATCCGCATATAGATGGTACTGAAATCCAAAAGAGCGGATTAGTTTGCCAAGAGAGGTGGTATAGATTGAGAATAGCAAAGGACCTAAGACAGAGCCTTGCGGTACTCCAACTGATAGAGGTAGCAAAGAAGAGGCAGAATCAGAAAAACTAACAGAAAAAGAGCGATCAGATAGGTAGGAAGAGAACCAAGAAAGAGCTGTGTCCTTAAGACCTAGGGATTGTAATGTTTGTACGAGAAGAGAGTGGTCAACAGTGTCAAAAGCAGCAGAGAGATCTAGAAGAATTAGAAGTGAGTAATGGCCTTTAGCCTTGGCAGTGACCAAATCATTTACTACCTTAGTCAGCGCTGTCTCTGTTGAGTGCTGGGAACGGAAGCCAGACTGAAGTGGGTCCAATAAGTTGTGGGTGTTAAGAAAGTGTGTGAGACGGGTGTAGACAAGTCTCTCCAGTAGCTTGGAGGGGCATTGGAGCTGGGATATAGGACGGTAATTAGAGAGAGTGTTAGGGTCAGAATTTTGTTTTTTCAGAATGGGAGTAATCACTGCATGCTTGAACAGTGATGGAAAGATGCCAGTAGAAAGAGAGAGATTACAGATTTTAGTTAGGGTTGGGATGAGCACAGGAGACAGAGCTTTACTAATTTGTGAGGGTATAGGATCTAGAGGAGAGGTAATAGAGTATCAGGATGAGAAGAGTGTAGATACTTCATCTTCATTTGTGGGGTCAAATGAAGAGAATGTGCCAGAGGGTTCAGGTAGGGAATTGAGTAGGTCACTAGCTGAGGAAGAGAATAACATTTCATTTCGGATATTATCAATCTTGTCCTTGAAATAGGAAGCAAGATCTTTTGCACAGATAGTAGCAGGTGGCTTGGGTGAGGGAGGGGTAAGAAGCAGTTTAAATGTATTAAAAAGTCGCTTGGGGTTAGAGGCTTGAGCAGAGATAAGAGATTGGAAATAAATTTGCTTGGCAGTGTCCAGAGCAGTACGATAAGAGTTGTAGATAGACTTATATGTGAGGAAGTCACTTGGAGTGCGAGACTTTCGCCACTGACGTTCTACTTTACGTGAGAGTTTTTGTAGATGCCTTGTTAAGTTAGAATGCCACGGTTGACGTCTAAGTCTACGCGGAGTGTGATGAGTAGCTGGAGCTACTTCATCGAGGGCTTTAACTAGAATCTGGTTTAGGTGTGATGCAGCAGTCTCAGGAGAAGTGAATGTAGAAATTGGTGAAAGTTGTTGTTGTAGAGAGGTAGATAGTTGTTGAAGGTTAATGGCATTAATATTTCTACGGGTTTTGGGTTTAGGTTTGGTTGATTTCAATGATGTTGATTTAATGGAGGAGAGTGTGCAAGTGATAAGGTTGTGATCTGAGAGAGGGAACGGAGCATTAGTGAAATCAGAAACTGAGCATAGTCTGGTGAATACAAGTTCAAGAGAGTGGCCCTCCTGATGAGTAGAGGAATCAGTCCATTGGGAGAGGCCAAGAGAGGATGTTAAAGAGAGAAATTGGTGAGAGTTGTTTTTGTAGAGAGGTAGATAGTTGTTGAAAGTTAATCACATTAATATTTCTGCGGGTTTTAGGAGGTTTGGTTACATTATATGTACTCTGATACTCCTGTATAGTTTCTTCAGAATCACCTTTTTACATGATGCATGCATGAAGGTGGTATTTCTGGGCAAATTTATTGCAGGATATTAAGGAGAGAGAGAGACCACATGCCAAGTACTGGTAAAAGCATGCTAGCTGCTACAGATACACCTCTCAGTATAAGTGGAGGCAAATGTTGTGTTTGCTGCCTTTGTCAATAGTTGCAGTGAGTTTGCATAAAGCACTTGACATCCAGTTATAACGTATCGGGTAAGGGTGGGTCATCATGTACCCAGGTTATTTGTTAATAGCATAAACAGGGGAAATAACTCATCATTGTACAATTTGATTAATGTGCAAACAATGAACTATTTAAATGTTCCCTTATTGTTAACAAATCAATATTAATGACAGTAAATGCAAAATGTATGTTATATGTTATTTATGTTATGGGCACATTGGTAAACTTATTGATTCTTTTACTGTCAATGTTACCTATTTGATTCTTGTATTCCTCTTTATTTTTACTGTTACATTTACGCTGATAAAGTGTTTTAGCCATAAGTTAGATCTGTTGATGTAAAAGAAAATAAATAAATAAATAAAAAAGGACTAAATAAAAAAGACTAACCTTCCACTCGCAGAGTCCTCAGCTTCTCACTGCAGCACAATAGGATGGGCTACTAATTAGATTACCGTTTTAACGATTTCGTACCCAGAGCTTACATCTTAGGGGAACAGTGATCGTTACTGATATATATATGAATATGCTTTAATCACCACAAGTTAATTGTTTTGCTGATGAACTTTTGCCCTTACAACAAAAGAATTGTGTTAATGGGATCCTGTGTCTCTGTTGCAGATCTCGTTCCTGGCCTCTGCTTACATTAGCCGAGACCTCTCCTATGAAAGCTGTGCTGGTCTGGCTTCTGTCACCCACTATTTTTACCTCTGCCAGTTCTTTTGGATGTTCATTCAGGTGAGTTAAAGTTCCTCTGAAACATCAGTTGGTTTGGCTTCATCTGTAATGTGTCACAAAGTGACATTGCTGTGCAGAAGGGTTACTGAGCTATTCGCTGGGCGGAGGTCGGATCTCATACTTGTAATCGGACACATTTTGCAATTTAAAATTTTAACTTTGGCAAAGGCGTGTATTTCTGGGCGTGCTTTGCATAATATAGGCAGCACAGACGGTGTAATGGTTAGCGTTACTGCCTCACAGCACTGAGGTCATGGGTTCGATTCCCACCACGGCCCAAACTGTGTGGAGTTTGTATATTCTCCCTGTGCTTGCGTGGGTTTCCTCCGGGTACTCTGGTTTCCTCCCACACTTCAAAAATATACTGGTAGGTTAATTGGCTTCCCTCAAAATTGACCATAGTGTGTATGTTTGCGAGCATGTCGTAGGGAATATAGATTGTAAGCTCCACTGGGGCAGGGACAGATATGAATGGTAAGATATTCTCTGTAAAGCGCTGCGGAATATGTGTGCGCTATATAAATAACTGGTAATAATAATAATATAGGAAAATCTGCAATCCCACAAAAATCATATGTAACAAAGACTATCCTTACGTCTCCATACTCTTATGATTCATTTCATTAATATGGATATAATGAACAGCACTTTTTTAAAAAAAATAGCTTCCCCCCCCCCCAAAGTGTTGGACATGACTTTGATGTGATTTTTGTACAGTGGGCCCTAGAGAGCTTCTCACATCTCCTCAAACTTTTAGGTTGTGAAAGTTTCTCCTGAGAGTAGAGATAATGGGCCGAATGTAATAACCTATGATTTGCGGGCACTTCAGCAATTCCAGGTATAGTAGCCATTAGATTTAAAGCGCCAATTAGTTTTAAGGCAAAACCGGGTTGGTTTTAAGGCGAAATCAACCCGCTCTTGCCTTTAAACTAAATGCTGCTACGAATCTTCTGGCTACCTTGCTAGAATTATCAGCAAATAGGGGTTAATTAAATTTGGATCAATATGTGCTGAGTGGACCATTTAGAGCCCAAGTGAAATGGGCTTATGTAGCTTTAGACAGTGTTTGCATCCAGGTTGCAAGCACAGAAATATTTCCCTAAGCTTGCAGAGCTGGCTCTATATGTAAGGTGTGTCCAGCTCAGCAAGGGCATCATAGATGCTCCTCCTTTACTCCTGGAGAGAACAGTAATGTATGAGTTTGGTTAAATCAGGCTACAGAATGGTACTAGTAATAAATGCTAAAATAACAGTACACACAATATAGATCATGTACGGAGTGTTATTAATAACTAATAAAGGTGCCTTCACACATGTCAAAGTAAATTAGGCCAAGACGCAAATACAAAATGAATGTTTTTATTCATTTAAAATCAATATCCACATCCTTCACCTTCCCCTTTAAAAAGATGAAATGGGAATATACTATATTGCTGCAGACTGATTACTAATATCAGTGTAATAATGCAAACAGATTGCAGCACCAACATTACATTAGTATTATCATAAATGGGAGGGATACAGCCAACCAGAAGCAGCCGCCGATCTATGTCATCATCAGTTTGTATTTTGCACCAGCGGTCGAGCATTTACATGTGACCCATCTCCAAACATGTTCATCTGTTTTGTGGTCAGCATGGGACAATTGTCAGTATGAAAATGCACTGTCTTTCATATGCAAATATGCCGAAAGCTGTCATGCACCAAACTGGAAATTTCTGTATATAAAAGGTCAGAGAAAGTCATAATAATTAAAAGTAAATAATAAAGATATTGGAGATTAGACTGTACATTTGGAATAAGCTTTTCTATGAATTCAGGGTTCCTGCTTCTGTTATTGACACTGAAGGTAGTCAGTGAATGGCTAAGGACGGATATCTGTACTTACCATTAGATAGCACAAGCAAATGTCTAACTGATTTAGGGAACAGAGGTATTCTGTGGCATAAGGGAACATATGGAGCATCACATTCCAGCCACATTCCCCAGGACAGTCATGGCACTGCACCCTCACTCCCTTACAGCCACATTCCCCAGGACAGTCATGGCACTGCACCCTCACTCCCTTACAGCCACATTCCCCAGGACAGTCATGGCACTGCACCCTCACACCCTTACAGCCACATTCCCCAGGACAGTCATGGCACTGCACTCTCACTCCCTAACAGCCGCATTCCCAAGGACAGTCATGGCACTGCACCCTCACTCCCTTACAGCCACATTCCCCAGGACAGTCATGGCACTGCACTCTCACTCCCTAACAGCCGCATTCCCAAGGACAGTCATGGCACTGCACCCTCACTCCCTTACAAGAAAACAAAATAAAACTGCACTCTGGGCCGAGTCATAGATGTACGGTAAAGGCACTGCCTCTGCACCTATGTACATAGCAGCTGTGCTGAAATATGCAAAGACCACAGGAGGTGGTTTGTGTTAAAAGAGGCTTCTGTGATCTGCTGGCTGTGTCCGAAGACGCAACATCAGAATCTCTGCATGAACATCGTGCACCATCGGACATCTCAGTAACTCTCAGGTTACCCAGAATGTATGGCAAAACCACGCTGCCGGGACCAGTGAAACTGCATCCGAGGACTCCCTATTGCCGCCTCAAACACCAGCAGCATGTCAATCATGTCAATTATGCTGCGGCTGGACGGGCACTGCGACCGATGTGCGGCTCCTGGACAGATAACAAACCGACAGGGCTAGGATACCTGTCGGTAAGTAGCCTAACTCTACCCCAACCCCTCAACCTAACCGTCCCTCCCTGCATCCTCCCCTAGTGCCTAAACCTAACCTTCCCTCCCCCTAGTGCCCAGGGCCGGCAACAGAAATCTCGGGGCCCGGTACACGGATGTCTCTGGGGGCCCCACCTTCTCACCACCACCCCGGATCCCACACATCCCTCCCCTGCATGTCTGATATATGAAGCATGATAATGATAACTGAAAGATATGCCGGCATTTAAATAAAGTAAAAATACACTATGACTTACCACACTGTCTCTCTGTCACTGATGATGCAGGCTGTAGTTCTTGTCTGCCATCTCTTGCAAGGTCTTCTTAATGACAGTGCTGTGGATGCCTCAGGGGTAGAAGGGATGGTGTCTGCAGCTAGCCATCCTCAGCAGTCAGCCCCTCATCACCTTCCTCAAATTCAGCCTCTCATCACCATCCTCAGCCCAGAAACCCCCCATCTCCTTCCTCCGTCCCCAGCCCCCATCACCTTTCTCTGCCCCCAGTCTGTCACCTTCCTGTGGTACCCCAAAATTTGTGCCCAGATAGGGGTCACCCAATTTTGTTTTATTATGGATAAATAGATAATACAGCCCTTAGCCTGTAATAGAGGGTTGCTGAACTATATGTGACCCCCTGCAGCCCTTACATATGCAAATATGAGCAGGGAAAACTAGTTATGTCGGCCAACAACACAGGGAGCCCAGAAAAAGGGCCCCCATTGATTGGTCCCCATGGATGCAGGGCAGAGGGCCCAAAGGGCGGGTTTACACTTGAGTCCTCTGGCCTATTAGGAGTGTCTGATCGAGCCGGGAAGAAGGGCTTGAGAAGGCACCAAAGTATTAAATAATGGCTCCGCCCTAAGAAGGGCTGCTGATCAAAGTATGGACAGGTCCGTGCTGGACCATATAGAGGGGCTGTGCTGTGTTTTACGGAGACCAGAAGAGTTATTGCTGGTCAGTCAGAAGGAAGAGTTGTTGCCAGAGGGGAACTGAACTGTCCCGCTCCAACCTCCTATTACACTGCCTGCAGTGTCCATCCTGTCTACTACGAAGTGCCAGACCCTTAGCCACTGCTGCCGCTTACCTGCCCTGCTGCCCCGGCCTGCTGGAGGTGAAGAGGACCCTGGAGAGTGGCTGCTGCGCTGCACTCCTGAGGAAGCTGCTGTATCACACTGCCCCATGGAGGAGAGAAGATTCTGGAGCCATCTGGAGGTCCCACAGCCGCCGAGGACGGTTGGAAGACCTGAAGGACCCGGGGAGAAGACCCCTTCAGCTGCAGGCTGCTTGGAGCAGTGCCCGTGGACCGGAGGACCCCAGCTGGGGAGTTTGTGACCATTGCCAGAGTGAGGGGGGCGCTGCCGCACAAAGTTAAGTGCCACTACCACTTAGAGGGACCCCTATTGAACGAAGACCCAGCGAGGGACTGGAGGGAATCTCCGGGCAGTTGCAGGCATGAGAGAGGACAGCCCCTTAGGAGCTACCGAAAGACCCCAGATGAGCCACCTGGAAGGGCCGCAGCTGAGCCACCTGGAAGAGCCCAGTGCTGCTCGGGCCAAGCTACATGGGAATAGGAGCTGAGGCTCGGCAGTGGCTTTGGGTCCCGGCGGCGCAGCGCGGCAAAACAAGTCTGCTGCCTTGTTTTGTGCCCGTCTGGTCCTCGGGGCCCCTTTGGACCTCGGAGCCCGGTAAGGGTGTACCCATAGTCCCCCACTGTCGCCGGGCCTGCTAGTGCCTAACCCCCTGCCTAACCCAACTACTTACCATCGGGATGCTGGCACCAAGATTCTGACTGGTATCAGGATTTTGGTTCCAGCATGCCGGGATAATAACTACATCTCATGCAGGGTGCAGCCACATCAAATCAAGTTATACCAATCCTTTAACAACAAAACTGGATCAGAAACAAATTAGTGATATTAGCGCAAAATCCGCATGCCATAGGTATTATAAAAACAGGTAACTAGTGGATCACTGTATATAAGTTTAAAACATTTATTATGACAGTCTCAATATTTTAAACATAAAAATATAATATTAGAAATTAGTAATAAACAGTGTCAATCACCTATGACTCAATATGCACTAAAAGCTGTAATGTACCTGTAACTGGATGTAATTAATTTGACTCAGTCCTGGATTACAGTTTTCATGCCTCTTCTATATCTGTTATTATGTACTGTATGTTACCCTTGATTCACCGTCCGAACATGATGCAATAAAACAGATGTAGATTAATGCAATCAGACAACCATTTTTCAAATAGGGACATAAGATCTGTGTTTGAGAAAGGGGCTTGGAATCACGGGTATGGGACATGACAAATCTGATTTGTCCCTTTATGATGATGAAGGTGTACCGATCCTGTTGTACCAATGTTATCCAGGTGTCACTGCAAAATACAGTGTGAATCCAATGGCTGCAGTGATGATGCGCAATAATTATACAGTATAACTCACCAGCTCTAGAGGTAGGAGAGCGCTGGCGAATCTGCACCTGCAGCAGGATTTGTCCATCAGAATAGCTGTGTACAAGTCTGGAGCCGGCAGTGTAGATCATCGACTCGAGGTGAGCTGGTAACACCTGGGTCGGGAATCGATGGCTGTGTTCATGGCTGCCATCAGAAATTGTGGAGCAAATAGCTGTGTGTGTTAAATAAAAGTGGATGTGACTGAAGGTGCTCGGGGAGGTGGCCAGATGGAGGGGGAGTCGGCCAGGGAAGAGATAGGGTCAGACAGGAGATTCCGGGGATAAAAGAAGAGGAAGCTACAATTGAGAATGAATATAATCAAAAGTTTGACAGGCCCGAGCAGCGCCCCCTGCCCTGTGATGCCCTGTGCCGTGGCACATGTCACCCCTAGTTACGGCCCTGACGCTAGGAGACTCAAGCTACAGCGGAAGAGATCCGGCTAAACGACTTACATGCGTTACCAAATTAGACTCATCTTGTCATTCAGACCAAGTTGCAAGATCATAACACACAGTATGTTACTGCTTTTACTCTTTTTATTATATTCCTGCAGTCTACCCTGTATGTATGTTTAAGTACACTTTATGCCAGGTAGTTTATCACCACATTAGACCATTTTAAAATATCAACTAAAATTTCTACTTCAGGGTCCATAGGGTATCCACAGGATACCTTGGGGTATAGGTGTGACGTCAGTCATCGGGCACCAAAGAGTTAAGCTTTCAGCCTCCCAGGATGCACTTGGTCCCCCTCCTATACCCCGCCCCCGAGCCAAGGCACCTCAGTTTAGTTTGGTGCCCGGCCGGAGTCGGGTGCACCTGTCCGAAGTGGGGGCTACAAGAGCCCCTGAAGCTTTCTTCTATGCAGCTGTGGCTGCAC
Organism: Taudactylus pleione; assembly: GCA_031769625.1. Lineage (NCBI taxonomy): Eukaryota > Metazoa > Chordata > Amphibia > Anura > Myobatrachidae > Taudactylus > Taudactylus pleione. Next base: position 11,076,851 of record JAUIMM010000368.1, on the reverse strand, counting down.
ATCATGATGTACAGCATGGACAGTCAGTCCTGACGTCCATGCTGTCTTCCCTACACCCCCGCCGGTACCAGAACGCCGGTACCGATCCGGGGATGCTGGTGAGCATCTGGGGTCACAGCTAGCGGTGACCCCAGATGTTCCGGACCATGGCCGGATTCAAGGGGGACAAAGGTAAGCAGCGGGGTCCCGCGGTGGGTCCCCGCTGGTCACATGGTCCTAAGTCCCCAGGCAGGGGGCTCCCTGGGGACTGGCTGCAGCGTGGAGCCAGGCGACCAACCTGCGCTTCCACTACCCCCTGGGACAGCGGACCACAGCAGAGCGGTAGCGCTGCGGCGTCCCAGGGGTTAAATGCATACCAGGGGAGCGCGCCTTCCCTGTCTCACAGCCGGCGCCTCCCTCGCTGCACACAGCCCTCTCTGCACGCTGCCGACTGGTCCTGTGGCAGCGCTCCTCCCCCAGGCCAGCCTCCTCTCTGCTCCTCGGCGGCCATCTTCTATGAACACATGGTGAACGCTGCTGGAAGCCTGGACGGAAGCATTGTGGTCTGGGTCCCCCCGCATACCTCTCCTCCGATTTGGGTCAGGTCTGTGTATGCTGCGCTGTGTCCTACCAGGCCCTGTGTCTGTGTAGTTGAGTGATCAGCGCTGTTAGTGCAGGAATTGATATTTCTTTGCATTGTATGTGACTGTACTAGCGCTGCTGCCTGTAACTTTTCTTCTAACTGTCAGCTTTATTACTGTCCCTGTTCTTTCTGCTAAGCCCTTGCGGTGCGGTGCTGCAGGGTGATCTCTCGCCTTTTTAATATATAATTGGTGAGAGGGGTCACATACGTGGTGCCATCATGTCTGAAAGTGATTTTCCCCTCCGGCTACAGTGTACTACGTGTAAAGTGCCGTTAGCAGAGGGGGAGGGTAGCGCGGAGGGCCTCTGCCGGCAGTGTTTGTCTATGGCGCGGCCTCTTACGGTTACAGCACCGGTACAGGAGCCGCCCTGGGCTTGTTTCGCTCAGGCGCTTACAGCCTTAGTGGGCCAGTTAGCTCCGCAGCCCACGTTTACACCGATGGGTTTGTCCCAGCAGTCAGTGGTGTCGTCACCCATGCAGGGTTTACCAGGACAATTGGTGGTACCCCACAGTCTCCCTATTTCCCCGCTCCCGGTTTCTCAGGAGCCAGCGTGGGTTAACTCCCTGACGAGTTCTGTACAGCACTTGTCGGATGTGTTGCAAGGGGAGTCTGTGATGCGGCCACATAAACGGCCGGTGGCGTCTCTGTCGGCTCCTTATGAGGATGACGAGGTGACGTCTGATGATGGGGAGATTCTGGATCCTTACGATCAGGAACCTCTCCATACTAAGGACGCTGATGCTAAGTCCAAGGTATATATTCCTGGATTTATTCGGGCGGTCCGCACAGCCTTGGTGATTGAGGACGAAGTTGCCCCAGTGGCTAAATCTAAGTATGCCTTTTTCAAGGATGTGAAGGGCGATGCCACAGTCTTTCCTCTTTCGGGTCAGTTAGTGGACCATTTAAGAGGAGGACGTGGAAACAGCCTGGCAAAAGATACCAGCCGCAGAGGCGGCTGGCGGTGGCTTATCCATTCGCGGATAATTATTTTGCAAAGTGGGAATCCCCTCCACAGGTGGATTCTCACGTGACCCGTCTTGTCCGTAGTGCCACATTGCCGATGCCATCCATGTCCTCCCTTAAGGATGCTACGGACCACAAGGTGGAGATCTGCCTGAAGTCCGCTTATTCCCTTGCGGGGGGGGGCAGCACGGCCGGCTATGGCCATTTGCTGGGTTGCCAGAGCGATGGAGCGCTGGGCGGATTCATTAGAGGCATCTTTTGATTCCGACTGTCCGGCCGAACAGGCGGAGTTGATTGGTAATCTTCCGTGATTCGGCCACTTATATCAACGAGGCGGCCTTAGACATTAGTACTCTGGTGTCTAGAATTTCTTCAGCAGCGGTGGCTGCTCGTCGCACCTTGTGGCTGTGATCTTGGAAGGCGGACGCAGATTCCAAAAAGGGTCTGGAGGTGTTGCCATTTACCGGAGAAGTTCTCTTTGGTCCGGATCTGGATAAGATTGTGGCCACGCTGGCGGCAGCCAAATCAGCTTGTCTCCCGTCGGCCGCTGCTCCTTCTGGTTCTGGACCTTCGTCCTTTCGGTCATCTAGGGCCCAGGGCAGGCCCAAACCACAGTCTTTTCCTCGACAGGCTGGCCCTAAGAAATCGGCCAAGCCCCGGAAGCAGGCATGGAGTACCAGACGTCCGGCCCCCAAGCCAGATGACAAGCCTGCGGCCTGACGGTCCGGGCCTCCCTTTGGGGGATCCCAAGGTGGGAGGCCGCCTGCTGCAGTTCGCCCAGTGTTGGTCGGCCACTACGTCAGACACTTGGGTTCTCGAGGTGGTCTCCCACGGGTACGCCCTCTCCTTCCGGCACAGACCCCCGGCTCGATTCTTCACCATGGGTCTACCATCAGACCGGAACAAGGCTACGGAGCTGCGGAAAGTATTGCACACTATGCTCCAGGCTGGAGTTATAGTGCCTGTTCCATTCTCCCAGAGGGGCCAGGGTTTCTATTCAAATCTTTTTTTGGTGCAGAAACCCAATGGGTCATATCGTCCGATTCTCAACCTCAAAGCTCTCAACAGGTCTTTGCGGGTTCCGAAGTTTCGGATGGAGACCCTACGGTCCATCATTCTGGCACTGGAACCTGGGGACTACATGGTGTCATTGGACATACAGGACGCTTACCTGCATGTCCCTATTCTTTTGCACCATCAACAGTTCCTCAGGTTTGCAATCCGCAGCGACCACTTCCAGTTTCGGGCGTTACCTTTTGGCCTGGCGACAGCACCACGTGTTTTCACCAAGGTGATGGCGGTCATGGCGGCTTCTCTGCGGCTGCAGGGAGTCCGCATGTTGCCGTACTTGGACGACCTTTTATTGGTGGCAGGATCTCCAGAGCTCCTTTTACGCCACTTGGTCCTGACCATTGCGCTACTGCAACGGCACGGCTGGATAATCAACTGGCAGAAGTCCACTCTAATCCCGTCTCGGAGGATTCTGCACCTCGGAGCCTTATTGGACTCGGAACAGCAGAGGATCTTCGTGACGGAGGAAAAGATCTCTGCTTTACAGTCGAGGGTGCGCAGTTGTCTGCTCAGCCGCCGGGTGTCTCTACACTCGGCGATGAGGTTACTGGGCTCCATGGTGTCGGTGTTCGACATGGTGGAATATGCCCAGTTTCACTCCAGACCTCTGCAGCACCTGATTCTGTCCAAGTGGAACGGGCTGCCTCAGTCTCTGAAGTCGATTGTGCTCACCCCGGAGGTTCCCCTGTCCCTCGCCTGGTGGTTACAGATGACCCATCTCAGCGGGGGACGTCCGTTCTGGGTTCCAAATTGGGCCCTGTTGACAACGGACGCCAGTCTTTGGGGCTGGGGAGCAGTTTTGGGTCCACACTTGTTCCAGGGCAGGTGGACGCCGACAGAAGCGGAGCTTCCAATCAATATCTTGGAACTCCGTGCGGTCTTCAATGCTCTCCAGCAGGCACATCGGGTTCTCCAGGGTCGTCCGGTACAGGTCCAGTCGGACAACGCTACCACTGTGGCCTACATAAACAGGCAAGGAGGAACCCGAAGTCGGGCGGCTCTCGTGGAGGTCTCTCGGATCCTGGTATGGGCGGAGCGCAATCTTCCGGCCATATCAGTGGTCTTCATCCCGGGAGTGCTAAATTGGGAGGCGGACTTTCTAAGTCGCCAGGACGTTCAACCGGGGGAATGGTCCCTGCACCTGGACGTTTTTCAACTACTGCTGGTGGACAGATGGGGTCTTCCAGAGGTCGACCTCATGGCGTCCCGGCACAACAACAAGTTGCCGGTGTACGGGTCTCGCACAAGAGACGAAGGGGCGTCTCTGGTGGATGCTCTGTCCGTCCGGTGGATGTTCCGGTTCGCATACCTGTTCCCTACGGTCTCCCTTCTTCCACGGGTAATCCGGAAATTCAAACAGGAAGGAGGGACGCTCCTGTTGATAGCTCCCGCATGGCCCAGACGGCACTGGTTCTCAGACCTTCAGGGTCTGTCCGTGGACAGTCCTCTGCGGTTGCCGCTACGACCGGACCTTCTGTCTCAGGGTCCTTGTCTTCACCCGGACCTGACTCGGCTGTCTTTGACGGCGTGGCTGTTGAGACGGCCATGCTGAGGTCCCGGGGGTTTTCCAGCTCTGTGGTGCGTACCATGTTGCGAGCTAGGAAACCGTCTTCCGCGAGGATATACCATCGCGTGTGGCATACGTTCTTCCAGTGGTGTCGACCAAGAGGTTATGCACCGCGGGAGTTTCGTCTGTCTCGGATTCTCGCCTTCCTGCAAGCGGGACTAGATCATGGGCTTCGCCTTGCTTCTTTGAAGGTACAGGTTTCGGCCCTGTCTGTCTGGTTTCACCGTAGGATTGCTACAATCCCGGATGTGCGCACCTTTATGCAAGGTGTTCTCCGCATTCAGCCGCCCTTTGTTCCACCTGTGGCGCCTTGGGATTTGGCTGTGGTCCTGAGGGCTCTCCAGGGACCGCCGTTTGAACCACTGGGCTCAGTGGATCTTAAATGGCTAACAGCTAAGACTGTTTTCCTTCTGGCTATTGTTTCGGCCAGACGTGTTTCTGATTTAGGGGCTCTTTCTTGTAGACCCCCTTTCTTGGTTTTTCATGGGAACAGGGCAGTGCTTCGCACTCGGCCCGAGTTTCTTCCCAAAGGCGATTCCCAGTTTCATGTTAACGAGGAAATCGTTGTTCCGGCCTTTAACTCACCAGGTCTTTCCGTGGGTGAGGCCTCTTTGGATGTTGTGCGGGCCTTAAGGACTTATGTTGACCGCACTTCTTCGTTTAGGAAGTCGGACGCTTTGTTTGTCCTCTATGGCTTCCGTAAAAAGGGTTGGCCTGCCTCAAACCAAACTTTGGCAGCCTGGATCCGTATGGCAATTTTTGAAGCTTATCTTCATGAAGGCCTACCGGTTCCTCCTTCTCTGAAGGCTCATTCCACTAGGTCTGTGGGTCCTTCGTGGGCAGCTCGACGTGGTGCCTCTGCAGTTCAGCTCTGCAAGGCGGCTACGTGGTCCTCTGTCCATACCTTCGTGAGGTATTACAGGTTTGACACCTTCGCCTCTCAGGATGCTTCCTTCGGGCGGCGGATTCTCCTTTCTGCACAGGAGCGTCCCCACCCTTAAAGGATACTGCTTTGGGACATCCCCAAGGTATCCTGTGGATACCCTATGGACCCTGAAGTAGAAAATATGAGATATGGTAAGAACTTACCCTTGTTATCTCTATTTCTACGAAGTCCATAGGGTTCCACAGGACTCCCGCCCTGTCGCACCTGTGCTGCAGATGGGCTTTGCTCTGGTCACCGGTTTTTCCGTCTCCCTCTGGTGAGAATGTGATTCTTGTGTGTGTCCAGATCTTTTTTCTCTCTCTCTTCCTTCTCCTTCTCCGGCCTATGGCTTGGTAACTAACTGAGGTGCCTTGGCTCGGGGGCGGGGTATAGGAGGGGGACCTAGTGCATCCTGGGAGGCTGAAAGCTTAACTCTTTGGTGCCTGATGACTGACGTCACACCTATACCCCAAGGTATATCTCATATTTTTCTCAACTTCTGTGATTATCTTTTTTTGCATCTTGTTTATCTTATAACCAGTTGTGTGACATTATTATGATTTAAAAATGTCGTCAATGAAGTAAACTGAATTGATGCACGAACATACAGTACACATATTTGTGAGGAAACATCTTTTCTGTACCCATTCACTTCATATGAGGTGGCTGGAGCTCAGACACACCTGGAAGTCACACCACTCTTTTCTTTGTAAATGTTTGACCTATTTGAACATGTGTTGAACCTGTTTTCTCCTTACTGATTATATATAAACCTTAGGATGTGCTGCAGCAAATGAGAGTGAAGACAATAGCAACAACTGCAAAAATAATAACAGAAAAGTAGGGTTTGATGTAATGCACTACCGATTTATTTTGTGTTAGACATGGATGATGTGAATTGATCAACAAAAAGTCATGAGTGATATCACCTCTCCCTCTAATTAGAGGTAATGTCAGGCACCTAAGCTATAAAAGGTCCCCCCAGTCCTGCTATTTGGTGGAGAGATAATTATTCCCTTTAAACTTGAGATGAGAGGCAGAAGCCCATATATTTAGTCATTAAAATTAAATTTCCATACCTCAGGGAGGTATCTTTAAATGTATAACACCCTAAAATCATAATGAAGCAGCCGTTTCCATATAATTAAGGTACAGTATATGGGCTATTTAAAAACAGCCTAAAGCTGGCCACACATCTAAAGATTATCTGTCCAACCAGCCAACTAGCTGATTGGTTGGAATGAAAATCTGGCAAGGTATGAAAGCAAATGACAATCATCAATTTTCTCCCAAATGCCAGAAAATGGACAAAAACTGTTGTTTGAACAAATTGTTTAGATCAAACATTTAACAAACTTGTCTGAAAGACCATTTTCATCTGTTTTCTGGCATTTAGGAGCAAATTGCTGATCACCAGTTACTCCCATACGTTACCAGATTTTCATTCCAACCAATCAACAAGTTGGCTGGTTGGATGCAAGTTGGTCTAGTGTGTGGCCAGCTTCAAGCAGGAGATATCAATGATATCTTCTGCATTAGCCTAAATAACACTGCACATGCGCGAGACCCAAGCCGTCGTTATGGGTCTCGCACCAAAGGGGCGTGCTGTCGATGTTGATTGACAGCACGCCCCCTTTGGTGGGTGTGCCGGGGGTGTGGCTGCCAGACGGAGGCGTTCCCATGGGAACGTCTACCGTCTGGGGCCGGCCCCACTGACATCACTAGTGATGTCAGTGGGAGTGCTTTTGGCTCTGATAGAGCCAAAAGCACTCCAGGGCAGGGTCTCGCCGCAGGGTCTCGTCGCAAGCCTGATGGTCGCGATGGTCTTGACCATCGTGACCATCAGTTTGGCCACTCGCTATAGCTGTGGGTGGTCACCCACAGCTATGCGAGCGGCCAGGAGGCCGCTCCAAAAAGGAGAAGGGACGGCCCTGATTCAGAGTGACCGCTCTGTCAGAGCGGCCAGCTCCGAATCAGGGCCTGAATCCCCAATATTCTCAAGGGACTGCGGTCTGACCATATTACCAAGGTTAATAAAAGCTTAGCTTTTCAGAACTTGGCCCCTATAGCTGCCGCAATTTTGAGATGACTTCAGCCGTTTTAGCCTATGAAAATGCTTGCAAATGTCGTGTCAGATGCGCATATTTCAGGAACTTCTTGGCAACAGAGTTAAGCGCCAATGAGGGGAGAAAACCAGTTTAGGAGTGGGGTTTTCACATTGGCTCCAGCATTCTATATTGGCAATTTGGAATGTTTTAAATTTCCTGTTATTTTTTTTGGGGGGGACCAAAGCAAAGGATAATTATTAGATATACAGTAGCTATCTGTTTGATTTGGAAGAACTGACAACACTGTGGGCCTGATTCAGAGCCGGACGCTCTGAATCAGGGCGTCCCTTTTTTATTTTAAAGACAGCCTCCTGGCCACTCGCATAGCTGTGGGTGACCACCCACAGCTTATGCGAGCAGCCAGGTGATGGTCGCGATGGTCAAGACCATCGCGACCATCGGGCTTGCGTTGAGACCCTTGTGTTAGGGTCTCGTGGCCGCAAGCCCCAGTAGACTTCCTGCTCTAATAGAGCAGGAAGTCCAACTACTGACATCACGAGTGATGTCAGTAGGGCCGCTCACAAACGGCAGACGTTCCTTCGGGAATGCCTCCGTTTGTGTAGCCACCTCCCCACCCCGCCTACAAACGGGGTGAGCTGTTGATCAATATCGACAGCTCGCCCCTTTTGTAGTGAGTCCCGGAGCGAGAGAATTTCTCTCTCGCTCTGGGGCTTGCACATGCCGGAGCCGGCTCCGGCGTGCGCATGCGCAGTGGGGGACCATCGTCCCGCTTGCGAGAGCTGTGCGCTCACGAATGGGTCTGAATTAGGGGTGAGCGGGTTCGGATTTCTGAAATCCGAACCCCCCCGAGCCCCCCCGATCCGAGTCTGATCCGAGTCAGGCTCGACTTTTCCCGCCTGACTCGGATCTGAAATCGAGGCAAAACGTCATCATCCCGCCTTCCGAGTCTCGCGGGTTTTGGATCCTATATAAGGTACCCGCGTCGGCGCCATTTTCTCACTCGGCTGTGGACAGTGAAGAGGGAGGGTGGGAGTTAGGGCTGTGTAGTGTAGTGTAGTGTAGTGCTGCTGTTGTCCACTACTTCAAAGTCCATAGGGGCTGGCTGTGTTGTGCTGTGCTGCTGTTGTTAATAGGGGCTGTGTCCACTACTTCAAAGTCCATAGGGGCTGGCTGGACTGTGTTGTGCAGTCAGTTCTCCATAGGGACTGTGTCCACTCCAAAGTCCTGTGCAGTGTCCCAGTCCTAAAGGAGTGCTGTAGTGTTGTCCAGGGGGTGCTCTGTCCATCAGGGGTGCTCCCCCCAAGTGCTAAAAAAATAATATATTTTCTGTTTGTGAATTGTGTGCGCAGTAGCCGCACGTGCATCAACAAAGTAGTGCCAAGCGTGCGCCTGTGTCATAAGTAAAGGGCCGGCTGGCTTGACCGTTAAAGGGTGCTGTAACCCCCGAAAGTACACTCCAGTCCAAACCAAAAAAAAATTATTTTCTGTGTTTGTGAATTGTGTGCGCAGTAGCCGCACGTGCATCAACAAAGTAGTGCCAAGCGTGCGCCTGTGTCATAAGTAAAGGGCCAACTGGCTTGACCGTTAAGGGTGCTGTAACCCCCGAAAGTACACTCCAGTCCAAACCAAAAAAAAAATTATTTTCTGTGTTTGTGAATTGTGTGCGCAGTAGCCGCACGTGCATCAACAAAGTAGTGCCAAGCGTGCGCCTGTGTCATAAGTAAAGGGCCGGCTGGCTTGACCGTTAAGGGTGCTGTAACCCCCGAAAGTACACTCCAGTCCAAACCAAAAAAAAAATTATTTTCTGTGTTTGTGAATTGTGTGCGCAGTAGCCGCACGTGCATCAACAAAGTAGTGCCAAGCGTGCGCCTGTGTCATAAGTAAAGGGCCGGCTGGCTTGACCGTTAAGGGTGCTGTAACCCCCGAAAGTACACTCCAGTCCATACCAAAAAAAAAATTATTTTCTGTGTTTGTGAATTGTGTGCGCAGTAGCCGCACGTGCATCAACAAAGTAGTGCCAAGCGTGCGCCTGTGTCATAAGTAAAGGGCCGGCTGGCTTGACCGTTAAAGGGTGCTGTAACCCCCAAAGTACACTCCAGTCCAAACCAAAAAAAAAATTATTTTCTGTGTTTGTGAATTGTGTGCGCAGTAGCCGCACGTGCATCAACAAAGTAGTGCCAAGCGTGCGCCTGTGTCATAAGTAAAGGGCCGGCTGGCTTGACCGTTAAGGGTGCTGTAACCCCCGAAAGTACACTCCAGTCCAAACCAAAAAAAAAATTATTTTCTGTGTTTGTGAATTGTGTGCGCAGTAGCCGCACGTGCATCAACAAAGTAGTGCCAAGCGTGCGCCTGTGTCATAAGTAAAGGGCCGGCTGGCTTGACCGTTAAGGGTGCTGTAACCCCCGAAAGTACACTCCAGTCCAAACCAAAAAAAAAATTATTTTCTGTGTTTGTGAATTGTGTGCGCAGTAGCCGCACGTGCATCAACAAAGTAGTGCCAAGCGTGCGCCTGTGTCATAAGTAAAGGGCCGGCTGGCTTGACTGTTAAAGGGTGCTGTAACCCCCGAAAGTACACTCCAGTCCAAACCAAAAAAAAATTATTTTCTGTGTTTGTGAATTGTGTGCGCAGTAGCCGCACGTGCATCAACAAAGTAGTGCCAAGCGTGCGCCTGTGTCATAAGTAAAGGGCCGGCTGGCTTGACCGTTAAAGGGTGCTGTAACCCCCGAAAGTACACTCCAGTCCAAACCAAAAAAAAAAAATTTTCTGTGTTTGTGAATTGTGTGCGCAGTAGCCGCACGTGCATCAACAAAGTAGTGCCAAGCGTGCGCCTGTGTCATAAGTAAAGGGCCGGCTGGCTTGACCGTTAAAGGGTGCTGTAACCCCCGAAAGTACACTCCAGTCCAAACCAAAAAAAAATCATTTTCTGTGTTTGTGAATTGTGTGCGCAGTAGCCGCACGTGCATCAACAAAGTAGTGCCAAGCGTGCGCCTGTGTCATAAGTAAAGGGCCGGCTGGCTTGACCGTTAAAGGGTGCTGTAACCCCCAAAGTACACTCCAGTCCAAACCAAAAAAAAAATTATTTTCCGTGTTTGTGAATTGTGTGCGCAGTAGCCGCACGTGCATCAACAAAGTAGTGCCAAGCGTGCGCCTGTGTCATAAGTAAAGGGCCGGCTGGCTTGACCGTTAAAGGGTGCTGTAACCCCCGAAAGTACACTCCAGTCCAAACCAAAAAAAAATTATTTTCTGTGTTTGTGAATTGTGTGCGCAGTAGCCGCACGTGCATCAACAAAGTAGTGCCAAGCGTGCGCCTGTGTCATAAGTAAAAGGCCGGCTGGCTTGACCGTTAAAGGGTGCTGTAACCCCCGAAAGTACACTCCAGTCCAAACCAAAAAAAAAATATTTTCTGTGTTTGTGAATTGTGTGCGCAGTAGCCGCACGTGCATCAACAAAGTAGTGCCAAGCGTGCGCCTGTGTCATAAGTAAAGGGCCGGCTGGCTTGACCGTTAAAGGGTGCTGTAACCCCCAAAGTACACTCCAGTCCAAACCAAAAAAAAAATTATTTTCTGTGTTTGTGAATTCTGTGCGCAGTAGCCGCACGTGCATCAACAAAGTAGTGCCAAGCGTGCGCCTGTGTCATAAGTAAAGGGCCGGCTGGCTTGACCGTTAAAGGGTGCTGTAACCCCCAAAGTACACTCCAGTCCAAACCAAAAAAAAAATTATTTTCTGTGTTTGTGAATTGTGTGCGCAGTAGCCGCACGTGCATCAACAAAGTAGTGCCAAGCGTGCGCCTGTGTCATAAGTAAAGGGCCGGCTGGCTTGACCGTTAAAGGGTGCTGTAACCCCCAAAGTACACTCCAGTCCAAACCAAAAAAAAAATTATTTTCTGTGTTTGTGAATTGTGTGCGCAGTAGCCGCACGTGCATCAACAAAGTAGTGCCAAGCGTGCGCCTGTGTCATAAGTAAAGGGCCGGCTGGCTTGACCGTTAAAGGGTGCTGTAACCCCCGAAAGTACACTCCAGTCCAAACCAAAAAAAAATTATTTTCTGTGTTTGTGAATTGTGTGCGCAGTAGCCGCACGTGCATCAACAAAGTAGTGCCAAGCGTGCGCCTGTGTCATAAGTAAAGGGCCGGCTGGCTTGACCGTTAAAGGGTGCTGTAACCCCCGAAAGTACACTCCAGTCCAAACCAAAAAAAAATTATTTTCTGTGTTTGTGAATTGTGTGCGCAGTAGCCGCACGTGCATCAACAAAGTAGTGCCAAGCGTGCGCCTGTGTCATAAGTAAAGGGCCGGCTGGCTTGACCGTTAAAGGGTGCTGTAACCCCCAAAGTACACTCCAGTCTAAACCCAAAAAAAAATTATTTTCTGTGTTTAGCCGCACGTATATATCAAATCGATATAACATAAATGGAGGACCAAACTTTCTCCGATAAAAATAAAATAGAGAAAGATCAAGAACCACTTCCTCCTAGTGCTGAAGCTGCTGCCACTAGTCATGACATAGACGATAACATGCCATCAACGTCGTCTGCCAAGGCCGATGCCCAATGTCATAGTAGAGGGCACATACAATCCCAAATGGCAAAGTTCAGGAAAATGACCTTGAAAAAGACATTTAAATCAGCTGAAGAGAAACGTAAACTTGCCAATATGCCATTTACGACACGGAGTGGCAAGGAACGGCTAAGGTCGATCCCTAGTATGTTCATGACTAGTGGTTCAGCTTCACATGACGATGGAAGCCCTCCTCCCACTAAAAAAATCAAAAGAGTTAAGCTGGCAAAAGCACAGCGAAGAACTGTGCTTTCTAAGAAGATATCACAAATCCCCAAGGAGAGTCCAAGTGTGGTGGTGGTTGCGATGCCTGACCTTCCCAGCACTGGACGGGAAGAGGTGGCTCTTTCCACCATTTGCACGCCCCCTGCAAGTGCTGAAAGGAGCACCCACAGTCCACTTGCTGATATGCAAATTGAAGATGTCACTGTTGAAGTACAACAGGATGAGGATACTGGTGTAGCTGGCGCTGAGGAGGAAGTTGGCGAGGAGGATTCTGATGGTGATGTGGTTTGTTTAAATCAGGCTCCGAGGGAGACAGTTGTTGTCCGTGGGATGAAAAAGCCCATCACGGTCATGCCTGGGCAGAAGACCAAACATTCCACCTCTTTGGTCTGGCAATATTTCTATCCAAATCCGGACAACAACTGTCTTGCCATATGTACCATATGTAAAGGTGAAATAAGTAGGGGTAGGGACGTCAACCACCTAGCAACATCCTCCCTTATACGGCACCTGCAGCGCGTTCATAAAAAGTTACAGTCAAGTTCAGAAACTTTGGCTAAGACCGTAAGCAGTCCAGGGACACCTAAATCCCGTTGTCCTGTTGTATCCAAGCGCCTGCAAACCACACCGTCAACTCCCTCCTCGTCAATTTCCTCCTTAGTCAGGATCGGAAGTAGTCCTGCAGGCCATGTCACTGGCATGACTGACTCTCCTATCCGGGATTCCTCTGGAGGATCCTGCATTGCTACGCCTACTGCTGCCGCTGCTGCTGTTGCTGCTGCTGGGAGTCGTTCATCATCCCAGAGAGGAAGTAGGAACACCACTACTTTTACTAAACAATTGACCCTCCAACAGTCCTTAGCGAGGAGGATGAAGTACGACAGCAGTCATCCTGAAGCAAAACGTATAACTGAGGCCTTGACTGCTATGTTGGTGTTAGACGTGCGTCCGGTATCCGCCATTAGTGCAGTGGGATTTAGACAATTGATGGAGGTAGTGTGTCCCCGGTTCCAAATCCCGTCTAGATTCCACTTCACTAGGCAGGCGATACCGAGACTGTACAGAAACGTCAGAAAAAGTGTCCTCAGTGTCCTGAAAAATGCCGTTGTACACAATGTCCAGTTAACCACGGACATGTGGACAAGTGGAACAGGGCAGACTAAGGACTATATGACTGTGACAGCCCACTGGGTAGATGTATCACCTTACGCAGCAACAGCAGCAGCATCACCAGTAGCAGCATCTCAGAAACGCCAGCTCATTACAAGGCAGGCTACGCTGTGTATCACCGGTTTCAGTAAGAGGCACACCGCCGACAACCTCTTAGAGAAACTGAGGGAAATCATCGCCCAGTGGCTTACCCCACTTAGACTCTCCTGGGGATTTGTGATATCTGACAACGCCACCAATATTGTGCGGGCATTACATCTGGGCAAATTCCAGCACGTCCCATGTTTTGCTCACACAATAAACTTGGTGGTGCAGAATTTTCTGAAAAGCGACAGGGGCGTGCAGGAGACGCTTTGGGTGGCCCGAAAAATTTCTGGCCACTTTCGCCATTCAGCGACTGCGTGCCGAAGACTGGAGCGCCAGCAAACACTCTTGAACCTGCCCCGCCATCACCTGAAGCAAGAGGTTGTGACGCGGTGGAACTCAACCCTCTATATGCTTCAGAGGATGGAGGAGCAGCAAAAGGCCATACAAGCCTATACATCCACCTATGACATAGGCAAAGGAGGGGGTATGCACCTGACTCAAGCGCAGTGGAGAATGATTTCCGTGTTGTGCAAGGTTCTCCAGCCCTTCGAACTTGCCACACGTGAAGTCAGTTCAGACACAGCCAGCTTGAGTCAGGTCATTCCCCTCATCAGGCTTTTGCAGAAGCAGCTGGAGAAAGTGAAGGAGGAGCTAAGACGGAGCGATTCCGCTCGGCATGTGGGACTTGTGGATGAAGCCCTTCATTCGCTTTGCCAGGATTCCAGGGTGGTCAATCTGTTGAAATCAGACCACTACATTTTGGCCACCGTGCTTGATCCTAGGTTTAAAGCCTATGTGGTGTCTCTCTTTCCGGCCGACACAAGCCTGCAGAGGTGCAAAGACCTGCTGGTGAACACACTGTCAGCTGAAGCGGAACGTGACACGTCAACGGCTCCTTCTTCATTTTCTCCCGCAACTGGGGCTGCCAGGAAAAAACTTAGGTATCCTAAGCAACCCGCTGGCGGTGATGCAGGGCAGGCAGGACCAAGTTTGGACATCTGGTCCGGACTGAAGGACCTGGCAACAATTTCTGACATGTCTACTGTCACTGCATATGATACTGTCACCATTGACAGAATGGTGGAGGATTACATCGGTGACAGCATCCAAGTAGGCATGTCAGACAGTCCATACCTGTACTGGCAGGAAAAAGAGGCAATTTGGAGGCCCCTGTACAAGCTGGCTCTATTTTACCTGAGTTGCCCCCCCTCCAGTGTGTACTCCGAAAGAGTGTTTAGTGCAGCCGGGAACCTTGTCAGCGAAAGGCGTAGGAGGTAGCTTCCACAGAATGTGGAGAAGATGATGTTCATCAAAATGAATTATCAGCTCTTCCAGGGAGACCAGCCTCCAGAAGGTACAGAGGGACCTGTGGTGGTGGATTCAAGTGGGGACGAGTTAATACTTTGTGAGGATGAGGATGTACACACTGAAGAGGGTGAGGAATCGGTGGATGAGGAGGATGAGGATGACATCTTGCCTCCGTAGAGCCAGTTTGTGCAGGGACACATTAATTGCCAGCTTGTTTTGTGGGGGCCCAAACGAACCAATCATTTCAGCCACAGTTGTGTGGCAGACCCTGGCGCTGAAATGATTGATTTGTTAAAGTGTGCATGTCCTGTTTATACAACATAAGGGTGGGTGGGAGGGCCCAAGGACAATTCCATCTTGCACTTCTTTTTTTTCTTTGCATTATGTACAGTTTGGGGCCTAGTTTTTCTAACTGCCATCCTGTCTGCCACTGCAGTGTCACTCCTAGATGGGTCACGTGTTTGTGCCGCCCACTCGTGTCGCTTAGCATAGTCATCCAGCTACCTCGGTGCAACCTTTTGGACATGAAAACACTATTGTGAGGTGTGAGGTGTTCAGAATAGACTGGAAATGAGTGGAAATTAAGGTTATTGAGGTTAATAATAGCATAGGAGCAGAGAAACCAACAAATTCTGTGATTTTAGCTGTTTTTATGCTTTTTTTAAAAAAAATACAGATCCAAAACACAAAACCCAGAACCCAAAACACGGAAGGGTGGTTTTGGCAAAACCAATCCAGATCCAAAACACGAAGAAAGATCCAGATCCAAAACCAAAACACAAAACACGAAAAGTGGCCGGTGCACACCCCTAGTCTGAATCAGGCCCTGTGTTCCTTCTCATTCAGAAAAACTCAGGAGTATATTTCTTAAAAGGAGATACGGCTTCTTCCTATTAACAAGCTCTATATTACTGATTCATTTATTGTTTCTATTTTTTATATTAATTTTTCTTTTAACCAGTGTGGAACTGCAAGCCTAAGTGTAGGTTCCCAGCATAGTGCAAATCTGGTGCACACTTGCATATGGATACAGCATACCTCCCAACATTCACTCTTGCCAAATCCAGACAAAATAGGCCCATTCTCAATCTACCTAAAATCCGCCCGAAATTACCCCAATTCATCTAGAAATGCCCACCTTTATTCACAATTCTGCCCTCTTCATTGTCCTTGATTCTGGACTCACCCATGAAACTTGGGACATATAGGAGGTTAGGTATGATGCAGACTGTCTAGTAAAGTGGTAAATTCAACCTCACCACTACCAGCCTGTATCGCTGAGGAGCTCAGTATCACTCCCTGTCCCAGCAAACTATTCTTACTTAATTGCGGCAATCCGGTGCTAGAAATTTAGCCTTATCGATGCAAAATAGTAAATAGAATATTTAATAATTTTCTGTTAGAGCAAAATTGTAATTTCCCGTATCCGCATACTCATAGATTAAATTAGTGAAGACCAACATGTACTGTAGCTGCATTAAAATGATTGAAAGTGCTGACTTTTGTTCCACACACATAATTATAAATATTATCTTATCACTATGTGCTACAAAGAGCCCCTCTTGGCACCTGGTCCCGTGAGACTCATCCTCACAGATCGTCTTTTTTGCTTAATATGTGCATCTTATTCACATAAATAAAACAAATGGAAGCGGAGAAAACTACATTATTAGCGTACACTGACCACTGGGGCTTGTGGCATTTGTACATCTGTGTGAGAATGAGTTTGAATCTTTGTAAAAATGGCTCTTATTCTAGAAGCTGCAGATTTTCCTCACGCTGTTGTGCTTTATCTGCGACTTTGAGGCACTGGTTTCGTCAGTCAGCGAGTGGTGCTTCATCCCTGACTATGGTGCCCCTGGTGAGCTGTCCCTCATCTGCTTCTAGTGTTCGTCTGGACCCAGCGGCACTTCTCAGGCTCTCCAGCCTGCTCGGCTTCCTGTCCATGTGTTTTCACCTGAGCTCTTTTAGGCTGCAGCGCTACCAGCTACACTTTGCACTCAGCAGCACATGCTCTTCAGAGGTGCTGGGAAGAAGGCAGGAGCCTCTCCTTTATACAGGTGACCGATTCTTCTGTTTCTTGGTGGTGTCCTTCCTGCTCTGGACCTCCTCCTCACTCTCTACCTGCCTGCCTCGCTACCAGTATTATAGTTATATATTTACAATCATTCTGCTCACTCAGGGGTTTATTTATCAAGCAGTGAAAAACTTAGTGAAGCGGAGCAGTGGAGAAGTTGCCCATGGCAGCCAATCAACTTTGAAGTAACATTTATTAAGTACAGTCTATAAAATAATAGGTAGGAGCTGGTTGGTTGCCATGGGCAACTTCTCCACTGGTCCGCTGCACTAAGTTTTTCACTGCTTGATAAATAAACCCCTCAGTCTGGTGTTGCAGCTAACCTGGAACGTTACTCCTGTACCTCTACTCCGCAGGCCCCCCCTTGGGGGTGATGCTCAGAGCACCCCTGAACACTCTGCCTCTTCTTCTTCACAAGTCCTCCAGAGGCCACTCTGCAGCAGATACTGGAGGCTATCACCAAAGGTGAGAAACGCTTATCTGACAAAATTAAGACGATTCAGTCTGATCTTTCATTGCTGCATCAAGATTTACACATAGGGTCTGTGAGTGAATTGGGAAAGCCAAGACTCGAATTTCAACTTTGGGTGACTCTCACTCTCAGTTAAAGGCTTAAATTGTGACCACTATACAGAATAAAATTTCCGTCATGGAGGGCTGCCTACGACGCAATAATGTGAGATTCGTAGATCTTTCAGAAAAAGAAGAGAGATCTCCTCCTGAAAACTTTTTGGAAACTTGGTTAATTGCTATGGACATGACTCTTTTAGTGCCCAGTTTGCAGTGGAGCGGACTTATTGCATCGTTACCAGACCTTTGCCACTTAGTGCCCCACCGCGCACTTTTATCGCCAGGTTTCTACACTACCAAGATCGGGACACACTGCTTTGCCTGGCTCACACTAAGGCCTCTCTAGAACGGAATAGGGTTAAAATCTCTGTGTTCGCTGATTTTGCTGTGGAAGCCCAGAAACACAGGGCTAAAGTTCTCACTATTAGGTGCAGCCTTAGAGACCGAAACTTACCATATGCCATGCTTCATGCTTTTTCCATCTAAACCTTGGCTGGTGGCTGATGGGGATGCACAACACCATGGGAGGCCGCAGCATGGTTGGATCATTGCATGACCGGAGGCAGAGAGATGGCCGTCGACTGACCCTGTACCACCGCCTTTTCTTTCTAATCCTGTATTCATGCTTCACGAGTACTCTGCCAGTCTGTTTTTCATTGCTGGTTGGATTACTAGTATACTTTTGGCTATTCTCCTCTGTTGGAGTCAGTACTCCTACTAACTAATTCATCTCGAGGACACCTATGATTCTTTGATTCTGCTAAATTACATGTTTCTTGATATTTTTAAAGGTTTATATTGTTTTATTAATAGTTAATGGCTAGTGATCTTCTGTTAGTACTCTAGGGTATTTTATGTACACTACCAGGCCTATCATTGCTGGAGAACCTCCTTGACTTGGTGGTTATTCTCAGTCATTGCCTCTATTGTTTAGGAATTTAGGTATGCCAAAGTTGGGGGTGGTATACTGGGTGGAGGTGTTTTGGGACTTTTTTTTTTATTACAGTTGACTCTTCCATATCCAAATATTCCGAAATACGGAATTTTTATGCATGACTCAGATAATGAAACCTTTGATTTTTGAAGGTTAAATGTACACAAACTTTGTCTAAGGCACAAATTATTTAAAAAATTGTATAAAATTACCTGCAGGCTTTGTGTATAAGGTGTAACAAATGAATTTCATTTCTGTACACAAACTTTGTTTGAGCCACAAAAGTATTGAAAATATTGTATAAAATTACCTGTAGGCTGTGTATATATAGTGTATATAACACATAAATACATTCTGTGTGTATATTTGGGTCCTATTCCCAAGATATTTCATTATGGTATGAAATTACTCCAAAATACGGAATATTCCGTTATCCAAAATACCCCTGGTCCCAAGCATTTTGGATATGGGAGACTCAACTTGTACTTCTGTTTTTATTTTTTGATTTTATGTTCTTTTCTACCTGTTCTGATTTTTCCAGTAATCTTTCACATGTTACACAGCCATGTAATGTATATTGCTTTCTATTTATGTTTACGTATATATGTATTTAGCTTCTGGGATGCAGTGATCCTCATTTTGTTTGTGAAAGTTCTGCAATTTGGCAGGGGGGTGGTCAATATTACCTTGTTCTGTAGTGGTCACTCGGCTATACCTGTCAATTTTGTAGCATATCTAAAGTAATTACCTGGGCGTTAATGTCAAACTGAAGTGCCTCCTCTTTGACCGAGACTCATCTGATTATGGGAAAACTTCTCTCTCTTAAAAGGCCATGGATAGGCTGGATGTACTATGCCTCTTACACATCCTCCTCTAGGTCGGTTTCTATACTTATGTAAAAAAAACTATACCCTTTGTTTTAAACTCTGTTAAAACTGACCCTGGGGGTCATTATGTTTTCCTTGACTGCAAAATAAATTCAGCTCCTTTTTTTTTTTCCTGGCCGTTTGTGTCCCCCCACATTCTACTTATGATGTGTTAAAGAGAGCTGCTGAGTTTCTCACCAAATCCCCTAACACTCCTGTACTGTGTCTGGGCAGTTTTATTAATGTTTTTGACCAATCCTGGATAGGTGGTGGGAATCCCCTGAATCCCTGCTGCAAGGAAGTAGGGAGTTTGTGAATATTGTGGTGGATCTGGACTGGGTTGGTGCTTGGTGTGTAAAACATCCTAGAGTATTTAAATGTTACCATTTTTCACATACTTATCACTACTTTTAGAGAACTGACCTGGCCCTGATCTCTTGCAATTTGTTCCTCAAATTGTCTTTAATTGAATATAAAACCACAGGTATTTCCGATCATTCCCCACTAATTTTAGTTTTAGACCTGGCTGGCCCTTAAGGACCGGGGTTTTGTAAGCTTCATCTCTCCTGGTTGCTACAGATGGATGAAGGGTCAAAATTAGAGGTACTTCGGGTGAGTTATTTTGATGACAATATAGGGTCAACCTCCACCTCTGTGATATGGGATGCATTTAAAGCATTCTTATGTGAGACATTGTTGAAAAGAGTGGCTGAGTTAATACTTTTTTACAGAAAGAAAGAGTCGCAACTTGAGACTAATTGTCGGGACCTTGAGTTGGCTTACCTTAGAGAAGTGCTAGAGTGCTCTAGACTTAATTGGTTGGCTTCTCAGATTGCATGTACAGATCATCTTACAGACAGAGCTACTGTAATCATAAGATGATGTTCACATCCCATTCTCATTCCACTTACTGTTGCTGACAGGATGGGTAGTTAGAGTATTTGGCTCATTTAGTTAATGCTGAGCGTCCATCTACTGCTATAGCCAAAATTGTTGCAGTGGACGGTTAGGGCGTTACGACTACACCTGCAATGCTAATGCTTTCTTGTCCTACTACAAATCTGTGTATGCTTCTCAATTGTCATGTAGCCATGCAGCATGGATGTTTTATGTTGCCACTGTTGACCTCCGCACTTTATCTCCAGAAGCTCAGGCTTTCTTGGATACCCCCTGACCTTAGAAGAGGTGGACATTGCCGTTCGATCCTTCCCTGGGGGGTAAGGCTCCAAGCTTTAATGGTATTCACAAGGAAGTGTATATATAAAACAACATGCTTTGTTTTATGTTCTTAAACTCTTGGAACTTTTTAATGAGCTTCATGCTGAGGCTCCTTTCCCTCTTCTATGTCTGAGGCAATGATTATTGTTTTAACAAAACCTGGGAAGGATCATAGGTTACCCGACTCATACCGCCCTATCTTATTGATCCCTACTGATGTTAAGATTTTAGCTAAAATCCTTTCTTTTCGACTCAGTCAGGTTATTACTACTATTGTCCTCCAGACCAGATGGGATTTCTGCTGGGGAAATCTACCTTGGTGAATGTTAGATGACCGTTTGCCCATTTGCAGGTCTCCCACATGGAGGAGTTCTCCTCGGTTATTGTTTCTTGAGATACTGCCAAAGTGTTTGATTCCATGGAGTAGCCTTTCCTGTGGGATCCTATATGCCTATGATCTTATACACTTCTTATCAGATTATACGGTGTCTATGTCTGTTCTCCAGGTAATAGATGAGTTTGGCATATATTTTGGCTTTACATTTAATTGGGATAAATCATATATTCTTCCTCTTAGAGGTTCTGTCCCATTTCTACACTATTGCCCCTTCCTCTTTGGTGTGTTAACCGCTATAAATATCTGGTTATTCTAATTAATAAAAATACAATTTATAAATCTAATATGCTAAAATTTGTTTCTACAAGTGTGCAGTCCATACATACAATTATGCGGACAGCACATTTAACAAGTTAAAAATACATTCAAATATTTTACAACATTTTGAAATACTTTCAGAACAATGGCCCTCATTCAGAGCCGCTCGTTAGCGGCAGTACGCTCGTTCCGAGCGATGTTTGCACATCTGCGCATGCGTACGGTTTTTAGTACGCATGCGCGAACCAGTCAGTGCGGCCGAAAATCGTTTGTACGCTATATAGCGAGTGCCTGCTATTTTGAGTGACAGAATGAGGCGTATGTGGGTGGTAACAGGGGTAGGTGCTTGAAAATGGGGAGTGGAGATCCGAACGCAGGCGTGCTTAAAGGTCAAAACGGGCGTTTTATGGGTGTGTATATTTAAAACAGCAGCGTCATTGTCCACGTCACTGGGTTATTTTATAGCCAGAACTGCTCGCAAATTTGTGGTAGCAAACACCAACCACAAGAATAGCGAGCAGTTCATACGCTGGTCGATGTACTCGATTAATCTAATAAATAGCGGACATGACGTATGGTGTGAGCGGCCAGGGGGCGTTTTTAACAAATAAACGAGCGTATGTTTTGCTCGCTCGTTCAGACTTAGAGGTGTGAACAGACTGCAATGTGCGTACGGATCATTTGAATAGCCACCCCTTGTTTTTAAACGAACGACCGCAAATAGCGAACGGCTCTGAATGAGGGCCAATGTTTTTCTAGACCCAGTGCTGAGAATTTGATAGAATTTGTTCTAGTGTGGGGGATGGGGTGAGATACCGGCAACAGGAAACACCCCCATAGTGTGCATTCAACACTAGACTGCTATTAATGTTTGGTTTTGGAACCTTTTTTATACATTTTTGCTATCACATATCAAGTTCATAATCAGTTGACAATACATTAATTAACTGACATTTTCCATGCATGGAATAATGGCTTTGACATTCTATGCAGTAATTAAGAGGATAAGAATATTTTATGAAGATCTAGTCTTGTAAATAAGTATCAATACTTTGATTAATGCTTATTTAGATCATTTGTCTTCATTTTAATTGGCACTGTTTAGGCATTATTACAAGTTTATAACTTCTATCTGCTTTTTTTTAGTATTTTAAAAACTTAGCTGTGTTTTCTAGGCATCTTACCAGTTATTATCTGTGTTTGTCCTCTTCATTCTTAGATGTCCCTGCACATTTTATCTGACACAGTAATAAAATAAAACACAATTAAGAAGATTATATTTGCTTAAACCGTCATTTCTGTATACAGTAACTAAAGCACTGAAATGACTTTCAATGATTAATGGGTCATATAGAGTTGAAACTGATAAGCTATATTAAGTGAAGTCAAATGATCTGTTAAAATAATTTACTTGACTTAGACTGATTACTGAAATTTTTTAATTTTTTTTAAAGTTGGCCCATTTACTTACAGAGGTACTTTCTATATGTTTACCGTGACATTATAGAGAAGCAATAAGATACAATAATTTAGTAATAAAGTAGTTGAACTAACTACAACTTACACATAGTTTCTGGTAAACAGACTTACTGGTATGCCATAAAGCAGAGATTATGGACTATGTGGCAGCAGTGTGATATGTCTCTTGTTCTCTGTATATACCTCTGTATATACAGTACACTAGTAGCATTTTTAGCTGTGTAGCGCTGCATTGAGTATTGGGCTGTTCTTGGTGGGTACGGATGTCTGTAGTGGCGTGGCACATGTTATAGAGGTCATAGGTCTGCTAGTGAAGGAGATGAGTAGGATCATTGAGAAGAAATATGTATGAAATAGGAATATCAGAAGAAATATCATAAGAAATAGGAAGTAAATATCCAAGCCCCCCCAGGGTCAGCGAAGGTTTGGGGCAGGCACGGCCAGGGCACTTGCTGCCTGCAGAGTCTCCAGGAGCTGCTACTGCCACTGCGCAGTGTCCTCGATCAGAGCTCAGCAGCAAACAGTGAGTGGGAAGAGGCAGACCAGCTGGTGGTGGTTTGCAGGGTGGGGCACCTGGACGGTGGCTAGTGGTTAGTGCTGGGGCAGCATGCATCGGGGCACGGCCTGCCAGCCTGAACCAGAAAAAGCGGATCCACCGCCCGCGGCTTACTGTACCTCGAGTCGGACGGCTCTGCAGATTGCGCTCAAGTAAATTAAGCCTGGAACTGGGTGAGGGCCAGGGTGCTGTGGTGCTCACTGCTGGGAGAGGTGTCCTCTGCTGAAATAGGGGTGCTGTGATCTGTTCTGTGCTAGGAGAGGGGTGCTAGATGCTCAGATCTGTGCTGTGCTAGGAGAGGGGTGCTGTCCTGGGTGATGGGTGCTGTAAATAGTGCTGGGAGCACAGCATAATGGGGGAAGGGGCCACAGCACAGTGAGACCACACCCCTTTCGTGGGGCCACACCCCTTTTCAGGATCCAACGGGAGGGGGCACTACCAAAAATATTTCCTGGGGCGCCAATTTGGCTAGGGCCAGCTCTGTGTGTTTCCTAGCCTTGGCATTACATTCTGTATTGCCTTTCCTGTTTACCTACAGTAACCATTACTTGTTATTTGACACTGAATCCTTGCCTTTGCCCCTGACTCCTGCTTATTTACTGTTCTTGAATCCTTACCTGTGACCCTAATCTTGTGCACATATACCATTCCTGAATCAGTGCTTGTGCCCCTGACCTTTGCCTAAGTGTGATTATTATTCTATTGGATCAAGTTTCTGTACAAAGTTATGATAAGGAGGCGGTTAGAGGGCCATGACCCGCGGGCTGCCGGCAGTGAAGCCTACACCACCTTGTAGTGGTTCCCATTAGACTCCATGCCTTGACGCTACCAGCCCTAACCGCTAACTAGCCATACAATCCTATATATCTAGCCAGAATTATGACAATTACATAAAGGGACACTAAAACAAAAAAAATTGTGCAAATATAAATTATTGTGAGTAAAGTGAATAGTAGGATCGAATAATTAACAGGCAGGAATATTTAAGTAATGTTGTTAGAGTGGTTTAACGGTGGTTGAGACAGAAGATTAGCAAGTATATAAACCTGATTGGTAGTGGGAATAAAATGAAAATAAACTAAAACAAGTTTTAATAATATTAGTGCAAGTAGTATGGTTGAAGTAAAGAGATAACAATGGAGAGTAGAAGGATTGTTGCTTGGGATATGGATTGGTCCAGAATGTATACAATAATATGATATAGGAATATGATAAGTAGCTAGAATATATAGAATCATTACAGTATATAGAATTATGTGACGCCACTGAGATAAAGAACGTTACAAGATTGTACAAGAGTATATACGGAAAATCAATAGATCTAGTCACTGAAAAGTGATGAGTTAAATGAAGTGAACTCAAATACAATGATTATTAAATAGTGAACTAATTAATAGTAAAGATAATAAGCTAAAATAAAGCAGAACATAAATAGCAACAAAATCAGCTAGTGTCAGAAGTTATCCTTGTTATGGGAGTCATTCCAGATATGTTTAACCACCAGTAATATAGGGCTCAAAAGGAGCATTCAATTAAACCACTTTTGAATGGATTAACTATGTGACTATACTGCATATACAAATCTCTCCCTCAATAGTCCAGCACATGGTTGTGTCTCTTTCTTTGTATATAGTCCTTATGTATACAGCACCAGCATACTCTGCAGCTCTTTACAGTTGGGAATAAACATAGTAACAAACACAGTAACAAACCTGGGTATTACCAAACAGGCAAAGAGATGAGAAGGTCCTGCTTGCAAACTATAGGAAAATAGGAGTTTAATACATAAAGATAAGTGCCACATCTATGGCATCTGTCTGTTTGTTTGGGCTAATCCTGAGAACCACTGGATGAATTTTGATGAAGTGTTCACTATTCTGTAGAGCATTTGTTGAGGAAGGTGTAGGTGTATGAACCATTAACATATGCCAAAAGGGAGCCAAGCAGTGATGACTTTAGTGAAGCAAGCCCAGGAAAAACTTACGCTGCCTAAACCATTAAAGATATATCACAACGATGCACTTAATTTTATACCGTGTAGAGATTGATACGTATTATCCAGTTTCTCAATAAATATTGATGGTAAGCCCTGTTTACTGATACAAAATTTTAGTTTTTCCCTTTTTTACCGTTCTTATTTCATTTATGTGAAAAAACATTTTTTAATTTTGGTCGAGTCCAATTCCCGGTAAGAGTCTGCTTTGGCATAACAATAAATAAAGCACAGGGACAGACACTTTACGAGGCTGGAGTATACCTAAGTGGAGACTGTTTTTCCCATGAACAACTTTATGTGGTAATTTTGCGTGTCACGTCAAAACTACATACTTTTGTGTTGACGTCAGGAGGAAAAACGAGTAATGTCGTCTACAAGTCAATCTTATAAGTCATTGGTTAAAAAAAGTCTATCGCCGTAAATTCAAAATTGGTGTTTTCAGGGGATATTCCCCAAGGCTCCTGAGTCACCCAACAATGTTGATTTGGTGGTCAGAGGGTTGAGTGTAGAAGGAGAAGAAAAAAATGTGAAGGAGCAGTATGGAGTCTTGGTAATTGGTCAGAACAGCTTGTGAAGATTAAAAGGAATGTTCAGGAATTTCATAAACAGTGACTTTTTAAGGAGTTCTTGAAGGTTTGGAGGCTAGAGGAAAAAAATTTTTGTGCGAGGGAGGGAAATCCAACAATTGGATGCAATCCATAAAAACCCAGAGCGGAGAGGTCGAGTTGGGAGATATTATTATACTGTTAAAGAAATGTATGAGATGTAGCCTATGTTGATGCCATTTTGGTAATTGTAATCTTTTGTGCTAGTGGAAATATTTTATATTGGATTTGGCAAAATACTGACATCCAATGGGTTTGACAGAGCGGAGTATCAGTAGAAGAATGTTTTGCAATGAATTTGTATCTATCTACTACATATAAAATAAATCTATGGGGTGAGTCTATTTAAGGGAGGACCAAAAAGAATGGAATTGCAGTGCTCAGTGTGGGAGATGACGAGTGCATGATTAGGGTTTTTGTTTTGTGTGAGATACATGTAAGGTAGGTGTATACAATTTCCATTGTCAAGCTTGTCACTGAAGTAAGAAGCAAAATTTTGAGTTGATGGTAGTCGAAGGGGTTGGTGTGGGAGTGTTGGGAAGAGATTTAAATGTATTAAAGCTGTGTTTGGGGTTAGATGACTGGATGAAGATAGGAGATTTGGGAGAACTCTATATTTGGCAGTTCCCAGAACAGTTTGAAAGGAGTGGTAGAGAGCTATTTATTTGAGAAAGTCTATAGAAGCACAAGACAATTGCCAATGTCATCTTACTTTGTGAGTGATAGCGCATTTGCCTAGCGTGCCACGGATGAGTCATGATTGACACTGTATACAAACTATAGTCACTTGACCAAAGTCTGTTACTAAGATGTTGTACTGCTAGATCTGCAAAGGAAAATATAGAAATTGGGGAGAAGTTGTTGTAGAAAGGTGCAAAGTTGTTACAAATGAATAGAAATTGTATTTTTGCAGGTTATAGGAATAAGGAGGTTTAGTAACGTTTTGTGGAGAAGTTACAGGCAATGTGATGTGACTGTACTACACAGTTCCACTTTGTAAAAGCGTCTCCTGAAACCGGACAGTAGTTGTGCACCTTGATGTGTGCTGGGTGGAAAAGTTAGGCTCACTGGTAAAAAACTATGGAGGTTCACACTGTGTGGCTAATTAATTTAATGTGAACTAAACTTATCCGCAATATGGTACGGAGCTGAAAATGAAGATGTGATGTTAACTACACATAGTTGTTGGATTTACAGTACTTTCAAATCAGCCATGTTAATTTAGGTTTACTGCTGGCATGTGACTGATATTGTAATTTCTGCACTAAGTCATCTTTCATCAGACAATATTTACAGCTTGAGTTCTAAGATAAAAAATAATATAATTATGGTACAAGAATAAACAGAGAAGCTGATGAAACAAGTTGCAAATTATGTAAATTATTATTACAGCCGAATAAGACTACGCAGTTTTGTAATATACAAATAAGTGTAAAACATGTTTAGGCAGCTTGTTATCTGGTTTCAAATAAAATTGTTTTGGCAAAAGGAATCCATGTGAGATTTATCAATAATTATAAGTCCTTCGGCAGTTACATAGATGTTTTTCTCTGAAATATTAATTTGAAGTGGCGGAGGGAGATATGCAGACAGTGTATAATTAAATACTATATACCAAAGCCTTGTATAAATTATATAAAGACTCTCAATCAAAAATTGTTTCAATTCTTGTTTACAATATTAATTAGTGTAATTTTACATAGAATAGTGCTTCCTTTTTACTGTATACTGATTGACTGGTGGAGTATGTTTGTTGAACCCAACTATTAACAGTAATAAGGAATGGTATTATTTTAATATTCTATACTTTTATGCAGCATGTTTTTGCCTTGCTTTATTGCGTTGCTAAATACGTACAAGCCTATTATGAATGTAATTCTGTACTTAAAATATACTTTTGCTTTCAGAAGAACAGTTCTCTATGTGGACAGCGTTCCTGGGGCTATTTAACAAACGCCGCAATGCTTAGCTATTTGCTAGCTAACGTCATCTGAGGATGAAGTTAGCCTGCTTCTCTCTATAGGGGATCTTCTGCATGCATGGCCAGGCCTTAACCTGAAAGTAAAGTGATAGCTTTTCCTGTAATTTTCCTTTTCTACTCATGGCGGGCGAGCTCTTATCGGAGCCGGTGTACAGACGTTTGCCTCTTTGTAAATTGCCTTAAAGAAAACATTCCAAACTGAAGTGATAAGGAATGGTAATTTTTGGGGCTTTATTTCAAATCTTAATAAATAGCCCCCTTTAGGAGCAATTCAATTATTAGCTTGGCCACAAAGTGCATTCCAGAATGGCACATAGACACAAGCAGGAACTACACATTGTGGCCAGCAGCATCGATAGATTTTTTCTTTACCCCATAGAAAATTAGTGCTGATGAGCTGCCATAATGTTTGGCAGCATATGACTTGCAGTTGAGTTACACACTTAAAGTTCTCTGAAGCGTATTAGTAAAGAAATGTAGAATGGAAGTGAAGTGTAAAGTATTGAGAAAATCGTAGTTGCCAAAGTATCACAAGGTCTACACCAGAATGGAAAATGTTATGATATCGACATCTAACATGTCAACAATAGAAATGTTAGAGTTAAAATTGCTAGATGATAATGCCACCGTGTTGTCAGTGTCGACATTATGAATGTCAAAATGGTGACCATCTACATAATATACCGAACCTGTAGCCAACTGTCCCTAATTTCCAGGGCAGTTCCAGGTTTAAATATTTTTTTTTCCAGTATTTATTTACGAGCAACAAAGACAAAGTCCAATTTTTCTGCATGTTCAATACAATTCTCACCATCTCTTATTCTCTTAGCTCTAAAAGTTGAATTTGAATGAAAATTAGTAATTAAATGCAAAACAATATTGAGTAAACAAGGCATCATGGGGATTGTAATGCTTCCAGGTCCATTGAGATAGTATTGCGTGTAACCTGCATGGATGCACTGGATTGGTAGTAAAGTGTTACTTTGAAAATATTTAAAAATGTTACCTACTATGGGAAAATGCGTAAAAGGTACAAGGGAGAATTCAATGAGGTGCTTTTGTATTGCACCTGTGAGTACGGTACCTCCAGACTCGAAAATGTGTGAGTGCAAGCCACAAGTTGATTAAATTCCCCCCATGGAAGTGGTATGAAATACCGCCGGCTGCATTGCCGGGAGTTTGAATCGCGGCAGGCAGACAAATGACGAGATCCCGGCACGGCAGCGCGACAGTGCTGGACATCCCGTTCGTCCGTAGGTGAGTACTTACTAACCTAACCTAACCCCCCCTAACCCTAACCCTCCATAGGGGTACCTAACCCTAATCCTCCCTCTAAGTGCCTAAACCTAACCCCCCCCTTCCACGCTGCCTAAACCTAAATCCCCCGGGGTGGTGCCTAATGCTAACCTCCCCCCGGGGATGCCTAACCCTAACCCTCCCTCCCCCTAGCCTAACCCGAACCCTCCCGGGGGGGGTGCCTAACCCTAAGTCCCCCCCGGGAGCCCTAAACCTAACTCTCCCCCCCCCCCGGGAGGGTTAGGTTTAGGGCTCCCGATCGGAATGCCGGGCGCCAGTCTCCCGGCGTTGGAAAAATGACAGGCGTCTAGATTTGGATGGCTGTCATTTAACCCTCGCCGGGATAAAGCAGTCGGGAAGCCGGCTGTCGGGCTTCCGTCAGCCGGCTTCCCAATTGCTTACGTCAGCCGGCTTCCCGATTGCATATTTAAAGTTGTGAAGTGAAGCAAATTAGTGTATTATTACATCGAAGAGGTAAGGTATTGCAACAAGGATCTTACACAAGGGAACTTACAGCAAACTCCCTTACTGGAAACAATAGGCTGCACCCGAGCTGAGTAAGCATTTGCATGACCTGTAATGCGCATAGCGTCGTTGGGAAATACTACTTCACTACTATGTAATATGAGAAGCTTCAAGTTCTGAGAAGCTCTTTTGCTAAGCAGAAAACATTTGGATTACCTGCTGCCGTGAATAACACAATAACCTTAGAACGTCACAGCACTGTAAGCTCATAAAATCATCTTTTTTTGAGAACGTTGGCTGGATATTAAACTAAAGTCTTTTACAAATAAACTTAATGTCAAAAACATTTTCAAAACCCTAGTTTTTGGTATACTGTATGTGTATAATCACGTTCCTGCAAATGAATGAGCTGTTTATTCTATCCTATAGGTTAGATCTGTGTTTACTTGTCAAAGTTGTCAACATTAAACACCATATCTAGGGACACATTAATGTTGGGCAGGTAAATCAATAAATGGTGTATAGAAGATCCTTTGCAGTGCGGATGTTACAGCCACCTGATATGAGCTGACCACTGTACATGATCATTATACTGGGTGGCCAAGGCAGACCCAATTTTACAGATATTTAAAAATATATTTAACATAAAAGATTTACAACATTAAAATAATTGATAAATAATACAAATGATGATAAAAAGAAAGGTCATTGTTTTGAACAGCGGCTCTCAACCAATGATACGCGTACTAGGGTCCTTTGTTATGCCGGGGTTACACCAAGCCTTCCCCCAACCAGCTGCTCCCGATCTGCTTTATACCATTCTGTTACACTCTATTCAGATATAAGACACTGCAGTACCCCAACATGAGATGACCACTTTACATGATCATTACACTCTTCAGCTATACGCTATACGGGACGTATCCCACTCTATACATACACATAGGTGCCAATATTAAAAAATAATTTCCAAGGACATTTTGCTTCTGAGCAAATACGTTTAAATTTGTTATGGATCATACTGGACCTATGAGCACTTCTAGGGGTCTTTTTTCGGAACTGGTATGAAATACCACTGGCCGCATGGCCGGCGGTTCGATTCCCGTCAGCGGCAGCCCGACAGGAGCAGAGTGCGATGTAGCGGAAGCCCGACAGCGCTGGAAATCCCGATCGTGGATAGGTAAGTATTTACTAACCTAACGCCCCTTAGGGGTGCCTAACCCTAACTTCCCCCTCAAGTGCCTAACCCTAATCCCCCCTCTAAGTGCCTAACCCTAACCACCCCCTTCCCCGCTGCCTAAACCTAAGTCCCCCAGGGGGGGTGCCTAACCCTAAGTCCCCCCCGGGAGTGCCTAACCCTAACCCTCCCTCCCCCTAGCCTAACCCTAACTCTCCGGGGGGGGGTCCATACCCTAAGTCCCCCCGGGAGCCCTAAACCTAACCCTCCCCCCCGCGGCTGTCCGCTCGCGGCACCCGGCATCCCTACGATCGGGATGCCGGGCGCTGGTCTCCCGGCGTCGGGGAAATGCGGGCGTCTACATCTAGACGCCCGGCATTTCACCCTTGCCGGGAAATGGCAGTCGGGAAGCCGGCTGCCGGTATTTAGGCAGTCGGCTTCCCGATTGCCTCCCTTTTTTTCATTGGTGGCAGTGAGGGCCGCAAAGAGTGTAATTTGTTATCGCTGCCATAAGAAATGATTTATGCAATGTTTCAAGATTCTTATGCAGAGACCTCAGCTCTGATAAGGGCCTGTCCCAGCGAACAATCTCTAGTAAAGTGATAGGTTTCACTTCCATTCCAGGTTCTGACCCGCCTGAAAGGGCTACAGTGGCTAATGCTATCTTTTGATGGAGTTAGTTATCGGGGCCAAGCACTGTAGGCTAAGCTTTAGGAGCTTGATAAGTTGACCCAGAATGCTGTCTCCGCTGAGAATTATGGGCATTGCAGCCTTCAGCTGTAGTTTGCCTAACACAGAAGATATCTCTACTATTCCACTGTAATTGATCCTGCCTGGAGCCCCTCCTCTGTGAACAGCGATGTTCTCTTTAAAGTCACATTGTTAAGCTTTCATTAGGACCACTGTGCATCACTAATTTATAGATCAAATAAAAGTCCATTACAATTTCTTTACATCCATTAGAGAATTTGACGATAGAAAAGAACCAACAGTCTTCCTGTGTGTAACCTGTGTGTTTTTTTATTTTTTATTTTAGACCTACGTCATAATGATAGCCATATGTTTGTCCCATACTATCTAAAACTCATTTACTGTGAGTCTGCAGCTTCTAAGAGACTATTACAGCAATCTATCACCCTTTCTATAAATATTGCAGGCAGTAGAATGCTTGTGTTGCATAAGATTGTTTAACAGAGTTTATGTGGGATGAGGAATTCAATGTAAAACTAATGGTTGATTGTTGAAGCTGTGAATTATTTGTCATCTCTGAGAATGTATTAAACATATGGCAAATCATGAGCACACAGTTTAACAGATTTCCCAGTGAGAATGAATTCACAGCAAATAGTTTATTTTGTTTCTGATACTTTATTTCAAAATATACAAGTTACTTTGACAGTGTTTGAAAAATCATGACTTAGCTGGTAGTCACACAAGAAGTAGAAATTAACTGGGATCACTTCTTGTGTCAAAATCCTACAGTCCTGGTTAACATCTGCTTTAAATCAATGAGATGTCAGTTGCAACTGCACTTACTGAGCCCCAAAGGATTGCACAACTGATCATAAACATTAGAGATGTGTGTGGACCCCCATGTTTTGCTTTTTGTTTTGGCAAAAGTACCCTCAAGTGTTTTGATTCGGATTTGGTTTTGGATTTATAAAAACAGCTAAAAAGTAATTTGGACCGGTTTACATGCAATCCAACAGCGAGATTCGATTTTTAAATCGAGTTCCGATCTTACCCCAATCGGGAGTCTGTTCTACTCGGAACTTCAAAAGTGATCCAAGCCGGCACTCTATTTAACTCGGAACCCCTAAGTTCATGTGTGTTAATTTTTCAGGGAAACCGAACCGCACATCTCTAAGAAAAATTCTGGGTGGTTTATGCCTGTGGCCAGTGTCAGTGTGTGCAAAATTGACCCCTCTGATCCAGCCAAATGGGATACAATAAATACTATTTATTGGTGCATAAACAGTAGATGATATTAACAGAAAACAGTATGCAATTCAAGAAAATATAATAATATAAGACTCAATACTCAAATTATGTGTAAACGTCCCTAAATATGTCCTTCATATCTTCAAAACATCTGAGGGGAACCTGTCACCGCTACTTCGATGCTCAGAATCGATGGTCAGTCATCGCGGAAATACTAAGCGTAGACACGTATCACCCTCTGCCATAGTTGAATCCAAATGATACATAGAAGAAGCTCTTCTAATATACTATGCATGCTGCTGACCAAACTATAGTTCTGCTATTGGAACAACTCCCTGAACTGGCCCTAACTGGTATTTGGACCATAATGCTTATGTGTGCCCACTCTGTTAAAGACAACACCCGTCTTAACTTCAATGTCTGTTTGCCATGCTGTTACACAAATAAGGACTGTGTACAGACTCCTCATGGCCACATGCAAGATATTTCTAAGTCTATGTAGAAACCACCAGTTACCATTTAACCCACTGGTGACAAAAAGCTATAGTCAACAACTCAACATTATGTTTGCACATACTTACCTACTTTTGAAATGTACTCTACGGGAGAAGCCCAGAGAGGAAGTGAGGGTGGGTGGGGATGGACTATTTGTGTCATTAGGCCCCATCCCCTAATGATGAAATGTAGCGAATCGCGCACATTCGAACAGGGGGGCCAAATGATGCTATTATCATAGAATTGCATCATTAAGCCCCTCCCGATGGACCACAGATTCCTGGTAAGTTTCTCCTCATTCTGCCCACTTCACTAGGAAGTGGACGGGATGCGAGAGAAGTGCCTACTCTTCCAGGGGTGCCTACTCTCCCAGGGGGGGCTACCTGAAGAATCGGGAGCCTCCTGCAGATTACCGGATAGTAGGCAAGTATGTGTTTGCATTGGTAATTTTCCGTATATTGACCTACCAAAATTGATTATGAAGGTTCTGCAATATACACACCAATCTAAACTGAGGGGTTCATGTAGAGGTGAACACATTTGTGCACTGAAAAAACACACTCACAAAAAAGAGAATGGAGAGAATAAACACTAGTGACAGTTGGACACATTTGGATGTAATTTGCAAAAAATAAATAAAACTAGTCTATTTATGCTAATATACTGCAGGTATTCCCATTAGCCTTCCACATTTATACATACAGTGATGAAATGGACATGAAATAACACTATTGTAGACCTTATATTTGTTCTTGTTGCCTTATGTGTGGCAAGATGTAAAACCAATGAATCTGCACCAGGGTTGTACTGGCCCACAGGGGTACAGGGGAAATCCCCGGTAGACCCCACTGCCTGAGGGCCCCAACACTTGTTAGGTTCTAGACTGTGCACTTGAATTAAACATTGGTACTCTCTTAGAGGGTCAGTTACATGGGCTCTAATGTCTGTCCAAACCTCTGTGGGGGCTGGCCTCATCCCCTGTAGGAACTGACCACACCCCAAAGCATGGGCCCCTATCATTGCATTTCCCAGTGGGCCCTTCATGCTCCAGTCCGACACTGATCTGCACTACTTTTGATATTCAGCTTTAGGTTGCACAAAGATGACACCGTTGTCCTTCAGATAATACAAAGTAGGAAACAGTTATTGTATTTAGTGGTGCAACTTCTTCTCCAAGATGTGTTGAACTCAAAATCAATGTCTATTATAATTACTGCTCATCCCAGCATTGTACTGTTACTGCTATCTCACTGGTGGTTTTGTTATAAAGATGTCTTTACTTCTCTATGTGAATGCATCTATAAACATGAATATATCAATGTGTAGTTAAGAAATTGCGCAATTACAAAAAAAATCATGATTTAAAATTTAGAACAATTATTTTTACTGTCAAAGCTTGATTGTCGTTACTGCCTTATTATTTTTCAGGCAATTAATTTTTGGTATGTTCTGGTGATGAATGATGAACACGCCGATCGCCGCAATTTGGTCTTCTTCATACTGGGATGGGGACTTCCAGCTGTAGTTGTCGCGCTGCACATAGTTATTCTGAAAAGTATCTACCATAAAAATATGGGCGACATATATGGATTGGTCCATGGTGACATGTAAGTAAGAAAATATTCAGATGTAAAAAATAGGAATATGGGGGTTTTAACCTTTCTCATTCATGATCTTCTTTTCACAACTCAACATTAGTTTTGGAACTAATGTACTTCCTATACTTCCTATACCTCCCAACTTTGCTGATTGTAATATAGGGACTGATTTGATCCATAAAAACCATGCCTTTATGCGACTCCAACTCATGTAATTATAAAAGATACTTATTTAACACAGACAATGCAAAAAACCAGCGCCGTAACTAGTGGTCCCGGTGCTCGGTGCGGACCACGTCCCCTCCATGTGACATCATATGGAGGGGATGGGGCCGATATGCAGGGAATTACAGCAATGACCGGAGCATCCTCAGGATGTTCCAGGGAGCTGTAAGGGCAGCAGTGTACTCAACTGAAGAGTCCTAAGGATGCTCGACGCGGCATTGCTGCAAAGATTCTGGCTGCAGGCTGCCGTATGTGTTACCGCTCACCCAACCCTAGTTACGGCCCTGCAAATAAAATGCATCCACTATCAATGTACAAAAGTCATTCAATGTATATAGGGTCAATCTAATAATGTGAAAATAAAATATTAACTTCAAATGACTCTAAAATACTCACTAATTGCAGTCCAGGATAAAACTGAAATGTTAAATTGTATCTGGATATATGTTGAATATTTATGTATCTGTAGAATTGCAATGGTGGTGTGATAAACAAATTATAAGACAAACACACTATAAGAGCCTTTCCAGTAGGTTAGTAAGCTATTAGATGGTCATTACGTCCAGCTACAGTATGATTCAGCTGAGCTCCACTTGTCCACTTACAAGTGTTACCTTGAGTAGGATGTATACGCTGTCCAGCAAAATCGAGACTGGAGTCCAATTAATTGGGCCACAGATGATATCTTGAGTTCCAGTGTGAGCAGAGGTATTACGTTCCCAAAACGGCAATAGATGAAACATCATTGTCCTGTGTTCTAATAGCCGGCTGCTATATGCAGAAAGTCTCAGCTGCTAACTTCAGAAGCAACACAGCCAGAAAGTGTTATTCACATTCAGGACTAAAATCTGCTTCTGTGCCTGGCTTTGGAAATTGCTGCGGGAAAGCAAGTCCCGATTGCAAGATTCTAAAATGGTCTAGCCGTGTACTTAGGGCCTGATTCAGCCCCATTCACTATCTGCATACGCTCGCTAGATGCGTATGCAAATTTTTTAAAGTGACGCCACGGGAAGCAATTGCTTGCCAAGGCATAAGCACGCCCACCATGTCTTAGCAAGCGGCCACTCTGTGTATGCGTACGCCCAATCGCACAGGCAGAGCTGCCCACCAGCAACATGTCATCTGCAGGAAGTGTATTAAAACATTGGTACATCGAGCACCATCGGATGCGAACGCAGTGCTTGAGGTAGCTTTACCCTACCACAAGCATTGCGAGGAAATCATTGTAAAAAAATGGCAAGTGACGTGTACTATGACACTGCCTGTTAATTATGCACGCCTCTAAAACGGCGTTTAAACACCCAGGCATGCCTGCATTCGCATCTCCAACCCTCTGTTATTAGTGTCCTGCCCCTGTTACCACCCACAAACGGCCTCTCCTGTCACTCATTACCCTGGGCTGCCTTTGCTGGGTGAGCGAGAGGGTTGCGATCGCAGTGTGTAGTTCGCGCACGCGCAGAATGAAGCATGCGCGTACGCAGGACATCGGGCTGCTTGCGAATGCACAGTGCGAGTGAGCGGTTCTGAATCAGGCCCTTAGTGAAGATATTGTGCAGGACTAAACCCGCTTCCTTGACACGTTTCTCTTTTGCCGAAAGTTACTTCAGTGGGTTCACATCTTTTTCTGTAAGCTATTGGCAAATCAAGACATAAGTCTAGAGCAGAGAAGTTAGCATGAAGGTCATAACCATAAATATCACAGATACAATTTAGGATTTATTAATACCACTGGATAAAGATCCAAAATATAGAAATGGAGGATTACATAATTAAAAAGCAAATGTAATTAACCTTGTGACTGCATTAATTATTCTTAAACCAGATCTATTTATTGAGAAAATTGTTATTTGCAGACACTGCTGCCTAGAAGAGAGATTTCCATATCCAAATTGCTTTGAACAGTTAGGTGTTGTAATATTATGATTCACAGTCAGAACACTATGTCTGTGCCCCTTATCACTGTGTGTTACTACGGAATGCATTCGGGAAGCCGGCGGACCTAATCTAGACAGCCGGCTTCCCGACTGTCATATCCCGGCAAGGGTCTAAAGACAGGCGTCGATATGCCGACGCTTGTCATTAGACATACGCCGGGAGCCCGACACCCGGCATCCCGATCGAAGGGACTCGGGGTGCCGAGCGCAGATAGCTACGGAGGGGAGGGTTAGGTTTAGGGTTCCCGGGGGGGACTTAGGGTTAGGCACCCACTGGGAGGTTAGGTTTAGGTGACGGGGAAGGGGGGGTAAGCATTAGGCACCCCCGGGGGGGACAGGTTTAGGTGACGGGGAAGCTGGGGTTAGGTTTAGGCACTTAGAGGAGGATTAGGGTTAGGCACTGGGGGGGGGAAGGTTAGGGTTAGGCACCCCTAAGGGAGGGTTAGGGTTAGAGGGTAGAAATAGGTTAGTACATACTTACCTTTGATGATTGGGAATTCCTCCTCTGCCAGGATGCCGCTGTCAGGATTCCAACCGCCGGGCATGGGTCCGGCAGTAAATCATACCGATTCCCACCACTGCTCTGCCCTTCCATATGCTGTTATCCTGGTTACTAGTGACAAGGTGACTTTAATGGTGCGTATCCACTAGCAGATAGTAGAATGACAGTACGATTATAATATTGTATTCGTACAGTTGTTCCTCTTCCCCTGCTGTCATTCAGTGTAGGCACCCTCCCTCATCCCTGAATATGGTCAATCTGTCGTTATCGACAGATTGACCAGTATGTTGAGGTAAGGATTGATGTTGAAAATGACCAGCGGGAGCGCACATCGCTGGACTTTATAAAAATTTTCATGCCTGGTTCATGCACGATTAATGAGCGATTAATGAGCGATTGAACGATAACAATATTGTTATCGTTCGATCGCTCATTTAAATCGGCAAGTGGATACGCGGCTTAAGACTTTTATATTACTGATAATGATCATTTTACAACACGTGAAAGAGACGGAGGTACAAAATTTGGCACTTCTTCAGAACTAATACTATGAGGGGTATTCAATATGAAACGTTAACTTCACTGTCGAAGTTAATGTTTCATATCGGAGATTTTACCTGCGTTAAAGTATCGGGCGCGCTCCCGCTTATACCCGTATTCAATATAAAATTAACGAAAACGGGAAACTCCAAAGTTGGATTTGCGTAAAGTTACGAATTTTTCCTTAAAAAAATTGTAAGACACCCCTAAAGTAGTAAAAACATGGGGGATCACTATGGGTACCCCCGTTTTAGCCTTTAATTGAAAGTCGGGGATTTAAATAGCCGCAGCAGGTGTTTTTTTTCCGACATTGAAGAAGTGATGCAGAAGAGCACTTAGGTTATTTTTTTAGTTTTTTTAAGTGGTCCCATTAAATTTGGGGTACATGAAAATGGGTACTAGCATATTTTGATGTCCCTAAAGTAAGTTTTTAAAAATTCTGCATTTGTGCACCTGCCGCTATAATTCTATTCTAGAAAACATCTGCCACATATTTGCAGAATAGCCCTGAACCTATTTCCCTATTGTTAAACAATTTTTTCCCTGTTTTTTTTTTTCACTCCAATTTTTAAATAAATTTTTTGGGGTGTCCCTATTTTTTTTTTTTTTTTGACACAGTTCTTTTTTGAATATCATTCCCAGGGGTACAGGCTATTTTTTTTAAGCCTGCACCCCTAAACCCCAATTCTGCACTTTTTTTCGACACCTATTCAATGGTGAAAAGTTATCCCCGTTTTTTATCAAAGACTTTTCAAAACAGCGATAAGTCTTTGAAATTGAATACGGTGTAAAAGTAAAACCTGCGATAATGACGTCATACCTCCGATATTAACACAAAAACGATGTTATCGCACTCATATTGAATACCCCTGTATATGTGGCTGAAGTGGATGGATTTGACAAGTGACAAGTTTTTGTTTTCTTTCCTTTTACAGTATAACAATTGTATTATTATTATTATTATTATTATTAATAATAATAATAATAATAATAATAATAATAATAAAAATAATAATGGCAATTCAGTATCAATCCGATAATTTTATTTATCATTGATATACTGTAATTTACTTATAATATGCTAAAATGTTGCCAACCAAGGTCCTATCAATATTCTTTCCTCCCGTTTCCTCCCACACCCCAAGAACATAATTGTATGTTAACTGTGTTCTGACAAAAGTAACTTTAGTGTGTCTCATACTTGCCTACTTTTGAAAAAGCATTTCAGGGAGATTGTGAAAACACCACCTATGAGCTCGTGGTAAAGTGGGCATGTACTGCTACATCTGCTACATCTGAGAGGCGTGTCATAAAATTGACTTACATCCAAATGTAAACGAGCCCCAAAGCTGTTAGTAAGATCTACTTGTTGATGAAAACACACTGATACTTTTCAAACAATGCATGTAGGGATCACTGTGCCTTATAACCAATGCAGGGAAATGATACTAATGATCCCATTTGAATGCATATATCACTGTTTTTTTTTCCAATATAACAGTTAAATAATGGGGGTAAGGTGCGATCAGGGAGATTGTTAGACCTTTCAGGGAGTCAGGGAGATTGCTACTATTTCAGAGAGTCTTCCTGACAAACATGGAGAGTTGGCAAGTATGGTGTGTATGTGTGTTTCCACTTGGATGTTAGAGAATTTAGACAATAAACTCCAATGGGTCAATGACAAATATTATCTGTACAGCACTGCGCAAATTGCTGACACTATATACAGTATATATAAATAATGATAATAATAATAATGAGTTTCATTCTGATATAAACCAGTGTAAACAGTTGAGGCATGCTGACTGGGTATGCAGTGAGGAAGCTGACGGTCGAAATGCCGTCTGTCTGCTTCACGACTGTGTAATCCCGACAGGGGACTAATGATGGGCGTCGAAATCCCGACGCCTATCATCCCTACGCCGGAAGCCCGACGCCCAGCATAACGAACGAAGGTAAGCCGGTCGGCGGGTGCGGGTAGCCGCAGAGGGGGGGAGGGTTATGTTAGGTGCTCCCGGGGGAAACTTATAGCTAGGTACCCCCCCAGGAGGGTTAGGGTTAGGCTAGGGTAAGGGGGGGTTAAGGTTAGGCAACCCTGGGGGGGTTAGGTAGAGGCACCCCCCCGGGAGGGTTAGGTTCAGGCTGCGGGGACGGGGGACGGGGTTAGGTTTAGGCACTTAGAGGGGGGTTAGGGTTAGACACTAGGGGGGGGAGGTTAGGGTTAGCCACCCCTAAGGGAGGGTTAGGATTAGGCTGCAGGGACGGGGGGGGGGTTAGGGTTAGGCACCCCCCTGGGAGAATTAGGATTAGGCTGCAGGGACGGGGGGGGGGAGGGTTAGGGTTAGACACTAGTGGGGGAGGTTAGGGTTAGTCACCCCTAAGGGAGGGTTAGAGATGGGAAAGGGTTAGTAATACTTACATAGGTCTGGCGGTATTTCATGTTTAGGGTTACAACTGAAGGAAAAATATGTCATATGAGGAATACGGTATATAACTGTAAGGTACAATCAGTGATTGATATGACATTACTGTTACATCACTGTCTTTGCACCAATTCTCCCAGCTGTCGGGTAATAAACGATGATATCACTGCTCTCTGATTATAACAATATAGTACAGCATTTCTCTACCTTATCACACTAAATATTGACAAAGTATCCTCCATTAGGTATCAATTTATCCCAAGTACTGTACAACCTAAAGTGTTTACATCCCTTCCAAGCTCTCGAATATATAACCCTTTTTTCTTTAAATTTTAAAAAATGTAAATTATAATTTTTTTATAAATTACTTGTTTATGGAAAACATTTGTTTGAGTCTAATGTAACTAGTGGTGATATCACTTGAATCTTGCTGCTGTGCCATAGGAATATGTGTATCCAGTGACGTGCAGTGAGGTCAATGATTGGGGAGGTTCACATGTATAAAAAACAGTTTTTATATCAAGACTCTGGAGCATGACAGGGAGTATGACGGGAGGGTACCCTGACCGCACATCCCTGCCTGTATCACAGGATGACAAATACAGCATTTTTTTTATTATTTATTGAAAATTTCAGAACAGGAATGTGCAGGTTAGTTACTATATTTGTTCACTTTTTATTTATTTATTAAGTGGTAGTGGTAGATAATAAAATTACCCCTCCCTAATGTCATGTCAGCCCAACACTTGATCCTTTGGCAGACATCTGCAGCCTGATGAGAAAGGGCATGTGGCATCAGAGGCAAGCAAGGTCAATTTACCCTCATTTACAGCATGTGCATGGTTTATTTATATATATATGTATATATATATATATATATATATATATCAAAACTGATAGTGCAGCATCCAGAGAATAAGAATATGCAGACACGAGAAGATAATTTCAACGTTTCAATCTATATTAGATTTTCATCAGGAAATACAGAATGAACAAGACATCTTACCTTATAAACATACACCAAACATGTGAACAAAACGCTCCCTAGGAACTCCCGAGCACGAGAAACAGGGGGCACATAATTATGACGTCATCGGCGCATCAGCCTAGAGCACGTCAGTGAACACATCCCATCACCATGGAAACAAAGCAGCACATAGTACCATAATCACAAGTATTGTCGATCAATATGTACAAACATATGAAACAAATACAGTACAAAATACAACACATACATGGCCAATATAGCAAACATAAAACATTAATAATCAGGTGTAAGAATATGCAAATATCCGCAAGGATATCAAAAACGAATCCAGTGATTAGAAGCAGTGCAAACAGGAAAACCTGTCACTGTAAACATTAATCATAAAAAAGATTGCAAGCAGCAGTTTTGATATTGTTTTTGTTATGTGCTGGCACCGGGTTAAGTTGCATTTATCGTTGAGTGCCGGACCATTGTTGGTTTAAAATAAATATATATATATATATATATATATATATATATATATATAGTCAGTTTAATAGAGGAGAATAACAGAATAGATTTTTCATGTTTCCCTAAAAACCCATCATTTTGATTTGCATTTGACATTCATGTGAACTACAGTTTCCTATATGAATACGTCCTTAGTAACAATACTACATGTTGCGCTCTGCTACACTTTATTGGTTGATCAGTCACAGCAGGCAAATATGCTGAAAGTCTCTGTCTATGACAAGCCTGACCAACCTATGGCTCTCCGGCTGTTGTGAAACTACAAATCCCAGCATACCGTCCCACCGGTCAGCTGGTAAAACATGCCTAGACTAGTAGCTTCACAATAGCTGGAGAGCCACAGATTAGCAAGGTCTGGTCTATGGAATTGGTTGCCTTGGTATCTCTTGTCTGTGTATTTATTGACAGCGTAGAATGAAAATATAGTTGTTTTTTTTTCTGTGATCATTCATAGCTACTCTTGGCTTTTCCATGTTGTGGCATGAGGAACAACATGCCATTTACCCAGGGCCGGCCCGAGCATAATTTTTTGGTAAGCGAAAAAAGATTTTGGCACCCCTTGGTGGAATAAACCATCATATTTATATGTTCTTATCACATTTCATTTAAATTTGAGCCTGTAATTGGACTCTTGGAGCCAAATGTAATAGAGTGAGAGTTTAGAAATGCCAGTTTAGCAGTAAACTCTTACATTGGTCGAGTTTTATCTTCAAAATGGGAAAACAACTGGATGAGAGTTTAAATCGTGAGAGTTTTTTTAGTCTAAAAACATGCGAGTTTCCATGTTCTCAGACTCTATTACATTAGCTGAGTTTAAAAAGTGCAAGAGCAGTTAAACTCTCACCTTTTCTAAAGTCTCACCCTATTACATTTGGCTCCTGGCATGCATAGCTGAAATGAATACAGTAGTTGTGTAGTTCTAATAATCTAGCTCTAGGTGTAATCAGGGGTGTCGAGACGGGGGTAGAGGGTACCAATTACCTGGATCCGGGCTGCTGTAGGGGACCGGCCCCGCCTCCCCCCCTCTTAAATCACAGCAGCTCAGCACACGCTGCTATGTGCTGGGTTACAGTGGGAGACTGTTCGTGGATGCTGGGCAGCAGTTGCAGCAGTCTCCTATGTCTGTGGGAGAAAGCGATAACACTGATTGCACCCTCCCCAACCTTTGCACCGGGCTGAGCGGCTAACATCGGCCCCCTCCCCAGCTACGCGGCGCTGCAAACGTGTATTTTTTTAAATCCTAAGGGGGCGTGGTCACACTCCCACTATTAGGCCACACCCCTTTCACCTGGTCCCGGACGGTCTCTCTATGCCCCTGGGAGTAATAGTAATATAAATTTGGGTTCCCTTTTCAAAAGTGTTCTATTATGCACCAGACCATACAGACAATTGCCCCTGACAGAAAAACAAACAAACACATGGAAACACGCACAGGAAAAAATAAAACACATTAGCCATGATTGTAAAAGCAAACAAACACATTGGCCCCTAGATGAAAATAAACAAACACATATGCCCCCACAGGGAAATAATAAAACACATAGGCTTCACATGAAAAAAAACACACACAGGCCCTGATAGAAAAAAACAAACACTTTGGGGGAGAATTCAATTAAGAGC
Source organism: Taudactylus pleione (assembly GCA_031769625.1). Lineage (NCBI taxonomy): Eukaryota > Metazoa > Chordata > Amphibia > Anura > Myobatrachidae > Taudactylus > Taudactylus pleione. Next base: position 11,033,639 of record JAUIMM010000368.1, on the reverse strand, counting down.
GAATACATTCGCCCAACCGAATCTGCGGCAGCTGGCGTGCTTTACAGCAGTGGGATCTCATTCAAAATTGTTCACTACCCCATAAGGTAGAAAGTCATTTTTGAGGGAATCGGGCAATCGGCAGGCCGGACGAAGGCTGCGAGACAGGTTCCAGTTGCCGCCGTTTAAACGCAGTGGCAACGGCAATTCACACCCTTCGCCTGTAATTGAATTTTCCCCTTTGGCGCCAATAAAAAATAATAATAAAACACATAGGCCCCTAAAAGGAAAAAAACAAACACATAGGTCACCACAGTAAAAAAAACACACATAAGCTTTGCATGAAAAAAACAAAACAAATACATTGGCACTGATAGGAAAAAAACAAACACATCACTTAAAAATATAACACATAGGCCTCAGATGAAAAAACAAACAAATATACATACATACATGCATGGTTACATAGAGACACACGCATACATACATACATACATACATACATACAGACAGGGTTACATTTAGAGACACACAGAAGGGTTACATATAGAGAAATACAGACACATATACAGTCAGGTCCATAAATATTGGGACATCGACAGAATTTTCAGATTATGGTCTCTATTCACCACCACAATGGTTTTGAAATGAAACAAACAAGATGTGCTTTAATTGCAGACTTTCAGATTTAATTTGAGGGTAATTACATCCAAATCGGGTGAACGGTGTAGGAATTACAACAGTTTCAATATGTGCCTCCCACTTTTTAAGGGGCCAAAAGTAATGGGACTATCAACTCAAAAGATATTTCATGGACAGGTGTGGGCTATTCCCTCGTTATTTCATTATCAATTAAGCAGGTAAAAAGTCTGGAGTTGATTCTAGGTGTGACATTTGCATTTGGAATCAGTTGCTGTCAACTCTCAATATGAGATCCAAAGAGCTGTCACTATCAGTGAAGCAAGCCATCATTAGGCTGAAAAATCAAAACAAACCCATCAGAGAGATAGCAAAAACATTAGGTGTGACCAAATCAACTGTTTGGAACATTCTTAAAAAGAAAGAATGCACCGGAGAGCTCAGCAACACCAAAAGACCTGGAAAACAACTGTGGTGGATGACAGAAGAATTATTTCCCTGGTGAAGAAAAACCCCTTCACAACAGTTGGTCAAATCAAGAACACTCTCCAGGAGGTAGATGTATATGTGTCAAAGTCAACAATCAATACAAGACTTCACAAGAGTGAATATAGAGGGTTCACCACAAGATGCAAACCATTGGTGAGCCACAAAAACAGGAAGACCAGATTAGAGTTTGCCAAATAACATCTAAAAAAGCCATTACAGTTCTGGAACAACATCCTATGGACAAATGAGACAAAGATCAACTTGTACCAGAGTGATGGGAAGAGAAGAGTATGGAGAAGGAAAGGAACTGCTCATGATCCAAAACATACCACCTCATCAGGGAAGCATGGTGGTGGTAGTGTCATGGCGTGGGAATGTATGGCTGCCAATGGAACTGGTTCCCTTGTATTTATTGATGATGTGACTGCTGACAAAAGCAGCAGAATGAATTCTGAAGTGTTTCGAGCAATATTATATGCTCATATTCAGTCAAATGCTTCAGAACTCATTGGACGGTGCTTCACAGTGCAGATGGACAATGACCCAAAGCATACTGCAAAAGCAACCAAAGAGTTTTTTAAGGCTAAAAAGTGGAATGTTATGCAATGACCAAGTCAATCCCCTGACCTGAATTCGATTGAGCATGCATTTCACTTGATGAAGACAAAACTGAAGGGAAAATGCCCCAAGAACAAGCAGGAACTGAAGACATTTGCAGTAGAGGCCTGGCAGAGCATCACCAGGGATGAAACCCAGCGTCTGGTGATGTCTATGCGTTCCAGACTTCAGGCTGCAATTGCCTGCAAAGGATTTGCAACAAAGTATTAAAAAGTGAAAGTTAGATTTAGGATTGTTTAGTTTGTCCCATTACTTTTGGCCCCTTAAAAAGTGGGAGGCACATATAGAAACCGTTGTAATTCCTACACCGTTCACCTGATTTGGATGTAATTACCCTCAAATTAAATCTGAAAGTCTGCAGTTAAATCACATCTTGTTTGTTTCATTTCAAAGCCATTGTGGTGGTGAGTAGAGGCCAAAATATGAAAATTCTGTCAATGTCCCAATATTTATGGACCTGACTGTACATGCAGGGTTATATATAGACACATATACACACACATACAGTCAGAGTTATATATAGAGGCATACACATACAGACAGGGTTAAAGATATGCCCAGCTAGATTGTTGTCCATAGCGTGCGTCTCCATAGGTTAGAATGGAGATGCGCTCCCGCGATCGGAGCCGCACATTAGTGTCTTCATAGGTTAGAATGGAGACGCACTCCCATGATCAAGGATGCACCATAATGTATCGTAGTGAGTAGCGTGATGCATGCGCATGTTTGTGGTGCGATCAGCCGCAATGATCATGGGTGCATCTGTTCATTTAGGGACATACACACACATACAGACAGGGTTTCATATAGAGACAAATACACACACATGGCTAGGGACATACAAACACATACAGGCAGGGTACATATAGAGACATACATATACAAACAGGGTTACACATAGAGACAGACAGCAAGAGTGGGGGACACAAGCAATGGTTTCCTCTGTAGACTCACCCTCTCTCATCATGATGTGGAGCCTCCAGCAGTTCCCTCCTTCTGCATGCTGCCTGAATTAAAGAGTTGAACAAGCCGGTGTAGTCCTACCCCCCTGCTCAGGTCAGAGGAGCATGTGGGCTGGGCTCCTCCAATGAGAGCTAAGCACATGTTCCTCTGATCCCCGGGTGAGTAGTGCAGTGAGTAGTATGCCCAATCGGTTGATGCTAGAAAAAAGTGGGCTAAAGGACCTCTGATGTCACAACCATATGACCTGCTATGGCATGGGGAGGGGCAAGGTCGGAGGGCTAGCAGTTTTACTATCCACGTGGACATCTATTAGGAATAGTAACCTTGCCCGAAGCATGGCAGGCAAAGCGAGCCATCCAGGGTCCCATCGTCTGAACCTGGCTCCACTCCCTGCCGCCGCAGGTCACATGGTTGTGGCATCAGAGATCCTTTAGCCTACTTGAATTTAGACCTAACCATGCAGCTCCCTGATGCAGCTCAACAATGGAAGGTAAGCATCAGGCCCATAAAACCACCGGGCACTAGGCGCTCTCCTCAGTGTGGCTCTGTACGTGGCCGAGTACCTGGCGTAATGGTCGAGCCACCCTGCATTTACCAGTTTCTTTATCACAGACACAGCCAATGCCCTTATAGCAGAAGAGTAAAGCTTTCATATACCTGCTTTCCCTCACACACCCACCATGAGTTTTAAGCTGGGTACACACCATACAATATATATTACGATATATTGTTCTGGAGCTGATCAGAATGATACATCGTAAACATCATATAGTGTGTATGTCCAATCCATCGTTGCCGGTCATTGGGGGTCATTCAGACCCGCTCGCGAGCGGCAGGATGCCCGCAAGCGGGTCGATGTTCTCCATTGCGCATGCGCACGACGGAGGGAGCTCCGTCGTGCGCATGCGCGAGACCCGGCGAGCGATGGGCTCACCATCGCTCCGGGTCTCGCACCAAAGGGGGCGTGCTGTCGATGTTGATTGACAGCACGCCCCATTTGGTGGGCGTGCCGGGGGCGTGCCTGCCAGACGGAGGCGTTCCGTCTCAAGCCGGCCCCACTGACATCACTAGTGATGTCAGTGGGAGTGATTTTGGCTCTGATAGAGCCAAAATCACTCCAGGGCTTGCGGCAGCGAGACCCTACCGCAGGGTCTCCGTCGCAAGCCAGATGGTCGCGATGGTCAAGACCATCGCGACCATCATCATGGACGCTCACTATAGCTGTGGGTGGTAACCCACAGCTATGCGAGCGCCCATGAGGACACTCCAAAAAAAGGTAGGAGGGCCCTGATTCAGAGCGAGCGCTCTGGTCAGAGCGTTCAGCTCTGAATCAGGCCCATTGTTCATTGAATCGTCCTTTCTGCTGTGCTGCCAATCAGATGGGATGATTCAATGAATGATGCAGTGTAGTTACATGCAGCATGTAACGTTACATCGTGCCATCGTACGCCAATTCATGCAGTCTGCACAGCAAGCAATGTATTGTTACATCGCTCGTTGCATCGCTATGTCACATCATTTTATGTTGTGTACCTAGCTTTACAGTTTGATAACATATCTTACTTTTCTACTTCAGGGTCCATAGGGTATCCACAGGATACCTTGGGGTATAGGCGATGGTGGCAGACATCCAGGCACCACAGAGTAAAATTTTCAGCCTCCCAGGATGCACTGGGGTCCCTCTCCTATACCCCGCCCCCGAGCCTCAGGCCACTCAGTTTTCATAGGTGCCTGGCTGGACCAGTCGCACCGTACAGAGGGGGGTCTTTTTAAGGCCTCTGAATATTTCTTCGCAGCTGTGGGTGCACAACTAGAGTGCTCCAGCATAGGACAGTCAGTATTGACGTCCATGCTGTCACTCCTACACTCCGCCGGTACCAGAACGCCGGTACCGATCCGGGGATGCTGGTAGGTAGCTGGGGTCACAGCTAGCGGTGATCCCCGGCTACCTGGACTGTGGCCGGATGCACAGGAAACAAGGTAAGCGGCGGGGTCCCACGGTGGGCACCCGCCGGTAACACAGTCCTGTTTGGTCCCCAGGCAGGGGGCTCCCTGGGGACCGGCTGCGCGTGGGGCCAGGTACTGATCCTGCGCCTTCCACTAGACCACCAGGGACAGCGGGCCGTAGCATGTGCGGTACAGCGCGGCGTCCCAGGGGTTGATAGCACGCCAGGGGAGAACGCCTTCCCTGTCTCACAGCCGGCGTCTCCCCCGCTGCACAGTGCCATTCCACAGCGGTCTGAGCGGGCTGTGTCAGCGCTCCTGCCCCGGGCCCTGCCTTCTCTCTGCTCCTCGGTGGCCATTTTCTCACTACATGTGCTGGGGATGGCAAACGCTGCTGGAAGCTGATACCAGGGCCGAAACTAGGATTTTTGTCACCAGGGGCAAGACAGTAATTTGGCGCCCCCCATGTAATTCCCCCTGCAGTAGTGCCCATATTGTAATGCCCCCATAGTAATGCCCATATGTTAATACCCCCATAGTAATGTAGTAATGCCCCTGTAGTGCCCACCATACAGTAATGCCCCTGTAGTGCCCATGCTCCCATATTAATGCCCCTGTAGTGCCCATGCTTTCATAGTAATGCCCCTGTAGTGCCCATGCTCTCATAGTAATGCCCCTGTATTGCCCATGCCCCCATAGTAATATCCCTGTAGTGCCCTTACAGTAATGCCCCTGTAGTGCTCATGCCCCCACAGTAATGCCCCTGTGGTAATGCCCCTGTAGTGCCCATGCCCCAATAGTAATGCCCCTGTAGTGCTCATGCCCCATTATTAATGCCCCTTATTGCCTATGCCCCCATAGTAATGCCCCTGTGGTAATGCCCCTGCCCCCATAATAATGCCCCTGTAGTGCAGCTTATTAAAAAAAAAAATACTTACCTTGAACCCCGCTCCTGCATCCAGCGTCGCGTCCGGTCCGCCGGCTGCTCCTTGGAACTATGGGGGAGATGTCATGACGTCTCCCCCATAGTGCCCGTGGGGAGAGCCGGAAGCTGGAGTTCGGGAGAGAACTCCAGCCTCCGGCTCCGGCTACACCGCGTCGCTGCAGAGAAGGAGCCGGGCGCCCGCTGGTAATAAATATTACCAGCGGACGTCCGGCTTGGAGCCTCTCTGCAGCGCCGGGCTGGAGGTCACTGGCACCAGGTACAGCAGCTCACCCGGTGCACGTGCACCTCCAGCCCCCCCCTAGTTGCGGCCGTGCTGATACAGATGCCATTGCGGTCCGGGTCCCCCGCATACCTCTCCTTCAATTAAGGTCAGTGTATGCAGCACTGTTTCCTACCAGGCTCTGGTCTGTGTAGTTGATTGCAGTGCCTGTAATGCAGGATGTTATCTGTGCATTGTATGTGACTTAAATGCTAGCGCTGTTTGCCTGTACTTTCATTTCTGACTGTCAGCCTTTTCCTATCCCTGTTCTTCTGCTACAGCCCTTGTGGTGCAGTGTCGCAGGGTGTTTATTACCTCACAGTAAACGTGGTTTTTCTGTGTGGGAGGTCACATACGCTCCGTTCACACTCCTCATGTCGGAAAGTGAACGAGGATATCCTCTTCCAGCTATAATGTACTGATATCATGTGCAGTTAGCGGAGGGATATGTAGACGCTGAGGGTTTATGGAGGGCATGTTGTATTATATATCACGCCCCATTTCTGTCACTGTGCCTGCACAAAAAAGGGGATCGCCCTCGGCTGGCTAAGATGCTCACAGCCTTTGTGGGCAAAGCCCCCTGCGTTTCCCCAAGGGGTTATCGCAGCCTGTGGTGGTCTCATCACATGCAGGGGTCCCTGGACAGTTGATGGTACCCCAGTGTATCCTGTAGACCTCCCTTTTTCTCATCTTTCCTAGGAACAGGGCAGTGCTTGCCTTTACTTCCCCAGTCCTGTCTGCTGGTGAGGCCTATTTGGCTGTGGTACGGGCGCTAAGAATTTAAGTTGACCGTACCAGTCCATTTAGGAAATCAGACTCTCGGTTTTATCCTTTCTGGTTTCCATAAAAAGGGTTGGCCTGCCACTACGCTAACTTTGGCAGGATGGATTCACAGGTCTTCCTGTTCCATCCTCTATTAAAGCTCTTCCACTAGGTCTGTGGGTCCTTCGTGGACAGCTCGACGTGGCGCTTCAGCGGTGATTGGCAGCCACGTGGTCATCTGTCCATATTTTTGGTAAGGTATTATGCTTTTGATACCTTCGCCTCTCAGGATGCTTCCTTTCAGCGGCGGATTCTCCTTACAGCACAGGAGCGTCCCCACCCTTAAAGGATACTGCTTTGGGACATCCCCAAGGTATCCTGTGGATACCCTATGGACCCTGAAGTAGAAAATATGAGATATGGTAAGAACTTACCCTTGTTATCTCTATTTCTACGAAGTCCATAGGGTTCCACAGGACTCCCGCCCTGTCGCACCTGTACTGCAGATGGGCTTTGATCTGGTCACCGGTTTCTCCGTCTCCTTCTGGTGAGAATGTGATTCTTGTGTGTTCCAGACTGTCTTCTCTCTCTTTTTTGCTCCTGCTCCGGCCTATGGCTTGTTACGAAACTGAGTGGCCTGAGGCTCGGGGGCGGGGTATAGGAGAGGGACCCCAGTGCATCCTGGGAGGCTGAAAATTTAACTCTGTGGTGCCTGGATGTCTGCCGCCATCGCCTATACCCCAAGGTATCCTGTGGAACCCTATGGACTTCGTAGAAATAGAGATAACAAGGGTAAGTTCTTACCATATGTCATATTTTTTCAGGTGATCGTGGGGTTCAACAGTCACACAGAGACTGCCATGGCTCCGCCCCTCCTATACATTCCCCTACATCCGCACTCTCTTCTTTTAAGCAAGCAACAGTGTGAGTAGAGGACACTTGAAGAATAATACGAAACTATGTATTGGCTATCTTGAGATATGTGAAGCTATTTGGGCATTTTGCCATTGTGAGCATATTGGCCATATACTGACGGTGAGGCAATGCATATAGCTATTTACGCTACAGTAGTGTTCACTCTAGTTCCAGCAGCAAGCAGGGCGCTGGAGCTAGAGAGGGCACTTCCGTGTGCGCGCCCGGAAAAGGGGGCATGGCCATTGAAAAGGGGGCGTGTCTATAAGACGAGTCGCCTCTCCGTCGCTCTTGGGGGCGTGCCCGGCACTTACGGACACGCCGGGCAGCCCCCAAGCGCTGCCGATAGTGAGAATAAATGCCGGGCGCATGCGCCCGGCGTCTATTCTCCGGCGGTGACCGGGTCGCCGCACATTTCCCCACCCACGGGACACTGCGACACGCGGGTGAAGACTTCACCTGCAGGCTGTGAGAGCAGGGTGCTTTTTTCCCTCCTTCTGGAGGGCAGGGTGCCTTTTGCCCTCCAGAAGGAGGGCAGGGCGCCGCACCCCGCTAAAATAGCCTAGCGAGAACGCTATACAGTATATGGGGTTTACAGGCTATCTGGTTTTAAGTGAGTCTATATAGAGGTATATGAGGCCATATGGAGTAATTTGAAGCGTCTATGTTTATAATACACTAGCTGCAGTACCCGGCTATGCTCAGGCAGAAGCCAGTGATCTGTCCTTCCCTAGGCAGCCAGCTCCCTCCCTCTGTGGGCTACACTCTGGTGATCTCTGCCACTTGGGCACCAGCTCCCTTGTACTGAGCTGCGCCTCCTGCACAGGAAGCACTAAGCGATATTTTGGACGATTTGTTGATTTCCGATGGATCGGAACGACAAATCGTTCAAATCAGTAGTGCATGTGTACGCACTATCGCGCACTCCTGTGAGTCATTCGTCGCGTCTTTTAGTCAGCCCTATATGCTGCTCAATCTGAGGATCTCATTAACGGTTTGTACCACATCGTGCAGTGTGTATTTTCTACCGGACGACCAGGCGCTATGTTAACATTATATAGTTAACGATCTAACTACCAAACGATGCACGATATATGGTTCCGTTGTTTGTTAGATTGCACAGAGTGTATGTACTATATCGTTTGACCGGGAGTACAAGAGAAATCAATGACAAATACACATTGTGTGCACATCGTCTAATGTGTACCCAGCTTAAGAACTTGTACTGAGCATAGGGCTGAAAATAATTTAGACTTTCCAAGAGCAGTGCAGGGGACCCCTCCCTGCAGAGCACAGCCCCAGCCCCCTGACGATCTATAGTGAAAATCTGCCTGGGAAAATTAACTACACAATGGTGAAACCCGCATCACAATTGGTTCAGTGGTAGCGGAGTTTGCAAGCTAGGAACAGGAAACTGAGGTTACAGTGGACACAAGATTGAAACAATGTCACCTGGTCTCTATTTCTTCTGCAATATGCAGGGGGTAGGGTCAGAATTTGGTATAAACAGCATGAACCCATGGATCCATCTTGCTTGTGTCAATATTCAGGATGATAGTTTAAAAGTATGGGTAATGTTTTATTGGCACACATTAGGCCCATTAATAGCAATTGACTATTGCACAGCCTACCAGAGTATTGTTGTTGCTTATGTGCTTCTCTTTATGGCCCCAGTTTACCCGTCTTGTAAAGACTACATCCAGCAGGATAAGGCACCATATGACAAAGTACATGTAACCTGAATTAGATTCCACAATCATGACAATGAGCTCAGTGTACTCCAATGACATTGGGATGTGAAGGACCTGTATCATGCTTGCTGACATTTTGGCTGCCCCCTCCGGGAGGGGGTGGTAAGGTCGGCAAAGTGTGGTGGGCATGGTGCTCCATAAGTTGAGTGGCGGGAACAGCATGCTTTATAAGGGGCGGAGCGGGGGCATGGTCGCGCAATTACATCTTCATGGCCACGCCCCCCACTACAGAATGCCAAGATTACTGGCACTGTGGAGCAGGGGGCGGGGCCATGATGATGCAATTCAGGGCGAATCGCATCATCGGCCGCTTCGCTGCCAGGGTGTTTCAGTTACGGTGTGGGGGGATCTGGTGATAGTGCAGAGAGGGGAACCAGGTTAGGTGGCTGGCCATTTCGGGAGGGTAGTCAAGTATGACCTGTATTTTTGCAGCATGAATGTGCAGCTGGCAAATTCACGGCAACTGTGTGATGCTAACAGGTCAACATGGCAGAGGATCTCATTCTCTAGGGAATGTTTCCAGCTCCTTGTTGAATCCAATCTCATTCAGGCTGTTCTAGGGGCACAGGAGTCGCTGTTCTAGGGGCACAGGAGTCAAATACATTTTCATCATATTTACAGCTATGATTAGAGAGGTGGAACATGGATGAGAAGGGGAGATCAAATGTAGGGACAGTTCAGTAAGGGTGTGTTCATACTAATGGGGCTCATGCAGACCAATACCTAAGTGTATATATGCCTGTTAGGAGGTATAGCACTTTTATAGAACATTTGCATGTACGTGCTAATGATAATGATTTGCAGTAAAGCAGATGCATATGCTGTCAGTGCAGAGGTAAATGCATCTCTGCCTATATACGGAAATACGCTATTTTTCAGGCACATTTCCTCTGAGTGTACAATCATTTTACTTCCAACTCTGCATCAGGCCTTAAGTGTTTACTTTATTTATTATTTATTTATTTATTAACAGTTTCTTATATAGCGCAGCAAATTCCGTTGCGCTTTACAATTTGAATCAAGATTAACATTATACTGGGTTGTAAAAGACATACATACATCAGGGCCGAAACTAGGATATCTGTCACCCGGTGCAAGGCAGCAATTTTGCGCCCCCCTCCCTTCCCATACCTGGATTTTGTCCTTGCTCCTGCATAAGGTAGTGCATTACTCAGACGTCCCTGGTTCCATGCTCGTTGCCATGGGGTTCCATGCTCGTTTCCAGGGGGGTTTATGCTCATTGCCAGGGGGGTTTGAAGGGAGAAGATGCAGCTCTCAGCATCCTCTCCCTGCAGCGCCAGCGTTCCCGGCACTTCCGAGAATGCTGTGTGCATTGCGCTCTGCTAACAGACACTAGAGGTCCAGTAAGACCTCTAGCATCTGTCTTTTCCTTGGCGGCGGCCATTTTTTGATGGCCGTTTTCAGCAGAGTCCATGCGGACGGCTAGTCCACATGGAATCTGCTGAAAATGGCCATCCAAAAATGGCCGCCGCCAAGGTAGAGACAGATGCTAGAGGTGCAGTAAGGACCTCTGCCATTAGTCTCCTCTTCGGCGGCGCCCATTTTCAGATGGCAGAGTCTGCATTTTCACCCCCCCCGCAATTCCCTCCCGGTGCACGTGCACCTCTAGCCCCCCCCTAGTTGCGGCCCTGCATACATGACATACATAAGGGTAAGAGGGCCCTGCTCGCAAGCTTACAATCTATAGGGAAATAGGTGTTGATACACAAGGAGAGGTGCTATTGCAAATTGGTCCAGCCCAATTGCAGATTTTCTTGGTGGGCTGTATAATCCAATCACACTGGAAAGTTGGCCTAGGGTTAGGAAGATGTTCAATTGAAAAAAGAGAAGATGTGATAGGTGTTTACTATAAGAAGAGAGTTTACTTTCTGTACAGCTTCATGCATCACCACAAGCATAACCCACATCTCCTCCAGAGCATTTTGGTGATCTTGACAATGAGCACGAGTGGTAACACCCTGCACCAGTCACCCTCCTGTCCAATAATAACACAACACAAAACTGCTCCCTGAATGCACCCATGTCTAATGCAGAAAACACAATCCACAAATATAAGCAACTCTGGGCCTGATTCAGAGCCGGACCTACTTAAAAATGGAGTGGCCTCTTTGACCACCCACAGCTTATGCGAGCGTCCATGATGATGGTCACGATGGTCAAGACCATCGCGACCATCGGGGCTTGCGACGAGACCCTGCGGTAGGGTCTCGGCGACCGCAAGCCCTGGAGTGATTTTGGCTCTAACAGAGCCAAAATCACTCCCACTGACATCACTAATGATGTCAGTGGGGCCGGACCCAGATGGTAGGCGTTCCCATGGGAACGCCTCCGTCTGGCAGCCACGCCCCCGGCACGCCCACCAAAGGGGGCGTGCTGTCACTCACCATCGGCAGCACACCCCCTTTGGTGCGAGACCCGGAGCGACAGCTTGGCTGTCGCTATCCGAGTCTCGCGCATGCGCACGACGGAGCTCCCTCCGTTGTGAGCATGCGCATTTGGGTACCATCGACCCGCTTGCGAGCGTCCTGCGCTCGCGAGCGGGTCTGAATGAGACCCTCTGTCCAATAATATGGAATTTGCATATAAGCACAATGTAAGCAATAAAAATAAAGCAATGTACTTAGGCCCTCATTCAGACCCACTCGCGAGCGGCTGTCTGCTCGCAAGTGGGTCGATGGTCCGCACAGCGCATGCGCACGATGGAGGGAGCTCCGTCGTGCGCATGCGCGAGACCCTACGAGCGAAGGACTTTCCTTCGCTCGGAGTGTCTCATCAAAGGGGGCATGCTGTCGATGTTGACTGACAGCACGCCCCCTTTGGTGGGCGTGCCGGGGGCGTGCCTGCCAGACGGAGGCGTTCCCAAGGGAACGCCTACCGTCTGAAGCCGGCCCCACTGACATCACTAGTGATGTCAGTGGGAGTGATTTTGGCTCTGATAGAGCCAAAATCACTCCTGGCCTTGCGGTTGAAAAACTCAACCGCAGGCTGCTGCTCGCAGTTTCGATGGTCGCGATGGTCAAGACCATCGCGACCATCATCCTGCACACTTGTATATGCTGTGGTGGTGACCCACAGCTATACGAGCGTCCAGGAGGACACTCCATATTAATGGAGGTGGGCCCTGATTCAGAGCGAGCGCTCTGGTCAGAGCGTCCGGCTCTGAATCAGGGCCTTAATTTGGTTAAAGCTGCAGCAGCACATGCAAAAAAAATTTACTTAAAAAATTACTCCTCCTTCATTACACCCCACCCCCTCTTCCTTAATTCCCAGTGAAATAACTTCAATCAATTTTTTTGTAACTTTTTGTTTATTTTTCTGTGCTGAGGCTTATGGCTGGTGTGAGAAGGAGCCACCTATCACCCTGTGTCACTTTTTACCCCAACCCTGGCAGAATAATTACAAAGTATCCTTTCTGTCCTTATCAGTCACATAGATAAGAACAGGCCCAAATGACACTCTAAAGGTGGGTACACACCTGACAGATGTATCTGCAGATGATGGTCGTTCATACACACTGAACGACCATCATCTGCATGCTGCAGCAGCTCGGGCCGGACTGGGGGCGGGTAGGAGGCGTGACCTAATCGTGGGAGGTGTGGCCATGCCCCCTTCGGGGGGGGGGGGAAAACACATCGACTACGCGGCGCTGCACGCTGGGGAGGGGGGCGCTGTGTGCATAGGAGACTGCTTGGGCTGCTGCTTTGGCAGCCTTGGACAGTCTCCCAGTGCAGCCCAGCACACAGCAGTTTGTGCTGGGCTGCTGTGGATGGGGAGCTGTGCCAGACCCGGGTAAGTAGTACCAGCTCACGGCCCCCCCTCTCTGCGCCCCTGTATACGGGCCATCGGCTGATCGCCCGTACACACTTGCCGATGGACAGATATGTCTGCAGACATATCTGTTCATTGGCTGTGCAGCACAGCCAATGCGATATGTCTGTGAACAACGTTGTTCACAGACATATCATCTGTACACACTGGCTGACGGAGGCACGATATATTGGCCTATCAATTGATCGGCCAATATATCAGCCAGTGTGTACCCAGCATAAGAAATCATTTTGATGCAGTGTTAAAGCAAATATAATAATTTATGATGACAGGACAAGATCAATTCATAGGTAAAACAGTAATAGGAGATTGTAGGATAATGGTAATAAAGCTGAAACTAGCTGCATTTCCAATAAACTACTTCTACTAGCTATGATGCACCAGGAAGCTCACTGGAGATGTGTTGCATTACATTATTTTTGATACATCAGACAATGGTGTATTCTAATACTGCGATTACACCTGATGCCTACAAAGTATATTAGGCTTTAGTGGATACATCATAACCATTTTGGGATTAGTACATGATATATAGTCACCTTTCATAAAAACATAAATGCTGGGCTAAAAATAGTTTCCTTCTTCTACCAGCAGAAACTCACTAACCTGAGTAATTCTAGGAAGATGACATCACTGCAATCTGTCAGCACTACTCCATATAATGGCAGGTTACAGTGCTAACCACAAACTGTCACACAGTACCGGATGGTCTGATGTCTATTTGCTTTTATTTTTAAATAAAAACATTTATATAGCACAATATGGACAGACGTAACAAGCCATGCCAGATTAGTGGGAAAATATAGCCACGTATTAGTTGCTAAGAGCAACTGTCTGTTTTCTGGATTTGTTTTCATAAAGAAAACTTTACATTCGTTTTATTATTAATCTGGTTATACTGCGTATATAAAAACCATAAATCATTGAAGCTTAGTTTAAACTGGATCACAGAGTCTTTGTGATTATGCAATCTAACCAGTTTAAAATCCATATTTAACATGGGTTATCTAAGGTCATGGAACACAGGAAACCCTAGTACAAAGAATTAAGATTTGTGACAATGAAACAATCCATGTGGTACAGTACAGCTATAGTGCTGCTATTTATAACCACTGGTTAATATTAATAGCAGTCTGACTAGCAATTACAGAACCATTGTTAGATAATTCATCAAGGCATAGCCAAGCAGATAGGGTGCATACAGTATGTATGCAATTCCACACAACTGCAACTGTTACCAGGAGTGCACTGCTTTAGAAACATTGTCTAGAACACAACTGTCACTATTACTAGGAGTGCACTGCTTAGGAACGTTATGAACACAACTGTCACTGTTACCAGGAGTGCACTGCTTAGGAAACGTTATCTAGAACACAACTGTCACTATTACCAGGAGTGCACTGCTTAGGAACGTTATCTAGAACACAACTGTCACTGTTACCAGGAGTGCACTGCTTAGGAACGTTATCTAGAACACAACTGTCACTGTTACCAGGAGTGCACTGCTTAGGAACGTTATCTAGAACACAACTGTCACTGTTACCAGGAGTGCACTGCTTAGGAACGTTATCTAGAACACAACTGTCACTGTTACCAGGAGTGCACTGCTTAGGAACGTTATCTAGAACACAACTGCCATTGTCACTAGGAGTGCACTGCTTACTTAAAGTTCTCCAGAACATGATTATTACTCTTACTAGGAATGTATTGCTTAACTAGAGTTCTCCAGAAATAAAAAGCATCCCATTCCATATTTGTCAGAGAACCACTGGATAATATGAATGTCCGTGTACAGGTGCAAATTAAAGTTTTTGGCATAAATGAGACACATTTGTTTGAAGAAAAGAAAACAGTACATGCCAAAGGTTGGAATGTCAGGGTGTGGGACAGTTTTGCCGGGTAACCTGCATTGAAAGGACAGTTCTTTATTGTGATGGTAAATGCTACAAGAGGGTCTTATACAGAGTTAGACGCAACTGGTACATTTTGCATTAATTAAAAAACCCTGCAATTGCAGCCATATACAAAGCAGTAACTATATGAAGATGCATGCTGCACAAAAACTGTAGCATATGCATCTGATCTACGCCAGTTAATTGTTACGTAAACATACAGTATTCTCCACTTACAGTCACATATTTAGGGCCAGATTCAGGGTTGTAACGATATAATGATATTTTCACACTTGAGCGATTATCGGCTATCTGCTCATGTGTCTGAGTTGCACAGCACATGTGTCAAAGTCCATTACCTTACTAAGCAGCGACTCAGTCATAGAGTGATTGACAGTTAAGGGCTATTTGGGGGAGGGTCTGCCAGACATGCAGACATGTTGCGACCCATTTTCGGGTTTCGGGGCATTTTGCTGCCTGTGTCTGTCTGCGACCCCATAAGAACAAAATATGACTCCACTGTCTTAGGGGTCTAGTTACTAAGCAGTGTTAGGAGACAGAGTGAAAAGTGATAAGAAAGTGATAAGGTGCCAACCAATCAGCTCCCAACTGTCATTTCACAGGCAGTGTTTGAAAAATGACAGTTTGGAGCTGATTGGCTGGCACCTCATCACTTTTCACTCTGGGCCTGATTCAGACCTGCTCGCGAGCACTGAGCGCTCGCAAGCGGGTCGATGGCGGCCCAGTGCGCATGCGCGAGACCCGGATAGCGACGGGCAAACTGTTGCTCCGTGTCTCGTACCAAAGGGGGCGTGCTGTCGATGTTGAATGACGGGGGTGTGGCTGCCCAGACGGAGGCGTTCCCATGAGAACGCCTACCGTCTGGGGGCGGCCCCACTGACATCACTAGTGATGTCAGTGGGAGTGCTTTTGGCTCTGATAGAGCCAAAAGCACTTCAGGGCTTGCGGCAACGAGACCCTACCACAAGGGTCTCGTCGCAAGCCAGATGGTCGCGAGAGGTTGTATATTACTATGATAAGTTTGTATACTATACTAAGTACTCCATCATGCCCTCTTTCACTAGTCTTTAGTAGGTTGCCTTGTTAGGATGGAAACACTTTCTAACTAAGCAATCAACCAGTGAATAAGATTAGACTTTGCACAATTGCACTGGGTGGATCGGAGAGTTTAGATAGAGGAGCAGTTTCAGTTTTTTGACCAGATACAGATGCCCTATTGAAACTTACTAGGTCCTAAAAATGTGAGTGGTTCTTAAGCTCAGTAATGGTGATAATGTTTTACTTTTTACCAGAGCTGCAGTGCAATCTCAGATTAGCATTGAACATTGTATTTTACCTTCATGCTTTTTATCTAAATGTTTTTTTTCCCTAAGTCTAGTTATCCTTTAAATTTAAAGTGTATCACATGGTACTTAATTCAAATGTGTAATACCTTTTATGTGATAATCATAAATATATAGTAGATTACATCCAAGAGATGTATATGTTATGTCACTGGTGCCGGGCATAAAGACTTTCTGTGAAAAAAAATCCTCACAATGTACAGACACAGGCACCCCTTCCCCCTCCCCCACTCACACCCCTCCAATGTGCCAGGAGCATGTCTCTCACCATTTCTCTACCGACAGCCAATAGAATATGAGCTTGAACTCAGCTGTCAGACACTCTAAGACAACAGCCGCGGATGCTTGAGTGGTTTATCCATCCACTGGACACATGTGAACAAGGAGCTGGAGCTTGGCTGTGTTACTTAGCGGACAGAAAACAGAAACTGAGGGGATAGACAGGCTTAAAATGGATAACGAGAGAAGGTAATAAGAGAAGCGTTGGGCAGAGAGGAGACACTAAGGAATCATAAGTGCCGGGATGAGCAGAGGGGATTCGTGGAGTGTGAGGGAAATTGCATAACAGTGACAAGGGAACGAGTGACAGCTGAAGGCAGAAGTGTGATAAGAGGTAACGGGAAGAGATAAAAACAGAAATAAAAAGCTAAGTATAGGCCTGAGGGTTGGGGGGATCAACTAATCAAGGTTCAAATAAAGTAAATTAGGGGCCTATTTATAAATGAGAAGCCCATCAAGGTGAAAAGGCTTTGATAATAGCCACTGGCCAACACAGCCAAGAATCATTTTATAATTTTTGATTATAAACTGCCAACTTCATGTAGTGTTACATTAAGTGCCTATGGATATTGTGTGGATTACATAAGCAAAGCAAATATATTGAAGATTACACACTTGCATCTGATTGAATGGTAGATTGTACTCCATGGCACTCCATTTGGCTGACCACCCAGCTGTAGCTCTCTCTCAGGGTATATGGGTTAATGTGGATGTCCCTACACATGCAGGTGTGATATAGAGGAAATAGGTGAGGCAGGTGCATAGACACAACTGATGAAAGGGACACCGGGAGTAATTCACGTTTACATACATTTCTGATGGTGTGAGATCTGTGCATACACATGTGCAGAACTTGCTCTGTGAGATCGCTCGCAGTGCCCTGGATGCCACATCCTGATTTACAGGCTACAGCCTTTATGGGGCAACAACAGGCAGCGCTGCAGAAAATGGGGGCACATCTGGGCGTACTGAAGCTAGTGACTGCGTCCTTGGACGCAGCTTCACTAACTTCAGCAGTGCAAATTCTCCAATCATCCTGAGTAAACTAAGGGTTACTTAAATGACCGATGTCGGAGCCAGATTAAGGGGGTGTGCAGGGGTAAGTACCCCAGGCTCCCCTCTCTCAGGTAGCCCCCTGACCAGAGCTGCTCCAAAACAGCTCTGATGCTGCAGTCTGGGAATGATTTTACTCATCTCTAGCCTCCGCCGCCCCGCACTGCTGCTGGCGGTGGAGGCTGAAACTACTGTAGCAGAATTGGTCCCCTTCCCAGCAAGTACGGTGACTGGCACCTGACCTGTCAGTCTTCACTTGCTCCCTCCTCCAACGGAGACGAATTGGTGCTGGGTCTGCATTACTGACACTTGGGGATGAGACTTCATGATGCCTCATCTCCCAAGAAGACAATGAGAATCAGGATGCTGGACTCGGGTGCTGCCGGACAGCTGGGACTCTGGGAGGACTGAGCTGAACTCAGCCCACCCCAGTCAGCAGAGGTAAGTGATAACATTGCTAGGATATGGAGGAAGATAATAATTAAACATATTTTAAAAATGGCAGGGGGTGATGGGGGTTCATTAAAAAAACATTGGCTGGGCCTGGGGGTGTCTGTTATGATACCTTAATAACTACTGCACTGTCAAAACCTAAACAAAGTACACTTCACCAATAACAACCCCCTTTCCCGGAACACACACTTGTTGGTAGATACTCAGCTGCTGCCTGGACTTCGCACATAAAGTAATAACAGTGCAGGAAGCACAGGTATCAAAATATAGACATAGGAATGTGACACTTTAAACCAGGGGTGGGGAACCTTTTTTCTGCCGAGGGCCATTTTGATATATGTAACATTATTTGCGGGCCCGGTGCAGGCCACGCCCCCTCCGTGTGATGTCACACAGCGGCGGGGACGTAATCGCCAGAGATTACTGCAATGCCTGGAGCATCCTAAGGATGCTTTGGGGAGCTGTAAGGGCAGCAGTGTGACCGTATGAAGCGTAATGACCGTATGAAGTGTCCAAAGGACACTTCAGGTGGCACTGCTGCATAGATTCTGGCTGCAGGGCACCATTCTAGGCACCCTGCTATCCAGATTAAGATAGCAGAAAAAAGGTCAGAGGGCCAGACCAAATGATTCCGGGGGCCTTATACGGCCCCCGCGCCTGAGGTTCTCCATCCCTGCTCTAAACCTATACCTAGATTCTCAGGAGGTCTCCCATCCAGGAATAAACCAAAGCCCTTAATGCTTAGCTTCCCACATTAAACAGAAAAAGTCTGTCTAAAGCTAATTGATGTAGTAATACAAATAGCACTCCTAAAGAGTAATTACCAGAATACTCTCCTGCAGTTAATGTCACTGCAAGCCAGTAACAAACAAGGATTCAATTTAGCTACTAATAATTAAGCAGCTAACAAAAGGTTATGCAGTCATAGTTTCACTACATTAGTAATATATATATTGTTAAGCAATAGTAATAATGATAATAGTAATAATGATAATTCAATAAACATGAGAGTAATTGCAAAACTTAGTAATTTCTTTACATACACCGTAAACTGCAGGATAAGACATTTCAAAACACATGGACTATCCAGAGTAGTATATTAGCCAGGTATACCTCTGCTAGCAATAATATGTAATAGAATGTATCCAGGATACTTAGCAGATGAAGAAACCAGCAATCCTTCCTAGGCAGCTTGAAAACAGCTAGAACCAGGGACTAGGCAAGACATGGAATCCTGTGAGAGATACAGCTAGAACAGAACAAACCACACAGGCCCAAGAGCCAGCACCTATTTAAAACTGCTGGCAAACCAATCACAGTCGACCAGGCCAACGCCCAAGGCTGACATCATCATAACAGGTCAGCAACCATTCCAATGATTCAGTCTAGACTCGACACGCCGAGTACAGATATAACAGAGCCTCATGGAGGTTTGGGGAAAAGAGATGTACACACAGTGGGAACAGCTAGGGGAGATGGTGCTGACAAGATGTAGAGGGCCCCCTGTCTAAAGTGCCCCAGGCTCCCCGAAAGGCTTAATCGGCCCTGGCCGATGTTCATGAAGATGATCCAATGCTATGTCCTTGAATGCAGCATCGGATCAGAGAAGCAGACAGGAGGCATCAATTTATAAGATACCTTCTGCAGCATTAGCATATTATCACACAGCTGATAGGTACAAAGATGCAGTGGCTGTGTGATTAGTGTATATCTCTGAATATACATAGTTAGATTGTCAATGGCCATGATGTCGGCAATCTCTATTGGGAATGCCGGCAACATTATGGAGACACAGCTGTGATGTTGCTAACCACTTTATAAAGGGGGTGGAATTATATGTTTAAACATATTGCTTTACCAGCATGTTTACACTTATAATGCCATCCCTGTTAGCAGCATTATAACTGTGTGGCTATAACAGTGGCGGAATGTCAGTGTCCCCATACTGATTGTCGACATCATGACCGTCAAACAGTGATATAGTTCCCAACGAAAATCATGGGAACCTCCTTGGAAACATCTTCTTGGGTGAATAAATGATTTGGAAATTATTTACCATACCATTCACCTATCATGTTACAATCCTTTGTGACCATCGATCATTGGGCACACCGGGTGATATATATATGCTTGTCCCAAGAGCTGACACCTGCTTGACGCACCAAGTATTCCCCACTTTACTCAGCAGCGGGTTCTAAACCCCGGCGGTTTGGTGGCAGTTTGATGGCGGGTTCTAAACCCCGGGGGTTTGGTGGCGGTTTTGCAGCAGTTTCAAAATGATAGCCCTGTTTTATTCTATTCTAAAATGTGTTTTGACGGCAATTTTGCAGCGGTTTTGGCCTTAGTAAATCTGTGGATAACAAAACCGCCGTCAAACCACCACCAAACCCGCCGCTTAATAAATTTTGCCCTTCATCTTTCTCTACTTGCAGTGTGTCTTTAGGGTAACTGTTTCGTGCTTCCCCATGACAGTAATCTCTTTATTGGATTGGGCAATAATATGTACGTTAGCGTGCATTTATGCTCTTGGCTTTCAATATTCTCATCATAGGTCAAATTAAATTGCCACCCACAAACTAGTATATACAGTTCCTGCATCTAATTTAAGTCTCTCCTAGCATGCACCCACGCTCTTGCTGTCCAGCTCTCATATACTATAAGTATGTGGGAGGGGGTGGCTATGTATAGTGCAGTGATCAGAAGCTGAATATGTGAATATTGGGAAGGAAAATCGCTGGTGCTGGATATCAGTATTATGCATAAGAAGTAAGCCGTTTGGATGTACACTAGGCTGTCAACAGTCAGATTTTAATGAGTTCTGAACTTATTACATAAATAAATAAATGCAGAAAACTGGGTTCATTCTGCTAAAAGATCAAATTGACTGCTCTAATACTGTATTCCGAACCAAATAAGTAAAGTATCTTAGTTTTACTAAGATGAGCAGATTGTCAACAGATAATTAGCAAGAGGTGCTAAACATAATGAAGGAAAATACTTTGCGCTATACACCTTAATGTCATATTAGGTACTGTATATCTTAGACTTCAAGCATCAGACATTTTAGTGACAGCGTACTGCGCTTTATCACAAGCTCTCAGCAGAATGAGCAGTTCCAAGTTGGAGTAGTAAAATCTGATCACTATATTTCATGCTGATTAAAAAAAAAGGAGTTCTAAAATGTTCAGGGGTCTATTTACTAAGCGACAGATGGGGATAAAGTGGACAGAGATAAAGTACCAGCCAACCAGCTCCTAACTGTCATTTTTCAAACACAGCCTGTGATATGGCAGTTAGGAGCTGACTGACTTTATCTCCATCCAAGACTTAGTAAATAGACCCCTTTATTCCTTTTAAACCTTTAAGTGGCATTTGGGATCTATTGTCATACCAAATAAAAAGTGGTAGTATTCGGAGGATTGCTGTATTTTTTAGTGTCAGGGACGTTTACCAAGTAGCCCCCCTCTTAATGGGGGAGATGTATAAAGGGGCGATGTGGGAGTGTAGTGGTATCAGCACAAGCGCACGTTATGTACACTGATACAGCTTCTCCCGCATGCATTAATGTTGGGTTGGGTGTTAAATGACAGGGACACTATTATCGGCACTGGTATCTACAAGATAGCGCGCCAGTGTGCCACCCAATATATGAACACTCAGTGGCACTGGCTGTTTTGACAGCTACAGCTATTGATCTCGACAGCTGCAGCCATCATTGCCTCACCACAGCAGGGACAGCACTGGCTTTGGCGGCTGCTGGGCTCCGGGATGTGCCTGGGAGATTTCGCACATGCTCAGTGGAGCCAGCTGTAGGTTAGACACTAGGCTGATGCGGATCTTCCTAAATCGGCCCCTTTGTGTGATCTAAAATGTACTACGTCATAATTTTAGAAATAAAAACACATATAAAGTAGAAAATTAATGGAGCTAGTTTGAGGAAACTACAAGAAACCACAAAATTAGAGATGAGCGAGCCCTTGTTCTCAGAGAACCGAGCCCACTTCGGGGATCCGAGACACAGCTTGGATCTCTCCGCCCCGGATCCCTATTCAAGGCAAAACCTCGAGATCCTACTGTTGAGTGGCAACTTTGAATTCAATGGGCTAACCGCTGATTGGCTGAGAGAGCTCCCACCCAATAAGCGCTTGCCCATAGACTTCAGTGGGCACCCTCCACACTGAGGACACTGCTGCCCCCTCCCCCCCCCCCCCCCGCTCTGCCGACACCGCCCCACATACTGAGAACACCGTCAGCACCCCAGCACTGCCGACACTTTCGGCACTCCTGAACTGACGACACCGCCGGACCCCCACACTGCAGACACCACCAGCACCCCCTCACTAAGGACACCGCTGGCACCCCCGCTCTACCTGCACTATAAACTGCTCTGCTTTTGACCTGCACTATAACTGACTCACTGTACCTGCAGTGTATCCAACCCAGGGGCGTATCTATAATAGGTGCAGGGTGTGCGGGGAACACGGGCCAGGGGAGCCCCACACCGCACACCCTGCACCCATAGTATTACTTACCTCTCCGGAGTCCCACGTCGACGCGGGGGTCCGGCGCTGTAAAACAACTGGAAAATGGCCGCGGCAGCCATTTTCCCGTCGTTTGTGCTTGCGCAGTACAGGGAAAATGGCCACCGCGGCCATTTTCCCGGTGACCTGTGCATACATTATAGACTCTGGGCACACTCTAGTGCCCAGAGTCTATAACTCCGGCGCTGGCCGTGCATAGCTCAGTGCGCTGCCAGCCGCCGGGTGAAGAGGAGGGGGCCCATGTCGGAGACTGCACACGGGCCCCCTCCTCCCTAGAAATGCTCCTGATCCAACCCACACTGTATACTGCATCTATTTTCCGGCCTGGCCTCCTAGGTTGTGTGTGACCACCCACAGCTTTAGCGAGTGGCCACGTTGATGGTCGTGATGGTCACGACCATCACGACCATCGGGGCTTGCGATGAGACCCTTGTGGTAGGGTCTCGTCTGCCGCAAGCCCCAGTGAGCTTTTGGCTCTATTAGAGCTGGAAGCTCACCACTGACATCACGAGTGATGTCAGTGGGGCCACCCCCAAACGGCAGGCGTTCTGTTGGGAACGCCTCCGTTTGACAAGCCACCCCCCATGCCCCGCCTACAAAACGGTGCGAGCTGTCGATCACCATCGACAGCCGCCCCTTTTGTAGTAAGCCACGGAGCAAGAGAATTTCTTTCTCGCTCCGGGGCTTGCGCACGCGCAGTGCGGCCGCTGCGCGTGCGCAGGGTCTCTACATTGACCCACTTGCGAGTGCATCGGCGCTTGCGAGCGGGCCTGAATGAGACCCTGTATCCATCCCACACTATCAGACCTGCACTGTATCCAACCCATATTGTTTCCCGCACTGTAACCGACTCATACTGTACCCCGCACTGTACCTGACCTGCACTGTATTCAAGCCGCACTGTATCCAACCCACACTGTATCTGACCCGCACTGTATCCAACCCGCACTGTATCCAACCCACACTGTATCCAACCCACAATGTATCCAGCCCACACTGTATCCAACATACACTGTATCCCGCACTGTATCCGATCCGCACTGTTTCCAACCTGTACTGTATCCCACCCACACTATATTTGACCTGCACTGTACCCTGCACTGTACCCGACCCACACTGTTTCTGACCTGCAGGTACGGAATGCTGTTTTTATGGTTGGGAAGATTTTGGGAACTGCTCAACAAAAAGGCTGATTGATTGGTGCTTTACATGGGCACAGAGTGCCAGTCAACAGTGGCCCAGCACCCCCAGGAGGAAAATACAGAATGGGCACTGAGAATAGGCATGTGCATTTGTATAGGGGGCATTCACATCTGCTGTTGCTATTTACACATGGTTTAGGTATTTTTAGTTTGCTGCTTTTTAACTACGACTACTAGTTTTGAGCAGGGATATTCCACGCACAATTTTTAGTAAATGCCTGTGTTGTATTGTTTTCTATTGAACGTACTTGTGAGTTAGTTGATTGGCTATTACTAATACATTACTAATTTGCAAAACATTTGTAAACAGAAATAACTGCCGCATGTTTGTGCCGCTGCTCTGTTGGTTGCTTAGTTTAGCCAGCCAGCCTTTGGCCTATGTTGGTGAACAATATTGTGAGCTGTGAGGTGGTCAAAATTGACTGGAAATGAATGTTATTGAGGTTAATAATACTGTAGAAACAAAAAAGGCCTAAATTATGTGATTTTAGTAGAGATGAGCGGTCCGGATTCTGTGGAGGGTGCCGGTTGGAGCTCACTCATGAGCTCCGTCTTCCAGCTCACTCTGCGCGTAATACAGCAGACCAGAGCGGATGGCGGCGGGAGCGGGGATTCAGGTAAGTTTTTTTTATATATGTGTTTGTGTGTGTAAGGGGGCATTACTGGGGGGCATACTACTAGTAGGTGACTGCTAATGGGGGGCATACTACTACTGGGGGCCTGCTAAGGGGGGGCATACTACTACTACTGGGGGCCTGCTAAAGGGGGCACTACTACTGGGGGCCTGCTATGGGGGGCATACTGCTACTGGGGGCCTGCTAAGGGGGGCATACTACTACTGGGGGCCTGCTAATGGGCATACCACTACTGGGGGCATGTTAATGGGGGCACTACTACTGGGGCACTGCTACTGGGGGGCATACCACTAGGGACATGCTAATGGGGCACTACTACTGGGGGCCTGCTAATGGGGGCACTACTACTGGGGGCCTGCTAATGGGGGCACTGCTACTGGGGGGGCATACTACTGGGAGGCATACTACTGGGGGCATGCTAATGGGGGGCATACTATTACTGGGGGCACTGCCTAGGGGGCCCTACTACTAAGGGGACTGCATAGGGGACACCACTGCTGGGGGCATTGTATAAGTGGCACTACTACTGTGGGCATTATATAAGGGGCATTACTACTGTGGGCTTTGTGTATAAGGGTCACTACTATGGGCATTGTGTAAAAGTGGCACTACTGTGGGCATTGTGTAAAAGGGGCACTACTGTGTGTCGTAACATAAATAAGAGACACTACTTTATGGTGTAAAGGGACACTATGTGCGGTGTAATGTGAATAAGATTGTGCACTGTGACTCCTTGGGCTGTAGCCCACTATGTAAACAAGTACTGTGACTCCTAGGGCCATACCCCACTGGGTGGGTGCACTACTTTTCATTTCTGTCACTGATGTGTGGCAATGTTTCATAGATGTGCTTTAAATTGTGGTGTCTGTGTCGTTGTGCCGCTGCTTTGTCGCTTGGTAACCAGTCAGCTCACTACAACCTTTGGCCAATAATGTTGAAAACAATATTATAAGCTGTGAGGTGGTCTAAATTGACTATAAATGACTGGAAATTAATGTTATTGAGGTTAATGATACTCTAAGAAGAAAAAAAGGACCAATTTATGTGATTTTTAGCTTTTTTTTGTACATTTTTGTAAAAAAAATCCAAATCCAAAGCCAGTCACCACAGTTTGGCAAATCCAAATCTAAAAACGGACAACAAATTAGAACCAAATTCAAATCCGGCAAATAATACAGGTCCAAAACCAAAACACGTGAGGGTGGTTTTGCAAAACCAGAACCAAAACATGAAAGTTAATCCAGATCCAAAACCAAAACACGGTGGTCGGCGCATATCTCTACACAAATAACATTATTATATAACTATACATAACTTCAGACTGCAGCTGAAAGTAATATGCCTGTTATGCAGAGAATATCAGCTAATGTGCAAAGAGAGCAGGAGGATTACACAATAACTTGGTGCATCTGTTTAAATGTCAGAGTGGGTGTAAACAAGTCTCAGAATGAATAGACCTAAATCACCCCGAGCACTTGCATTCACCCAGCAACAGCGTGAGCAGCAGCAGCAGCCAATGAGGAGCTCATCCCAAAGCTGCACTCTGTGGAATTCGTTCAGGCAACTTCCTGTTTACAGAAAAGCCAGACACAGTTTGGTGACACAAGACACCAGGGCTGGGTCACACTCACATCTGTTGCTGTTTCTTGTGAAATAAATAAATATTATATATATATATATATATATATATATATAAAATATATATAATGTCTCCTTAATGTTAGTGCACTACCTTCTCCATTTATTTTGCCGTTTCACAAACTGTTTTTCACCTTCGCTAATGGGGCCCTAATGTACAATCTACCTGGAGTTACAAACAAGTTAATGCCGGACAAGTACCATCATGTTAGGTGATTTTCACACTCACTCATGGGGACAATAAAGATTAAATTCCCTTTAGTACAAACAATTTAATGCCTGACGAGTACAGACAAGTTAATGCCTGTTTGTTTTTATAGAGCTAAACTACTCTAAATATAAGATATAAAGTACCTCAAACTCTGGCCCCTCTGTCTGTCTGTCCATGGACACCAAAGATGGAAACTGAGAACGACTGATCTTCATACTAGATGAAAGAAATAGATGGAAATTATAATCTATAATCTATAATCTGTGTTGATAACTGAGCAAGGGCGTATTTATAATGGGTGCAGGGTGTGCGGTGCACACGGGCCCCTGGGTCCAGGGGGGGCCCGCACCGCACACCTTGCACGTTGGCGCCGGTGTCAGTGCTATAAAAACACCTGGAAAATGGCCGCCGCTGCCATTTTCCTGGTGACCTGTGCATGCGCTATAGACCCTGGGCACAGCGCCGGACTGAGAGGAGGGGGTCCATGAAGGAGACTGCACACGCGCCCCCTCCTCATGAAACGCCCCTGTAGCCGAGTGAGCAGTTTATAAAAGTAAAGATACATAATCAGAGGTGGCACTATTGCAGCCACGATTACAAATGCTAGTTGCAGCCTCCCCCTTCTGTAAGCACTGAGATGACCACTTTGAATCCCTGTGGTTGGTGTAATTCTAAACAATCCACCAGCGGTACATCATCGAGTTTACCATCGACACTTGCACCAGCCTATGGCAGATTCAATGTCCCTTTCTCATCTCTGGCTATGTATGGCCTCTATGGCTGCGGCACTGTGCCTGAGAAAGCTTCCGGTTGCATAGACACTCCCATAACACACCCATGAGACGGCCTTTTTTGCATTCACAGGCCATCTCCCAGACTTACTATCGCCATCTCAGGAGGCGATGGACAAAAAAATACTTTATTATTAGAACAGAAATGTTTCCTTTCACAAATAACATTAAAATCATATATTTTTTTCTATTTCATATAAATCATATTTTTGTGTATACTTATTTTTCGCATCCTGGCTTCTATTGCAGTCCACATGTGTGACCAGCAAAGCCAGGAAGTAACTGCAGTGCACATGTGTGACCAGCAAGCCAGGAAGTAACTGCAGTCCACATGTGTGACCAGCAAAGCCAGGATGTAACTGCAGTGCACATGTGTGACCAGCAAAGCCAGGAAGTAACTGCAGTGTGCATGTGTGACCAGCAAAGCCAGGAAGTAACTGCAGTGCACATGTGTGACCAGCAAAGCCAGGAAGTAACTGCAGTGCGCATGTGTGACCAGCAAAGCCAGGAAGTAACTGCAGTGTGCATGTGTGACCAGCAAAGCCAGGAAGTAACTGCAGTGCACATGTGTGACCAGCAAAGCCAGGAAGTAACTGCAGTGTGCATGTGTGACCAGCAAAGCCAGGAAGTAACTGCAGTCCACATGTGTGACCAGCAAAGCCAGGAAGTAACTGCAGTGCACATGTGTGACCAGCAAAGCCAGGAAGTAACTGCAGTGCACATGTGTGACCAGCAAAGCCAGGAAGTAACTGCAGTGTGCATGTGTGACCAGCAAAGCCAGGAAGTAACTGCAGTGCATATGTGTGACCAGCAAAGCCAGGTCACATATACGCAGATTGGACCACCGGTGAAACAGTGTCCATCTTCTTACCACTTCCAGCCAGTATCGCTTAGCTGCCCCAATTACGTTTTTTTTCTTTTATTCTTTTAAATTGTGGCAAACATGATTTTCTCTTGCTGCAATAAGCAACAATATACCCCTAACCTAGTACACAAAACCAAATATGCATTGGATCAAGGCAGGGCATGTACTACATTTATTTCTGTTAAAACGGTGTTTACCACTGCAGCCCAGGGCACTAGGCACAGTGGACCTGATTCAGAGCCCCTCGCAAAAAGCAAGCGCTCGCTCTGAATCAGGGCGGCCACTTTGTTTTAAATAACCCGGCCTCGGCCACTCGCTAGGCTGTGGGTGACCACCCACAGCTTTAGCAAGCGGCCAGGTTATGGTCGCGACCATTGCAACCATCGGGCTTGCGACGAGACCCTTGTGGTAGGGTCTCGTCTGCTACAAGCTCACTACTGACATCACTCGTGATGTCAGTAGGGCCGCCCACAAACGGCAGGCTTTCCTTCAGGAATGCCTCCGTTTGTCCAGCCACCTCCGCCTACAAAACGGGGCGAGCTGTCTATCAACATCGACAGCCGCCCCGTTTGTAACGAGCACCGGAGCGAGAGAATTTCTCTCTCGCTCTGGAGCTTGCGCACACCGCGCGTGCGCAATGCCCCTCCGTCGACCCGCTTGCGAGCGCATAGCGTTTGCGAGCGGGTCTGGATCAGGTCCAGTGTCCAGCCCCATTGCTGCATGTTGCACCTGTATTTAGCTTGCAGGGCACCTGGAATGGCACTTTGCAGTCTGCAGATCTGGCCACCATGTGACCCCTATGTTACCTGTCCCTGCGGCAGCTCATGACATCACAAGTGCAAGGGGGGGGAAGACAGCCTAGGATGTATTATATATATAAAACCAGACATAAGTGCTAGCCTGCATGGGTTGAATAGTGTTATTAGTGTAGAGGGGGCATGTCAGTAAAGAAAAGCCCTACTTATGCTCCTTTAATGTTACCATAGGCATCTTAATAGCCTCCCTTATAAGTTTTCTTCTCTTCCTATCATCAATATTAGAGGGATGTCCTTAACTTGGCTTTGTCCCTGTTGTACAAGGTTTTCTCCTCTTATTGATTATAGTCATCACAGTGTTCCATAGTACAGGCAATGCCATTTCAATTATTTTATGACCCTCTCATGCCATAAAGTGGGCTGTGCACAGGCAGGGCTGTCAAGAGCCCCCCTTTAAGAAAAAAACAATAAGCTATTATTTGCGGTGTTGCGAAGTGGCGCCATACGCTCTGAACAGAGGGCGGCTTCAGGGACAATCTTCCTCTCTGCCCACTACTGCTGGCTGCGCCTGTATAGCAAGTCAGCCCAGCGGTGCATTGGGCAGTGAGAGGGGACTGCAGCAGCAGGCTTCTCTCTCTCACTGCCCAATGTGTGCCTAAGCTGTGCTGCTATACAGGTGCAGCCAGCAGTACTGGGCAGAACAGTGGGGGAGATCATAGACCCGGGCCCCCATCGGGACCCTCCATCCAGCCCGGGCTCGGGTAAAGAGTAGCCAACCCCCTCCCCTGCTCTTTATTTGGTGTTAAGCGTAGTACACACTTTGCAGATCACTCTGCAGATCAGATAATGCTCCGATCCCCAGATTGATTATCTGATCAGTGTGCACCCAGCTCATTGTGTGCTCTCTTCAAGGGGAATCACAATTTTTAAGCAGGACATAAGATCCAACTGTTGGAGGAGTGCTTGTAGCCATTTACCAGCTAGCACTCCTGCATACACACCTATGCAATTATTAGGTCGATCTGCCGATATCGGGTGATTAGCCCGATGACTGCATAGTGTGTACCTAGCTTTAGTCGCAATCACTTTGGTGTACTGCGTGCTAACATTATTTTTGAATGTGATTTCTACAGCCTCTTTATGAAAGGGTGTGCAAACTTATGCAACTAGGGTATTGTAGGTTTTGCATTTCACTTAATTTCCCTAAAAATTGCCTATTCACTTGCATTTTGTTGGTTATAACAAGGTCACTTTTAAAAGTGTAATCTGAATCATCTTGATTTAAAAACTTTTAATTCCAATAAGGGTGCATAGACTTTTTTATACCCACTGTTTACAGCATACATTCCCTTGTACTAGTTCTACTTGTTCTTTAATTTGGAACTCCCACCACTTGTTGCTGTAATGGGGTGACATTTCTCAAACAATGAATAATAGTGTTGGTATTACAACTATTTATACATGATAAACACATTGCATGTTTTCAGACACCACCCTGCAGCAAATAACAAGTCTTGAAATCACCTAGCTTAATACAATAAGAATCATTGTCTATACTTGGAAAGGCATATATTCCCCTGGTACTGTATGTGTCACGCCAGATATCAGTGCTGCGTATATCTGCAGTTAGCAGTAAGTACTAATTATAGAGATGATTGTGCAATGATCTCTGTCATTACCTAGACACAGACCAAACATCTACCGGCCATATAAATACTTTCATTGGCATATAATGCCAGCTGAGGGGAAGAGCATTACCTGAAAATATAAAGTGACTCACAGGAAGCATCCAGTAATCCTGTGCACTGTGATTATAGACATGTACTGTATGAGCGTACTTATATTTGTATCCAATTCCTCCCCATTACTAGTTTATAGAAACCAGTGTGGGTAGCACCAGCTATATATAATATAGCTACAGTATATAGGCTTCATACATTTCCCAAATGCATTACATTTATCTCTTTTTTTCCCCTCAAGATAGATGAGATGTTTCCTTCTGCAGATCTTTACAGTTTCAGCATTTTAAAATTCAGATGTCCAGATCGAACTTGATGCACTCGCAAATGGGGCGAACAGAGGATTGAGCCGATTATTTGCTAGTGTATGGCAGTGATCGATCAACGATGATCGAATGGTCGGGTATGGGAAACCTTCCAGCATGCCCAACTGATCTGATCATTGGTCGCCCGCTTCTGGCAGTGTATGCCCTTCCACGGCTGACCACCCAACATTTCCCCTGTTCCTGGGGAGGATCTGGGAAATGTCTACTTCCCAGAGGGAGGAAAGCAGGTATCATGGGCTATACACTGTGGTTTTAAGGCTGTCTGACAGACATGTTATCTGACAGGGTATGCCCAGCATTAAAGAGGTCTGTCATTATATTTTCTACTGTGAAGCATCGCACCGCAATGGTAGAAATCTACTTGCATAAGACTCAGCATGCAGCTTAATGCTGGACAGAAGTAAAAGAAACACACTACATGCCAGGGGAGGCCTTTGTGCAGCCACCATGAAGCGGGCCCCCACTCCCCCCTGTACCTTTTTAAATGTGCCTCTTGCGCAGTACACCGGCTCCCTATGCATTCATGCATGGAACCATCTTGCAGGAAAGAGTGTTAGCTTCTGTGTGGGGCCATCTTTCTGATACATTACTAACATGGAATTGTGCAAGTAGTATAGGGAGCCGGCACACCACAAGGAAGGTACAGTGGGTCGGTCCTGGGTGCAGGGCATAGACCAGTGGGCCCATGTGCGCTGCGCACCCTGCACCCAGGATAGATACGCCACTGCTATTATGTATGCCCAAAACCTTCTTCAGTACAACTAAGCAGAAAGCAGTAATGTGTTTGCCACCTAAACTTGTTTCTTATTAACTGCTTACATATCTTATAATTTGTCATAATTATGCTATGGGTCGATCACAAGATATTATACCACATGTCATCCTTTGTGTCTATTAAATGTATTTCTTTTAATTGCCAAGCATAGTGAGATGCAGATGAACTTTTATGTATAAGGTCTAGCTGCAGGGTTAATTATTTGTCCAAGAAAGTGCCAGATGTAGGGAGATGCTCACAGATCAGGTAACAGATAAGGTTTTTTTTTTATGGGAGAACATAAAGCTTTGTATGGCGACAATGTTCACATGACATATTAATCTGCTCCCCAAATTCCTTGAAGATCTGTGAAACCTCAGACCCTGACTCTATACCAGGGCAAAGGGGCCAAAAAACCTAATCAGCATCTTCACAAGACAGTGAGCCAGCAGAAGTAGAGCTATGTGACAGCCGAGGCAGGCATAACTTGCCATGTAATATTCTGAAACATGTAAAATTCTTGGGAAGTTGGGAATTGTTTATTTTTCATGCGTCTCCTCGCAAAACAGATTCATGTAAGTGAGACTATTAATTCTTAAACCTTTTTGCTTATGCAGATTGAGGACCTCATTCAGAGTCGGTCGAAGCGGCCGCACGGTCGTACCGGAAAAGGGGCTGGATATTCAAATGATTCCCTCGCAAGTTGCGTCCCTAAGTTTGGATCGGTAGCTGGCCGACCAAGGGGAGGAAGCGGTCGGAATTAAAAAAAATACGCCCCCTTCTCGTACGCATTGCACATCATCTCCGGGCATATAAGGATTAATCGAGACCATCGGGAACCATCGAAACTGGTCGTAGAGCTTAAGGTTGACCATACCCTCTCTACGATCATGTCAGTGTAAAATCCTCCCATGTCATATGTGCCATGACGCTACTTTGTTAATTATGCACTCCCATAAACCGTATGCACGCCCATAAAACGCCGTTCGCAATAATTAGGCACGCCTGTGTTCGGATCTCCATTCCCCCGTTTTCAAGCACCTTCCCCTGTTACCACCCAAAAACGCCTCATTCTGTCACTCAAACTACCGACCTGGCTGTGTTCAAGGAGAGAGAAATTTCTGATCGTAGCGGCTAGTTTGCGCACGCGCATTGCGAACTTTACGCATGCGCAGTATAGCGAACATCGGTGGTGTACGACCGTGCGGCCGCAACGACCGTCTCTGAATGAGGTCCTGAGTCTCCCATATCCAAAATGCTTGGGACCATGGGTATTTTAGATATAGGAATATTTTGTATTTTGGATTATTTACATCCCATAATTAAATATCTTGGGAATGGGACCCAAATCTAAACACAGAATACATCTATGTTTTATATACACCTTATACACACAATATTTTCAATAATTTTGTGGCTCAAACAAAGTTTGTGTACATACATTAAATTCATTTATGTTTCATATACACCTTATACACACAGCCTGAAGGTAATTTTATACCTTTTTATTAATAATAATGTGTGCCTTAAATAAAGTTTGTATACATTGAACCATCAAAAAGCAAAGGTTTCACTATCTAAGTCATGCTAAAAAAATTCCATATTTCTGAATATTCCGTATTTCTGAATATTTGGATATGGGAGACTCAACCTTTACCAGAAAATTATTTGCCTAATACTATCTTTGTATGTCCTTCTTATTAATTGTTTTTGTATATACTTCAAGCATTGTGAGTACATTTCTCAAACTAAAATTAATTTAATAAGATTGGTCTCTATGCTTCTTATGAGATTTATTTTGCCTGTGGATTCAACCAATCCATGCTACATATATATACTAAGAGTCTTTGGTTGATTGATTTGGTCCAGAGACGGATTCTGGACCAATTCGGTCGCCGCTGACCTATGTTTTTTTAACTGTGCTAGAGCCACAGTGCACATGTGCCACAATACTTCTGCAGCTCCAGACCCAGTGTAGGAGAAACAGCAGCCTGATTGAGAGGCTGCAGCTGTTTGAGGGAGGACAAGGGGACCGTTGCACAACACAGAGTTGTGTCATCTCCATTTTGTGGGAATGCAGAGGCCATTGACTGCATCTTCCGGCACAGATTTACTGGCCTCGGCAGTGGAGATGTGGTGGCCATTTTGAGTAGCCTTAGGGTTACTTAGATGGATGATGCCTGCTCAATGGTCGCGTTGGTGATCCGATGCTGTGTTTTAGGATGCAGCAGCAGATCACTGAAGCCTGCAGTGGACGTATTTTTTCACAAGACACCTCCTGCACTCTTTGCATATTTCACACAGCCGCTGCATCTTTGTACGGTGCCAATAGCGTCCATCTCTGAATCAGGCCTTTCATTGTTGTTGTAGGGAGACCTTAAAGTTTCCTATTTGGAGTGTGATGCTCTTAAAAAACTCTTAAGTGGTGGCAGAGAAATGAATAGTGAGTGTGAAAGATTCCGAGGAGTGTAGGCTTTGCTGTAAATAGACCAGGTGGCTTTTATTTTTATTAACTCTGTGTCAGACCTACGTCATGCAAGCTCAAGTGAGTTCTGAACTTGACGACGTTACTGACAGCAGTTAGAGATTGGAGTATCTTGGAACCGGGTCACGCCTCCCATCCAGGAAATGCAGAGGCAGTGTAAAGAAAGAAGAGGTGAGCAAGACTTGGTGACAACATTTGTGTGTGTCACCATACTTACCTACTTTTTGTGTCACACAAACTTAACTGTTTCAGGAGAGTTTCCTGTGGGTAGATGCATTACGCCATGATGGCAGGGCCATAATGATGTGATTCGTTGACAATCTCGACAGACATCATGTAACTTATCACACTCATCTCACTAGGAAGTGGAGGAGGGAACTGCTCTTCCGGGAGGCTCCCGGACATTTTGGGAGAGTAGCAGATAAGCATGATGTTACAGGACAAGATATGTGGCTCCTTCACTGCTGAAGTTTATTTTGAACCCTATATATTCCAATGTTAGTTCTGTACAGTACCCACTCAAATCTTGCCTTGTTTTTTTGTTCAGAAAAATACCACTGATTTCTTTATCACACCTGACATATGCATATTGAATCTATCCATATTGTTTTTCTATTAAATTGGCAAAAAAGTGAACTTTAAATTATTTACTTTTTCTTTTTCTAAACAATTTGTGGTTACATATGTGATATCGACCAACTTTTGTTTTCCTAATAAATTCTGGAATTCAAAATAATAAGACAAATTGTTATCTATTTTGCACTATCTGGCATATTATGCATAAAGGGCCTGATTCTGAGTTGGACACAAAAGTGGAAATGTGTACGGATCTCTGTGTATGTGCCATGGAAAGAAATCGGCCACTGGCCAAGTGCCGGAAAAGGCGCACGCACATGAACGGAGATCGTAAGAGCATGGTGGACTGATCCATCTGTCCATGGACCCCTCTGTGACCATGCGGAGAGAGGAGGGGACCCATGTCAGAGGCTGCACACGGGCCCCCTCCTCTCTAGATGCTGTCCCATTCATCATTAGCAGTAGAGAGGTTAAATTACTTTCGAATGATGGAATCTGGGGGGGGGGGTAATGTTTGAGATGGGGCGGCCAACGTGCAGAGCTTCATTCCCTCTACAAATAACCCTGGTTATTAGGTTATTACATGTGCTCAGGACAGGCAGAGACATGGCATTGTCCTATACTTTCAATGGAATGGCTCTTGCCCATTTGGTGAATTTTATAAGGGAAAGTGCTTTATGTAGACAAATACTATAGAACTTATTTATGACACGACTGAGACTCCAATATGTACAGTAGTGTTAGGAGAATAAATTATAACTAAGGGCTGACCCCAGTGCCGGATTACCAAAGAGGCAGAGTAGGCGCCGACCTAGGGGCCCCGCAACAATGGATCAAAATAATATTGATTTGATGTTAAAGGAACATTACAATCAAAATGTCTTAAATTGTTTCCAAAAGATATAAAAATGTAATCAACTCAAAGAAACGAAAACTTTACAATAAAGACTCTGTAGAGAAAATGCTGTATTAATGTAATGTACCTATTAACAACTAAAGTACATAAACATCAGATTCACATTACAGTTTGTCTCTTAAAGTGTGTGCGTTTTGCTGCCATTAAGTAAACATTATTGGGGAAAATTTAATAAAAAGCAATTTGCCAGATATAAAGCAGCCTTTTCTTTCGAGGCAGAACTAGCTTTGTGTTCCCTCTAGAACACATAAAAAATTCCCTCATAAAAAATATGTGAAAAGAAAGTTGGAACAAAACCTGAATTTTCAAATTTGACATATTGAGATAAGTTGTGAGACTAATGTATCACCATTATATTTAGCTGTTTATTTTTAGTTGATTTAGACACAACAAAACAAAGTTTCCAGAACTCCTCACGGTAGCAGGATTACCACATTCTGAAGTACAGTCTGTTATATATGCAGAGCTGACACTTCAACTGCTTTTAGGTTTTAGAAACTTTCCCTCTGCAAGTTATGACTCTTATAAAATCTTTTTTAAAACTGACCTACAGATGTGTCCTCTTATACCTATGCTTTTTGTACTATGTGACGCAGGATGACACGACTTAGTAGCTCTGCCACGTGTAGCGATTCCTGTACTTTTGTATTTTTTTTACAAAATGTTGCATCATTTGTGCATTATAGCCGCATACAACATCGCTTGCAGTGTACCAGGCACACTAGATTAGCACTTTTGTCGCAAAGGAATTGGTTAAAAGCCACAGATTAAGCACAATGATACATGGCATTAAGAATGGCGCCGCTTACTCGTATTGGGCCTCCGTCTGTTGTCATTTCGGTTGGTGTCTGAGTTGCACACAGCAGCTTGATGCAGTGTCAGTGCAAGTGTCCTGGGTACCCATGTATGGTCATTTTATTACATTAGCGTAGTTTGTGAAGATGTCTTTGGTGAGACGCATGGTGTGACTTAGTCGCACATTTCGTGGTTTGGAGAAAAGTGGTTGGCGTTTAACAGAAATGTAAGCATGGTCATGTAGATACAAGAGGGTTTTGAGTAAGAGGTGACCAAGTCTTGTACAGATCGGGGGAGAGGTTTTTTTTATTCCAGTTGTGCTTGGGTAAATGATTAGAAGCATGCACACCCCACTTAAGTTCATGAAAGATCAAGCCGTCATTTGACTATAATGTCACACTCATAAGGAACACCAACAATCAAAGCTTTTAAAAATAATATTATTTCATTAGAGGAATTGAAAGCAGAACTGTCTGCCAAAACCAACAGCAAGTGTATGCAGTCCTTGCCTCTACATTTTTTACCCATATTGTCCCAATTTGCATGGTAGCAAGGGGAAGAAGGCTCATGATTTTGTTTGGGAGAAGGTAGGGGGGACTAGATGTTTGGCGACTTGGATTGGAAAGTGCTTGGTTGGATTCACCTAAAATAATCATCATTCGGGAAACTTGGGAGGTATAATGGAACTTGTTAATTATATGGGTGCCACTCTGGTCAGTAATGCCTGCACATTCAAATCAGATTGCTCTTCAGCTCAGCACAGGCAGACAGGAAGCTGGTTTGGGGTGAGAGACAGGTGTCCAGTTGAGTAACAAACAGGCAGATACCAGGATTGGATTGGTTTCACTAGGATTGAGCTCCAAAGCAAGAGATTTGAATTCAGCTCTTAGTGAGCTGATGTTATGTGTGATCTGATTAGACTCAGGGCTGTAGCTAGGTAAGTGCGTCCAGTGCCATCGCACAGGGCACCACAGGTCAGGGGGCGCTGTTTGGGCCTGTCAAATTTCTGTTTATTATTATTCTTGCTTGTAGCTTCCTCTTATTTCATCCCCAGAAATCCCTGGCCTCCCCTATCTCTTCCCTGGTCCTTCCCCATGAAGCCATGGCCCTTTTTTGGGTGCATTATGTCCCTTTGAAAAATGAGGGGGGCGCCAATGCTCTTTCTGGCACAGGGCACCAAAAAGTCTAGTTACGGCTCTGATTAGACTGTATGGGCACTGTATGGGCACGCTGACCCACATTGTGGCCGCATAATTAACAAGTACTGATATAATATAGTTTGCAGTATTATCTGTTAAATCTACAAGGCACCTTAAAGAATGGATCTATGTAATATAGCCATTCACGTATGTGGCTAATTTGCTCACAGGCCAAAGAATTGCATATCACTAAATAGAAGTGTGTTTCTTACTTTGTAATCAGGTATTCATTTGTTTTATATGAGAATATGTTTCTGTTTTATATATATATATATATATATATATATATAAATATATAAATAAAAACAGAAAACTCAGCACTCACCATTGTTAAATCACTCACAATAATATATAAATAAATAAATATATAAATGTGGAGAGTTGACATGATGACCTTCATTGCTAGTTGCAGAACAACTCAGGTACACATACCAAGTCACTTTTTTTTTCCGTTAGGTTTCACTTTTCCTGTAATAATTAACTAGAAGATCAGAGAGAAAGCCAAATGTTTCACCTACTTGGATTAGTATACTCTGAACCCTGCACTTTGACCTTGTAGGTTCTATCAACTCAAATAACCAAATGACATGTGTGCTGTTGCCCCAAATGCAAAAGGAACATTTGCCCAGTTGGTTCTAGGACAGGTGGCCCACATTAGACTTTCTTAAAGATAGAGGAGCCTGGGTTTTATGTCTATGGTGTACAATTATTGTACTCTGGGCTCGATTCAGACCCGTTCGTTAGATGCGTTCGCATGCAGCCAAAGTAAGCAAATCCCGTGATTGCACAGCAAGGCATTAGCACTCCCACTATGTCTTGGCGTGTGATCGCGGTGTGTATTTAGACGCCCACCAGCCTGTCTTAAGACGACCACTTTCCCACGTCATCTCCAGGATGTGTATGCATCAATCGGTAACATCGAGTACCATCGGATGCATACACAGCATTTGTGACTGACCATACTCTACCGCAAGCACTGTGAGTGCTTCAGTTTGTAATTCAACCATGTAGCGTTCCCGCTAGGCTGTTTTAGTGGGGCGCGGCGCCCTGCCCTCCTTCTGGAGGGCAAAAATCACCCTGCCCTCCAGGAGGAGGGCAAAAAGCGCGCTGCCCTCACAGCCTGCGGGAGCCGTTCTCACCCGCGGGACGCAGCGTCCCGCGGGTGGAGAAACATGCGGTGACAAGGTCACCGCCGGAGAATAGACGCCGGGCGCATGCGCCCGGCATCTATTCTCCCTGTCTGCAGGGCTTGGGGGCTGCCCTGCGTGTCCGTAAGTGCCGGGCACGCCCCCAAGAGTGACGAAAAGGGGACGCATCTTATAGACATGCCCCCTTTTCCGATGACCACGCCCCCTTCTCGGCCGCGCGCGCGCCTTCGGTGCGCGCACTGGCATATCCTCTCTAGCTCCGGCGCCCTGCCTCCCGCCGGAGCTAGAGGGAACACTAACCATGTGACGTGTACTATGACGCTGCTTCTTAATTATGCACGCCTTTCAAACGGCGTTAAGACGCTCAGACATGCCTGCGTTCGCACCACCACTCCCCCGTTTCCTTCGACCAACCCCTGTCACCACCAACAAATGGCTCGTCCTGTCACTCAAGCTAGCGAGGCATCTATGTGCTGCAATCTAATGCTTCCTGATCACATGGACTAGTTCGCACACGTGCAATGCGAATTATACACATGTGCACATTGCAATCATCGGCAGGCTACGTGCGAACGCAGCCTAGCGAGCGGGTCTGAATCGGGCCCTCTGAGCAGTAACATTTTCTGAGCTCTGGGACAGAAGTAAGGGGAATCAGTAATATAATCACAGCGTATGTCAGAAGATCTGGACAATGGCGAAATAGCATTAAAATACAATCAGATTACATTCTACTGTATTTGTATGGATTTGCAAAATAATCCCACTTGTTTTTGTTTTTAGAGTTAGACACAAAATAATGTCCACTGGACTAAAGCTGGGCATACATTATACGATGTGCACCCAGCCGACGGAACAGTGCGATGGAACGATAAATTGCGCAGGCCGTACACACTACACAATCTGGTGTACTACTTTGAGATACATTGTTCCATGCTGCGTTGGAACAATATTTTGTATGATATATCATATAGTGTTTACCCAGCTATAGTTTGTGTAATTCTACTTAATATATGGTGAGACCCAGCGATGTAACAATACAATACGGTGCACGCCATACATACTGCATCCGGTGTATGACGGTGCAATGTATCGTTACAGGCAGCATGTAACTACACCGCATCGTTCATTGCATCATCCCTTCTGCCGTGCAGAACAGCAGATGGGATGATGTGATGAATGACGACGTGAACGATGGATTGACCTAGCACACTATATGTTGGGCCATATACAATCCAGCATGGAATTTTCGCTCCACATCGGAGCTTCACTCCACATCGGAGCTTTTCTGGGGATAAAGTATCGGGCGCGTGTCCGTTTTATCCCCGTATTCAATTTAAAAGGAGCGAAAACGGGACCCGGTGAAATTGGATCTACGAAAATAAACGGGAATTTTCGGGAAATGTGCCTGGGACCCCCCTAAAGATGTCCAAACATGGGGGATCACTTTTGCCTGCTGATGGAAATCGGGGTTTGTAATAGCCGCGGCAGGTGCATTTTTGCGGACATGAAGAAGTGGTGAAGAATAGCAGTTAGATTTTTTTTTTTAAAGAAATAACTTTTCCTATCAAGTTTGGGGTACATGAAAATGGGGTAAGCATATTTTTAAGTCCCTAAAGTGCATTTTGAAAATTCTTCAAAAATGCACCTGCCGCTACCACCCTCATTCTTTTAAACACCTGCCGCATACTTGGGAACCCCCCCTGAATTAATTTCATTATTTAAAAACGTGTTCCCCATTTTTTTTTTTTAAACCCCAAAATTAAAATAATTTTTTGGGGTGTCCCTATTTTTTTTAAACTTTTTTTTGACACAGTTCATGTTTAGGGGCTATTCCCAGGGGTGCAGGCTATGTTTTTTGAGCCTGCACCCCTAAACCCCAATTCTGCACTTTTTTTCGCCATGTAAAACATGGGGAAAACTTATTCTTATTTTTTTTCATAGACTTTTCGCACCGGCGAAAAGTCTTTGAAATTGAATACGGGGATAATTCAAACATGTGAAAATGACGCATGTTTGAATTATTTATCGCCGATTCCGACTTTTCGCAGCCAAATTGAATATGGCCCTATGTGTATGATATATCGTTCCAATCTCCCAATATCATATGACACATCACATAGTGTATACCCAGCTTTACCCCTAGCCGCCCACTAGTATTGTTCAGGCTTTTGGGAGTCAGACTGATGAAACCTCATATTAGATGGGTTAGTATGGATCACCTCAAATGAATGATAATTGTTGATCTTATACTTTTCTGTTTATGGAGCATCATTAACAGCGCTGACTTTAATACCAGAACATCTCTGGACACAAACAAAGTTATGTAGTGGCAAATTGATACTGCCCTGAGTGGTACAGTATGCGGTTGCCCCCAGAAACCTTGAGGTTTGGGAGGTTCTTGTCCTGTACCCTGTTTGCTGTGCAGGTTCCAGTGAAGCAGGGAACAAAACATAGACCTGCCGATATATCATTCAGATAT
This sequence comes from Taudactylus pleione, assembly GCA_031769625.1. Classification (NCBI taxonomy): domain Eukaryota; kingdom Metazoa; phylum Chordata; class Amphibia; order Anura; family Myobatrachidae; genus Taudactylus; species Taudactylus pleione. Next base: position 10,992,432 of record JAUIMM010000368.1, on the reverse strand, counting down.
ATCGGTGCATCTGCATGTGTGTGCGGGTGACCCGCCGGCTGGAGGGACCGCCGACACTGACATCACTACTGGATGGGCAAATGTCCGCACAGTTGTTATGTCAGGCAAGACATATGGAGCGGCCAATTGGTGTATATAGTTTACCTAATCGGCCACTCTGTCTTTTATGCGTGTACCCATCTTTGCAATCATTACAGCGACCTTGTTAGTATTTATCAGGGGAATGATCTGTACTGTACAAAGACTGATATCACACATATATATATATATATATATATATATATATATAGTACAGTATTAGTCCACACTCACGTCTGAAAATCCAATTGCTGTACCTTGACAAAGGTCCATGGCTAGGACCGAAACGTCGGAGCTTTACTATGATGCTGTAAATTTTTTTTAAAAAAAGATGAAATAAAAACTCATTTTAGAAGACTGGTGAGTGCACCCCCTTTGTTCATTTTTTATATATATATATATATATATATATATATATATATATATATAGTGTGTGTGTGTGTGTGTGTGTGTGTGTGTGTGTGTGTGTGTGTGTGTGTGTGTGTAGGTGTGTAGAGAGAATTGTACGAGTTGCCAATTTATATAATCCAGCTTCCAGTTTGGTTTTAGTCATACCTCATAACTCACACAACTCTACTATATGACATAGCATTTAAACCCTCTCCAACCCATCTCCCGGTGAGCTGCAGTCACTGTGAAAGTTGACTCATTGACAGACACCAGCTGCTGCTGGCAGTGACCTTTGCTTTACTAGGAAGATCAAGTGGCCCTTATTGCTTTACCCAATGAAGAAAAAACAGTTGTCTATAGGGGGAAGGGAGTACTCAGGGCATGGGGGGAGTAATGGCATCATGGGAAAATATGGTGGCGTGAGGAATCTTCTATACAGTGTCATAATGGGGCTGTATATAGTGGTATGGGGTTGTATTAATGGTCATGTAACAATATAGAGTGAATAGCGGGCTGTATGAATTCAGCATAGAGAGTAATGTATGTGCTAACAATTGGATTGTATTCAGAGTATTTGTTATGGGAGGGGCTATTTGTCGGGGCAGAGTAGGCGGTCCGGGGGCTTGAAGGCTAAATTTGTAATTAATTGCAGATTTGTGGCCCCGCCCCCTGCTGCCCATTGGCTCTAATTGTCACATTGTACAGCGGGAGGCAAGGCCTTGTTGGCGCAGTTTACAACACTACAAACCCACTTCGTCCATCTGGACATCCCCTTCTAGATCTCCCAGGGACTTGTTGATTGGTAAATTATAACTACTGTCACAATATCAAGTCTGTGTATATTCACTTCTTGTTGATATGTCTTATTGGTATAAAAACCTAGGAGATTAACAATAGGCACCAGCAGAATTGTGAAATGGAGTATAGGCCACACAGTGGGCCTGATTCAGAGCCGGACGCTCTGACAGAGCTCTCGCTCTGAATCAGGGCCGGCCTTCTTGTTTATTAGAGCGGCCTCCTGGCTGCTCGCATAGCTGTGGGTGACCACCCACAGCTATACCGAGCGGCCAGGAAGATGGTTGCAATGGTTAAGACCATCACGACCATCGGGCTTGCGACGAGACCATTGTGGTAGGGTCTCGTTGCCGCAAGCCTCAGAGAGCTTTCGGCTCTAACAGAGCCGAAATCTCTCCCACTGCCATCACTTGTGATGTCAATGGGGCCGGCCCCAGATGGTAGGTGTTCCCATGGGAACGCCTCCGTCTGGGCAGCCACGCCCCCGGCCCGCCCACCAAAGGGGGCGTGCTGTCACTCAACATCGACAGCACGCCCCCTTTGGTATGAGACCCGGGTCTCGTGCATGCGCACGACGGAGCCGGCTCCGTCGTACGCATGCGCACTGGGCCACCATCGACCCGCTTGCGAGCGCATAGCGCTCGCGAGCGGGTCTGAATCAGGCCCTGTGATCCTTAACCAGGCTTGCAGGTTTATTGAGGAGCAGTGGTAACAGCGATAACATACGCATCAGTGGTGTGACTATGCAGCGGTGGTGATATCAGCGTTAATAGTGCTAGTAGCTACTCACACCCTTAAGGAGCTAAGGGCCTGATTCCGAGATTTATGCAATGACGATATTTATGCAGATTGAGCGATTGTTTGCCAATGGGCATGCTTGAATGCGTCGCACTGCGTATGTGCAGCAATTAATCGCGCTCGCACACAGGTTTCACTCGCAAAATGAGTGACAGGTAGTCAGTGTTTGAATGAATGTGGTCGGGTTGGTGGCTAGGCAAACGCAGGCATGTCTGACCATTTCAACTCCATGTCATAGGCATGCATAAATTAGCCATTGCTATCTCTTTCACAGCAGCATGTCAGGAGAGCCGCAGTGTTTGAGGTCAGACTTGACTTACATGCTGCGTGGCTGCCCGATATGCATCAATGTTACCGATGTTTACACTGTTGAACGTCGATGGACAGATATGAGAAGGCAGCAGTGGGCGTCCTATGCTCGCATAAGCTTTGGACGGCATATTTTAGCAACTGCATTAGCGGAAATCTCGGTAACAGACTCACTTAACACAGCAAAGATGGCACGGCGTTACATGCGCAGTAACACATCTAGCGCCAAGCTTGGTAATGGTACCTGGCCAACTTTACTATAAGGAGATAGAAGACTGCGCAGGACAGCACTACTCTCCAACACTGACATTATGTTCATGGTGGGTCCTTAATCCTTATCATTAGTGGTTTATTTCATAACTGAAAAGTGTGTTTTGTCTAGGGGATTAAAATGATTAGTCCTTGCCAATAATTTTATGAACAGCCTTATTGTACACAATAAAAGGTGTGTGTGTGTGTGTAGGTGTGTGTGTGTTATGAACAACCTTACTGTACACAATAAAAGGTGTGTGTGTGTGTGTGTGTGTGTGTGTGTGTGTGTGTGTGTGTGTGTGTGTGTGTGTGTGTGTGTGTGTGTGTGTGTGTGTGTGTGTGTTATGAACAGCCTTATTGTGTGTGTCTTAATAGCTTTGAGTACCTTTTAGTTTTGTGACCAGAATATTTATATTTTTGCCACATGCTGATAAAGTAATAACTTACTTGAACATTTATTAAGAGCTATTTATATAGGGCCTGATTCAGAGATGTACGTAAACCCGATGTTCGATGTTTTTAGATCGACACATGCAATGTACAGATGTGTCTTGCTACATCTTTCCTTCGTACACAGCAAATCGTGCCACGCATGGTGCAAGGAGTGTGCCTGTGAGCACGCACTGCATTCGCACCTGCGCCGCCATAAGAATGCATACATACTCACCAATCGTTTGGCTGTGACCAGCAGAGCCATTTGAATATGACCGCCCACTGGTGACGTCATATTTAATTACTTCTGCTGCAGACATATCGGGCGGTCAGCGGGTCAGGCATACAGACAGCCAGATGAAACAGTATATCTGCTAGCTATATCATCATCAGCTGTGCTGCAGGGCCGATCAGATATGTCTGTGACCGACGTTATTTGCAGACATATCGGGTGTATTAACCCGCCGATGCACTACAGATATATCGCCTATTCAATGGAAAGAGCGATATATCTGTCAGTGTGTACCCAGCCTTAGTAGCTTGAAGGTTTGCAATGGTTTTTATTGTTTTCAAATGTACCACAAAATGTAAATAATTTTAAAAGTGATCCAGTTATATACATTACAGATAACGGTCTTTACTAGTCTCCAGTGATTCTGTGATCACCAGGATTCCCAGACATGGAAGTGCTGCATTATATAAATGCAAGTATACATACCTTTCAACATTAGGCGTGGTCTCGCAGAATAATTTTTTAAATACATGTATTTGCACCCCTTGCAGTGCAGCATGCTTTGCTCCGGTACACAGTTATGCTGCATACACACAGGATGATTTTCCTGAACGATATGAATGATAACAATATTGTTCAATGATAAATCGTTCATATAGTTCATTTTTATACAGTGAACGATCGACCAACGATGAGCGTACCCACATGAACGATAATGATATCTATGGTTGACCGTACATGCAGGACAACTTGGACGATTTTTTGTAAAGATTTGCCTGCAAAGACATGACTTCACTGATACATCTATCATAGATATCCATCAGTGTGAACACCCAAAATCATTTACCCTGCACTACAGAAAGTTGGAGGGAAATCTATCAGCGACATCTTTGGTTGTGCAGGTTGTACCGTGTGTATGCAGCATAACTTTTTTTTTTTTTGCTTTGCTCCCATCTCAGAATCAGCTCCAATGTCTTTATTATATATGCAGCATAAGTGTACATATAGCATTATATCTATTACATACTGTCATTTTGTCAACAAAACGAGGGGATCAGCAAGGATCACAGTTGCAAAGGCGCACGCAATCGGTCGATTAATTCGCATTGCGCATGCATTTGCAGTGCGCGTGCGCGAACTAGCAATTGCAAAGCGAAATGCGTTTTCAGGGGCTACGCCTTCCCCGAGCACAGTGAATGACAGGAAATGCTGTTTGTGGGTGGTGACGGGGGGTGGTCAGGCGAACGCAGGCGTGCCAGTGCGTTGGGATGGCATTGCAGTGGCGTGCATAAATTATCCATTGCAATTCCATACGAGGCCTCATAGCGTGACCTGAAGTTAGCAATTCCTGAGTGAGGTCTGACCTGCCTTAACTGTGCGTATGGGTCCGATGTTACTTGATGTTAACGATTATTTTGTTATGTTGCCCAAGTATACGGATGTGTGTAAGGGGAAGTGGGCGCCCTTATGGTAAGCTGGGATCGCAATGCGATTGCAAACATTTTCATTTCACCGCTAATATTAGCACCTGCGGAACGTGCGTTCTAGCAGAATAGCGATCCGTGCTGAATCAGGCTCTGTGTCTGGATTATTATTGTTGTATAGCCTATCATTAATTTTATCTAGAGTTCTTATCTGACATTGGAACATTAATTGTGGTGAGTTACATCCGGGTGCAGACTGGGTGAGATCTAGGGAGATTGCTACATTAATTCTGCATGCTGAAACATTTGCTGCCTGTATGCCAAGCTAGTCAGCTTTGGTAAACACTGAGCGTGCTTCAACACATAGACATTTCTTGGAGAAGCGGGATGTGATTTTGGAACATAATAAAAATGACAACAGATGTCAATATATGTTTTAAATAAGCATTGGCCATTAAAATATTGAGGGTCAGCTGACATCAGCTCCATGGCGATACTGGCTGGTAGCTGCACCAGCCAATCCCAATCCCCTCTGCGCATGAGTGACTAAAACTGCACATACTGTATGGTTTCTGAAGTAGCGCACGGCGTAAAAGCATAAATTCTGTAGCACCCCTTTCATTACATTAAACTTTTTCTTTTAATTCTGAGATACTGCTTGATTGGCACAATTATGGGCCTGGCTAGCATTAATCATCAGAGTGAATAGACATTGGAGCTGCTTGTATTACATGTGGCAGGTTTGCAAAGTGCTATGGGGAATATTCAATTAGGTGCGAGAATAGCAACAATCCCGCACGGGATACATTCAGTATTCCGGCACAGGGGATGCCGGCGCTTAGAATACTAGCGCCGAAATCCTCACACCTGTTAGAATCCCAGTGCTGGCATCTCGTCCGCTGGCATCCCAAAGGTAAGTAGCGTGTTTGGCGGGAGGGTTAGGCACTAGGGGATGGTTAGAGATAGGCACTAGGGGGGAGAGGGTTACCTTAAGGAGCTGGGAGGGGTGGTTTGGTTTAAGCACCGGGGAGAGAGGGTTAGGGTAGGGAGAGGGAGAGGGTAAGGATACCTACCGAAAGGTGTCGTTATCCTAACCCCGTTGGGATTCTGGCATCAGGATTTGACCGCCGGGATTCTGAGCTCCGGCATCCCGTACCCAACCCTCCATGACCTGTAGTTTTTTTTTCAATTTTTGCTATTGAATTAGGTACGGGAATCATTTTTTCGCAGCCCCAGAGCACGACCATTTTTTTCTAAAATCCATATTATGTAGAAAAAATAGTCTGGAATTGCTCTGGGACCCCTGCGGCACCCCCCCTAATGACTAATTAAGCAATTGGAAGTTTTCCAATTAGCTTAATTAGTCTAATAGATAAACACCTTCTAACAACGCTGTTCTCTTTTCTGTATCTTCGGTGTGATGAAGGCACTTCCTCCGGCAACTGCAAAATGGGTATTTGAGAGCACTGTCATGCCTGTCAGTGTGTGACCCAGTGACCCCCTGTCGTGTATGTGACCCTCTTGTCATGTGTGTGTGTCCCCATCATGTGTTGTGACCCCGTCCAGTGTGTGCGCGTGTGTATGGCCCCAGTGTGCTGTGCAGTCACTTACCTCAGTCTCCGGTGCAGCAGAGAGTAGCAGCCAGTCCCGGGAGTGACAAGAAGCAGCAGCCGGGCACAGCAGAGACTGGAGACGCAGGAATAGGTGAGTTATTTTTTTTTGTCAATGCTGAAAACTCTGTGTGCAAATTTTTTTAATTGGATAGGGCGCGTATGGGGAGCGCACATACCCGGGGTAATCCAAAATTGGTCTGCGTGATTTTTTGTGGTTAAAACCTCGTGGCCAATTGAATATGCCCTAATATTTTTAGATCCCTGCATTCTTCAGAGGTCCATAGAACAATGGTAAGCAGTGTAGTCAGTGCTTTACTATTACTGCCACTTATTTGGATGTTATGACCGCCGTTGCAATGTCGCAATGTTTATATACCATGTACTTGTCCTGCGTTGTCATGTACTGTAAGTCACAGTTCTCTTGTTCTGCTCAACTGTTTATGTACTTTGTTAGGCACTGCGGAACACTTGTGGCACCATAGAAATAAAGTATAATAATTCTCTTTTATTTATAAAGTGTATGTAGCAGTACATGAGGGGATCATGATACAAATAAATTACATACAATGACATAAAACAGAAGGTGAAGATGGCACTGACAGAATGAGCTTACAATCTAAGGAATGAAGAATTACCCAACTGTTATGTGTTAACATTCCACTCTACAATTTTAACCAGAGTTACTATAGGGCAGTATGAGACTCCCAGGCCGCCTCATATGGTAGGTACGGAGAGGAATCTCTGACTAATAGGTGACTGCTTGCCTGAAGTCCATGATTTGGAGAAAATGGAATTGTGAGGGATAAACCTGAAGTGGAGATCTATATGTATCATATTGTTGTGTACAGGATCACAGATCACAAAGCTCTAATAACTGCCAGCCAGTGATAAAGAATGGATCAGTGCTAAGATTACAATCTTTCTGACTTAATAAGGATCAGTAGACAATTTATATACTGTATGTTAAACATTTAATTTGAGATGAAAAAAACTTGTATATTATTATGAATTAAATACTGTATTTCCGTTTTACAGGTGTTTTATTCCCAATTTATATGCAGCTCTCTTTACTGCAGCACTGGTCCCATTGGTTTGCCTGGTGGTAGTGCTTGTAGTTTTCATCCATGCATACCAAGTCACACAGCAATGGAAAGCATATGACGATGTGTTTAGAGGGAGAAGCAATGGCACAGGTACAGTATACTGCGAATGACTGTACTTATCTCAGTTCTGCATAGTGATGTGCTGACAATCAACTGAAAATGGTCACGTTTCCTCTAAAATCTTCAACTTTGCTGATCTATATGAAATCTTCAAAGCAGAAGTACAGCCTACATTACTTATATATAGCCATTCCCAAGCCTTACACTAGTCGCTGCACAGAGCTCTCTCACCCCAGGACCAGTGGTACCAGTGGACACTCATGTCACTCATCTAGTGTTATCATTATTCCATACAGCACACCCACACCGGGAGCCAGCCGCCCTGTGAATATAACGTCTATGCAGTGGGAGCATTCGGAGGAGGGAACGGTGATTAGGCTAGGCCAGTCAGTACTCTTCCTCCAGCCCTGCCACTCCTGATACCTCTGCTGTTCATAAGATACTGTACCCAGCCTGATCTAACTTTATGTTATGTAATAGATGGATTAGTATTATCATCGATGAGAAAGGCAATTTGTTATCTCAAAATGATTGGATAGCTTCAGTCATTATTTTAAAACTTCAACTGCCTGGGATTATGTGGCACTCAATGAACTGGCTGTAAATGCATTTAGTGCACAACTCAGCATCTCTGATCTGTTGTTTTTCACTGAATACAGTAAATGATGAGCAAAAAAAGTTAAAACACTTTAAAATACATTCAGGATTTTTTTTCTATATTCATGATCCTAAGGCTGGCTACACCTTTAACAATGTATACCCAGCCAACCTGTCGTGCGACAGGACCTGGCAAGGGTCCCGGCATCGGCAAGTGCATACACACTTGCCGATGTCGGGAGCCACATCACGATGGCGGGGGCCATGCTGCATTTGGTTCTGACGGACGATGTCGCTGACAATGCGCGCTTGTGACATATCTGTACACACTGGACGATGTGGACGATATGTGATCGGACGGCATATCGACTGCTTATCATCTAGTGTGTGCCCAGCCTTAATCGCTGTGAAATAACATGCCGGAATAATAGTTTCTAGGAGCTGATCTGTACCTAATATCAAGTGACTGCTGCAGTGCAGCAAGTTGAAGTTGCAAATGAATTTGGAATCAGGCCCTACAGTTTATACTCTCCCACGAATTAAATACATTTAATGCCAGGTGCTATTCGCTGATTTTGAATGTATACCACCATATGATGCATTGTATATGTTACCTACAGGAAAATGCCTTAGTATGTTGATTGCATTCTCCAACCTCCAGCCCACACTTGCTGGGGATTTTATTGCATACTTGTTAAGCTCTTCCTCAATTCAAGCATGTTAAGAATTGAAGTCAGACAGCTGGACCATCTAATAATAGATGTCTGTCCTAAAGCAGGCCTCTAATTCTGCTCCCAGGCCTCAATTGTACTGTATAAAAAACAAAGGGAACCTGAAGAACTTGTACACATGTATTCTCAGAAGTTCATCAGTCTCACAGTTTCTTGGAAAACACATAAATATGCATTCTAGGTCTGGAAACTATTGGCTGATTATGTTTCTGATGGTAAAACGCTGTTTATCAGTTGCAGAAGGATCTTAGAACCTCATAGTGAGGCTGGTTCTTCTGAGTGGGCTGCAGACCTGGCCGTTGCTGTGTCTTTTGCCGCTGTAGCATCTGTAAGCTAATGCTGCTATAAAGTACTTCCCCATCATCGGCCACAGCATTGAAACTTGTGTCTGCCCTTTGGTGGATGCTGTTTCTCCACCTGGCCTCCTATGTGAGCGGCTCAGTGTCTTCGTATGCAACTGCTTTCAGCGACATACCTGCAAAACTCCCATAATACCCCTTTTCCACCAAAATATTGGGTCTGTCCTGGGATTTAGAACACGGTTCCAAGCCGGGTCAGACCCGGGATTTATCCCATTCCCGCTGCGGTGCCAACCCGGGAATATCCCTGGTCGGCGCGCAGTTCATACTGCACACGGGTGCAGTGCCGACGCTTGGAGATGATGTCATCATCATGTGCTGGAAACTCCAGCTCTCCCCTGAACGCCAGACTGGAGTGGGCGGGCATTCAGGAGAGGTGTTCCTTCCTGGGGAGGGGGGTGTCCTTTCGGGAGGCTGTGATGGCACAGCTGTCACCTGGGAGATGGGCAGGGAGAGATTACAGCCTCCCCATATGAAACGGGGATGTGGTAAATACCTCCCCGGTGACAGCTGTCACAGACAGCTTCCAAATAACACCTAATCAGCATGCTGTAAACTGGTCCCGGGTTGGAAGAGCCGGGTTACCCGTTTTCACTGTCCCTGGCCAGGGTTTTACCCGCGTAAAACACTGCTGGAGACCCGGGAAGAAATGCCAGGTCAATTGACCCGGGATTTTTTCCTAGAAGCCTTTTCCACTGAGCCGCTACCCGGTTTGACGCGGCAATAACCCACCCGGTTTATTGCCAGTGGAAATGGGGTATAACATGCCACATCTCTGTGCATCTTTGTAGCCACCCCCCTGTTACCATCCACGAGCGCCCCATGTATTTCTGATACCATGCAGCCAAATCTGTACTGCGACTCTGTATGCCAGTGCTGTCCGACTCAGATACATGCGCAGAAGGGAAAACATTGTCCGTTAGCGTGAATATTGGCATAGAGTGCGACTCAGAATGAGGCCCAGGTTGTGTAACATAGATGTCACTAGTAAACATAAAAGTACTGAGGAACATGCGCCTGGAGATATAAATGGCTTCCTAATATCTACCACCATTGTTGTACCTGCATGACAAGGAAATTGAGCACTTGTTGTGTCTTTCCAAAGCCTTATAGTTGTATTACTAGAGAGGGCTAACATCAGCACTTCAGGGTAATAGCTGTTTTAAATATCTTGTATTGAAATGAAACGGATAATCTTGTATATTTTATGTATATTTGTGACTGTGACATGTTGCCTTTTTATATTAAGATACTTGTAGTTTAGTTAGTATTTAGGTACAATGTATCCCCCCCATATCTCCCACAGCAGTTCGGCTGTAAATACATTGATAAGTAGTTAGTGATTTATTAGAAATAAAAGTGTAGCATAATAGTAAATAGTTACATGTGTGTCTGTTTGCCTTGCAGAGATACCCCTGATCTTGTACCTCTTTGCTCTTATATCGGTGACATGGCTTTGGGGTGGATTACACGTGGCTTACAGATACCTCTGGATGTTGGTTCTCTTCATTATTTTCAATAGCCTACAGGTAAGATTGTCATTACACTCCTAATTAAAGCACCTGCTAAATATGTGTTAAAAGCCTGATAAAGTCACAGAATCCCCCCATTACCTGATGTATGCTGCCCACACACTGGTGGGACAGGTACATTAACACAACTACTGTAGCTCACAAGAAATGTAGATTTCAATCAACAACAACACAACCCCCACCATTATACACACACCACAATTAACAGGCTTAGGGTTCTTTTTCTTTGAAACTCTTTATGCTTATTTTACAAAACTCCTAATGCCCATAGGTTGAAATGATTAATCAGGATTTATTCCTGAAATGATTTTATTGTGTTTCTCGTACTTCCGAGCATTTAACTGGCCAGTGGGGACTCGCAACAAATAAAATTAACAGAGTCTATTGCTGGCATACATAGACATGCATATTTACCTCAGTACATTTTCAAATACACATATGTATACACACAGCTTTACTGACTTAGGGGTCTATTTACTAAGCTGTGTTAAGAGATAAAGTGAACAGTGGTAAAGTACCAGCCAATCAACTCCTAACTGCCATTTTGCAAACACAGCCTGTGAGATGGCAGTTAGGAGCTGATTGGCTGGTACCTTATCACTGTTCACTTTATCTCTTAACACAGCTTAGTAAATAGACCCCTTAATTATTAACGGCACAGAACAATCATTTAATTAACAAAATACACAGTGTACCTGTTATTATACTGAGTAAACAGACAATTGCTGGATCCAATGGAGGTTGTAGTCCATAAATATGTTTTGATTAGGACTAAAAGGGGGGCAATTTTTGTTTATTTTTATTTTTAAAGTGTGTCATTCAAGAGCCATGCTATTTAACACCGTAGCCACTCAGAAAAGCAACTGGGGGCAATTACTGAGAGGTATCTCATATATTCACAGGATTTATAGTTTTCAGTCATAGTATCTCCATCCTATTGAAGGTCTTGAGACATAACTTGGAAACAAAACATTACAGTATTCCACTAATTATTACATTTTGTTACAAGTTTTTTGTTTTACTTTTGTAGAAGACTGTAGTTATTACAGCATAGAACACCACAGTATCAGTATACTGATCATTTTTATAAAGCATATAACTAGACCAAAAAAAAGTTTCAATGAAAGAGTGTGTTTACCATTGATGCTCACCACATCGTTGCATGTTATATGCTGTGTTCCCTTACAAGCAATCTGTGCATAATATTATGGCATCAATGTATGATAATCACTGTTATTTATACACATCACCAGCATATGTTTGTTCGTTCCTATTACATTTTACAATCTACTTTATCTACCTTAGGCACACAAATGCGCACACATATGGCTATTTTAGGCAGAAGCCATTTTTATGACACTATAATAGTGATTGCATCTATTTTGTAGCACGCCCTAAAAATAACCCTAGATTTCAGTAATGAAATAATAACACGTATTCTAGTACATAGTGCAGAGATGTTTATGGCTTTTCATACTAAAAGAAAAGTTATATACAGTTGCCTTACTTAGCCTAGTAGGAAAGTACTGTAGCTTCTGAGAAATTTGTGTATTTTATTACTTCTGGTATTTCCATATTTAGCTCTACTAAAGTCCAAACAAACGAGGACATTTAAGTTACGGAGAGTACCTGTAAAACAAACCTTATCCACTACTATAGCTTTAGCCAAATGCAAATATAGATGTCTGGGAAATCCCCTTGTGAGATTTGATGGCTGTAAGTCACTCTACACTGCTAAGTAGGGATCTGCTATTGTTACACAGTGATAACAGTTCTGTGATAAACACATAGGACAGTCGGACTGTACATGATATAATACAAAACTGCAAGAGTCGTATACTACTGATGTGATGAAGAAGAGTTTGAGTTAGTGGAGATGCGAGAAGCAGCCAAGTTAATTGTACCTGTTGATGTCTATGGAGCTAATTTATTAATGATAGCATTTGCAATGTCATTTTGGCATGATATTAGTGCCCATGATCGCATTGCAGGATTCCATCATACCGCACGGATGTAACAAAAAGCATCTGCAGGGACAGAGGGTCTGCAATGTGCTGGGAGTGAAGTGACCGGGACACCAGCACATGTGCGGTCTACTGACCATGCATGCACCGTGGCCATTGCCGTGGTGCGATGTGCAGCCCATATCAGGGCCGAAACTAAGATTTTTGTTACCTGGGCAGTATGCCACACACAGTAATGCCCCTTACACAGTATGCCGCACACAGTATTGCTTCAAACACAGTATGCTCCATGCAGTATTTCCCCTTACAGGGTATGCTGCACACAGTATTGCCCCTTACATGGTATTCCGTACACAGTAATGCCCTTTACACAGTATTGCCCTGTGTCTCTAAAGGACTGCAGGTGGCTGGCTGCCGATGTGGGCATGCATCTCCAAATACACAAGGGAGGTGCGGACCGCGCGCGGGTGTCACCCTTCCAGGAGATGACACCAAAATGCCGGCTCTTCTGCAGTGACAGGGAGCCGAGTGCTGCACTATGACATTATCGTACAGCACCTGGCTCCTGTCACAGGGTAGGAGCTGGCACTGCAGGTACAGGTGATCAAGCCCCATGGCGAAACGCACGTCCTACATCTATTTGCAGATTGCATGTCACCCTCCACACACATGCACCGCAGACATCAGATCTTGGACCACGGACCCCAGGTACTTTTCTATCTCTCTCATCGCGCTGCTGTCTGAGTCTCCCAGCATGCGACTCCCCTTGCAATGCCGGCTGGTAACAGGGGAGAGTCACAGCTGACTTCTCCTCCCTTGGTAACACATGGGGCATTCTCACCCCTCACACCCCGTTTGATACAGACGGGGAAAGTGGAGTGGATCCCGCGTTCTTATCTTCCAGGTCTTGCTTCTTTCAGCACATACCCATGTTCAGTCTCCTCACACACATGTGTAAGGTATTTCACTACTAATTTCTTTTGCAAACTGTAAGATATTATTCTCATATTTTCTGTAATAGGCAGTATCATATGCAACCTCCATGCAACAGATTTTTCTTTATTGTCAACGTTGTTGACTGCCTTCTGGTATTTAACCACAGACCCTCATTGTGATATTTTTAACACATTATCCTCTCTTTTCTTTCCCTCCAACAAGCTCTCCCATCTGGGTACTTTTCTCTGTATATCCCCCCTGCCTTGCCCCATGGTAACAGGGGAGAGACACAGTTGACATCCCAGAAAGCAGAAGCATTGTTTTTTTCCCTTGGGACTAACGTATTAATCACTCTCTAATCCCCTGTTTGATCTAGACAGGCGAAAGCATAAGTGAGCGTGCGCAATTGTATCCCAGGTCTTACTCCCTTCCATGGCCCAATGCATTATCTATCTGCCAGTACATTTACACAAGTCTCTGTCCCCATTTTTTTAGTTGGGACCGTTCTTAACATCCATTAATATATGATTTTGATTATTATCTATTTCTGACCTTCATTTATTTTTCTTGTCCATCCTATTGACCAACTTGTGTATCAGTTACTGTACCCACTGCGTAATATTGTGCATTGTGTGTCTCCCTAACTAATTATGATTATTCAATTTATGATCTAGGGATAGAGGTGATACATAAAAATATACATATATTTTCGCCCTTTCTTTTACTTTTTGACATAACTATTTAAGAAATTACCATATATGTGAAGTCATTTATTGTTGGTTTGCAATTGGTTAATTCTTTTACCAAGTGCTGTGATTGTAAATTTTCATTTGCGATCACCTTATTAACCAATTTTATCCCAAGTGAGTTCATATGTACAGTATATATATATATATATATATATATATATATATACACATATACAGTCAGGTCCATAAATATTGGGACATTGACAGAATTTTCAGATTTTGGCCTCTATTCACCACCACAATGGTTTTGAAATGAAACAAACAAGATGTGCTTTAACTGCAGACTTTCAGATTTAATTTGAGGGTAATTACATCCAAATCGGATGAACGGTGTAGGAATTACAACAGTTTCAATATGTGCCTCCCACTTTTTAAGGGACCAAAAGTAATGGGACTATCAACTCAAAAGCTATTTCATGGACAGCTGTGGGCTATTCCCTCGTTATTTCATTATCAATTAAGCAGGTAAAAGGTCTGGAGTTGATTCTAGGTGTGACATTTGCATTTGGAAACAGTTGCTATCAACTCTCAATATGAGATCCAAAGAGCTGTCACTATCAGTGAAGCAAGCCATCATTAGGCTGAAAAATCAAAACAAACCCATCAGAGAGATAGCAAAAACATTAGGTGTGGCCAAATCAACTGTTTGGAACATTCTTAAAAAGAAAGAACGCACCGGAGAGCTCAGCACCACCAAAAGACCCGGAAGACCACGGAAAACAACTCTGGTGGATGACAAAAGAATTATTTCCCTGGTGAAAAAAAACCCCTTCACAACAGTTGGCCAAATCAAGAACACTCTCCAGGAGGTAGATGTATATGTGTCAAAGTCAACAATCAAGAGAAGACTTCACAACAGTGAATATAGAGGGTTCACCACAAAATGCAAACCATTGGTGAGCCACAAAAACAGGAAGACCAGATTAGAGTTTGCCAAACAACATCTAAAAAAGCCATTACAGTTCTGGAACAACATCCTATGGACAGATGAGACAAAGATCAACTTGTACCAGAGTGATGGGAAGAGAAGAGAAGGAAAGGAACTACTCATGATCAAAAACATACCACCTCATCAGTGAAGCATGGTGGTGGTAGTGTCATGGCGTGGGCATGTATGGCTGCCAATGGAACTGGTTCCCTTGTATTTATTGATGATGTGACTGCTGACAAAAGCAGCAGAATGAATTCTGAAGTGTTTCGGGCAATATTATATGCTCATATTCAGTCAAATACTTCAGAACTCATTGGACGGCGCTTCACAGTGCAGATGGACAATGACCCGAAGCATACTGCATAAGCAACCAAGGAGTTTTTTAAGGCTAAAAAGTAGAATGTTATGCAATGGCCAAGTCAATCCCCTGACCTGAATCCGATTGAGCATGCATTTCTCTTGATGAAGACAAAACTGAAGGGAAAATGCCCCAAGAACAAGCAGGAACTGTAGAGTAGAGGCCTGGCAGAGCATCACCAGGGATGAAACCCAGCGTCTGGTGATGTCTATGCGTTCCAGACTTCAGGCTGTAATTGCCTGCAAAGGATTTGCAACAAAGTATTAAAAAGTGAAAGTTAGATTTAAGATTGTTTAGTTTGTCCCATTACTTTTGACCCCTTAAAAAGTGGGAAGCACATATAGAAACCGTTGTAATTTCTACACCGTTCACCTGATTTGGATGTAATTACCCTCAAATTAAATCTGAAAGTCTGCAGTTAAAGCACATCTTGTCTGTTTCATTTCAAAGTCATTGTGGTGGTGAATAGAGGCCAAAATATGAAAATTCTGTCAATGTCCCAATATTTATGGACCTGACTGTATATCTATATATATATATATATATATATATATACTTTCTTTTCATTTAATATATTGTATTGCATTGTAACTTTTGCACATTCTGGCCCTCATTCAGAGGCTGTTGCAAGAAGCGATCGCTCTCTCTGAATGAGGGAGGCCGCTTCCTTTTTTTCAGTGCGGCCTCCTGGTCGCTAGCTAAGCTGTGGGTTACCACCCACAGCTTAGCGACCGACCAGGTTGATGGTCTCGGCAACCGCAAGTCCCAGGGAGCCTCCTGCTCTAATCGAGCAGGAAACTCCCCACAGCTTTTGATCAACATCGACAGCCGCCCCTTTTGTGGAGAGCTCCGGAGCGAGAGAGTTTCTCTCTTGCTCCAGGGCTTGTGCACGCTAACCATTGACCCGGTTGCGAGCGCATCGGCGCTTGCGACCGGGTCTGAATGAGACCCTCTATCTCCAACATAGAATTCTCTTTTTTTTAAAAAAGGTTCTTTATTAAATGCTAAGTTTTACGTTTATTCATCATATCGATATCTTATCTAGTATCTTTCTTAAGAGTGCCCCAGAACAGGCATAATTTGTCTTTCTTTCTTGCTTTCAGCAAGAACACCCTTGTATGTTTTTAGTACAAATCCTATGGGTGCACCACCAACCATGAGTTGTCCAAGATTTTTCTAAGGATAAACCTATATGTTCGTTCATAATTATTCAAGTTTATAAAATTATTTTTCTCTCAACTACCAGATTCACTACTAGTACAGACCCTTTTTCTCACTGCAGGCACAGTCTCTGGATGCAGCCCATCATCTTCAGTAATGCTGGGCATGCCCCCAGATTGAAGAAGACTGCCTACCCATGTCGCTTTTTTCAGACACGCATGTCTGAGGCGTGCGCGGGGGAATATTTACTGCACCGGGTTACTGACTCTGGCGCTGCCATTGCCATGCTCCCTAGGCATGACATCATGATGGCACGTGTTTGGGGCGTGGAACCAGCACTTGGATGCCCACTGCATGCTGCAGAGTCCCTTGATAGTTGTAGAAATTAATTGGATATATCCTTCTCTAAACAGCGGGGCTTTCAACCTTTAGTTTTGAGGCTTCTAAAATAGGCAGCATGGTTGGTGCAATGGTTAGCACTACTGCCCCATATCCCTGAGGTCATGAGTTACATTTCTGATTCAGGCTCTATTGGTGTTTTGGTGGAGTTTATATGTTCACCCCTTCTTACAATGTGTTTCCTCCAATTCTCACATACTGTCTTCTAATAAAAAGTAAATGTGTGTGAATGTAAGCTCCAATGGGGCAGGAACTGATGTGAATGACTGAAATATTCTCTGTAAAGTGCTGCGGAATATGTGTGTGCTATACAGTATAAATAACTGTTAATAAATCATACTTGCCTGCTCTACCGGAAGATGCAGGAGACTCCCAAATATGCGGGCAATCCCCAAGACCCCCAGAAGAGTAGGCGGCCCACCCAAATCCTGCGCAGTTCCAAGTAGAGTGGGCACAAGGAGGAGGACAAAATTCCAAGAATCGCGGGTATGGGGAAGGGGGAGGACAATGCCAAGAATCGTGGGGAAGGGGGAGGACAATGCCAAGAATCGCGGGTAAGGGGGGAAGGGAGAGGACAATATGAAGTGTTTCGATGAAGATAAAATCATATTGGCCCCATCCATTCTCGATCAACCAGCGAATCGCAGCATTCCCCATGAGGGGCGGGGCCTACTGACACATAGCAGCGGGTCCTGCCCACACCTTGTCAGCTGCATTATTCCTCTGGGATCCTGCTAGAGGAGAAAGTGCAAAAGTAGGTAAGTATGTACTAAGTATATAAAAAAAATATCTAAGGCCCAACTTATATCCTACATCTACAGTGCTAACGGGTGCTAGGTGTTATTTACACATAAATATTTAACAAAACATAGTTTTCAATCAATATTTTATCCAAAAAGGAGACTAATGGTGCATACACATGGTCAGACTTGCTAGATCAACGATGAACGATTTTACCAACGATCTCATGAACAATGAACGATTTCTGACAGTATTTAATTGAATGAAATCATCCAAATCTGACTCCAAACACAGTCGATTTCAGATATCGTTGTCTGACATGCAGGCACGCGCATCGTTCGTCGATGCATGTCAAACACGTCAACGATATGAACCATGTACCGATTTTTACAATCGTTATTGTTCATATCTTCCAGAAGATCCGACGTCACTGCACATTTCACAGTGTGTCTTATCTTTTTTTTAATCTAAGGTGATAGGAAGAGACATTACTGTAACTAACTGCAGTGGAATGTCAGGGTAGGAATAAATTGTTCCGCTTACCTGTCCATACACTTGTATATGAATTTACCTTTCTGGTTGTTTCTGCATAGAGCAAAGCATGTGTGTAATCTCTAATATCTAGGGACAGCCCCATGTTTTCAATAGCGTTGCCTGGAAATGTATGTCTCTGGAAATGTCCCTATTATTCAGTATTGACCAACTGCACAATTCATTTCCTTATTTTCTACATATTAAATAACCTTTTTATTATCTGCTCATTTCAAATGAAAAGAAGTATATGCTATTTCCATATTCAGTAATGCTGGCTATTGTCATAGCTCTGCAAGGCTCACCGTAATAGCAGTTATAACAGAGGAAAGTCCCTTATGTACTCTAACATTCAGGATTTATTACATTTGTTTTATGCTTGTCCTGTCACTTTTTATTTTTCATTTTATTGCATTTTGTACACACTAGCACTTTATGACTATATTGGACTTTTAGTCATCCTTCTAATTTAATACAGCTGCTTGTATGTGTATTGTTGTTAAAAAATCTGAGAGATTATTATTATGTGTATTGTTTTGCATTATATGTAATGTGATGTTTATTTAAAGGGTGCTTATACTGTACATATTTATATGCAATGATTGACCCTCCATGACCAGCGCCACCTTTTTCTGTTTTGCTGCTTTGTTGAATGAGGATTGGTAATTTCCCCTACAGGTGAGGCTCATTGTCATTATCAGGGAGACATGTTGTGAGCGTATCCCCAAGCTGGCGCCAGGATTATATTTGTTTCCATTGTCACTGTAATAATACCCTGTGCAGCCTGCAGGATGCACCAGCTTAGCTGCAAAGTGTAATAATGGCATTAATTAGGAGAAAGATTGTCCAGCCCACTTGGGATGAGATATCAGGTACCAGGGTAGATGGTGCATGTCTGCAAAAGCAGAAATGATAAAGTTTGCCAGTTAGAGTGGTAGTTATTTCCTAAAACAAAAAGTGTAAAAGTGCAGCAACCACAATCAGTAATTAGCATTTGTGGTTCTAGTACAAATTAGAAGGATGGAGAGAAATATCTGTTTGGTCCCAAAGAGCCTCCGCTAATCTGCTAGTTTGGGGGATGGGGGCTACTGCGTAAATGCTAGGCTATAACCTACACAGATTGGATATACTGTACCTAAGCATACTACTACATTACAGGTAATTGGTGTATGACTTATGTGTCTATGTAATGCACGTCTAACTACAATATTTCATCATTATTTTACTTTCCTTGTAGGGTCTTTATGCATTTGTGGTCTACTTTATTATGCACAACCAGTTATGCTGCCCAGTTAAAGCCAGTTACAGCATAGAGATGGATGGGCAAAGAAGCCCAGCCTCAGCTTTCTTCACACCTAGCAGCGGGATGCCAGTCGCCGGGGCAGAGATCAGCAAGTCCACTCAGAACCTGATTAGTGCAATGGAGGAGGTAATATGCATCACTTAGCTATTCCTGATTATCAGAAACCTTCTATGGTGCACAGATATGAGCTGCAGTCAGGGGCATTTTAACAAGTATGGGGGAATGTGTGTAATTGTTTTCTGTTGGCATCCTTCTCTGTGACCACTTCATTGTGCATGCCAACCAGAGAGCCCATCCCTTCTGGTTATCTGGCTGCATCTTTCTGGTGAAGTCTTCTCCAATATAATACCGGCACAGGAAATAGCACAGACTCAGGAATGGTGCCAGAGTCTTTGCTACCTTCTGTGCCGGCGCCTTCTTTCATGAGATATAGCTGGAAAGACGGCACAGTTGGCAGCCTGGTAACCTGAAAGAGTCTGTTCTGGGTGAAGGACGTGCAGCGCAATTTATGGTTAAATTACGGTGGTGTTTCTCATGTAGTAGACCAGCTCTTTTCTTCATTTTGATCCACACCTTTTTCAGATTTCATCGGAATGGGAGAGGTCTGGTAGCCACGAAAAGCAAAGTCCTCAGAATGGCGCAGCCTACACACCCTCCGGAGGGTACAGTAATGGCTCGCTGGTTGCTGATGAAGAACTACAAGAATTTGATGACTTAATATTTGTTTTAAAAGCTGGTAGGTTACATGGCTACATTTCCATATAAGAGGTAATTCAATTCTTGGTGTTGTCCGCTAAGTTCCGTCAGAATGCCGGCACCTTGGCCACACAATAGAACTCACATTTCTGCCTTTCCTGCCATAGACCTGCACCCATCCCTTTTAGTGTTGCAATCTACCTTTGTTTTAGTGCTGTAAATATTCCTATAAAAAATATTTAAAGCCGTAAATAAGCGATGTTTCCCTGTAATGTACCCAGCTGCACTAAACAAAAGCAATGATTTTCTTTGAACATGTTAGGGAAAATGAAATATACTGCAAGCTGTATTCAAATAAGAGGTTAAGTACCAGGGTCTTGTTTTCTATCTGCTCATTCTACAAGCCACTTAATAGACAATGTGTAGTGTCCATTATTACGCTGAATGCGCCTGCACTGCATTCATGAGCAGCTAGCATCTTGTTCTAGAATCAACAGCGACAGCAAACATGACACACAACTATATTACACGGAGCACCTGCTGGGGAACATAATGGCAAACAATGGAGGTGAAATTATTTTGTTGCACAAATACATCAAAGGGTTTAGTGTACAGCTAATAAAAGCGCTATAAATTATGAAATGTTTACCTATTGTCACATCAGCGGCAGAACAAAGGAATGGGAGGGGGCAGGTGCAATATATTTCAGACCCCCTTACCTTTCAACCTCGCCCACCTCAGGTTCCATATGTTACCCCACTGTTGCCTCAGCTGTTTTTTCAATCACCTCCCATATTGCCATCACATCATTGGCAGAACAAGGGAACGGGAGGTCCCGGTGGAGAAATATATTGTAGTCAGCACTTGACCTAAGCAACTCCAAAAAAGCATATACTGTAACTGTACTACATATCTGACTTCCTCTGCCTCACTTTTGTAACATGTTCCTGGTTTTAACCTGTTCCTTGTTCAGGGGCGAGACTAGGATTTTTGTCACCCGAGGCAAGACAGTAATTTGGCGCCCCCCTGGTGATTCCCCCATAGTAATGCCCCCTGCAGCAGTGCCCCTATAGTAATACCCCCTGAGGTAATGCCCTTGTAGTAATGCCCATATAGTAATACCCCATAGTAATGTCCCTGTTGTAGTGCCCATATGGTAATTCCCCTGTAGTGCCCTGCCTTGTTACAGTAGCCTAGGGAGGTACTATAGATAGGACTGGATTCTGAGTCGGATACAAAGCGACCGCAAGTGCAGGACAGATGCTTCAGCGACTATCCATGTAGGTGTGACTGTACAGCTCCATGCCTATAACCGCACCGACCCAGCCGTAACCACTATCATTAGTACAGACATTTACACTTACAGTACCCCATACTGGATCCCACCATCTTACGCGACTCATATTAGCGCAGTACTCTGATTACGCATCCACGACACTCCCACCTCGCTCCATGAAATGGATCTTTTGTGTGTGTTCGCATCCTAGCCACTCTGTTAACACCCAGGAATGTGCATGGACAGAGAGAACCTGCCATGTACGGAGGCTCCGTGCAGCTGCATATAAACTATATGTGCCTGTGCACTGAAGAACAATGACATCAAACGATTAGGTGCGTCCATTGAAAAAATCTGTAAACCACATATTGTACGCATGCATACCACATATATATACGTATATATATATATATATATATATATATAATTACTCAAGGAAAGAGGGCAGCACTCACGGGCCTTGTAAATGAAAGAATCAGTCTGACAACTTTTGTTCAACGTCGGAAATTACTTTTATCTTTTATTTTGTTCTTGATACAAGTCATTTCCGACTCAAACGTTGAACAAGGCAGACAAAGTTGTGAGACTGATTCTTTCATTTACAAGACCTATGAGTGCCGCCTCTCTTTCCTTGAGTTACATGTGTGGTTGTTCCGAGTGAACATCTACAAGGGCACCTGGGTGAATATCTTGCTGCATTTATGTGGAGTGCCAGCCTAGTTATTCTGTTCTATCTATCTATCTATCTATATATATATATATATATATATATATATGTGTGTGTGTGTGTGTGGAGTGTGTGTGTGTGTGTGTGGAGTGTGTGGGCAGCGCACAATAAACACTAACTCCCTAAGTTAAAGTTAAAATTGCACAAATGTGTAACAAGTGCAATATGTGGTTGTGGATAGAATTCTGTGCAAAACACTTATCCTTAGTTACAGGCGGCAGCAGTCCTCTTGGGGTTCGTTCTGACTAACGGATGGAGTGGTTCTGAAACAGAGGTTTAAGAAGACATGCGCCTAATAGTGTAGCATTTAAAATTCAGTGGTAACGAGTGCTCATAGAAATAAGTGTGCGTACCAAAAATATAATCTTTTAGGCTTATCTGAACTCCAGGGATGGGTGATTCAAAGTGGATAGGTTTAAATGGGATGTCATCAACTGGAACACCTTATAAAGAGCTTATGCAAGCTCATGAGAAAAAAGCTATATATAGTGTAGTATGTTCTTATAAATAGCGCATTAATTATATATAGAGGCTGCGTACCAGATAACGCTACTTCAATAGCATGTAATGTGTCCTCCTCCCGGAAATGCCTTGCACCCTTTTGGAATCCCTCATGGGGGTATGGATGTTTCAGCGTATGCGAGCTGCTGCTTCTCCCTGCTGAGACCCTCACCTGGAAGTTTCAGTAATATTCCTATTTCTTTATATATATATATATGTATATATATGTATTGTATATATATTATGTTTGTGACTTCAGAAATGCTTTGACTCACTGAAGGGCACGCTTCTTACATTAAGCTTACCTCATGCAACAAAACAGACAACAGCACACAAACTTTCTAGGTTACATATTTACTTTATTAAAATGACAATCTCTTATTCAGAAGATGAAGACTTTAATAAATACAAGTGCAAGTAGAAAAGGCTGACCCACATAGAAATAAAGTAATAAGTTCCTGTAAGTTTTGTGTCTGCCACATGAATTTACCACAGTTTGGGGTTAATAGGTGACAGCCTTTAGTTAGTTAAGTGAGTTTTGTTGATTAGACATGAGCTAAATTTCAAAGGGGGACAGCCACATGTGCGACTCACTGTTATGTTGTACACAGTTGCACTTGACTATTGCTTGCATAGACTCCATAAATAAAGATATTTCTAAGTCCATCAACTAAATACAGGTTTTATAGTCATTCTACATTAGATACATGATTTACTATTTGCTTTCTGTATTTTTACTAGAATTGTATACTTATTTGTTTATTTGACTGTTGCTCCCTAGGATCAGGACTGAATATCAGTGACACTGAATCCTGCCACGGAAGCCAGGATGGGGGCAGCATGGCGAATTCACAGATTGTGGAGCTACGGAGAATTCCAATAGCTGACACTCATTTATAACTCATTTTTTTAATACAAAACAGCAATATTTTTATATTCATATTATTGCACTAAACCGTACCACAGTGTAAAATAGTCACCAGATAATGATGTCATTGAGAAGATTTATGCAGAGGAGCCGATTGGACTAAATATGTGAATATTGAAGAAACATGACTTGGGAAAAGCCTGTAATAAGGAAGTGATACAATTAACATGTTGTTTAACTCATTTACTGTAGCAAAAATTAAAACCAATTTGTTTATTTGTAATGGATTTTTTTTTTCTTAATGATGGCTACACAGTCAATTTCACAAAATATAAAAATTTTATATCCGTTTTAAAAGGTACTTGTCGCACACAGTGGAGGCTGCCATTTTGTGGGCAGACGGTTCACTAGGAATCATGGACATGATGGCCGATATTCATAGTGCAGACATTCTTAGCATGCGGCATAGCTGATATCTCATGAACATGGGTTCAGCATACAAAATGGCTCTATCCACTGCACCAGCGATAGGTGCAAAAAACAGAACAGCGATGTGTGTGTTTGTTTATCAGCACTATCGGTAATAATATGTCAATGCTTTTGTGATCTAATAAGTGGCAAAAAATTAATCACAAGTGAAAAAGATAATCAAGTTGATTGTGTTGACTGGCATCTTTGACATACTGTATCTTGATGAGGAAGTATTTTATTGGCCACTATATTTTACGTTACATGCAAACCAATTAATGGACACATTATACACATTCGTTTTGGACACAAACATTACTAAAGCTGGGTACACACTTGTATAATCTGCATTCATTGCGACCCCCGAACTACCAGTTAAGGTTAATATAAAAATGCGTGGGGTTCCCGTTCCCCACCCAAATTAGTAACCAACCCCGGACCCCTCAGCCTTGGCTAGTCTTGAAAAATAGGGGAAAAAAATGTCATGGGGTTCCCCCTATTTTCCAATAACCAGCACCAGGCTGAACCAGCCAGGGGAGCGCTACATTACTGCCATAACGTTAACCAGCCCCAAGCTGGTCAGCCCAGGGCAGGGATCACTCTGGATTTTTTTAGCCAATCAGCGCTTCCCCATTCATTTCTAAAGTAGTGCCCACATGTTACCTGTCATTTCCTTGTGGCTCTGTAGGGGCGTCTAAATGTGTGTCAACATAACTGTGTCAGGATGTGGCCTGGGATCGGCCATTACTCGCCGCAGTGCTGGCTTCCCCTGATCTCCCGGGCAGTCAGATGCCAGGCTCAGCAGCAGGTGGCGTGCTGAGTATTCTCCCTGGGGTCTCCCCGAGGCTGCGCCATGGGTGCAGCCATGTTTGTCTGTATCATCTGACAAGTCTCTCATCCAATGGTAGCCTTGTCAGTTCTCAGCTGACTCTCTCCTATAAACAGCTACCCTAGGGTATAAAGCAAAACTCCAGGAAACCAGAAGTTGCCTGAACAACTCTTCACTATTCGAGTGACTCTTGCTATTGCATTGTTCCAGGCTCCACACTGTGTTATACTCCAGTGCTTTCCTGCGTCTGCTTCACCAGTGTTATTCTCCAGTGCTTTCCTGCGTCTGGATCACCAGTGTTATTTTCCAGTGCACTCCTGCATCTGGATCATCAGTGTTACACATTCAGCACAAACCTGCGTACTGATCACCAGAGATACTTTCAGTACAAACCTACGTACTGTTCATCAGTGATTCTCCTAGTACAAACCTGCATACTGATCTCTAGTATACCTTCAATATAACTGTATACGTATTTCTAGAATTCCCGCAGTACTGATTACATATCCTTTTCTAAGTGACTCCTTTCCTGTTACTGCATACGTAACTCCAGTGTCTCCTATTGTCTTTAGTCACACAGTCTCCTTGCTAGTCACCGGGTACCCGACCAAAGGGCCACGACCTGCCTGCTGGGTGCAGCAAAACCTAAATTCCAATTAGAGGGGTCACTGGCGAACACCACCCAGTTGGTTAGACTCCGCGCCTTTGGTCAGGTCTCACCAACACTCGGTCCTAGCTGATGAGGAAGACTTACATTCATCCTCCTAATTTGCTGCACTCTCCACCCCCTGATACCTCGACTTCCAATCCTGCGGCTGAGGATTCCCAGAGATAAATTGTGACAGACTGTGTGTACGTGTGTGACTCTGTGCTATAAAGTTTCTACTGGGCACTGTGGCATGATGTGCATAATGTGTGCACTGTGTAGCATAATGTAATTTTATTGGTAGTGGCTCCCACAAATTAGTAGCCCTGGGGCCCCTACAAACTTTAATCTGGCCCTGTCTGTATGTGACTGTGCATGCCTGTGTAACTCATGTTTGTGTATAACTCTGTGTATCTCTGTGTGTAACTCTTGGCCTGATTCAGAGATGGATGCAATGCTGATAATTACATAGATTGTGTGATTGTTAGCCATTGCACATGTGTGTAAAGGTATCCATACATCTGCAATGGATTGCCGGCGATCATGCGATGCTGTAACCCGGCATCGCATGATCACAGAAATACAACATGTTGGATTTCACCGATATAACAATCACGATCAAAAAATGATCGTGATTGTCAAATCGGGGACATTTAACACTTAAAATTTCAGCGATCCTGTGACGGATCGCTGAACATCGATGGCCGCCGGTCAGCATTTCCGACTGGCGGATCGGCATTTCCGCTTCCATCGCGGCGATCCGTCACAGATGTATGGGTACCTTAAGTTGCACTGTGCAGCGATTGATTTACAAATATGCTCACACAGAGGACTCACTCGTAAAGTGATTGACAGGTAGTCAGCGTTTTGTGGAGGTAATGGGGGGTGGTTAGAAAAATGCAGGCGTGTCGGGACTGTTTAAACACTGTTTCCTGGGCATCCATAAATTATCCACTGCGTTCATGCTCACAGCAGGAGAGTTTTCTGCATGTCTGAGGACCCGCTCTATCTGTGACAGCTTAGACTTACTCAGAAGGCTAATTACCACCTGATCTGTGTTCCATGTTTCCGGTTTTGTGCGTGTGCGGCGGATGTGTGAGGTGCTGTCATTGGGCGTCTCTAAGCACTGGGCGGCGTGCGTGTATTAAGCATATTTTTGTAATTGCAAATCCGTGAGAGATTGCAGCTGTGATGGTATTTGCATCCACATCTGAATCAGGCCCCTTGTGCATGTCTGTATAACTTTGTGCGTGCGTGTGTGTGACCCTGTCCGTGTGTGGGACTCTGGGCCTGATTCAGAGCCGGACGCTCTGACCAGAGCGCTCGCTCTGATTCAGGGCCCTCCTACCTCAACTTGGAGCGGCCTTATGGACGCTCGCATAGCTGTGGGTTACGCCTCTGTCTGGCAGCAACACCCCCGGCACGCCCACCAAAGGGGGCATGCTGTCAATCAACATCGACAGCACGCCTCCTTTGGTGCGAGACCCGGAGCGACAGCTTGGCTGTCGCTGTCCGGGTCTCGCGCATGCGCACGACGGAGCTCCCTCCGTCGTGCGCATGCGCATTTGGGTAACATCGACCCGCTTGCGAGCGTCCTGCGCTCGCGAGTGGGTCTGAATAAGACCCTCTGTGCATGCCTATGTGACTCTGGCATGTCTGTGTGACTTTGCGCATATCTGTGATTCTGGTCCATATGGGGCCTTCCTGTCTTACGTGCCTTGCACTCCCTAAACCTGTAATCCAGCTCTGGGAAACTGTTGACATTTGTTATGAAGTAACATCATCACTAACACAGGTGGGAGGGGGTAGAGCTTAGGCCAACTGTTATTACATTCCAAAGTGATGGCATCATTTTTATTAGCAGTCAGTTTTACTATATAGATTGATAATTTGTTTAAGAGTGGGGTGACACTTGTTCATTTGGTGTAGCTGTTGTTTGTTTTTCACTATTGCTCTGATTTTGTTAAAGTTTTTGAACAATAAATAAAACTTCTAACAGCATTCACAGCTATAGAATGAACATCTTGGATATGGGAGGTCGACTCTTACTATACAGAGACAAGGCTGTAGTCATTGCACACCAGACTTTCTGTCTGCAAGTATATTGAATGACACTGCACCATCAGTGCTTTAAATAACTGTTATTGAACAATAGTAATATAATATAAATAGTAACAGTATACATACAATGCAATATAGTCAAGGTATAAAAGTCATTCATTGGGCATGCCATCATGAGGTCAACACTCGCTGGGATCCCAACATGGGTTTAATGCTCCTTACAGCATTTTACTCATGCAGGAGTTATTATTTTAAAAATGCTGCATTAAACCCATGTAGGGTTCCCGTCACCGGCATTAAGATGTAGACATATTCACTGTACACTGCATGCTGATCCAAACGCAGGACTCTCTGTATGTTTCCCATGCCTGTGATGCCTGGGCCTAGTAGCGGCTCCAGGCACGGGCAAGCCGGTCCGTCGCCTGGAGCGCCACTGTATACGGAGGGCGCAGGAAACGCCCAGCCTCCCTCCCAGCACTAGAGGAAATATGTAAGCTCAGGGGGAGGGAGCGGAGGAGGGAAGGGGCGGCAACTCAATACGGCACTGGGCGCAGCACTGCCCCTGCCTGGGCCATACGTTTTTGATATGTCCTATTGGTGTAGAACCTGTGAGTATATCAATAGGCCCCAGCAGAATTGTGAAATTGAGTTTATGCCTCACAGTTTGTCCTTAACCAGGCTTGGCGGTTTATTAAGGATAATAGCTGTAACAGTGATGTCAGTAAGTCCATAATTTGACAGTATTTGTCCTAAAGAGTTCTGCTAAATATGGTGGAGCAACCACATTGTGACAGCAGTCTGAAATATAGCCATAAAATTCCACTTCCAAGAAGTGTAGGGCACCACAGTTTACACATTGCACGTCCATAGGACCCAAAGAGTAGTATTGTGGCAAATATGTCATGTCCACTGCAAGCTGCATATCAGCTGATCTTGTTATACGTTGGTTGTAATGATAATATTCTTGACTGTAACTGCGTGCTCTAGGCGACCTGTAAGGGTTCCACCATGTTGATGTTCTCGAAGCCGGTCTCTAAGCATGTTTACTGTAAACTAAGCTTGAAGAAGTGAATAATGAAATAACACAGCAGTTGGTGATTGAGGTCCCCGCAAGATGCTCTGTTACATGGCTGAAAATAACTGTCACAGTTTCCAGACCTCCCAGCAGCTCACATGTTCCAGGTCACCCAGCAGGTGCACAGGGAGAGATGCATTGGGCATGCATTGTAAATGGCGGGCGGACGTTTTGCCACATAACTCCAGAAACGAAGCAACCAATTACAACGCCAATATTTTTCTGCAAACCTACGGACCAAGACATTTTATTTGGCATATGACCTGCTCAGACAATGGCATCATAGAAATATGACACTCATAAAAGTCGTCCTTCTTCTATTAATATATAGATAAGACCATGGTAGAAGAGCAAAAAGTGGTAACATTAGTGATTAGTAACTTATTTTACTCTTCGACTAATAATAGTACAGGTTGTTGGCACATCCCAAACTATTTCACAAATAGTAATGTGTTTCTTTAAAAGTTTTGCTAAGAATTATGCATCTGTGAAAAAAAACTGTTGATGTAAATGGAATTGAATATTGCATACAAAATTATATTTTTGGTGGATCTTATGTGTTTTTGCAGAGCATCATGTGTTGGTTCAATTTTTTTTTTAGTGAAAATTCAAATGTCCCAAAATTATACGTGAATTGTATGGGAGCAGATTGTGCTGATATCTACCACAAACATACTGAAAAATCCAGCATTAAAACTTAAGCTGGATACGCATTAAGCAATATGTGTACCCAGCGATTCGACGGGGCGGCCGATACAGATTAGACGATCCGATGCCCGACCGCCCGATATGTTGGCCCCTGCCACATCCCGCTGCATGGGGTTGTCAGTCGCATTGTTAGATTGAACTGCATGTTGGGCCGACCTAACGATGCGACTATCGACCCCACGGGAGCTCGCACCACCCGACATACACATTAAACGATATTATCAATGTATTGGAACGATCCGTCGGGTCCCCTGAAATATCGCCTAATGTGTACCCAGCTTAAGCTTCACAAAGGCAGTTTTACTATTGTGATAAAATTGGACAGAAAACATGCTGATGTCCAATTCCCCTAGGAGGTGACGATGATAGGCAGGCACAGAGGGCTGAAGACATATTTCTATTTTCATCCACCTTTAGTCAACATTTTTGTGTGAAGCAGTAACTTTACTAGCAAGGAATCTTTGGCTATATTTACAAACAAACAGTCCGGGTACATTTAACGGAGAAGCAATTTGGCAAAGTACCCGTAAGAAGCCCTGTATTTCTGTAACTGTGACACTAAGCAGGTGGTAAGTATTAATGTGACTTATATGGAGAGGGGAAAAGATGATTGCTCCAAAGATCATTGTAAATGGAAAACCTTTCTGTTACTTTCCTGAGTACACCTCTAATTGTTTTTATTACTGATCTGCTTTTCAGGGGTGTATCTAGGGGTCCAAGTGCACCTGGCAAAGTAAGGGACTGGCACCCCCCTTCCTCCCCGATATTTCTGGAAAAATAAAAAAATTAGACAGTTGTCCCCTTTCCCACCACATAAGATAGATAGATAGATAGATAGATAGATAGATAGATAGATAGATAGATAGATAGATAGAAACCGGCACTCACTCCCTTGTTACATAACAGCATGTCAGCCCAGGTCTCTTGTCGGATCAGTTCTTCTTTAGAAGGGGTCAATAAAGCATTTCCTGAGCTCCAATAAGGGCTCAGCACACTTCCAGATACTCTGCACTGAGGCTGAACAGCTGGCAAACTCAATCGTGCTCCGCGGCCGCACTGGGGATCCAGGGTCGGTCTCTCTCTCTCTCTTCAGCAGCAGCACATCGCTTCGGATCCGATCAGTAATAAAGATCTGATCTGCGTCGAGGGACCAGGGGGCCAGGGCCAGATTAACAATGGGGCGGATGGAGCTACAGCTCCAGGCCTCCAAATAAAAATAGGCCCATCAACATGACAGAATGATTACCAGCTGCCTAACTGGCCATAAATTTTAAGTATTTAAACAGTTTTTCTAGCCCCCCATCCCCCCAAAAAAACAAAATTATGCAATTTTTCTATTTCTATGTAGTTAGGCAGACATTGTGGTCATAGTTTAGGGGGTGTATTCACCAAGGTGACTCTGGGCCTGATTCAGAGCCGAACGCTCTGACCAGAGCGCTCGCTCTGAATCAGGGCCCTCCTCCATGAAAATGGAGTGTCCTCCTGGACGCTCGCAAAGCTGTGGGTGACCACCCACAGCTATAGCGAGCGTCCATGATGATGGTTGCGATGCTCAAGACCATCGCGACCATCGGGTTTGCGACGGAGACCCTGCGGTAGGGTCTCGCTGCCGCAAGCCCTGGAGTGATTTTGGCTCTATCAGAGCCAAAATCACTCCCACTGACATCACTAGTGATGTCAGTGGGGCTGGCTTCAGACGGTAGGCGTTCCCATGGGAACGCCTCCGTCTGGCAGCCACCCCCCCGCACGCCCACCAAAGGGGGCGTGCTGTCAATTAACATCGACAGCATGCCCCCTTTGGTGCGAGACCCGGAGCGACAGAGAGCCCGTCGCTGTCCGGGTCTCGCGCATGCGCACGACGGAGGGAGCAACATCGACCCGCTTGTGAACGTCCTGCGCTCGCGAGCGGGTCTGAATGACCCCCTCTGACCACAGCCACACAGCACTGTTCACAGCTCTTCCCCTTCTCAGTATAGGCCTTTGAACATTTTCAGCTCTAGGCCCATGTGGGCCTTAATCCGGCCCTGCAGGGGGCCCTCTCAGAATGAGGCCCAGGGGTACTCTTTCCCCCCTTGTCCGGCTGTGCGTGACCTCCTTTGTTGGACACTGCTACAGCCATGGGCTGTATCACAGAGTCCAGGCAGCCACATGAATTGTGCTCCCACTGTCAGCTCGGCGCTGATTGGCTGCAGAGATATGATCATGTGAATGGGGTGGTCCCGCTGACGATACCCTGGCAGCACAGGCGGCAGGCAGCAACTCTCCAGGAGACTTCAGTGAAGGGAGGACTCTGCCCAGGGGTGGTTACACTCAGGGGCGTATCTACCCCCCTGTTTGGCCGCCGCCCCTGGCGAGTGCCATCCTGGCCAATGGGTAGATATGCCCCTGCTGCTTCTATAAAGAGTCTCCTGGGGTCAAGTCTTAGGTGTGATTTCATGGAATAGGTGGCATTTCAATGATATTGCTGGTAAATTTAAAGCTGCAATCAGTTATAAGGCTGGTTCAGCCTTACAGTATAACTGATTGCCACTTTACATTTAGCTGCAATCTCGCTGAAATCCCTGCAGTTCTCTAAAATCTGCACCTATTATATAACCTCCAAAGTGTGTTTAGAATAAATGAATGGCCTCCCTTTGATTCTATGGGGTATATTTACTAAAGTGCGTGTTTTTAGAAGTGGAGATGTTGCCCATAGCAACCGTCAGATTCTATTTAACATTTATCTAGCACCTTCTAGAACAGGCATGTCAAACTCAAAATACCAACCGGACTGAATATTCAAGGTCTATAAGTACACACCTAAAGATTTTCTGTCCATCCATCCAACTAATTGATTGGTTGGAATGAAAATCTGGTAAGGTATGGGAGTAAATGATGATCAGCAATTTACTCCTAAATGCCAGAAAACAGATGAAAATGGTCGTCAGACAACTTTGTTAAATGTTTGATCCAAACAATTTGTTCAAACAACAGTTTTTGTCCATTTTCCGGCGTTTGGGAGCAAATTGCTGATTGTCATTTGTTTTCATACCTCATTCCAACCAATCAACTAGTTGGATGGTTGGACAGATAATCTTTAGGAGTGTACCCAGTTTTAGGGGTAAATTGACTAAAGTGAGAGTATTTAGAAGTGAGTTTTAAAAGTGATGTTGCCCAAGGCAACCAATCAGATTCTACTTAACATTTAAGTAGCACCTTCTAGAAGATAATAGCTAGAATCTGATTGGTTGCTATAGGCAACATCACTTTTAAAACTCACTTCTAAAAACTCTCACTTTAGTAAATTTACCCCTTAGAGTGTGTGGGCTGCAGGAATAAAAATAGTCTTATATGCAATTTTGAAAGGGTTATTAGTAATAAAAACCAATGCAGTGTCCCCTTTAGTAGTGCCCCTTATGCAATGCCCCCTGTATTAGAGCCTCTTATGCAATGCCACTGTAGTTGTGCCCATTATGCTGTGCCCCCTGCATAAGAGCACCTTTATAAGAGCTCCTTATGCAATGCCCCCTGTATTAGAGCCCCTTAGGCAGTGCCCCCAGTAGTGACCACTATGCAGTGCCCCTAATTCAGTGCCCCCATTAATGCCCCTAGTAGTACCCCTTATGCTGTGCCCCCAGTAATGCCCCATATGTCGTGCCCCCAGTAATGTCCCTAGTAGTGCCCCCAGTAAAGCCCCTTATGCTGGGCCCCCTCCCAGTATAGAACAGGCCCCACTCCCCTGTGCAGTACTTACCTCTCTCATACTTACCTCTCTTCACGCTGGCCGCTGGGCAGACGCCTGCCGCTGACTGGATCTAACTAGATCCAGCAGGGCAGGCCGCTCACATCGCGAATGACGCGGGTGATGTCATGACTGCATCACTGGGAACGCTGGCCTCTGAAGCGATTAGATGCTTCTCTGATCGCTTCAGAGACCAGAGCTCCAAGTTTAAACACAAATATTATGTGAAATAAAGGAAACAGAAAAGTGGTGCGCTAATTCAGTAGTAGATCGCTGGCAGCTGACAGAAGGGGATTCCTGAATTAAAGAACAAATAAACCTAGCGCTAAATGAGCTATGGGATAAAAAAAATGCAGCAGTATAAAAAAAAAAGGTTATTGTCAACCTCACATACAAAAATGAAGAAAATAAATATTTAAGGCAGGTGTGACTGGGACGCATAATATATGTATTTGGGCCCACACGGTTGGGCCACATAAAGTGTTTCTTTGGGCCACAAGTATGACATATCTGATCTAGAAGATAATAGCTAGAATCTGATTGTTTGGTATGGACAACATCTCCAAATCTAAAAACTTGCACCTAAGTAAATTTACTCCTATGAGTTCTGGAAAGGAGCTGTGTAGCAGAATTGTATCATTATAGTCTTTTTAAGTAATTGAATTAAAACATGAACATAAGTACCTTGTCTCTCTAGATCTAGTTTTAGTAGCGATAAGTATCATCTGTGCATAATTGTTACTGTAGTGAACAGACTTGCCTATGATCATGTACAATACCGGCCCCAAACTTACTCCTTTGATCAGTATACGTATCATGTCTGCTAATGATTAGATAATATAACCCTGTCCACATAGAATTACTATCTCCTAGTCACCCATCACCAAAGTATTTCATCCTCAGAACCCAGGAGCCCTAAACTTGATTGCATGGTAGTAAGTAGTAACAGGCAGCCACCTGGACTCTCACGCTGCACAGTCACTTATTCCTCCTTTGTGGGCTATGGAAGACATTTGTTGCACTTAAAGTCCAAGGTTCCATTTAAAGTAAACACCACAAAGGACGGTTAAATAAAGTAGGAACTATGAAAGGTTAGGTTCAGATAAGCAATAGCATATGCTGAGTCATAAGGAACACATATAAAGGTATATAGTATATGAGCTTTCTTTCTGGTAATAAATACATAACATGTTTAAGTGTCCTCCTGATGTATTAATGGGGCACTATAGCAGTATCAGTGATTCCCTCTATTCTGAGCCGGATTTAGACCTCATGGGGCCCTAGGCAAGGTACTAGTTTGGGGCCCCCTCCCTCAAACAATCCATACCACTATTTGTGAGCTAATGATTCATGTCCTTACATAATTTTTTTAGCATTTCCTCCTTATATTGAACTTTTTAAAGATTTAAACATTACGGACATCAAAACATTATATAATATGTGTGTGTGTGTGATATATGTATATATTTATACAATGTAAAAACTGTGCCTATATCCAGTAGGTGTCACTAGGTTAAGTCTTGACCTAGTGATACCTACTGGATATACACGGTCTTTACAATGTCACTAGATGAGAGAAAAAAAACAAAAACATTATATATATATATATATATATATATATATATATATATATATATATACACACACACATAGTCGTGTGGTCCAGCTCTCCTAAACGAACATCTAAGTGGCAGGGTGCGCATGTTACTCACAAATACAGACGGATGGTGCAGCACTCCATGCACTTAATGGATTCTATCCGTCTGTATATAAATATATATACGTACATATATACACAAACACACACACACATATATATATATATATATATACATACACACGTACATGCATATATACACATATATATATATATATATATATATATACATACAGTACACATATACATATATATATATATATATATATATATACATAATACATACAGTACACATATACATATATGCATATACATACATACAGTACACATTGTATATATATATATATATATATACACACATATATGTATGTATATATGCACATAAATATATACATATGTATATATACATATACACATACAGTGCACATTAATATAGGTATATACATACAGTACACACATATATATATATATATATATATATACATACAGTACATATATACTGTATATGTAATACAGTTCCCTACCTGCCTGGCCTTGGGTGCTCCACTGCTGCTGTTTGCTGCTGGTGGGCGGCGGAGGGCCTGGAAGGCTGACAGAGTGGCTGCTGGGGCAGGTCACAGCGGGGGTAGCTAGATGAGCATGGATCAGCTGGGAGGGACAGGGCGGCGGGTCCCCGTTGAGCTAACCTTTGCAGTGTGCACACACACTATTCCTTCTTGCCGCGCGCAGGCGGCAGCGGACACACAGGCTCTCTCTCCGTCAGCCGCGCGGCACTCTCTGGGAGTGGAGGCGGGACCGCGTGACGTCATGACGTCACGCGGTACTATCGCAGTGCTCCTCTGGGAGCGCTGTGATCGGGGATATCTTCAGGCAAAGAGGCCCGTCCACGGGCCCCTTGGGTCCCGCCGGGCCCTAGGCGAGCGCCTAAGATGGACAGCGTGAAATCCGGCCCTGCCTCTATTTGTGATTGGCACAACTCTGAGGGGTGTGCACTACGGGATATAGTTGGCATCCCGACAGCAGTCAGAATACCGACAGTTGACATCCCGAAGGTAAGTATTAGGGTTAGCGTTAGGCTGTGGGAGGTTAGAATTAGGCTGCGGGAGGGTAGGGTTAGGTTTAGGTTGCGGGGAGGAAGGTTAGGTTTAGGGGTAGTGTCAGGAGTATGGTTAGAGTACTTACCTACAGGCAGTGGTAGCTCCAGTGGTGGGGCTGCAGCACGGTCCAAAATTCAAATAGGGAGCCACACCAACTGCTGCCAAACATCACTGGTCGGGACTCACTGGCAGTTGGTGTAGCTCCCCTATTTGAATTTTGGACTGTACTGCAGCCCCACCTCTGGAGCCGCCACTGCCTACAGGTGGCGGTATTTCAAGCCAGTCGGGATTCCGGCATCGGAATTATGGTGTGTGGCGGGATCCCATACTCAGCCCTACACTACTGCCTTAGGGAGAGATATATCAAACCTTCGAAAGATAAAGTGGAGAATTTGCCCATAGCAACCAATCAGCTTGTAGCTACCATTTATCTAGCACAGTCTATAAAATAACAGAAGATGATTGGTTGCTATGGGCAACTTCACTTTGTCTTTTTCGAAGGTTTGGTACATCTCCCCCTTATTAATCAAGCTCCGAAAAGCTTAGCTATTGATGCTGTCTGCCATTGTAGCCTATAGGCTACAACTACACACCCCTCTCTGGTAATGTCTGCTAACACATGCGTGGGCGGATATCAGCACAAGCACAGTAGCTCCACCGTGTGAGTCTACTACTGGTGCTGCTGTCCCTACATGTGTTTTTTTTATATATTGCCCTGATACATAATTTCTTATTGTTCCAAGATGCCCCAATTATCATAGAATTTGAATTTGGCGGCAGATAAGAACCACTTGGCCCCATTTTTAAACATATTGTTACACCCCAGGTGTAACATTTTCATAAGTATGCCCCTATGGGGCCTATTCATCATACTCGGATGAAGTATTGGAATCGTTGTGAGGGATACTTAAGTATCCAACTCGCAGCGGGGGAAACCTGACACTAGAGCAATTCATCATTGCTCCGCTGCGGGGACCGCTGCTCACCTCAGTTAGTATCAGATGTAGCTGCATTACTTACCTACGCTACGCAGGCTACGCATGCGTGACCTCGGGAAGGTAGCGAGGAGGCAGCAGAGGGATCTGCTCGGATCCCTCTTCACATCCCCGGAACTCCTTCCAATAGGAAGGAACGGGAATCCAAGAACAAGCACCGTCTTGGATTCTCGGAAGCAAGTTTGCTGAATATCAGGGGGTCCATTTGGGACCCCTGATGATGAGTAGCCCGGTAACCTAAATACAGGGCCTTTTATTGGTTAATGAGTAGGCCCTGTGAGAGAGATGATTATTATTATTGGGCCTGATTCAGCAGCGATTGCAACATGCAATTACGACGCATGTGTATACATTGCAGTGCGCATGCACGGACACTCCACTGTGATCGGGATTGACTACGCAGACCCATTGACAGGAAACACCATTTTGGGGTGGTGACGGGGGGCATTTATTGAAACGCAGGAGTGCCAGTGTGTTTTAGCACCATTGCTTGGGCGTGCATAAATTATACACTGCGATGCCATACGCAGCTTGTGTACTCACAGCGTGCGATGAACTTAGCAATTCCTGAGTAAGGTCAGAGCTTGTGCAAGTGTGCATGAGGCTGTGATGGTACTCGATGTTACCGATGGCTTTGCAGTCCTGCTAAGTATTACGGATGTGTGTAAGGTAAGGTGGGCGTCCTCATGTTAGGCTACGTATGGCATAGTGATCGCAGACATTAACATATCTTCGCAGTGAGAAATGTACTGAATCAAGTCCATTCAGGGTGCATGGTGTGCGGTGCCCGGGGGCCCCACACCGCACACCCTGAACCCATATTATGTAAAACTTCCCTCTCCGAGATCACGCGTCGGGTCTCCCAGCGCTACTGAAACGCTGTGTTTTGTGCATGCGCTGTGAGGAAATTGCCGGGAAAATGGCAGCCACGCCATTTCCCCGGCGATCTGTGCATGCCAAAAGACTCCGGGCACACTCTAGTGCCCAGAGTCTATTGATTCTGCGGTGGCCGCTCAGCCGCATCAGTTGGCTGCCGGCTGCGGAGTGAGAGGAGGGGGCCCATGACGGGTGATGCACACGGGCCCCCTCCTCTCTAAAGACGTCCCTGGGCCCCTTGTTATTACTACCTATTATTTATTTGCTGCCAGAAAGGTTCTGTAGAACTGTATACAGGGGTCAGAACTAACAACAAATTACAATGTATACACTGTTATAGACAAGTTCACATTTTACATATGCACAGTCATAATGATGTTATTTCAGCCTGCAATTAGAAGAAGTACAAGTACAAGAAGGTGAACAAGCCTTAACATGGGCGAAACGCGCGTCCTCGGTTTATCACTAATCTGCTAATGTTTTTTGGAGACCCAGTCAGTGCACGGACCGGACTCCTTATCATTCCACACTGGTATCGTATGTTGCTGACAGTTTACTTTGTCTGGTCAGCTTCAATTGTTTATTATTGTTTTTTGATTAGCCTGCAAATCGCTGATAGAGCATCATATATTTTCAGTTCATAACTGCCTACTAAGGCTGATATTACATAAGTTTTTTCATCAGCTTGCAAATTTCTTTCTTGGACTTTATCAATATATAATGACATTGCTGATGGTTTACTTTGCCTGTTCAACCTATAGCTGACTATTTAGTTTGACAACCTAATGTTTTTGATCAGGTTGCAACTTACTGACAGCTTATTATATTGGTCAGTTTAAACTATGTACTGAGGTTGAGTTTGGTATCTGATGAACTGACATAAAGTTATACATGATGTTCCTCTTTTCATGCTGATTTTCTGTTAGTTTGCTTGTTCAAACATAGATGTGTATTCTTGAGATTTATGTGGGACACTAAACCCTAACGTTTGACACTCTATATAATCTAACAGTGTTTTCACCCAGCACATAAAGGGTGCTTATATCCTCTGTGTTGAGTACATATGTACAGCTCAACAGACATCTAGGTGCAGCTCTCAGTTATTTTGTGGCTAATTTATACATTTTACTTATTATTTATTACTATTTTCCGTATTCAGTGTAATACTAATTGATCTAGGACTTTATCACATGTGTTGTATACTTATGTCATTTTCATTATCTTTAGTATATTATCTACTATGAATTGTGTGCATCACTAGCAAGGCATGCTTCTGCATTCCTTCTTTTGAAAATTTATCACCAATTAATTGGACGTTTCTGTTGCAAACAGTTCTACATTTTTCTAACAAGTTTATACCATGTGCATAGGACAGATCCCCAATCATTTTCAGTGATACCAATTAACCTACAGTCATATTTTACTGATTATGCCCAAACCCGTCTGAATTTGGAAGCGATACAGTAAAAGTCGGGTTAGTACTAGTATGGGAGACCGTCTAGGACAGTGTTGGCTAACCTTGACACTCCAGCTGTTGTGGAACTATATGTCCCAGCATGCCCTGCCACAGTTTTAGCATGCCCTAATAGCAAAACTGTAGCAGTGCATGCTGGGTTATGTAGTTCCATAACAGCTGGAGTGTCAAGGTTAGCCAACACTGGTCTAGGAAGACCTGGTACTGTAGGATAAAATAACTGCACTGTTTTAATGGGGCTAATAGGACGGCATATGGTGTAACGTGTATACCATTATCCGTGGTACTCTCCTATTTCATTAAAGTATATTCACTGATATCGTTTTTCTTGTGGGGAATGTGAATTGCAGAAATTGTCTTACTAAATATTTGAATTTTTCTTCTGAGTGTGCCCCAACAAACAGCCTTACTTCTCTCTTAGTGTTTGACTATAAATTAGAACAAGTATACAGCTCCACAATGAAGGCTACATGCAGAAAATATGACTCATGCAAACAGTAAAGGGAGGTAGGAAAATATGATTAGTGACAAATAGTAGTTAGTAAAGGAGACAAACGTTTGTGCCCCCGTTATAAATAATATGTTTATCCCTTCTATGCTTGTAAACAATTATTTATGCTATGTGTGTTGAAAAAAATGTTGAATGGAATCATTGGTTTGCTAGAGCTGACAGTCTCTGCACTTTATCCCCAGCTATTGCTTTCCCTGAAGAACACGGATTGTATAATTGTTATCATTCACGTGGCTTGTCTGATGCCACAACCTAATATAACCTGAAATACAGAGTACTTCCTGTTTGTATTCACGTGCAATGTAAATAATGTTAATTATACAGCTCATTTGTTTGCCCTGCAGTGACAAACGTGTATAGGTATTGCTGCCAGTAGTTATTCACATGTCTTGAACTGTTTCTATCATGTTTTAAGAATCATTATTATTTATTACTGTGTTTTTTCCCATCTATTTCTATTTACTTGTTATAATTTATCGTACAAAGGGTCCCTATTATAGAGCAGGAACTATAGAAAGGTATTGTTATTATATTTCACTCTTTGGTTTTAGTTAATGTGGGATATTGATAAAAGTATTTTACTGTGAGCTATATCAAAGGTGCACTAGGCCAGGCTGTAGGCTGAGGGCCTAATTCAGCAGTGCACACTAATGTTTGGGAATCTGCGCAGATTGTCAGTGATTGACAGTCTGCTGCCGTTTGGGGGCAGGGAGGGGGCGGCGATGACCTCCCTTTACCGAAAACGCAGGCGTGTTGCGGGGGAGGGAAGAAGCCGGAATTTCTGTTGGCTGACTGAAATTTCCTGGCCTCTTCCTCTAAGCTGCAGCGGCCGGCTGCGGGACCCCATAGGTCCCCGCAGCCGGCAGATGGAACGTAGATTATCCGATATAATATTGAAATTTACCTTTATGGGGTCCCTAGATTTTCAAAAATGCAAAACTTCTTTTGAGAATCACCTAATTTGCAGTCTCAGAACAATAATGTAATGACATTTGGGGCTCAAAACAATAGCATACTTAATTAAATAACAATAATGCTCTATGGTATAACATTAAGCTGGCTACACACTGTGCCGGGGGAATCGCCGACCCCTGATCGACCGCTTGATGTGTGTTCCCTGACATCAGAACTGGGCGGCCGGTGGTCCCTGCAGCAAGTGCACGGTCGATCAGATTTATCTTCCTTCTGC
Organism: Taudactylus pleione; assembly: GCA_031769625.1. Lineage (NCBI taxonomy): Eukaryota > Metazoa > Chordata > Amphibia > Anura > Myobatrachidae > Taudactylus > Taudactylus pleione. The sequence goes on along the minus strand of JAUIMM010000368.1, from coordinate 10,951,279 downwards.
TGTGCTGCAGAGGAGATGTGATATGTCTGTGAATGACGTTGTTCACAGACATATGAGGATTACACATCTGCTGATGCGCTCGTAATATATCTGCCATTTGATTGAACAGCCGATATATTGCCCAGTGTGCACCCAGCTTTAGTGAGAACTGAGGAATGGTACTTGGAGTCCCAGTACAATGGCATACTAACACTTGGTGCCTTAGGATGATTACATAATAACACTTGGTGCCCTATGACAATGTCATGCTAATACGCAGGGTACAAGAACAATGGCATACTAGGGTACAAGAACAATGGCATACTAGGGTACAAGAACAATGGCACACTAGGGTACAGGAACAATGGCACACTAACACTCAGGGTACAGGAACAATGGCATACTAACACTCAGGGTACAGCAGCAATGGCATACTAACACTCAGGCTACAGGAACAATGGCATACTAACACTAAGGGTACAGAGACAATGGCATACTAGAGTACAAGAACAATGGCACACTAGGGTACAGGAACAATGGCACACTAACACTCAGGGTACAGGAACAATGGCACAAAAACATTCAGGGTACAGGAACAATGGCATACTAACACTTGGTGCCTTAGGATGATTACATAATAACACTTGGTGCCCTATGACAATGTCATGCTAATACTCAGGGTACAGGGACAATGGCAAACTAGGGTACAAGAACAATGGCACACTAGGGTACAGGAACAATGGCACACTAACACGCAGGGTACAGGAACAATGGCACACTAACACTCAGGGTACAGCAGCAATGGCATACTAACACTCAGGCTACAGGAACAATGGCATACTAACACTAAGGGTACAGAGACAATGGCATACTAGGGTACAAGAACAATGGCACACTAGGGTACAGGAACAATGGCACAGTGGCGTAACTAGGGCAGGGCGAGCGGGGTTCGTGCCCTGGGCACCGTTGGACCGGCAGCACGGGGTGGCGCCGCCGGCCACGGTAGCGGCCCGCCCGCCCTAGATAGCCAGTGTAGCGCCGACCGCAATGAGTGCGGTCAGCACTACACATTTGCACAGGACCGGCGCTAGGCTTCCAGCACCGGTCCTGTGCTGCACGCCTGAGCCCGTTCCCTCCCCCTGAGCGCTTGCCCAATAGCGCCAGGAGGCGGGCTCAGGCTGTGCATAACACACGCATCGCCGCCAGCGCTGGCGGCGATGCGTGTGTTAAACAGCACCCAATGATAGTCAGATAGACTCTCATTGACTGCTGCAGCACCCACTGCAAGAGCCGGACTTCCGTCCGGCTCCTGCAGTGGTTAATGGGACTGACGTCATGACGTCATTCCCATAATGCTGAGCACGCCAGCCCGGGCGGACTGGAGGGCGGGAGAGGCATCGGCATCGCGGACAGGAGCAGCGTGGAATCAGGTAAGTATTTTTTTATATATATTTATTTATTTTTAAAACTATCTGCACAACGGGGGAGGGGTTGGCTACTACTGGGGGGGGCATCTACTGGGGGGACATCTACTGGGGGTGCCATTGGGAGGACCTCTACTGGGGGGGGGCTACTCTACTGGGGACTACTACTTGGGGGGGGGACTACCACTGGGGGCATTCTAAAAGGGGCCTAGTATTACTAAAGGCACTGCACTCGGGGGACCACTAATGGGGGCAATAATAGGAAGGGCCACTACAGGGACCACTGGATAGGGGGGGGTCACTACTGGGAGCCTGCATGGGAGGGGGGGGACACTACTGCTGGGGGCACTATATAAGGGGCTTACTGCTAGGGGCACTGCGGGGACCACTACAGGGGGCACTAGATAGGGGGGATCACTACAGGGTGCCTGCATAAGGGGACAACTACTGGGAAAATTGCATGGGGGGGACTACTGTTGGGGGCACTATATAAAAGGGCACTGCATAAGGGGATACCGTTACTGTGCGCACTGCATTGTGGGGACTGCTACTGGGGGCACTGCATAAGGGGGAACACTATGTGGGGCACTGCATTTGGGGGGCCACTACTGGGGGTACTGAGTAAGGGGAACTAATTGGGGGCTGTATAAGAGGGACCACTACTGGGGATACTGTATAAGGGGCACTACTATGGGCCTGCATGAGAGGGACCACAACTGCATACTGGGGTTAAGGTGCATATGGATAGGAATGTTCAGTTTGAAAATAAAGGGGTGTGTCATGTTGACACGCCCCATTTTTAAGTGACCACGCCCATTTTTTTTGCAGAGCGCGCCTTCGGCGCGCGCACATATTGTGCGTGGGCTACCTTTTCAAATTTGCCCTAGGCTCCAAATACCCTAGTTACGCCACTGCAATGGCACACTAGGGTACAGTAACAATGGAACACTAGGGTACAGGAACAATGGCACAAAAACATTCAGAGTACAGGAACAATGGCATACTAACACTAAGGATACAGGAACAATGGCACAAAAACATTCAGGGTACAGGAACAATGGCATCCTAACACTAAGGGTACAGCAGCAATGGTATTCTAGAGTACAGGAACAATGGTACACTAACAATCAGGGTACAAGAACAATGGCATACTAGGGTACAGGAAGAATGGCACACTAACACTCAGGGTACAGGAACAATGGCACACTAACACTAAGGGTACAGGAACAATGGCACACTAACACTAAGGGTACAGGAACAATGGCACACTAACACTAAGGGTACAGCAGCAATGGCATACTAGCACTCAGAGTACAGCAACAATGGCACGCTAGAGTACAGGAACAATGGCACACTAACACTCAGGGTACAGGAACAATGGCATACTAGGGTACAGGAACAATGGCACACTAACACTCAGGGTACAGTAACAATGGCACACTAACACTCAGGGTAAAGGAACAATGGCATACTAACACTAAGGGTACAGGAACAATGGCACACTAACACTAAGGGTACAGGAACAATGGCACACTAACACTAAGGGTACAGGAACAATGGCACACTAACACTAAGGGTACAGCAGCAATGGCATACTAGCACTCAGAGTACAGCAACAATGGCACACTAGAGTACAGGAACAATGGCACACTAACACTCAGGGTACAGGAACAATGGCACACTAACACTCAGGGTACAAGAACAATGGCATACTAGGGTACAGGAACAATGGCACACTAACACTCAGGGTACAGTAACAATGGCACACTAACACTCAGGGTAAAGGAACAATGGCATACTAACACTAAGGATACAGGAACAATGGCATACTAACACTAAGGGTACAGGAACAATGGCACACTAACACTAAGGGTAAAGCAGCAATGGCATACTAGCACTCAGAGTACAGCAACAATGGCACACTAGAGTACAGGAACAATGGCACACTAACACTCAGGGTACAGGAACAATGGCACACTAACACTCAGGGTACAGGAACAATGGCATTCTAACACTCAGGGTACAGGAACAATGGCATACTAACACTAAGGGAACAGGAAGAATGGTGCACTAATACTCAAGGTACAGCAACAATGGCATACTAACACGCAGGGTATAGGAACAATGGCATACTAGCACGCAGGGTACAGGAACAATTGCATACTAACACTCAGGGTACAGGAACAATGGCATACTAACACGCAGGGTACAGGAACAATGGCATATTAGGGTACAAGAACAATGCCACACCAGGGTACAGGAACAATGGCACACTAACACTCAGGGTACAGGAACAATGGCACACTAACACTCAGGGTATAGCAGCAATGGCATACCAACACTATGGGTACAGCAGCAATCTAACACTCAGGGTACAGCAGCAATGGCCCACTAACACTCAGAGTACAGGAACAATGGCACACTAACACTCAGGCTACAGGAACAATGGCATACTAGGGTACAAGAACAATGGCACACTAGGGTACAGGAACAATGGCACACTAACACTCAGGGTACGGGGACAATGGCATACTAACACTCAGGGTACAGAAACAATGGTATACTAACACTGAGGGTATAGGAACAATTGCGCACTAACACACGGGGTACAGGAACAATGGCATACTAACACTCAGGGTAAGGAACAATGGCACACTAAACACTCAGGGTACAGGAACAATGGCACACTAGCACTAAGGATACAGGAACAATGGCATACTAACACGCAGGGTACAGGAACAATTGCGCACTAACACTCAGGGTACAGGATCAATGGCATACTAACACGCAGGGTACAGGAACAATTGCATACTAACACTCAGGGTACAGGAACAATGGCATACTAACACGCAGGGTACAGGAACAATGGCATACTAACACTCAGGGTAAGGAACAAAGGCACACTAAACACTCAGGGTACAGGAACAATGGCATACTAACACTAAGGGAACAGGAAGAATGGTGCACTAATACTCAAGGTACAGCAACAATGGCACACTAACACTCAGGGTACAGCAAAAATGGCATACTAACACTCAGGGTACAGGAACAATGGCATACTAACACTAAGGGAACAGGAAGAATGGTGCACTAATACTCAAGGTACAGCAACAATGGCACACTAACACTCAGAGTACAGGAACAATGGCATACTAGGGTACAAGAACAATGGCACACCAGGGTACAGGAACAGTGGCACACTAACACTCAGGGTACAGGAACAATGGCATACTAGGGTACAAGAACAATGGCACACTAGGGTACAGGAACAATGGCACACTAACACTCAGGGTACGGGGACAATGGCATACTAACACTCAGGGTACAGAAACAATGGTATACTAACATTGAGGGTATAGGAACAATTACGCACTAACACACAGGGTACAGGAACAATAGCATACTAACACGCAGGGTACAGGAACAATGGCATACTAACACTCAGGGTACAGGAACAATAGCATACTAACACGCAGGGTACAGGAACAATGGCACACTAACACTAAGGGTACAGGAACAATGGCACACTAACACTAAGGGTACAGGAACAATGGCACACTAACACTAAGGGTACAGCAGCAATGGCATACTAGCACTCAGAGTACAGCAACAATGGCACGCTAGAGTACAGGAACAATGGCACACTAACACTCAGGGTACAGGAACAATGGCATACTAGGGTACAGGAACAATGGCACACTAACACTCAGGGTACAGTAACAATGGCACACTAACACTCAGGGTAAAGGAACAATGGCATACTAACACTAAGGGTACAGGAAGAATGGCACACTAACACTAAGGGTACAGGAACAATGGCACACTAACACTAAGGGTACAGGAACAATGGCACACTAACACTAAGGGTACAGCAGCAATGGCATACTAGCACTCAGAGTACAGCAACAATGGCACACTAGAGTAAAGGAACAATGGCACACTAACACTCAGGGTACAGGAACAATGGCACACTAACACTCAGGGTACAAGAACAATGGCATACTAGGGTACAGGAACAATGGCACACTAACACTCAGGGTACAGTAACAATGGCACACTAACACTCAGGGTAAAGGAACAATGGCATACTAACACTAAGGATACAGGAACAATGGCATACTAACACTAAGGGTACAGGAACAATGGCACACTAACACTAAGGGTAAAGCAGCAATGGCATACTAGCACTCAGAGTACAGCAACAATGGCACACTAGAGTACAGGAACAATGGCACACTAACACTCAGGGTACAGGAACAATGGCACACTAACACTCAAGGTACAGGAACAATGGCATTCTAACACTCAGGGTACAGGAACAATGGCATACTAACACTAAGGGAACAGGAAGAATGGTGCACTAATACTCAAGGTACAGCAACAATGGCATACTAACACGCAGGGTATAGGAACAATGGCATACTAGCACGCAGGGTACAGGAACAATTGCATACTAACACTCAGGGTACAGGAACAATGGCATACTAACACACAGGGTACAGGAACAATGGCATATTAGGGTACAAGAACAATGCCACACCAGGGTACAGGAACAATGGCACACTAACACTCAGGGTACAGGAACAATGGCACACTAACACTCAGGGTATAGCAGCAATGGCATACCAACACTATGGGTACAGCAGCAATCTAACACTCAGGGTACAGCAGCAATGGCCCACTAACACTCAGAGTACAGGAACAATGGCACACTAACACTCAGGGTACAAGAACAATGGCACACTAGGGTACAGGAACAATGGCACACTAACACTCAGGGTACGGGGACAATGGCATACTAACACTCAGGGTACAGAAACAATGGTATACTAACACTGAGGGTATAGGAACAATTGCGCACTAACACACGGGGTACAGGAACAATGGCATACTAACACTCAGGGTAAGGAACAATGGCACACTAAACACTCAGGGTACAGGAACAATGGCACACTAGCACTAAGGATACAGGAACAATGGCATACTAACACACAGGGTACAGGAACAATTGCGCACTAACACTCAGGGTACAGGATCAATAGCATACTAACACGCAGGGTACAGGAACAATTGCATACTAACACTCAGGGTACAGGAACAATGGCATACTAACACGCAGGGTACAGGAACAATGGCATACTAACACTCAGGGTAAGGAACAAAGGCACACTAAACACTCAGGGTACAGGAACAATGGCATACTAACACTAAGGGAACAGGAAGAATGGTGCACTAATACTCAAGGTACAGCAACAATGGCACACTAACACTCAGGGTACAGCAAAAATGGCATACTAACACTCAGGGTACAGGAACAATGGCATACTAACACTAAGGGAACAGGAAGAAAGGTGCACTAATACTCAAGGTACAGCAACAATGGCACACTAACACTCAGAGTACAGGAACAATGGCATACTAGGGTACAAGAACAATGGCACACCAGGGTACAGGAACAGTGGCACACTAACACTCAGGGTACAGGAACAATGGCATACTAGGGTATAAGAACAATGGCACACTAGGGTACAGGAACAATGGCACACTAACACTCAGGGTACGGGGACAATGGCATACTAACACTCAGGGTACAGAAACAATGGTATACTAACACTGAGGGTATAGGAACAATTGCGCACTAACACACAGGGAACAGGAACAATAGCATACTAACACGCAGGGTACAGGAACAATGGCATACTAACACTCAGGGTACAGGAACAATGGCATACTAACATGCAGGGTACAGGAACAATGGCATACTAACACTCAGGGTACAGGAACAATGGCATACTAACACTCAGGGTACAGGAACAATGGCTTACTAACACTCAGGGTACAGGAACAATGGCATACTAACATGCAGGGTATAGGAACAATTGCGCACTAACACTCAGGGTACAGGAACAATGGCATACTAACACGCAGGGTATAGGAACAATGGCATACTAACACGCAGGGTACAGGAACAATTGCATACTAACACTCAGGGTACAGGAACAATGGCATACTAACACGCAGGGTACAGGAACAAAGGCATAGAAACACGCAGGGTATAGGAACAATTGCGCACTAACACTCAGGGTACAGGAACAATGGCATACTAACACGCAGGGTATAGGAACAATTGTGCACTAACTCGCAGGGTACAGGAACAACGGCATACTAACACGCAGGGTAGAGGAACAATGGCATACTAACACGCAGGGTACAGGAACAATGGCATACTAACACGCAGGGTACAGGAACAATGGCATACTAACACTCAGGGTACAGGAACCATGGCATACTAACACGCAGGGTACAAGAACAATGGCATACTAACACTCAGGGTAAGGAACAATGGCACACTAAACACTCAGGGTACAGGAACAATGGCACACTAAACACTCAGGGTAAAGGAACAATGGCATACTAACACTCAGGGTACAGGAACAATTGCGCACTAACACTCAGGGTACAGGAACAATGGCATACTAACACTCAGGGTACAGGAACAATGGCATACTAACACTCAGGGTACAGGAACAATGGCATACTAACACTGAGGGTATAGGAACAATTGCGCACTAACACTCAGGGTACAGGGTCAATGGCATACTAACACGCAGGGTACAGGAACAATTGCATACTAACACTCAGGGTACAGGAACAATGGCATACTAACATGCAGGGTACAGGAACAATGGCATACTAACACTCAGGGTAAGGAACAATGGCACACTAAACACTCACGGTACAGGATCAATGGCATACTAACACGCAGGGTACAGGAACAATGGCACACTAACACTCAGGGTATAGCAGCAATGGCATACCAACACTGTGGGTACAGCAGCAATCTAACACTCAGGGTACAGCAGCAATGGCCCACTAACACTCAGAGTACAGGAACAATGGCACACTAACACTCAGGGTACAGGAACAATGGCATACTAGGGTACAGGAACAATGGCACAATAACACTCAGGGTACGGGGACAATGGCATACTAACACTCAGGGTACAGAAACAATGGTATACTAACACTGAGGGTATAGGAACAATTGCGCACTAACACACGGGGTACAGGAACAATGGCATACTAACACTCAGGGTAAGGAACAATGGCACACAAAACACTCAGGGTACAGGAACAATGGCACACTAGCACTAAGGATACAGGAACAATGGCATACTAACACGCAGGGTACAGGAACAATTGCGCACTAACACTCAGGGAACAGGATCAATGGCATACTAACACGCAGGGTACAGGAACAATGGCATACTAACACGCAGGGTACAGGAACAATGGGATACTAACACGCAGGGTACAGGAACAATTGCATACTAACACTCAGGGTACAGGAACAATGGCATACTAACACGCAGGGTACAGGAACAATGGCATAGAAACACGCAGGGTATAGGAACAATTGCGCACTAACACTCAGGGTACAGGAACAATGGCATACTAACACGCAGAGTATAGGAACAATTGTGCACTAACTCGCAGGGTACAGGAACAACGGCATACTAACACGCAGGGTAGAGGAACAATGGCATACTAACACGCAGGGTACAGGAACAATGGCATACTAACACGCAAGGTACAGGAACAATGGCATACTAACACTCAGGGTACAGGAACCATGGCATACTAACACGCAGGGTATAGGAACAATGGCATACTAACACGCAGGGTACAGGAACAATTGCATACTAACACTCAGGGTACAGGAACAATGGCATACTAACACGCAGGGTACAGGAACAATGGCATAGAAACACGCAGGGTATAGGAACAATTGCGCACTAACACTTAGGGTACAGGAACAATGGCATACTAACACGCAGGGTATAGGAACAATTGTGCACTAACTCGCAGGGTACAGGAACAACGGCATACTAACACGCAGGGTAGAGGAACAATGGCATACTAACACGCAGGGTACAGGAACAATGGCATACTAACACGCAGGGTACAAGAACAATGGCATACTAACACTCAGGGTAAGGAACAATGGCACACTAAACACTCAGGGTACAGGAACAATGGCACACTAAACACTCAGGGTAAAGGAACAATGGCATACTAACACTCAGGGTACAGGAACAATTGCATACTAACACTCAGGGTACAGGAACAATTGCGCACTAACACTCAGGGTACAGGAACAATGGCATACTAACACTCAGGGTACAGGAACAATGGCATACTAACACTCAGGGTACAGGAACAATGGCATACTAACACGCAGGGTATAGGAACAATTGCGCACTAACACTCAGGGTACAGGGTCAATGGCATACTAACACGCAGGGTACAGGAACAATTGCATACTAACACTCAGGGTACAGGAACAATGGCATACTAACATGCAGGGTACAGGAACAATGGCATACTAACACTCAGGGTAAGGAACAATGGCACACTAAACACTCACGGTACAGGATCAATCGCATACTAACACGCAGGAAACAGGAACAATGGCATACTAACACTCAGGGTACAGGAACAATGGCATATTAACACTCAGGGTACAGGAACAATGGCATACTAACACTGAGGGTATAGGAACAATTGCGCACTAACACTCAGGGTACAGGGTCAATGGCATACTAATACGCAGGGTACAGGAACAATTGCATACTAACACTCAGGGTACAGGAACAATGGCATACTAACATGCAGGGTACAGGAACAATGGCATACTAACACTCAGGGTAAGGAACAATGGCACACTAAACACTCACGGTACAGGATCAATGGCATACTAACACGCAGGGTACAGGAACAATGGCACACTAACACTCAGGGTATAGCAGCAATGGCATACCAACACTGTGGGTACAGCAGCAATCTAACACTCAGGGTACAGCAGCAATGGCCCACTAACACTCAGAGTACAGGAACAATGGCACACTAACACTCAGGGTACAGGAACAATGGCATACTAGGGTACAGGAACAATGGCATACTAGGGTACAGGAACAATGGCACACTAACACTCAGGGTACGGGGACAATGGCATACTAACACTCAGGGTACAGAAACAATGGTATACTAACACTGAGGGTATAGGAACAATTGCGCACTAACACACAGGGAACAGGAACAATAGCATACTAACACGCAGGGTACAGGAACAATGGCATACTAACACTCAGGGTACAGGAACAATGGCATACTAACATGCAGGGTACAGGAACAATGGCATACTAACACTCAGGGTACAGGAACAATGGCATACTAACACTCAGGGTACAGGAACAATGGCTTACTAACACTCAGGGTACAGGAACAATGGCATACTAACATGCAGGGTATAGGAACAATTGCGCACTAACACTCAGGGTACAGGAACAATGGCATACTAACACGCAGGGTATAGGAACAATGGCATACTAACACGCAGGGTACAGGAACAATTGCATACTAACACTCAGGGTACAGGAACAATGGCATACTAACACGCAGGGTACAGGAACAAAGGCATAGAAACACGCAGGGTATAGGAACAATTGCGCACTAACACTCAGGGTACAGGAACAATGGCATACTAACACGCAGGGTATAGGAACAATTGTGCACTAACTCGCAGGGTACAGGAACAACGGCATACTAACACGCAGGGTAGAGGAACAATGGCATACTAACACGCAGGGTACAGGAACAATGGCATACTAACACGCAGGGTACAGGAACAATGGCATACTAACACTCAGGGTACAGGAACCATGGCATACTAACACGCAGGGTACAAGAACAATGGCATACTAACACTCAGGGTAAGGAACAATGGCACACTAAACACTCAGGGTACAGGAACAATGGCACACTAAACACTCAGGGTAAAGGAACAATGGCATACTAACACTCAGGGTACAGGAACAATTGCATACTAACACTCAGGGTACAGGAACAATTGCGCACTAACACTCAGGGTACAGGAACAATGGCATACTAACACTCAGGGTACAGGAACAATGGCATACTAACACTCAGGGTACAGGAACAATGGCATACTAACACGCAGGGTATAGGAACAATTGCGCACTAACACTCAGGGTACAGGGTCAATGGCATACTAACACGCAGGGTACAGGAACAATTGCATACTAACACTCAGGGTACAGGAACAATGGCATACTAACATGCAGGGTACAGGAACAATGGCATACTAACACTCAGGGTAAGGAACAATGGCACACTAAACACTCACGGTACAGGATCAATGGCATACTAACACGCAGGGTACAGGAACAATGGCACACTAACACTCAGGGTATAGCAGCAATGGCATACCAACACTGTGGGTACAGCAGCAATCTAACACTCAGGGTACAGCAGCAATGGCCCACTAACACTCAGAGTACAGGAACAATGGCACACTAACACTCAGGGTACAGGAACAATGGCATACTAGGGTACAGGAACAATGGCACACTAGGGTACAGGAACAATGGCACACTAACACTCAGGGTACGGGGACAATGGCATACTAACACTCAGGGTACAGAAACAATGGTATACTAACACTGAGGGTATAGGAACAATTGCGCACTAACACACAGGGAACAGGAACAATAGCATACTAACACGCAGGGTACAGGAACAATGGCATACTAACACTCAGGGTACAGGAACAATGGCATACTAACATGCAGGGTACAGGAACAATGGCATACTAACACTCAGGGTACAGGAACAATGGCATACTAACACTCAGGGTACAGGAACAATGGCTTACTAACACTCAGGGTACAGGAACAATGGCATACTAACATGCAGGGTATAGGAACAATTGCGCACTAACACTCAGGGTACAGGAACAATGGCATACTAACACGCAGGGTATAGGAACAATGGCATACTAACACGCAGGGTACAGGAACAATTGCATACTAACACTCAGGGTACAGGAACAATGGCATACTAACACGCAGGGTACAGGAACAAAGGCATAGAAACACGCAGGGTATAGGAACAATTGCGCACTAACACTCAGGGTACAGGAACAATGGCATACTAACACGCAGGGTATAGGAACAATTGTGCACTAACTCGCAGGGTACAGGAACAACGGCATACTAACACGCAGGGTAGAGGAACAATGGCATACTAACACGCAGGGTACAGGAACAATGGCATACTAACACGCAGGGTACAGGAACAATGGCATACTAACACTCAGGGTACAGGAACCATGGCATACTAACACGCAGGGTACAAGAACAATGGCATACTAACACTCAGGGTAAGGAACAATGGCACACTAAACACTCAGGGTACAGGAACAATGGCACACTAAACACTCAGGGTAAAGGAACAATGGCATACTAACACTCAGGGTACAGGAACAATTGCATACTAACACTCAGGGTACAGGAACAATTGCGCACTAACACTCAGGGTACAGGAACAATGGCATACTAACACTCAGGGTACAGGAACAATGGCATACTAACACTCAGGGTACAGGAACAATGGCATACTAACACGCAGGGTATAGGAACAATTGCGCACTAACACTCAGGGTACAGGGTCAATGGCATACTAACACGCAGGGTACAGGAACAATTGCATACTAACACTCAGGGTACAGGAACAATGGCATACTAACATGCAGGGTACAGGAACAATGGCATACTAACACTCAGGGTAAGGAACAATGGCACACTAAACACTCACGGTACAGGATCAATGGCATACTAACACGCAGGGTACAGGAACAATGGCACACTAACACTCAGGGTATAGCAGCAATGGCATACCAACACTGTGGGTACAGCAGCAATCTAACACTCAGGGTACAGCAGCAATGGCCCACTAACACTCAGAGTACAGGAACAATGGCACACTAACACTCAGGGTACAGGAACAATGGCATACTAGGGTACAGGAACAATGGCACACTAACACTCAGGGTACGGGGACAATGGCATACTAACACTCAGGGTACAGAAACAATGGTATACTAACACTGAGGGTATAGGAACAATTGCGCACTAACACACGGGGTACAGGAACAATGGCATACTAACACTCAGGGTAAGGAACAATGGCACACAAAACACTCAGGGTACAGGAACAATGGCACAGTAGCACTAAGGATACAGGAACAATGGCATACTAACACGCAGGGTACAGGAACAATTGCGCACTAACACTCAGGGAACAGGATCAATGGCATACTAACACGCAGGGTACAGGAACAATGGCATACTAACACGCAGGGTACAGGAACAATGGGATACTAACACGCAGGGTACAGGAACAATTGCATACTAACACTCAGGGTACAGGAACAATGGCATACTAACACGCAGGGTACAGGAACAATGGCATAGAAACACGCAGGGTATAGGAACAATTGCGCACTAACACTCAGGGTACAGGAACAATGGCATACTAACACGCAGGGTATAGGAACAATTGTGCACTAACTCGCAGGGTACAGGAACAACGGCATACTAACACGCAGGGTAGAGGAACAATGGCATACTAACACGCAGGGTACAGGAACAATGGCATACTAACACGCAAGGTACAGGAACAATGGCATACTAACACTCAGGGTACAGGAACCATGGCATACTAACACGCAGGGTATAGGAACAATGGCATACTAACACGCAGGGTACAGGAACAATTGCATACTAACACTCAGGGTACAGGAACAATGGCATACTAACACGCAGGGTACAGGAACAATGGCATAGAAACACGCAGGGTATAGGAACAATTGCGCACTAACACTCAGGGTACAGGAACAATGGCATACTAACACGCAGGGTATAGGAACAATTGTGCACTAACTCGCAGGGTACAGGAACAACGGCATACAAACACGCAGGGTAGAGGAACAATGGCATACTAACACGCAGGGTACAGGAACAATGGCATACTAACACCCAGGGTACAAGAACAATGGCATACTAACACTAAGGGTAAGGAACAATGGCACACTAAACACTCAGGGTACAGGAACAATGGCACACTAAACACTCAGGGTAAAGGAACAATGGCATACTAACACTCAGGGTACAGGAACAATTGCATACTAACACTCAGGGTACAGGAACAATTGCGCACTAACACTCAGGGTACAGGAACAACGGCATACTAACACGCAGGGTAGAGGAACAATGGCATACTAACACGCAGGGTACAGGAACAATGGCATACTAACACGCAGGGTACAGGAACAATGGCATACTAACACTCAGGGTACAGGAACCATGGCATACTAACACGCAGGGTACAAGAACAATGGCATACTAACACTCAGGGTAAGGAACAATGGCACACTAAACACTCAGGGTACAGGAACAATGGCACACTAAACACTCAGGGTAAAGGAACAATGGCATACTAACACTCAGGGTACAGGAACAATTGCATACTAACACTCAGGGTACAGGAACAATTGCGCACTAACACTCAGGGTACAGGAACAATGGCATACTAACACTCAGGGTACAGGAACAATGGCATACTAACACTCAGGGTACAGGAACAATGGCATACTAACACGCAGGGTATAGGAACAATTGCGCACTAACACTCAGGGTACAGGGTCAATGGCATACTAACACGCAGGGTACAGGAACAATTGCATACTAACACTCAGGGTACAGGAACAACGGCATACTAACATGCAGGGTACAGGAACAATGGCATACTAACACTCAGGGTAAGGAACAATGGCACACTAAACACTCACGGTACAGGATCAATGGCATACTAACACGCAGGGTACAGGAACAATGGCACACTAACACTCAGGGTATAGCAGCAATGGCATACCAACACTGTGGGTACAGCAGCAATCTAACACTCAGGGTACAGCAGCAATGGCCCACTAACACTCAGAGTACAGGAACAATGGCACACTAACACTCAGGGTACAGGAACAATGGCATACTAGGGTACAGGAACAATGGCACACTAACACTCAGGGTACGGGGACAATGGCATACTAACACTCAGGGTACAGAAACAATGGTATACTAACACTGAGGGTATAGGAACAATTGCGCACTAACACACGGGGTACAGGAACAATGGCATACTAACACTCAGGGTAAGGAACAATGGCACACAAAACACTCAGGGTACAGGAACAATGGCACACTAGCACTAAGGATACAGGAACAATGGCATACTAACACGCAGGGTACAGGAACAATTGCGCACTAACACTCAGGGAACAGGATCAATGGCATACTAACACGCAGGGTACAGGAACAATGGCATACTAACACGCAGGGTACAGGAACAATGGGATACTAACACGCAGGGTACAGGAACAATTGCATACTAACACTCAGGGTACAGGAACAATGGCATACTAACACGCAGGGTACAGGAACAATGGCATAGAAACACGCAGGGTATAGGAACAATTGCGCACTAACACTCAGGGTACAGGAACAATGGCATACTAACACGCAGGGTATAGGAACAATTGTGCACTAACTCGCAGGGTACAGGAACAACGGCATACTAACACGCAGGGTAGAGGAACAATGGCATACTAACACGCAGGGTACAGGAACAATGGCATACTAACACGCAAGGTACAGGAACAATGGCATACTAACACTCAGGGTACAGGAACCATGGCATACTAACACGCAGGGTATAGGAACAATGGCATACTAACACGCAGGGTACAGGAACAATTGCATACTAACACTCAGGGTACAGGAACAATGGCATACTAACACGCAGGGTACAGGAACAATGGCATAGAAACACGCAGGGTATAGGAACAATTGCACACTAACACTCAGGGTACAGGAACAATGGCATACTAACACGCAGGGTATAGGAACAATTGTGCACTAACTCGCAGGGTACAGGAACAACGGCATACTAACACGCAGGGTAGAGGAACAATGGCATACTAACACGCAGGGTACAGGAACAATGGCATACTAACACGCAGGGTACAAGAACAATGGCATACTAACACTCAGGGTAAGGAACAATGGCACACTAAACACTCAGGGTACAGGAACAATGGCACACTAAACACTCAGGGTAAAGGAACAATGGCATACTAACACTCAGGGTACAGGAACAATTGCATACTAACACTCAGGGTACAGGAACAATTGCGCACTAACACTCAGGGTACAGGAACAATGGCATACTAACACTCAGGGTACAGGAACAATGGCATACTAACACTCAGGGTACAGGAACAATGGCATACTAACACGCAGGGTATAGGAACAATTGCGCACTAACACTCAGGGTACAGGGTCAATGGCATACTAACACGCAGGGTACAGGAACAATTGCATACTAACACTCAGGGTACAGGAACAATGGCATACTAACATGCAGGGTACAGGAACAATGGCATACTAACACTCAGGGTAAGGAACAATGGCACACTAAACACTCACGGTACAGGATCAATCGCATACTAACACGCAGGAAACAGGAACAATGGCATACTAACACTCAGGGTACAGGAACAATGGCATATTAACACTCAGGGTACAGGAACAATGGCATACTAACACTGAGGGTATAGGAACAATTGCGCACTAACACTCAGGGTACAGGGTCAATGGCATACTAATACGCAGGGTACAGGAACAATTGCATACTAACACTCAGGGTACAGGAACAATGGCATACTAACATGCAGGGTACAGGAACAATCGCATACTAACACTCAGGGTAAGGAACAATGGCACACTAAACACTCACGGTACAGGATCAATGGCATACTAACACGCAGGGTACAGGAACAATGGCACACTAACACTCAGGGTATAGCAGCAATGGCATACCAACACTGTGGGTACAGCAGCAATCTAACACTCAGGGTACAGCAGCAATGGCCCACTAACACTCAGAGTACAGGAACAATGGCACACTAACACTCAGGGTACAGGAACAATGGCATACTAGGGTACAGGAACAATGGCACACTAACACTCAGGGTACGGGGACAATGGTATACTAACACTGAGGGTATAGGAACAATTGCGCACTAACACACGGGGTACAGGAACAATGGCATACTAACACTCAGGGTAAGAAACAATGGCACACAAAACACTCAGGGTACAGGAACAATGGCACACTAGCACTAAGGATACAGGAACAATGGCATACTAACACGCAGGGTACAGGAACAATTGCGCACTAACACTCAGGGTACAGGATCAATGGCATACTAACACGCAGGGTACAGGAACAATGGCATACTAACACTCAGGGTACAGGAACAATGGCATACTAACACGCAGGGTACAGGAACAATGGCATACTAACACTCAGGGTAAGGAACAAAGGCACACTAAACACTCAGGGTACAGGAACAATGGCATACTAACACTAAGGGAACAGGAAGAATGGTGCACTAATACTCAAGGTACAGCAACAATGGCACACTAACACTCAGGGTACAGCAAAAATGGCATACTAACACTCAGGGTACAGGAACAATGGCATACTAACACTAAGGGAACAGGAAGAATGGTGCACTAATACTCAAGGTACAGCAACAATGGCACACTAACACTCAGAGTACAGGAACAATGGCATACTAGGGTAGAAGAACAATGGCACACCAGGGTACAGGAACAGTGGCACAATAACACTCAGGGTACAGGAACAATGGCATACTAGGGTACAAGAACAATGGCACACTAGGGTACAGGAACAATGGCACACTAACACTCAGGGTACGGGGACAATGGCATACTAACACTCAGGGTACAGAAACAATGGTATACTAACACTGAGGGTATAGGAACAATTGCGCACTAACACACAGGGTACAGGAACAATGGCATACTAACACGCAGGGTACAGGAACAATGGCATATTAACACTCAGGGTACAGGAACAATGGCATACTAACATGCAGGGTACAGGAACAATGGCATACTAACACTCAGGGTACAGGAACAATGGCATACTAACACTCAGGGTACAGGAACAATGGCATACTAACACTCAGGGTACAGGAACAATGGCATACTAACACGCAGGGTATAGGAACAATGGCGCACTAACACTCTGGGTACAGGAACAATGGCATACTAACACGCAGGGTATAGGAACAATGGCATACTAACAAGCAGGGTACAGGAACAATTGCATACTAACACTCAGGGTACAGGAACAATGGCATACTAACACGCAGGGTACAGGAACAATGGCATAGAAACACGCAGGGTATAGGAACAATTGCGCACTAACACTCAGGGTACAGGAACAATGGCATACTAACACGCAGGGTATAGGAACAATTGTGCACTAACTCGCAGGGTACAGGAACAACGGCATACTAACACGCAGGGTAGAGGAACAATGGCATACTAACACGCAGGGTACAGGAACAATGGCATACTAACACGCAGGGTACAGGAACAATGGCATACTAACACTCAGGGTACAGGAACCATGGCATACTAACACGCAGGGTACAAGAACAATGGCATACTAACACTCAGGGTAAGGAACAATGGCACACTAAACCAACAATGGCACACTAAACACTCAGGGTAAAGGAACAATGCATACTAACACTCAGGGTACAGGAACAATTTCATACTAACACTCAGGGTACAGGAACAATTGCGCACTAACACTCAGGGTACAGGAACAGTGGCATACTAACACTCAGGGTACAGGAACAATGGCATATTAACACTCAGGGTACAGGAACAATGGCATACTAACACGCAGGGTATAGGAACAATTGCGCACTAACACGCAGGGTACAGGGTCAATGGCATACTAACACGCAGGGTACAGGAACAATGGCATACTAACACTCAGGGTACAGGAACAATGGCATACTAGCATGCAGGGGACAGGAACAATGGCATACTAACACTCAGGGTAAGGAACAATGGCACACTAAACACTCACGGTACAGGATCAATCGCATACTAACACGCAGGGTACAGGAACAATGGCATACTAACACTCAGGGTACAGGAACAATGGCATATTAACACTCAAGGTACAGGAACAATGGCATACTAACACGCAGGGTATAGGAACAATTGCGCACTAACACTCAGGGTACAGGGTCAATGGCATACTAATACGCAGGGTACAGGAACAATTGCATACTAACACTCAGGGTACAGGAACAATGGCATACTAACACGCAGGGTACAGGAACAATGGCATACTAACACTCAGGGTAAGGAACAATGGCACACTAAACACTCACGGTACAGGATAAATGGCATACTAACACGCAGGGTACAGGAACAATGGCATACTAACACTCAGGGTACAGGAACAATGGCATACTAACACGCAGGGTACAGGAACAATGGCATACTAACACTCAGGGTAAGGAACAATGGCACACTAAACACTCAGGGTACAGGAACAATGGCATACTAACACTCAGGGTACAGGAACAATGGCATACTAACACTCAGGGTACAGGAACAATTGCGCACTAACACTCAGGGTACAGGAACAATGGCATACTAACTCTCAGGGTACAGGAACAATGGCATACTAACACGCAGGGTACAGGAACAATGGCATACTAACACGCAGGGTACAGGAACCATGGCATACTAACACTCAGGGTACAGGAACCATGGCATACTAACACGTAGGGTACAAGAAGAATGGCATACTAGCACTCAGGGTAAGGAACAATGGCACACTAAACACTCAGGGTACAGGAACAATGGCACACTAAACACTCAGGGTAAAGGAACAATGGCATACTAACACTTAGGGTACAGGAACAATGGCATACTAACACTCAGGGTACAGAAACAATTGCGCACTAACACTCAGGGTACAGGAACAATGGCATACTAACACTCAGGGTACAGGAACAATGGCATACTAACACTCAGGGTACAGGAACAATGGCATACTAACACGCAGGGTATAGGAACAATGGCGCACTAACACTCAGGGTGCAGGGTCAATGGCATACTAACACGCAGGGTACAGGAACAATGGCATACTAACACTCAGGGTACAGGAACAATGGCATACTAACACGCAGGGTACAGGAACAATGGCATACTAACATGCAGGGTACAGGAACAATGGCATACTAACACTCAGGGTACAGGAACAATGGCATACTAACACGCAGGGTACAGGAACAATGGCATACTAACTCTCAGGGTAAGGAACAATGGCACACTACACACTCAGGGGACAGGAGCAATGGCATACTAACACTCAGGGTACAGGAACAATGGCATACTAACACTCAGGGTACAGGAACAATGGCATACTAACACGCAGGGTACAGGAACAATGGCATACTAACACTCAGGGTAAGGAACAATGGCGCACTACACACTCAGGGTACAGGAGCAATGGCATACTAACACGCAGGGTACAGGAACAATTGCATACTAACACTCAGGGTACAGGAACAATTGCGCACTAACACTCAGGGTACAGGGTCAATGTCATACTATCACGCAGGGTACAGGAACAATGGCATACTAACACTCAGGGTACAGGAACAATGGCATACTAACACGCAAGGTACAGGAACCATGGCATACTAACACTCAGGGTACAGGAACCATGGCATACTAACACGCAGGGTATAGGAACAATGGCATACTAACACGCAGGGTACAGGAACAATTGCATACTAACACTCAGGGTACAGGAACAATGGCATACTAACACGCAGGGTACAGGAACAATGGCATAGAAACACGCAGGGTATAGGAACAATTGCGCACTAACACTCAGGGTACAGGAACAATGGCATACTAACACGCAGGGTATAGGAACAATTGTGCACTAACTCGCAGGGTACAGGAACAACGGCATACTAACACGCAGGGTAGAGGAACAATGGCATACTAAACACTCAGGGTACAGGAACAATGGCACACTAAACACTCAGGGTAAAGGAACAATGGCATACTAACACTCAGGGTACAGGAACAATTGCATACTAACACTCAGGGTACAGGAACAATTGCACACTAACACTCAGGGTACAGGAACAATGGCATACTAACACTCAGGGTACAGGAACAATGGCATACTAACACTCAGGGTACAGGAACAATGGCATACTAACACGCAGGGTATAGGAACAATTGCGCACTAACACTCAGGGTACAGGGTCAATGGCATACTAACACGCAGGGTACAGGAACAATTGCATACTAACACTCAGGGTACAGGAACAATGGCATACTAACATGCAGGGTACAGGAACAATGGCATACTAACACTCAGGGTAAGGAACAATGGCACACTAAACACTCACGGTACAGGATCAATCGCATACTAACACTCAGGGTACAGGAACAATGGCATATTAACACTCAGGGTACAGGAACAATGGCATACTAACACTGAGGGTATAGGAACAATTGCGCACTAACACTCAGGGTACAGGGTCAATGGCATACTAATACGCAGGGTACAGGAACAATTGCATACTAACACTCAGGGTACAGGAACAATGGCATACTAACATGCAGGGTACAGGAACAATGGCATACTAACACTCAGGGTAAGGAACAATGGCACACTAAACACTCACGGTACAGGATCAATGGCATACTAACACGCAGGGTACAGGAACAATGGCACACTAACACTCAGGGTATAGCAGCAATGGCATACCAACACTGTGGGTACAGCAGCAATCTAACACTCAGGGTACAGCAGCAATGGCCCACTAACACTCAGAGTACAGGAACAATGGCACACTAACACTCAGGGTACAGGAACAATGGCATACTAGGGTACAGGAACAATGGCACACTAACACTCAGGGTACGGGGACAATGGCATACTAACACTCAGGGTACAGAAACAATGGTATACTAACACTGAGGGTATAGGAACAATTGCGCACTAACACACGGGGTACAGGAACAATGGCATACTAACACTCAGGGTAAGGAACAATGGCACACAAAACACTCAGGGTACAGGAACAATGGCACACTAGCACTAAGGATACAGGAACAATGGCATACTAACACGCAGGGTACAGGAACAATTGCGCACTAACACTCAGGGTACAGGATCAATGGCATACTAACACGCAGGGTACAGGAACAATGGCATACTAACACTCAGGGTACAGGAACAATGGCATACTAACACGCAGGGTACAGGAACAATGGCATACTAACACTCAGGGTAAGGAACAAAGGCACACTAAACACTCAGGGTACAGGAACAATGGCATACTAACACTAAGGGAACAGGAAGAATGGTGCACTAATACTCAAGGTACAGCAACAATGGCACACTAACACTCAGGGTACAGCAAAAATGGCATACTAACACTCAGGGTACAGGAACAATGGCATACTAACACTAAGGGAACAGGAAGAATGGTGCACTAATACTCAAGGTACAGCAACAATGGCACACTAACACTCAGAGTACAGGAACAATGGCATACTAGGGTAGAAGAACAATGGCACACCAGGGTACAGGAACAGTGGCACACTAACACTCAGGGTACAGGAACAATGACATACTAGGGTACAAGAACAATGGCACACTAGGGTACAGGAACAATGGCACACTAACACTCAGGGTACGGGGACAATGGCATACTAACACTCAGGGTACAGAAACAATGGTATACTAACACTGAGGGTATAGGAACAATTGCGCACTAACACACAGGGTACAGGAACAATGGCATACTAACACGCAGGGTACAGGAACAATGGCATATATTAACACTCAGGGTACAGGAACAATGGCATACTAACATGCAGGGTACAGGAACAATGGCATACTAACACTCAGGGTACAGGAACAATGGCATACTAACACTCAGGGTACAGGAACAATGGCATACTAACACTCAGGGTACAGGAACAATGGCATACTAACACGCAGGGTATAGGAACAATTGCGCACTAACACTCTGGGTACAGGAACAATGGCATACTAACACGCAGGGTATAGGAACAATGGCATACTAACACGCAGGGTACAGGAACAATTGCATCCTAACACTCAGGGTACAGGAACAATGGCATACTAACACGCAGGGTACAGGAACAATGGCATAGAAACACGCAGGGTATAGGAACAATTGCGCACTAACACTCAGGGTACAGGAACAATGGCATACTAACACGCAGGGTATAGGAACTATTGTGCACTAACTCGCAGGGTACAGGAACAACGGCATACTAACACGCAGGGTAGAGGAACAATGGCATACTAACACGCAGGGTACAGGAACAATGGCATACTAACACGCAGGGTACAGGAACCATGGCATACTAACACTCAGGGTACAGGAACCATGGCATACTAACACGCAGGGTACAAGAACAATGGCATACTAACACTCAGGGTAAGGAACAATGGCACACTAAACCAACAATGGCACACTAAACACTCAGGGTAAAGGAACAATGCATACTAACACTCAGGGTACAGGAACAATTTCATACTAACACTCAGGGTACAGGAACAATTGCGCACTAACACTCAGGGTACAGGAACAATGGCATACTAACACTCAGGGTACAGGAACAATGGCATATTAACACTCAGGGTACAGGAACAATGGCATACTAACACGCAGGGTATAGGAACAATTGCGCACTAACACTCAGGGTACAGGAACAATGGCATACTAGCATGCAGGGTACAGGAACAATGGCATACTAACACTCAGGGTAAGGAACAATGGCACACTAAACACTCACGGTACAGGATCAATCGCATACTAACACGCAGGGTACAGGAACAATGGCATACTAACACTCAGGGTACAGGAACAATGGCATATTAACACTCAGGGTACAGGAACAATGGCATACTAACACGCAGGGTATAGGAACAATTGCGCACTAACACTCAGGGTACAGGGTCAATGGCATACTAATACGCAGGGTACAGGAACAATTGCATACTAACACTCAGGGTACAGGAACAATGGCATACTAACATGCAGGGTACAGGAACAATGGCATACTAACACTCAGGGTAAGGAACAATGGCACACTAAACACTCACGGTACAGGATAAATGGCATACTAACACGCAGGGTACAGGAACAATGGCATACTAACACTCAGGGTACAGGAAAAATGGCATACTAACACGCAGGGTACAGGAACAATGGCATACTAACACTCAGGGTAAGGAACAATGGCACACTAAACACTCAGGGTACAGGAACAATGGCATACTAACACTCAGGGTACAGGAACAATGGCATACTAACACTCAGGGTACAGGAACAATTGCGCACTAACACTCAGGGTACAGGAACAATGGCATACTAACTCTCAGAGTACAGGAACAATGGCATACTAACACGCAGGGTACAGGAACAATGGCATACTAACACGCAGGGTACAGGAACCATGGCATACTAACACTCAGGGTACAGGAACCATGGCATACTAACACGTAGGGTACAAGAAGAATGGCATACTAGCACTCAGGGTAAGGAACAATGGCACACTAAACACTCAGGGTACAGGAACAATGGCACACTAAACACTCAGGGTAAAGGAACAATGGCATACTAACACTTAGGGTACAGGAACAATGGCTTACTAACACTCAGGGTACAGGAACAATTGCGCACTAACACTCAGGGTACAGGAACAATGGCATACTAACACTCAGGGTACAGGAACAATGGCATACTAACACTCAGGGTACAGGAACAATGGCATACTAACACGCAGGGTATAGGAACAAAGGCGCACTAACACTCAGGGTACAGGGTCAATGGCATACTAACACGCAGGGTACAGGAACAACGGCATACTAACACTCAGGGTACAGGAACAATGGCATACTAACACGCAGGGTACAGGAACAATGGCATACTAACACGCAGGGTACAGGAACAATGGCATACTAACACTCAGGGTACAGGAACAATGGTATACTAACACGCAGGGTACAGGAACAATGGCATACTAACACTCAGGGTAAGGAACAATGGCACACTACACACTCAGGGTACAGGAGCAATGGCATACTAACACTCAGGGTACAGGAACAATGGCATACTAACACTCAGGGTACAGGAACAATGGCATACTAACACGCAGGGTACAGGAACAATGGCATACTAACACTCAGGGTAAGGAACAATGGCGCACTACACACTCAGGGTACAGGAGCAATGGCATACTAACACTCAGGGTACAGGAACAATTGCATACTAACACTCAGGGTACAGGAACAATTGCGCACTAACACTCAGGGTACAGGGTCAATGTCATACTATCACGCAGGGTACAGGAACAATGGCATACTAACATGCAGGGTACAGGAACAATGGCATAGTAACACGCAGGGTATAGGAACAATTGCGCACTAACTCTCTGGGTACATGGTCAATGGCATACTAACACGCAGGGTACAGGAACAATTGCATACTAACACACAGGGTACAAGAACAATGGCATACTAACGCGCAGGGTATAGAAACAATGGCATACTAACACTCAGGGTAAGTAACAATGGCACACTAACACTCAGGGTTCAGGAACAATTGCATACTAACACGCAGGGTATAGGAACAATGGCATACTAACACACAGGGTACAGGAACAATGGCATACTAACACGCAGGGTACAGGAACAATTGCATACTAACACGCAGGTTATAGGAACAATTGCGCACTAACACTCAGGGTACAGGGTCAATGGCATACTAACACGCAGGGTACAGGAACAATTGCATACTAACACGCAGGGTATAGGAACAATTGCATACTAACACGCAGGGTATAGGAACAATTGCGCACTAACACTCAGGGTACAGGGTCAATGGCATACTAACACGCAGGGTACAGGAACAATTGCATACTAACACGCAGGGTACAGGAACAATTGCATACTAACACTCAGGGTAAGGAACAATGGCACACTAAACACTCAGGGTACAGGAACAATGGCATACTAACACGCAGGGTACAGGAATAATGGCACACTAACACGCAGGGTACAGGAACAATGGCATACTAACTCTCAGGGTACAGGAACAATGGCATACTAACACTCAGGGTACAGGAACAATGGCATACTAACACGCAGGGTACAGGAACAATGGCATACTAAAGCTTGTGGTCCCAGAAAAATTTTTACACTGACACTTGGGAGTCCCAGCAAAATGACAAACTAAGGCATACTGACACTTGGGGCCACAGAACAATGTAATTTTAATACATCGATTCCCAGAACAATAGCATACTAACAGAACAATGACATACTATATATATATATATATATATCGCAGTGCAATCGACCGGCACTCCCTAAATTCCAAAAGTAGAGATTAGGTACTTGCCTTGGTGCCCTCCCCGGGTGAAAGTACAGCACAACGATAGTTAGCAGCAGGTGAAACGGCAGCACTCACAGGACTTCCAAAGAATTAAGATACTAAGGCCCTGATTCAGAGCCGTTCGTTAGAGGTAGTACGCTCGTTGCGTTCCGATGTTGAGTAACCGCGCATGCATCGGTGTTACACTGCGCATGTGCGTACGGCAGATTGCGAGTTTTTTTGGTCTCGTTCGTCAAATAGCGTACAGGAAGTGACATGTCAAATGTGATTGACAGAACAGGCCGTTTTTGGGCGTTGACGGGGGTGGAGATGGAAAAACGCAGGCGTGGCGAGGCGTTTTTGGGGCGTACATACATTAACAAATGCGAACGTCAAATGTGTTCGTACAAACTCATACGACACTGGATGATCCTCTTTCCCTTCAAAATGCTCGCACAGCTTAGGGGCTGGATAACTCGACCACAGTGGCGATGGCCTTCTCCTCCGTCCCGGGACTCCACGATGTTGCATCGATTAATCACGGCTTGTCAGAAACTCAATTAGTGTTGGATTGAAAACCGGCTTGGTATGTGTTTGGCAAGCAGTTTTTTTGGATAGCACAAAACCGAACGCAGGTGGAAATCATAGCTGCTAATGTCAGGATTACACAATCAATTAGCGTACATTTGTGGGGGTGTATTTTGGCCGCAATGTGTTCGTTTTTGGACTATTGTAACAATAATGTCATCATGTTTAGGTTTGGTCCCTCATTTTGTGTTTGCAAGGTGTTTTTTACTCCTTAGGTAATGTTTTAAACGTTCCTTAATGAGCACTTTTTTTACAATGTGTAATTTGTGTTTTTGAACGTTGTTGGCTTTTGGGCCCGGATTAAAAGTAACCCATTTTGTCAAGAATGTCATAAAACAAAGTCGTACATTTCTGGAAAATTTATTTGTATCCACCCATAAATAAAAACACATATTGAACTACAACATTTTGGGCAGTGTTCCACAATATTTATTAATTGTGCAAACAATAATTTTTGAATAAACGTAAATGTAAAAATTAAAAACAATTCACAAGAAAGGAGAGGGAAGTTTTGGCCAGAAAGGAATATGAGGCAAGCACAGAAGGAGTGTGGGAAAAGTAGCCAATGGTGTCACCGTTTTTTCGCCCGTTTGGCTGGGGGAGGGAGGGCGCCAGACCGGGTCCGGGATGTCATCGGGCTGGCCTGTCCAGAGGCAGATGTTGTGGCCTCTGGACTAGGCACAGGGCTAGGCACATTTGGAGGATTGGCTGATGTTGTGCCAGAGGTGGAGGATCCTGATGTTCCGGCAGGAAGGGAGGTCGGCTCCACCATGTGCTGGCGAACGAGCTGCTCCAGGGCAGTGGCGATGCGGATGTTGGCCCTGGTATTTTCCGCCAGGGCCTGACCAATGGTCACGTTGGCCGCAGCATTTTGCTCCAGGGCCTCAGCCACCCGTACCAGACTGGCGTCCATCCTCTGCAGAATCTCCGTATGGAGATTCCGTATGCGGCCAAGGCTCCCCTCTGGAGCAGACTCATCCGCCTGTGTCTCTGTTGGAAAAATGAGAAAAGAGTCACATTAGAATCGACATATTGGCACAATAACATTTCACAGTTGGTGACATCACAACATTCACCTGGGACAACATGAGGAGCCGCAAAGTCTGGCATGTCCGTATCCATGTTGGACACGCCAAACACCTCCACAGGCTGCACACACCCCTGTGCCAGCTCTTCTAAATCAGTAAACTCCAATGACACAGGGGTGGGACCTCCACCTGTCCCCCTTGCATGCCTAGCCCTGTGTGCCATTTTTTGTTTCAGGCGATATTTGAAGTCTTGCCATCTGTGGGTTAAATTGGAACCAATACTTTTTATTTGATTTGGTTGTTGGTTTTAGGGTGGTCAAGTGTTTACTTACCGCCGTTTGACATCCCGGGCTAGACGGACATAATCCCCCACCCTATTGACATCCACGGCTACCTCTTCCCACATTCTCCACTTTTGGCTTGAACTCATATTCCTGTCTGCCTGTGGCAGGATGTCCACACACTTCTGTATCAAAACCTCCATCTCCTTTCTTGTGAATTGTGGCTGCCTTTTCTTTTTGGCAGCTTTGCCCGGATTACTGGGCCCAGCAGCCTCTTCCATGTCATCCTCCTCACCTATTTGGGGTAATTTGAAGAAATCTCAACTTCCCAACTTGCACAATAATATGTTTATAATTAATCATTGAGTCAAAATGCATGAAATACTTACCACGGGACTGTTGTCCATTGTTTTCCTGGTCTGTATCCATGTGTGTTGTTCCAACTCCAAATACACCAGAATTGTGTTTTTGTCTCGTGACGTATTTATACATGCGTCCTTATTTTGCGGCCGCATCATTGATTGTGCGTTCCTCTGATCCTTCCTTAATTTGGGCGGGAAACTAAACACTATTTATGGGTTGTGGCGTTTCGCCTCGAGGTGGCGTTTATTGAATGTTGGAGGTTACGTTGGTTGGAGTTGATTGTTGGCTGGTTTAGGAGATAGCGTTTATAGTGTTTTTTTCTTGGGCTAGCGGTTTTTCTTGGTTTTCCGTTCCTTTTTTTTCACTTTTGTTTTTTTGGCTCGTTTCCAGTTTTGGTAAGTTTGGGGAAGTATAACTTCGGGGAAATTTGTCTCTCATTGTGGTGTTCATTTTTCCAATATGTTTTTTCCGTCATTTCATCTCTCTTAGGTTTTTTTTTGGCTCTGCCCCAAAGACATTTTGGTCCGGTTTCTTAGATATTAGCTCTTGGTAAGTTCATGTGTTAAATTGTTTAGGGAATGTTCTTGTTTGTCTGTACGCAACTTTGGTTAGCCTTCCACCTGTTACGTTGTTTTTTGCCAAATCGAACTCTGTGTTTTTTGTTACTTTTTTTGGCGGCGTTATTGTACCCTGTATTTGCGAACTAATTAGCGCATTTTTACTACTTGCTATTGTGCCCTGTATTTGCGAACTAATTAGCGCATTTTTACTACTTGCTATTGTGCCCTGTATTTGCAAACTAATTAGCGCATTTTTACTACTTGCTATTGTGCCCTGTATTTGCGAACTAATTAGCGCATTTTTACTACTTGCTATTGTGCCCTGTATTTGCGAACTAATTAGCACATTTTTACTACTTGCTATTGTGCCCTGTATTTGCAAACTAATTAGCGCATTTTTACTACTTGCTATTGTGCCCTGTATTTGCGAACTAATTAGCGCATTTTTGCTACTTGCTATTGTGCCCTGTATTTGCGAACAAATTAGCGCATTTTTACTACTTGCTATTGTGCCCTGTATTTGCGAACTAATTAGCGCATTGTGAAATGTGTATTCATCCCTTAAAAATGTTTTTTGTCGCCTGGAGCATTGGTTGATTACATTTGGCCTCTATTTGACGTAGTGTGCGTAACGTCGTTTTGCTCTTGGGCCAAATGTGTGTGTGTCCCCTTTTATGTTTTTTGTTGCTTAAATTTGTGATAATGACATGGCCAGCATAAAATTATGTATATTTTTGATGTTATTATTTGCAGTTACAACATATCATGACAATACCCCGGCATGTAAGCATCAATGGATGGTATTTGAAAGCAAAGTTACATATATTTTTATTGGTTGTTGTAAAAAGGCTGACCTTCCAATGTTGTAATTTCAGGTTGATTTGGGTCGGATTGTTCTGGCCCTGCTCCCGGAAGCCGACCAACCTCAATCTCGTCCCAGGCATAGGCATCGTAGGCGTGCAAGGCCCCAGATATTTTGAACACGTGTCACCCTTTTTGGAATGCCAGATGATGAGGTTTTAAGACGATACCGTCATCCTCCAAAAATCATCATAGACACTCTCTCATTAATAGAGAGTGATCTTGAGCGGCAAATTGTCAGTCCTACAGCAATTCCACCACTTACGCAATTAATACATTTCTGTGCCTCAGGATCGTTCCAAACAACAGTGGGAATAGTGGCGGGCATCTCACAATCCTCCTTTTCCCGGATCCTGAGGGCAGTGATGGAGGCACTTTTCAAGCACCTCCATCATTTTATTCAAATGCCTTTGGATATGGGTGCCCTTAGTGTGGCCAAGGCCAATTTTTACCAAATAGCTGGCTTCCCACACATCATAGGGGTTGTGGATGGTACTCACATACCACTTCAGCCTCCAGCACGGCTGGAGGCAATATTTAGAAACCATAAACACTATCACTCCCTGAATGTAATGGTGGTATGTGATGCCTCCCTCCAGATCCTGTCCCTGAATGCAAAATTACCAGGAAGTGCACATGACTCCTTCGTCATCCGGCAATCAGGGATATGGCACAAATTAACCAACCTACAAGCTGGTGATGCGTGGCTTCTGGGTAAGTGGAGACCTTTAGTACATAACAATGTTAAGCTACATACAGAGTGAGCCTGATGTTGTCTTTTCGTTTTCACAGGAGACAGTGGCTACCCTTGCACGCCCTGGCTGCTCACTCCTTATTTGGCTCCCACACCAGGGCCACAAAGTGAGTATAATTCCGCACTTACTGCCACCAGGCAAGTGGTGGAGCGCTGTATCGGCCTTTTAAAAGGCCGATTCAGATGCCTCCACCGCTCTGGTGGTGAACTCATGTATTTGCCGGATATGGTTTTCGAAAATTGTGGTCCTGTGTGGGATATTTCACAACATCGCCATAAGGAGTGGTGTCCCAATGCAGCCAGAGGATGCCTTACCTGAGGATGGCCCCCCCGAGGTTGGTCGGAGGTCAGTATGTGGGGGGGCCATACGCGATGATGCGGTGGCCAGATTTTTTAGGTAATTATTTGCAAAAAAACAGTGTTGATACCTAATGTGTTTGGGTTTGTTTGAGAGCATCTAATTTTTTGCTAATTTGTTTCTCCCTCTTCTGTTTTTTGACATAATGTTTGGCACTCCAATGATGACTACTTCCTGCTACCCTTACCAAACCTGTATGTGGATATTTTGTGGCTATATTCTTGAACACTTATTGCCACGCCATATATGTGGAATCATGTTGGCATGGTACTTCGTCAACCAGTTCTTGATTGTTTTTTTTTATGTTTGTTTTTTGGTATGTGTTGTATTTGAGATTATCACTGTGTGTTTTGTTTGTGAGTGAACACTTTGAATTTTCTGTTAGGTTGGTAATAAATGTTTTTAGAGTGAAATGTTGTCCCTTTTTTGTAACGTTACCACCAAGTGTAACCAGGTTCACACACGTAACATTTGACTAAGGGGTAATCCAGTACTGACGCCATTTGAGCAAAAATGAATCCTTTATTCAGGGTCCAAACCAACACCAAAAGGAAGCCTGTACAATCCTTTTGCTTCGTAATATTGCCCTAAGCTGCTTGCACACCAACTAGGAACCTGGAAAATGTTGAAATATCTAATTGTGACTACACAAAAAAAGGGAAATCAGATTTGTACTGTTAGGTGTTTCTTGTGGCTGTTTGACCCAAAAATACAACACACACTCTTATTGGTCCAAATGCGAAATCCTTGCAGGAACACTCTACTTATGTCAGGGTAAACAATATGTGGTTGGGACAAAACGAATGAGCCAGAACGTAACTTCAAACAAAACAATTTATTTACAGAATGTTGAAAAAAAAAAAAACTACTCCCTAAGGAGGACCGACATACGGTCAAGGACCACCAGCACCCCGATGATTTGGCTGTGAATCTGGGCCACACATCCGACTAAATTTGCCCGAAGCCTCTGTTCCTCTGTGGGTGAGAAAAAATTGAGGATTAATACAACAATAGTGAAACCACATAAAAATCAATAAAAAAAAAAAAAAACATTTTTACAAAACTGCATTAAAAATCATCACACTAAAATGGTGTAGGGCAAAAATACAAGGCCTATGTCCAAATTCAGACAGGTGTGCTATGTGTATGTTGAAAAAAGCAGTAACAGGTTACGGCAATCGACCAAAACCACTTATTTTTGGGTTAAACACACAAAAAACCAAAAAATATAAACAAAAAACAAACAGTTTGTGTCGATAAAAACCAGCAAAAAAAAACATACCGGAAGACCCAACGCCAGCTACAGAAGGCCCTCCATCGTCCTCCTCGGAGGTGGGTCCATTCCCCAAAGATCGGGGCGGTGTAATGACCGACTCCGGGGAGGGGGTCATTTGAAGAGGGGTGGTTGGAGGAGAGGGGGAATTGGGACGGAGGGGAAGGAGTCCAGAAAAATCTGGCTGAGGGTGTAGGAAGGCTGGGGAGGAGGGGGGAATAGGGGAAGGAGTGGAGTTGGAGTGTTGGCTGGGGGTGGGGGAGAGTGGCCGTGCTTGCCGTCTGGCGGGACGCTGATGGCGTAGTCTTCGCTGGGCCCCTAAAAGATGGAAAACAAATTGTGGTTAGTTCCAAAACAAATCCGCAAACAAAATCTATTTCAAATGCACCCCCAAACCCAAACCAAAAAAAAAAAGACTAGAATGAATACATCTGAAAGACAGGGAAAACATGGCCATGCAGATATGAGGAGAATGAATAAATATGAAAGACAGGGAAAACATGGCCATGCAGATATGAGGAGAATGAATAAATATGAAAGACACGGAAAACATGGCCATGCAGATATGAGGAGAATGAATAAAAATGAAAGACAGGGAAAACATGGCCATGCAGATATGAGGAGAATGAATAAATATGAAAGACACGGAAAACATGGCCATGCAGATATGAGGAGAATGAATAAATATGAAAGACAGGGAAAACATGGCCATGCAGATATGAGGAGAATGAATAAATATGAAAGACACGGAAAACATGGCCATGCAGATATGAGGAGAATTAATAAATATGAAAGACACGGAAAACATGGCCATGCAGATATGAGGAGAATGAATAAATATGAAAGACACGGAAAACATGGCCATGCAGATATGAGGAGAATGAATAAATATGAAAGACACAGAAAACATGGCCATGCAGATATGAGGAGAATGAATAAATATGAAAGACACGGAAAACATGGCCATGCAGATATGAGGAGAATGAATAAATATGAAAGACATGGAAAACATGGCCATGCAGTTAGGGCCACAAAGACAAACTTGAAAACCACAATCCATTAAACTTACTCGCAGCGATCTGCATGCGACAGCATGCCAGCAAGCGGGGCGTCCGCCGTTGCAGGTCCGACCACCTGCGCTCCAGCTGCCCGATATGGCGGCGTGAGCCGAAGGAGCGCAGGCGGGCCCGAACCTCCGCATATGCGGATCGCTTCTCCCGGTTGGTGATGGGTGGAGGCTGGCTGGTTATCCGCCGATCCATCACCTCCGTAAGCACCAGCAGCTCGCGCCTGGTGAATGCAGAGGCTCTCATGACGGCAA
This sequence comes from Taudactylus pleione, assembly GCA_031769625.1. Taxonomy (NCBI): domain Eukaryota; kingdom Metazoa; phylum Chordata; class Amphibia; order Anura; family Myobatrachidae; genus Taudactylus; species Taudactylus pleione. Next base: position 10,917,228 of record JAUIMM010000368.1, on the reverse strand, counting down.
TGGAGTTTTTCTAAAAAATCATTTTTGATAAAGTGCTCAAAAATTTTATGATTGGCTAATGTATTTAGGATATTAACAGGAGCAATTCTATTGGTTAGTGTATGAGTCATGTGTTCGACAGGGCCAGAAATCTGAGGAGACTTATGATAGGCTTAATGCAGTGACATGCGTAAGCAAATTAACATAAAAAAATAAACTCCATGAAATATGCAGGGCTAAAAACAAATAGACCAATTATTTAATAGGGGTTAACATGTATTTTGACAAATAAAAGCGAATGTTTAAGCCGTACGTATTCTGCGGGTAAACACAAACACGGACATAAATAAAGTTTATTGCATTGTGTAAAAAAAACCAAAAAAACAATTAAGCTAATTGATATATTGATTGGCATGTTACGATTGAGGGAGGTAGGCAGAATAAACGAGCAGTTAATCGAAATGTCTCAGGCCAACTTCCGGGTAGTACTAGTGCGTGCGTTCCCTTCAAACCACTTCGGGGATGTACGCTCGCTATTTGGCTCGCTCGTTAGTTAGACGAGGGGTCGCCTGAGTTTGGGGAGGATGTTTTGATGCGAACGAAAATACGAGCGTGTGCCTGAATTTTAATATTTCTTTACGTTCGCCCAACGTACGAACGGCCACTTGCGTCCGGGTCTGAATCAGGGCCTAAGTCAGTGTTTAAATTTGTCCTGTGAGTGTCGCTGTTTCACCTGCTGCTATATATATATATATATATATATATATATATATATATATACATGCACAGTATATATGGATTTAGGGATTGTTATTATCATTATAAATAGCTGTACATGCTTGTCAATCGTCCAGGGATTCGTGACAATGGCACCCAGAACTCGTGTACACTTTCCTACTCTAAAGAAAACTGGGGATTGCTGCTAGAGTTCATTGTAGGACAGGGAATGAATGGATTACTGGAGGACTCAGTCATCTGTGACATATTGTATGGGTTGTATGGTTTATATACAGACATTCAAGAAGGGATCAATGTTATCTATTACCAATGAAATAAGTTTTATATAGTAGGTACTAGAGAGCAGTTATTGCTGGTATATTAGTCACTAGTGAGGACTTTACATTGCACGCTAGTTATGAGAGATGGCTTTGGTGGATATTAGCCACCAGAGTGGATCTTCACTCTGTATTACCCACTAGAGAAGGGATATTCATTGTGTAATAGTTACTAGAGAAAAGATATTCACTGTATACTAGCCATCAGAAAAGGCATGTCATTGTATACTAGCCACAAGCTAGAAGATATCAATGTACACTACTTACTAGTGAAAAGATATTCACTGTATGCTAGTCACCAGATAAAGGATCTTCACTGTATATTAGCCACCAGAAAAGTCATTGTATACTAGTCACCAGAGAGAGGATATCAATGTACACTAGTTACCAGAAAAGGGATGTCACTGTATACTAGCCACCAGATACAGGATCTGCACTATATAATAGCCACCAGAAAAGGGATGACATTATATACTAGCCACCAGAAAGGAATGTCACTGTATACTGGCCACCAGATAAAGAATCTTCACTATATTCTAGCCACCATAAAAGGGATGTCACTGTATACTAGCCATTGGATAAAGGATCTTAACTGTATACTAGTCACAAGAAAAGGGATGACATTGTATGCTAACCACCAGAGAGACAATATCAAAGTACACTAGTTACAAGAAAAGGGATGTCACTGTACAATAGACACTAGAAAGGGTATGTCACTGTATACTAGTCACCAGATAAAGAATCTTTACTGTATACTAACCACCAGAAAAAATATGTCACTGTATACTAGCCCCCAGAGAGAGGATGTCAATGTACACTAGCCAACAGAAAAGGGATGTCACTTTATACTAGCCACCAGAGAAAGGATCTTCACTGTATACTATCCACCATAGAAAGGATCTTCACTGTATACTATCCACCATAGAAAGGATCTTCACTGTATACTAGACACCAGAAGGTCCTCAACCTACTTATCAAATGACTCTTTCAGTACTTGTTTCTTTGAATCCACTTCCTCTTCACTTCCCCTATCAGCTGGAGTACCACAAGGCTCAGCCCTCGATCCTCTGCAGTTGTCAATCTATACCTCATCAGTTGGCAAACTTAGCAGCTTCTTCGGACACATCGGTGATGTCGGACGCAGTGGAGCAATGCTGTTGTATGTGAATGCGCCTGAGTTAAACTGTGCATGTGTCCTGAAGGTGTTCATACAGAGTCCCAGGGGCCTATTCATCAACACTAAATTAACATTTTTAAAGACATTTTCCTTAAATAACGTTATTTTAGTATTCATGAAGTATCTTAATGCAGGAGAAATCACTGATATCTCCTGGTTAAGTTCCCCTGCGTTAATTTCCACACTCCCCATACATCAGTATGGGGATATGGAAATTATGGTATTCATCAAATTCCGAAAATTATGTATTTTCGGAATTTGATGGAGGTACTATCCGCCACTGTGAGGTGGCGAATAGCAGGTGAAACTTACCTGCTTACAGCTGTACAGGTCCCCCGACGTCTCCCTCCGGCGCTCTGGTCCCTCCTCTGGCTCCGGAGGCTGGTCGACACTGTGTTCTCCCAGTAGATCACAATAAAAATTAGAAAAAAAAAATATATATTTTTTTGTAATCTGTACTGTGGTCTGCTGGGAGACCATATGACAGACCAGCAGGACGGAGCCGGAGGCTGCTGTGCAGACAGGTAAGTGCGGGACGGGGGGGAGGTGAGCGGAGGGGGTTGGGGGGTACACAAAATTACCGCAGCTCTAAGTAGTGCTGCGTATGCGCTGGGTTTACGTATGTAACAGCGCATGCGCTGCACGGATTCCAGCTGCGGTAATGCAGTGTAGTGAGGGAAAACTATCTATTTCCAGAAAAGCTGTCATCGCAAAAATGACAGCTTTTCGGAATAGATACTGATGGAGAGGAGGAATGATGAATTCCTCCTGTAATTAGGTAGAACTCCATGCGATTAGGCCCCCCAGTACTGATTTAGACACACGGTCTCTGAAATATATTGGGCGGTCCTGGGCAGGGACTGGAAGGTAAGGTGGCAAATGGAGATGTTGCTTTCTATGGGAGAGTGGCGTGTTTGATGATCAAAGCGGTTACGTATAAAGGTGCTCCACTGCTCACATACAAGGCCATACTCAGATGGAAGACCTGCACCTGCCATAGGGCATGTGCAAGTTTCAGTGATACGACCTATGATGTACAAAGTGATATTTTAGCGCTGTGAGAGGGCGCTTTAGTCCTTGCACATTCTGACACACGGATGTACACCAGGGAAGGGCTTTGTAGCGGCATTAGCTTAAAGTCGCAGACCCTCCATTTTCAACCACAAATGCAGCAACAGGTTTCTAATGGGACTGCTAAATGCTAGATTTACTAAGCTTCAGATGGCGTTAGCCCATATTATCCTATATGCTACTCTTTTGCATATTTTTTGGAGAGCCAATGGTCACCACTGATACATGTGCAGGCCAAGGCCTCGCATGCACAGTACACATGCTGGGTCTGAACCCGGAAGCAAAATTATAGCAGCAGCTAACACATTGCTTCGAGCCATTTCTTGGGACAGAGCTTTTTCAGACATTCACAGAATGGTAAATGAAAGCAGTAATTTATGGGTTGGGTACAATATCCCGGCGGAAGATTCCCTACGGTCACAGTGCTGGATCTGGAATCCCGATGGTCAAAATACTGATGAATGTTGGTGACTATTTTAACCATAAACCTTCCCCTATCCCACCCCTCCCGCAGCCTAACTCCAACCATCCCTTTCGGCAGCCTAACCCTAACCGTCCACTCCCGTGCCTTACCCGGACCCTCCCCCTAGTACCTAACCCAAACCCTCCCCCTAGTGCCTAACCCTAACACTCATCGTCAGGTTTCTGACTGTCGGGATTGCGGCGCCAGTATTCTGATGGCCGTCGGAATTCTGGAACCTGTATTGTGACTGTTGGAATTCAGATCGCCGGGATCCTGACTACATACCATTTTCACATTGTAAGATGGGTGTAATTATCATGCCATGCCCTTTAATCACTGAGCCACAATATATTCCATTCAGTGGTAAGATGAAGAGCCTTCTGAATAAATGCGACTGCGACTGTAGAAAAACATTCTCATAAAATAGTGTTAAACCGGGGATAAGTAGCGGTACAATAAAGTCACAGATGATATATGATAAACCATAAAATAATGGCCCCTTATACAATATTTGCAGTGTATATCTTTAAGGATGGGGACAGCATAATCACTATTACTCTGTATATGCTATTAGTGCCAGTAAAGTTCTTTCTTTTGTTAAAGGTCATAAAATGGTCTTACAACAACTTATAGGTAAATAGGAACCTACATCTATACATAGACATATCAATGGCTTTATGACATATATTTGTATTCAATAACCCCTAAAACACCTCACTCTTAATAAGGGCCAGTGCTAGCACCCAGGGTGCCCTAGGTCCTGCCTCTTCTTTTCACTGTACTACCCCAAGTAATGTGCCCCTCAGCTCCCTTTTTAATATGGGAGGACAGGAGGAGTGTTCAGTCTCCCAGCTTCTGCTCTTCTGTGTGAGGCTGGGAATGTGGAGTTGAGGTCACTGTGCAGTGCCATGCTGCCAGCCTATCACTGACATTGAAAAACAGTAGTGTGATGTGTCATCCCCCTACTTGGCCAGCATACAATATAAGGAAAGGACTGGCAGAGAAAAGGAGGGAATTGCTGCAAAAAGTTTTCAAATAATTTAAAACACTCTGTATTCCCCATTGTCAGCCTTTGATGTTGGGGGAGGGGGCAGTTGGGTGTATGTTTAATTTAAATCTCCAGACAGCAATCTGAATGACCAAGAGAAAATCGTACCGTATATTTGGGAGTGCACTCTTTGAGCTGTCTCCCTGTTTGCCTCCGGGTCCACATTAGGAATGGCCATCGACCATCGTTGGTTACCCACCTATGGAAGATGGTTTTGCTATCGATGGTGGAGATCCGATGGTGGAGATCCAATGGTTCTCCACCATGAATGTACAGAGCCCCCCGATGGTAATTTTTTTTGTACTTGGTGCTGGGATACGGAGCCTAGCACCGCCCCCAATGAGACCAATGGTACCATCGATGGTGACCATCAAAAGTAACTTAATCTGTGACCTCCCAGGAGAATGCTCTACTGTGCATGCGCTGTGTCCCAGCGTGCTCTTCTTCCCAATACTGCTCAGAGACAAGACATACGCCTGAGTGTCTCTCCTATATCAGATAGTGTCATAACATACAAGCGCTACTGTAGTAACACTTCTGGGTAATATATCTCTACAACTACCACTGCCACTAATGGTTATACTGTATACAAAAGAAAGAAATTATCAGTGAGAAAGAAATGTGTTAAGGGTGTCTCCAGATCAAGGAGCTACATCTGACTTGTATTGCTGAATCACAGGAGACTGGTTTGAACAAATCTCCAAGCCTGGGGGGCATGGCCTAGCTGTCAGGCAGATAGGACGTGTATTTGCACTGCTCCCGGGATAGTCCCTCAATTATAACGTCCCCGTGGCCCTCCTGTTGACTCTGAGGGTCCTCTGCCCCTACCTGGCCTCTTGTGGACCTGCTCCTCTTCGGTCCATGCTCCGTGGGTAGATTTGTGGCTCCGGAGACCCCACGGCCTACCTTTCCTCCAGAAGCCACAAGCTAAATTTTGGACTCTGCCGGCGCTTCCCGAGCCTGTGCTGCCGCGGCTGCCGCTCCTCATCGCTGCGACTTCGCACCTCTCTGCAGGCCTGCTCAGCCTTGCCGGGATCCCGGGTGTGACTCCATATACCCTCCTAGGCCCCGTGGAGGCGGCTGCACTGGGTGCCGTGATTCGCGGGAGGTGGCCATCTTGAGGCCTCCCTTCTCCCATACAGGACTCTCCGGATAAGGCAGGGAGTGGAAGGGGGTGCATCCGAGGGTTGGCCAGGCTGTTCTACTGTCCTGCCTGTATAACTGACCAGCCTGCTCTGCCCTGTACTGGCTCCTGATGTTACTGGCCTGCTTCTTACAGTGATAAGGCAAACAAGACTCTCACTATTAGCTTGCCTTGGAGGAGCTTCTATGTAAGATCTGTGTCGTCCCTGCACTCAGTGGACACTCAAACCTTACAATGCATGTCCTGACAGCTTTAGCCATGATATAAATATAAGGCACTGAGGGGAAAGTGTAATATGACACCCATTTTCTGCTATGCCTAGTAACCCATCTTCTCTTTACTACGTCAATTTGCTCTGATATGTTCCCTCATGGGGAGACGGAATATAGCTAAACGCCCTGCTGCCACTCCAGTTAAACCTCCACCTAACACTGCGTTCCATACTCTATTTGGCATTTCCACACCAGTGACTGGTACTCCTCCAGGTCCTACCTCTCCACATATGGCTTCAGGGAGCTCTGATGGAGGCTCTACCCCGCAGTCTCATTCACCCCATCTTACCCCACCTGTTCCTGCTATTTCGTCCGATATTAGGTAGATTCTGCAACATATACGGTCCTGGCTGACTCGACAGGACATTCAACAGGATCTATAATTATTGGAAAAAAGAATTCAGGAAACAGTCCAGACTCACATCTCCTCCATCCGTTCGGACCTCACTCACGTAGCAGAAAGAGTGGTTTCCTTGGAAGATCACGTGGATTCTGTCGATTCCCAGCTTGGCGACTGCAACATTTTGCTCTCTCGCCGCTCTTGTATATTGTTGGAAATGCAGCGTAGACTGGAGGATGTTGACAACAGGGGTAGACGAAATAATTTGCGGATCCGTGGGGTCCCCGAAGATATTACCCAGTCGGGAATTGAAGATGCTCTCACTAAAATATTTAATGAACTTCTGCAAGTTGACCCAGATACTAGGATCCAATTTGACCGAGCTCATAGGTCATTGCGCCCTAAGGGTATGCCCTCTGAAAAACCCAGAGACATTATATGTCGGCTGCACTACTATACGGTGAAGGAGCAAATTCTACGACAAGCCAGGCAAACTAAAGAGATCGACTTCAATGGATGTTCAGTACAGATTTTCCAGGACCTCTCGTGGTCAACGCTTCAACAGAGGCTCCTTCTCCGCCCACGCACAGAGGAATTGCATAAGCGAGACATTAAATTCCGCTGGGGCTTTCCGCTAAGTATACAAGTAATGCATGAGGGGAAGCTCAATATTCTTCGAGAACCTGCTGAACTGCCCCAATTCTGTTCTTCACTTGGTCTGCCTGCTGTTTCGGTCCCTAACTGGCTGGATTTATTGGATACCAGCGGCCCCTTGCCACCTCATAGGGAGACCTGGCAGCAAACTCGAGGTTCCAGAGGTAGACCGGGAAGAGATCCTGCGGCTGAGAGCGAGGAAACTACCTGATCAGGAAAGTTATGATTATCAGTAATCTCCCTTTTTGTACTCATTGCCTTTTTGTGGACGTCTCGTTGATATATGCTGTTTTTCTATACATTATAGGATGCTAGTTGCTTTTATATGTACATTTATTTGAGATCCTGTTATTTGTCTACATAGGTCCCAATAGGCCTTGAGCATTTCTTCTGTTTAGCTTGATTCTTTCCTTGGTTATCTCTAATATACTAGCTAAATGTCTTTCTATTGAGCTTACATATTTTATTGTTCTAAGCGATTATTTGTTTGTATATTAATTTAGATAGGTCCCATTTGTTTTTGGACCTATTTGGGGTGTCATGTTCATTACTACCCTCCTATTTCCCCCTACTCCATTGTGTATACAATGTCCATGGACCCCTTAGGGGCTTTCATGGCCTTTATTAAGGAGTTTCGTTTTTATGCTACTACCATTTTCAGTTTTGAATTAAGATTGCTATCATGTCCTCTGTTTTTTATGATTTGTTCTGTTTTTTTTGTTTTTTTCTCATTTCCTTTTTTCCTTCCTTCCCTTTTGTGTCTCTTTCTCCCTTGGTATTGTTTTGCTGATAGACACTATCTTTATGCAAGTAATTGATTTATGTACCCAACATTCAAGACGCTGACCCACACACTTTAATTATGGCTAAGTTATCTATTTTCTCTAACAATGTATAGGGTCTTAATATACCGGAGAAGCGATCCAGTCCAGTTGCATATGGATAAGGTAGATATAGCTTTTCTCCAGGAGACGCATTTTAAGAAAGGTGTGGCCCCGTCTTTACGTTCTCGTTATTTTCCAGTGGGGTACTTTAATGGTTTCTCCGAAGCCAAGGCTAGAAGGGTGGCCATCTTGTTTTCTAAACATCTAGTGCTTTCTGATATCTCAGTTGTGTGTATTGGAGATGGTAGGGGTTACCATAGCCAACCAAAAATATTCCCTGGTAAATTTATATGTACCCAACAGGAGTCAGTCTGGCTTTCTACGTAAGTCATTAGAATTGATAGAGGACCAGATAGAGGGCATTTGAGTGGTTGGTGGAGATTTTAATTGGGCCTTGGAGCCTTCTTTGGATGCCACTTCTGGTTCTCAGCGTACCTCTATTAAAGAGACTAAGAAATTTAGACTGACATTGCATGATTTCCAATTGGTAGATACTTGGAGACTCTTACACCTGGCAGAGAGGGATTACACCTTTCATTCTTCCCCACGTAATTCTTATTCCCGCATTGACTATTTTTGTGTAGACCATTCCCACTTAGACCTTCTTGCAGATGCCACTATTGGGCAGATTTCCAGTTCTGACCATGCCCTAATATCTCTAACTTTGTACCTTCGCAGTCCCCCCCCCGCCGCAAGTGTATTGGAAACTCAATGAGCAATTCCTTCGTGATTCCTACTGTAAAGATCAAATTGGGGAAACCCTGAGAGAGTACATTTCTCATAATGTCACGGATGATGTTTCACCCGTCTCAACCTGGGAAACTCACAAATGTGTGGTCAGAGGCAAATGTATTCAGTTAGGGTCCTATCTTAAAAAAAAGAAAACTGAACGCAGGGATGCTTTGTTATCCAAAATCCGGATGCTCAAACTTACCTATAAAAATACTATGGCCCCTGACGTGTTTGTAGAACTTCAAAAGGCTAGAAATGCTCTTAACGATTTACTATATGAAAGGGCTAGGAAAGGGTTTCGAAGTTGTCGCCATAAGTACTACCGTTGGGGGAACAAACCAGGCAAAATGTTGGCTAGGGCCCTTATAGCTCAGAGATCCCTGACTTATCTCCAATGTATCAAGGATCATATGGGCAAACTTTGTCATGCAGACAAAGATATTGCAGCAGTCTTTCAGTCCTTCTACTCTGCCCTATATAATCTGGGTCCGGATAATGCGAATTTAGATCATACAGCTCGGGTATCGCAGATCCAGAGGTATCTAGAAGAAATAGCTTTCCCTACTCTCCCTGAGGTGGTGACAAAGGCTCTTGATTCCCCTTTTACAGAAGATGAATTATCTGCTGCTATTAAGTCCTCCCCTTCTGGTAAGAGTCCCGGACCTGATGGCTTCACGCTGTCTTATTACAAGGCGTACCAAGACACTCTCTTGCCACTTTTCTTAAGGGCCTGTAATGCCGTTTCAGCGCATACCCCTTTTTCCGGTCAATCGCTTGCAGCACACATTACGGTCGTTCCCAAGGAGGGCAAGGATCCATCATTACCGGCGAGTTATCGTCCGATATCTCTTTTAAATGTAGACGTTAAGCTTTATGCAAAGCTTATAGCCAATCGGCTTAAGCCTCTTCTTCCATCTATCATCCACTCAGACCAGGTGGGGTTTGTCCCAGGTAAAGAGGTGAAAGACAATACCACCAAAGTCCTCGACTTGATACACCATGCAGTCTCCTCTGACATTCCCATGATGCTCCTCTCCACTGATGCTGAAAAGGCATTCGACCGGGTGGATTGGGGCTTCATGACAAGGGTGTTGCAGCGCTTAGGTTTTGGTGAAGTCTTCCTTTCAAAAATTCTGGCTCTATATAGGTCCCCTTTGGCCCAGATACGAGCGAACGGGATTTTGTCGACGCCGGTCCACATATCGAATGGTACTCGCCAGGGCTGCCCGCGCTCTCCTTTGTGTTTGTGTTGTGCATGGAAGCCCTGGCGAGAGCAATTAGAGCAAACCCTAATATAACGGCCTTAAAGTGGGTTCACGAGACTATCGCCTTGCCCTCTTTGCGGATGACCTGCTAGCGATATTAACTAATCCAGTTACCTCTCACCCTAACTTAATGAGAGAGTTCCAGCGTTTTGGGGATCTCTCTAATTTTAAGATTAATTATAGTAAATCTGTTGCCTTAAATGTCACCGCTTCGGTTGAGATAGTGTCTGCACTTAGTGCCTCCTTCCTGTTTAAATGGCAGGCTTCTTCTCTTAAATATTTAGGCATATGTATCCCTAGACGTGTATGTGACTTGTTTGCCCTTAACCATACACCGTTGCTTAGCTCCATTCGTAAAGAATTGGATCAGTGGAGTCTGCAAGGGTTTTCGTGGCTCGGTCGTCTAAATATTATCAAAATGAATATTCTTCTGCGCCTCTTGTATCTATTGCAGACTATACCGATTGCCCTCCCCTCTAGCTTCTTGGCTGAAGCACATACCCTCATCAGAAAATTTGTCTGGGGGGGGGGGGGGGTAGGAAGCCCAGATTTAAACATGAAGTGCTTTTTAGGCGGAAATGTCGGGGAGGCCAACAATTGCCAATGATATCCACATATCATCTGGCCATTATACTCGGTAGAGTTCTGGACTGGACTCGGGGCACCGTGGGTAAGCAATGGGTGGAACTGGAGGCGGAATCGTCCAATCTTCACTTGAACACTTTGCCATGGTGTTCTGAAATTGCTAGTTCCACACACCCAATAGTCGACCCTATATTGGAAATATGGAAAAAATTGCGTGCTAAACCTGGGATTTCTTCAGTGATATCTCCTCTTACTCCTACCCTCTATAATCCCCTTTTCCCTCCTGGGACCTCAGGGCGGTTTTCCTCCACATGGTCTGATGCAGGGATTTCTAGGGCAGGCCACCTTGTGTCCAATGGTCAATATATAACCTTTTCAGATTTATGTACCAATACTTCTCTCACAAACAAAAGTCTCTGGGCCTACACTAAGATTAGACATTTTGCCTCTTCTCTTGGGGGTCCTTCAGTATTTGCTAGGGATATGACACCCTTTGAATCTATGTGTTCGCAACGGCAGTCTCCCACACATATAATTTCGGGTATATACAAGATCTTAGTACATAACATGTTTGAAGATGACCCTCTTTTTGTAAAGGCCTGGGATAGAGATTTTATTAAAAAAGACATTCATATTAATTGGGATAAAGAGTTTCAAGTTACTAATATGTGCTCCAATAGTTTGGAGATTTTGGAAACGCAGTATAAGGTTATGACAAGATGGTACCGCTGCCCGGTCATTCTCCATAAATGCTATCCCACGGTGTCCCCTCTCTGTTGGAGATGCTTTGGGGAAACAGGTACAATGATGCACATCTGGTGGGATTGTTCACTAATTGTCCCCTTTTGGGAAGGGATAATAGCCTTGGCTTTGGAGATATTAGGCTACTCTGTACCATCTGGTCCAGACTTCTGGTTGCTCTCCCATTCTTCAGGCCCGATTTCTCTTTATAAAAAGTCCCTTCTTCGACATATTAATAATGTTGCTAGGGCGGTACTCCTAGTTCGCTGGCGCTCTCGGATTCCTCCGACAGTGTGGGATTGTTGTCAATGCCTTGACTTTTATATGACTATGGATGATGTCCTTTACTCAGCCCCTGAGAAACATTCTGAGTTTATTGCTATATGGTCCAGCTGGATTGATTTTAAATCCTCAGCCTCATATGCAGCCCTCATTCCACAACCTTAATTCCTAAATATCTCTGGTGTTCTGGTTCAGTGTTCGGTATATCCAGTGTACATTTGCCATTTCCCTCCCCCTCCTCCCCCTCTTTATCTTTCCCTCTCTGTTATTTTTCTTCCCCATCTTTTTTTTTTTCCTGATTATTTTATAGTGGAGTATGCTCTACTTTAGATTTTACTAAAATATTTTAGTTTTGGTTTCTGGTTTTTGTATGTCTAAACATGGAGCTGTATTATTGTGCTTTTTTATGTACAGTACTATGTTTTGTATTGATTCTTTTTTTTGTTACAAAAGTATGTTTTCTGCTCTGAAAATAAAGAAAATGAAGAATTTCTACAAAAAAAAAATCTCCAAGTCTGACTCTTTACTGGTGACTACACAGCCTGTGCATGCTTTACTGTGGTCAACTCCTTGGATTTGACCATAAGGTTGCTCTACTCTGAACATTTAACTTAGCCACAGCTAGAGCATTTCATCTACAGCATGCTATTTCCTATGGGAGAGTGGATCATTTGCACAAGAAGCAGCTCCTCAAGCCGCAACTATAGCTAGAGGATACAGCTCATGGCGCACTAGTGCATGGATCCCTGCGGACATTCTGTGTAAGTCCTGAGTGCACTTTTACAGCAGGACTTGACGTGCCATCCACGGACCGGGGGGAACACTATACGAGTCCGGAGCCACAGTGACAGCAGTGTGACCTGGCCTGCAATTAACTCCACACGGACCAGGTGAGTGCACAAAGCCGGCGGAGTGGCTCTCCTTCTGTGAACGACCACGGTGGGTCCCAGGGGTGTAATACAAGCCGGCCCCCCTCCCACTGACATTTGGAGAGTTGGATAACATTGCGCAATAACACTGGTTGATCCCACATAGGTAAAAACCATTTAAGGAGCTGCGATTACTATTATTACTACCTTTTGCCACTGACATTGGTGGAGGGGGATTATATTGCGGCCACAATATTGGTGTCTGACTCTGTGGAATTACATTATCAGCTGCTCACATATTACGGCAACAATAATAGTTGATTCTGTGGAACTATAACATGAGCTGCTAATATTATTGAGTCACTGGGTAAGTTAGATCTTTGGAGTCTTGGTGGAGTACTCTAGGAATCATTGTGAACGGATACTGTGTTTGGTTAGTGCAAAGATACAATGTTTTAAGCACATACCACTTTGTGACTTTGGAGGTTAGATTTTATCAATAAGCTGATCCAAATTAACCACCACTTTATATTAGCTGGTTTAGCTGATGGTTTCTTTATATATTTTATATATCTGTTATTTGGATACTTTTTTCTTACTGCATACACCGTATTAACCCTACATATGCTCCTGGCTGCATCTGTGTATTCCTGTTGTGTTCATCTACTGCACTTGCATTAACCCTGTGTATCCTGCTCTTGTCAGTAATAAGCTGATCCTGGTTAAGTGCATCTTCCTGTGTACATCCATCACACATCTGCTGACACCTCCTGCCAATATGAATGAATGATTGACATTATGTCACTAAACTTTTTTATCCCCCTTGGCGCGCTAACCTATATTGGTTCACCTAGTGGCAGCGAGGCCCCTACCCTTAATGATCTCTTGTTAGCTGCCTTTCATTTCAGTAATGTTTATTTCACCATGATCAATGAGGTCAGTGAGCTCCCTTCTTCCTTGTTTCTCCACAGAAACTATTGATGCTCTTGTCAGCTTAGGCAAAATAAACTACATATAGATTAAAGGAGTGTAGTCAGTGCTTAATTAATGGTGCTAAAAGGTGTTCAGTCATAGTTCAATGACTGGCTGCACAAAGACATGAAAATAAGTTTTATTAAAGTGTATCTTCAGGTCATGGGTCAGTTGCGGTGATAACATAAACCCATCTATGGGAAAGTGCTGCATGAATAACAGGAATTTAGACTCTGACAGTAAAGGTCATATACTCCACAGTAATTCTATGCAAACCCACCTAATTACCAAACCTAGGATGGGGTTTACATGAGCGCTGGTTATAGGTGATAAAGTATGAGGAGAGCAGGAATAGCTGACTGGTCTGGAAGGGATGTAGTTACTATATGTTATGTCTCTTGCAAACATCATTACTAGTTAGAAGGATCTTCATGGGTGATATTAAATTTTTCACCATCCTTCACAAATACTGTGCGGTCATATACAAGATGCCCATTACATTAGTATATTAAGTAGAGAGACTCTGTGTGGTTGGTTAGTTCTATAAACCAGTGACGTGCGGTGAGGTAAATGGCTGGGGAGGCACTGGCTAGTATCAGAGCCAGATTTACAGATACATATATGAATTATATCAAAAGAAAAAGGAAAATGGGGGAGACAGAGGGCGAAAGAAAACAGAGCAGTCGCACAGAAGTGTAAAAAGTTCCGGGTTGATATATAATATATAATTTAATAGGGATAAAGAACAGTCAGGGGGTGCTCCCTGGGGTAATAACAGTATTGTGAAAAAAAGAGAAGAAAAGGACCCCAACAACTGAGGCACACCCCAAACTTAAAGAAAATCACAAAATTCAATCATGGAGAAAGCTATATAGGAGAAATCTTTAAAAGTTCAACTTTATTAGTATCATTAAAACCAGTACTAGGTTTTCTAGGCAAAAGTCACACAAATGATATTAAACAGATGACAAAACAATAAAGACAGTAACAAAACATAAATATCTTAAAGTCGTGTTGCACAATAAAACGGGTAGTGGTCCTTATAAATGACCAATTTATGAAATTGAACTATTGAAAGGTCATAGAGACTATTAAGGAAATCATTCAATTGGAGGTACTCCTCCTCAAATCAATGGAAGCGATTGATGATCCCCAATAATGCAATGCTTTATAGTCATGCATGTAGATACCAAACGTAATAGTTCAATTGTGTAGTGAACTATTACTAAAGTTGGCTCTTAACCTAAATGTCGCAACACGTATCTTAATCCTCTAAATTAAGGGGTATATCCCTCATAAAGTACGGCGAAAATATAACATGACATAACACAAATGACGTGTTCTAATCAACAATAACATAATTAAAAAGCTGTATACCACAGTCAATAATTAACCCCGTATCGTCAATGGTTACTGTATAGTATATATAGAGGCGTCCCTCTATTAAATATATGAGAGCATACAGTGTATTATAGATTTGAAATGCAGAGCGTATGCGCTTAAGGGTCAGATACTGCTGTTCCACATCGATGAAATCAGAGGATGTGGAATGAGTTTCACTGTCACCAGGCATACAAAGAAACAGTGCAGACTGCCTCTGCTTTTAGTGCCACCGTATAGGTGATATCTCTGTTGCTACAGGCAGCGCAGAGACTCACCACACAGGCATCTAATGAGAGAGCAGAGAAAGAGAGAGTAAAGGTAGTACCTGTATAAAGTATGCTTTCAGACGGGTGTTAGGTAAAGGGATCCCCAGTGCGCACCGGGATCCCCCCAGCTGGCAAGCCGACGCGCGTTTCGCCGGGGGGTGGGCTTTCTCAAGGACGCTGTGAGGCAGTGCCTCACCTGCCATACACTTTTTACTACAGAGGTTTGACTATAAAAATTATTAGAATAATACAAAGAAGATATTTATAATATTTTCTTTACTTTTTTCTTAGAATTTTTATAGTCACAACTTTGGAGTATACGTAAGTATGACAGAAATGGCTCTGCCTCACCTCACTACACATCACTGGACCAGCTCCCACCTTTTATCATGGGTTATAAAAACACCCATCAGAACTTTAAGAAAGCAAAGTCACTGAGCTATATAGATAATATTGGGTCACCCTGTATATAACTTCCCAAGAAATATGACATTTATCCTCTGATTATTGACGTCATGTTAGTCTACACTTCAGGTTCCTGCTGCACTACAGCACATACACTCTATTACCCAATAGAGAAAGTGCCTGTCTGGCACTGCAGGAAGGGTTGTAACACATTAGTAAGGTACAACATATGAAGCTCCTGTATGTGAACAGAGATTTGTGAAAGGGCTAGGATTAGGAAATCCAGGGCCACCGAGAGCTGAATGGGGCCCGGGCATGACCAAATCAGGAAGGCATGGCCATGGCCCCTCCAGAATAAAAACTGAAAAAATACTATGTGTGGCACTGGAAAGGGGGACATTTGTCCTCAGCAGCTGACCCGGGCCCCTGACGGGTTCCTCTAACCAAATAATCAGTAAACGTTCCAGCCCCCTTCTCTCTGCACCCCTGAGGAATTCCTCAGATGTAGCAAAATATATATAGTGTGCTCCCATACTATCTTGGGACAATAACCATACACTATCATATCCCCCAACTGTCCCAATTTTGGTGGGACAGTCTCGCATTTTGGGCACTTGCCCACCATCCCACCTGTGGGCTGTAGAAGAGGTTGGGTGGCACTTTCTCATACGTGTGGCAAAATGGCATAGACTGACAAAGACTGGGGCAGCCCAGCAGCTCAGGGAGTGCTGGGCATGCTCCCTGAGTGACCGAAAATGGGGGCATGACTCATTGCCATGTCCTAGTGATTCAAGGCCACACACACCCCCTGACTCAATTCAATGCAATGCCCCTTTTTACTCTACTTGCTCCCAAATGTTGAGAGATATGCACAACTCTGTCCTTAATTAATAACTAACTGAAGCACAAAGGAGGAAGCCAGAATGATAAAATATTGTCTATAGTAAAAGTTTTATGCATATGAGAATAAATTCATGTTGCTTGGGGGAAACCCCCTTTAAGAAAGGAACATTTGAAGTAATGCATGTAAATAACTCACACTACATAGTAGTTTGCTTACTTTAGTACAAGAGTACACATTTCAGCTGTGCTTCAGTTAATATTAACCTACTGTATTTGGGATCAACTTGCCAAAGTCTAAGTTTGTGGACTAATGAAGCATTCTTTTAATAATTGTCACTTTTTTCTATAAATTGTTTTACTAGGAAGAAAACATTGAAGTTTGTACTTGCCCTAGGGAACACCATGAGTTGAATTCTCTAAGGTCACAAAGAGGTGGTGCCTGGTTTAGAATCAATGTTTCCCAATAGGTGTTTTTGTATAACAGTCTGAGGGCCTGATTCAGAAATGGACGGTAAGGCAATCGCAGCTGCATTCTCTCACAGATCACAGTTGCAAAAATATGCTAATGTCTTCCAAAGCTTGCCGAGCTGGTGACACCCACTGCTGCCTTCTCATATCCGGATGATGGCGTGCACTATCGCAAACATCGGTACCACTGACGCACGCCGGACAGCCATACTGCATATGCGGCAAGTGTGACCAGCCGCAAACACTGCAGCACTGCCCGATGTATTAAAGTAACAGTCATTTAAAAGGCAAAATCAACCTGGTTTTACTCTTTAAATGACTTCTACTTTAATACATGGGGCAGTCTCGCACGGGACTCGTCGATGCTTGCAGTCCACGGGCTATTACATATACCCCCTATGCTGCAATGCCCATAGGACACATAATGCAGGAATAAATGTGGTCTTTTATAAATGGTGATTGTTATTGATAAATGATTGCAGTAGTGAATAAGTGCTGCAAAGGGAAGGATACAATATTCCTAGCCTAACTCTATGCATTTATAGGACAGACATGTATAGTATTATTGTCTATTAAGCATCCTATGGGGGATTAGTGGTCACCTCTGTGGTCTTGCACACCTCCATCACACTCTGTCGCTGGGTGAAGGGGGGTGAGAATAGTCTGTAGCTCTTTAACTAGATGTTGTATATTACATTTTGTAGAATATGTAGACATAATGGCGACATTCAGAATGTTGACAATAGAATGTCCACATTCAACGTGACAACATTCACAATGTCTTCACTGAAATAATGACAACATTGCTAATGCCGACAGCCGGAATGTCAACAGAAGATTTTAGGGTTGAGGTTAAGGCACACATCCACTAAAAGACATCAAAACGACTGCACGATTACGACATTGTAATCGTGCAGTTGTTAGTCAGTCTGTGCTGTGCCTACACTGAGCGTTCAGTCGCTCAGTGTAGGCACATCAATCATCCACTACCAGGATGAACCTGACGTTATCATCAGGTTGTACAGCATTTTCGTGCGAGGATTGATGTCAGAAATGAACGGCGAGAGCGCGCATCACTGGTTGTTTCCGACATAAAACTGAACGATTAGTGCACGATTACTGAGCGATTGCACGATTACGATGTAATCAGATTTAATTTCAGGGTAATTACATCCAAATCAGGTGAACGGTGTAGGAATTACAATGGTTTCTATATGTGCCTCCCACTTTTTAAGGGGCCAAAAGTAATGGGACTATCAACTCAAAAGCTATTTCATGGACAGGTGTGGGCTATTCCCTTGTTATTTCATTATCAATTAAGCAGGTAAAAGGTCTGGAGTTGATTCTAGGTGTGACATTTGCATTTGGAATCAGTTGCTGTCGACTCTCAATATGAGATCCAAAGAGCTGTCACTATCAGTGAAGCAAGCCATCATTAGGTTGAAAAATCAAAACAAACCCATCAGAGAGATAGCAAAAACATTAGGTGTGGCTAAATCAACTGTTTGGAACATTCTTAAAAAGAAAGAACGCATTGGCGAGCTCAGCAACACCAAAAGACCCGGAAGACTATGGAAAACAACTGTGATGGATGACAGCTGAATTTCCCTGGTAAAGAAAAACCGTTGGCCAAATCAAGAACACTCTCCAGGAGGTAGGTGTATATGTGTTAAAGTCAACAATCAAGAGAAGACTTCACAAGAGTGAATATAGAGGGTTCACCACAAGATGTAAACCATTGGTGAGCCTCAAAAACAGGAAGACTAGATTAGAGTTTGCCAAACACATCTAAAAAAGCCATTACAGTTCTGGAACAACATCCTATGGACAGATGAGACAAAGATCAAATTGTACCAGAGTGACGGGAAGAGAAGAGTATGGAGAAGGAAAGGAACTGCTCATGATCCAAAACATACCACCTCATCAGTGAAGCATGGTGGTGGTAGTGTCATGGCGTGGGCATGCATGGCTGCCAATGGAACTGGTTCCCTTGTATTTATTGATGATGTGACTGCTGACAAAAGCAGCAGAATGAATTCTGAAGTGTTCGGGCAATATTATATGCTCATATTCAGTCAAATGCTTCAGAACTCATTGGACGGCGCTTCACAGTGCAGATGGACAATGACCGGAAGCATACTGCAAAAGCAACCTAAGAGTTTTTTAAGGCTAAAAAGTGGAATGTTATGCAATGGCCAAGTCAATCCCCTGACCTGAATCTGATTGAGCATGCATTTCACTTGATGAAGACAAAACTGAAGGGAAAATGCCCCAAGAACAAGCAGGAACTGAAGACATTTGCAGTAGAGGCCTGGCAGGGCATCACCAGGGATGAAACCCAGCGTCTGGTGATGTCTATGCATTCCAGACTTCAGGTTGTAATTGCCTGCAAAGGATTTGCAACAAAGTATTAAAAAGTGAAAGTTAGATTTAGGATTGTTTAGTTTGTCCCATTACTTTTGGCCCCTTAAAAAGTGGGAGGCACATATAGAAACCATTGTAATTCCTACACCGTTCACCTGATTTGGATGTAATTACCCTGAAATTAAATCTGAAAGTCTGTAGTTAAAGCACATCTTGTTTGTTTCATTTCAAAGCCATTGTGGTGGTGAATAGAGGCCAAAATATGAAAATTCTGTCAATGTCCCAATATTTATGCACCTGACTGTATACCACACCAATTTTGAAGGGGCCCTGCTATTTATATAAACTAGTATTCAGAGACACTATATGACAAAAAGGCTGCCTTGAATGCTCACCGACATAAGTCTTTGTAGCATGACTAGATATCAAAGCACTAGAGCAATAAAAATGGAATGTAGTAAGCAGGGCCATAATTAGCAGCGCTGTTGCTCTGGTTGCTTGTGGCTCCGCCCCCATGGCATGATGTGACAACGTCATGCACTGAGGGGGGGTGTGGCTGTCACCGTGCGCTGTAACACGAAGTTATGGTGCTGGTAGTGAGCATGTTTACAATCACAATGTCAACAGTGAAAAGGTTGTCACCATAATGTTAAATGTTTGTCAGTGTCTGCATTTTGCAAGTTGACATTGTGGTTGTTGACATTCTGAAAAAGGTACCAAACCTTGACATTTTGTCTGTCGACATGTGGTACCTGTCGGCATTATGGTGTTTAGATAATGACTGTCGACTTTGTGATTGTCGACAAAATATACCAAATCCATAAAAAGAAACCAATAAGCAATAACTACATGTCACATTGTGGCTACATTATTAATCACATACAGCATCACCATTTTATTCTTAACAGTTTTTCATAACAGTTTTATTACATCAACATGGCTCTATAGTAAACTGGTCAGTGTATAATGAAAGAAGAGACGGGCAACAGTTATTTTGTAACATTAGAATATATTAACTCATATTATGTAAACAGTTTATCAAATACAACATGGGTCGAGAAATTGGACAACCTTTAGTCTATAGTCCATTGCAGCCTGTGCCAAGTCGCACAAGACCCTGACCACGAGGCAGATTAGCAAAGGGACACTATTAATTACTTTTAATCAGATGCCAGCTTCAAAGGGAAATCACATTTGAAATAGCAGTGGAAAATGTTTTCCTTTACAATGTCACAATTGTGTGCCAAGAACAAGCTTTATGTGCGTCATTGCTGGTGTAGCCGGAGCTAAGGTCTGCCACCAGATCCATGCCCGAGATAACCTTATGACACAGAGGCTATGAAGGGACACGTTTAGAGAGATTCATTAAATCATGTTTCACAGGCCAATAAATCTAAAGAAAATTGTTACTTTAACAATGAATTTCAAGCGCAAGTGCCATAATCGGGCTATTGAGCATCGATGTTCCAGAAGAATACAACTACAATATAAAAGCAAAACACAGTACAGTAAAACAGCACAAACTACATTACTGTCATCGTGCACTGAAATGGATTGAAGAGGGTGTTATAGTAAGTGCGTGTGTGATTTTTTTTTTGGCTGCCAGGGATAGGCTGTCTGCAACAGCTGAGCTGACATACTGGGAAATCCATTGGCAAAGAATTCAGCAAGTCCGAGCTGAGTCATCTCTTGGGCTGCGTGACAGCTGAATGCATAGAGCAGCAGTGACTGGATTAGAAGTGCCCACGATTCCACTGACTAGAAGATTCCAGACTGCCCTTTCCAGGAAACGTCTATAACGATTAAAAAGTGCATGGGTTTGAGGAATGAACCCCTGGTATTGAACTCATATGAACCTTAGACCCGCCAGCCCTACAGTATCCATCTATTTGACTAAAGCTAGAGGCACATAATGCCGAACACTTGGAACTGCCTGTACAGGAGAACTGCCTGTCCTAAAATCAGCCGTATTGCCAATCACATTGTACAGATACACGAGTCCCTTTAACAAGATTTATTATTAGATTAGGAAAGCCAAACTTACAGTCGATATCTAAATTAATTAAGATCTCAATACAATACTCTTTTCTTTAAAAAAATAAAAATAGATTGGGGGTATTTTAGCACATATTACTTGTGTAAATACACAATGGAATCAGGCCTGCATGAAAAAGATAGGTAACCATGTGTATATAGACCAGTTGTTCTATTACAGCCGCGTATCCATTAGCAGATACAGGCACAACAGTACGATTACGACATCGCAATTGTACTGTCATTCCCCTTCCCCCTGCAGTGCCTACACTGAACGATCAATCGCACATCAATCATCTGTGGACATGGGCAATCTGTCGTTATCAGCAGATTGACCAGCATGTTCAGAAAATAATTGATGTCGGAAACGACCAGTGGGAGCGTGCTTCGCTGGTTGTTTCCGACATAATAGTGCACGATTTGTGCACGATTACTGAGTGATCGCACGATTACGATGACGTAATCTTGCAATCACTCAGTAACATTGCGTAGTGGATACGTGGTTGAGCCGTCCACACTAATTTGTATTATAGTAACCAGGAACCGTGTCAATGAGAATAGATAATGAGCAGTAGAAATAAGATCCTAGCTGTCTGTAATCCACAGGTACATAGGCAGGAGCACTTCTATCTGGGTGTGTGGATACCAGTGTGTGCCTAGGATACATCAATCAGTGCTTGCTTGCGATATACAGTACCATTTTAGTTCAATTCTGGGGAGTCCTTAATGGTATGTCTTCAGCATTAGACCCCTATCACTTATCACTGGGATCTAGTTATTGCTAACGCACAATTTGTCCCTGATAAGACCAACAGGTTTCTTGCTAAGCGCTGATGGACCTGTCACATGTAGTTCTACAGACAAAAAGTTGGCACCCGCTGACCAGTTTGTTTCACCTAAAGGAATACTTGATATAGAGTAGGTGAAAAATAAGTTATTACCGCAAAACAGATGTGTACTGTACATGGTCTTAATTATGTGGGCAGGTTTCTACAGTATTTGTTTAACTGAAGTAAATTGAAATACCAGCGCTGTAATCCAATACAACTGTAACACGTCACGACACCGTGCCCAGCCTACGCTCAGATACGCACATCTGGGTGGTTGTGACGTGGGTTTTACCTAAGCTGCCACCACGAAGAGTATTAAAATAGTGCTTTTACGTTCGCCAGACACTTAAATCTCACTTAAACTCACAGTTATTACACAAATATAGCATGGGCCTCTCCAGGCATGTAAATTCATTAGAGCACAGAGATAACGCTGATAAAGTTTTAGGATTTATTAAGAAATATCTCCAGGGATAAATTACAAGAAAAATAGGTCAATAAATAAGACATACAGTAATAAATGCACAAAATTATTACAGATAAAAGTAAAGGATAGAAAGTCAGAATCCTACGGTATGCTACACTGAGATCTTAGGGGATCTGTGCGGAGGGAGACCACCATAGAACGACATGGGGAGCACTCCTTAGCTCTCAGCTACTCCCTGGAAGTGAACACAGACAGGTAGGAGAAGCTGATTCTAATGGTTCCACATCCCCCCTCTCCCCCAGCAGCCCCCCACCCTTCCCAGGCTTAAAAGTACTTTCATTTGTTCTCCCAGGGTCTGTGTAGATGCAAATTGGCACAACTACCAGACCTGACACTCATATAACTCCCTGGACCTTGAAGGTATTTTATGATAGGAAGACTGCTAGCATGAGGTGTTACAAATGACACTTCTAGCAACCAGTGTGACAGCGTACACCCTAGGGTGAGAGCAAACATTACAGTCAGGAAGCTTTGGCTTCAAAGGCCAGGAATCACTTGACTATTTGCCCTGATTATCTTATGCAATCCAGTTTACGCAAACAGCCATTTCTGAAATATATACTTTAGGGAATTATGATAATACACACACTTTATACAGAGCACACAAAATACGTACAGTCATGACATGGGGCTTTGTTGAATCTCCATAACCCCTGGCGATGGTCACAGACCTGTCACATGTAGTTCTACAGACAAAAAGTTGGCACCCGCTGGCCAGTTTGTTTAGTCCATTGCCCTCGTTTCACCTAAAGGAATACTTGATATACAGTAGGTGAAAAATAAGTTATTACCGCAAAACAGACGTGTACTGTACATGGTCTTAATTATGTGGGCAGGTTTCTACGGTATTTGTTTAACTGAAGTAAATTGAAATACCAGCGCTGTAATCCAATACAACTCTGATAGTAGTCAGCATATGATCTTGGGAATCATAAAATACAGAAGTACATGCTGGTTTTTGCCAACTAAGAACTCTATAACAAAGCTTCTCTCAGGTGTGGGAGTAACATTATTTTAACTACAAGGAGGAGTTGAATAAGACATGTTTCAATATAACACTTACTAGTTACTAATTTTTAACTCCATTGTTAAGTGTGACTAGTGTCACTGTCACTAAGTCACTCACAAAGTCACAGACTTACTGTGACTGTCATCACAAAGCAGAAATGAATAACAATATTGTGACCATCAATTTGCATTGTGGATTACAAGGATTCATCTGTGTGTGGCTGCACAATTATTATATTGAAGGGAGCTCTGCGCAACAAACTATCAGACCTGACCTCTGCCACGTCAGAGGTAATGGCAGAGCGAGGATGGGAGGGAACAGCCAAACACACCACATGGTAATAATCATCTCATTACCTAGCTAGCACGCACTCAACATAACTCTTTCTCTGGCCTTGTCCCGACAGATAAATGCACAAAGCAGACGTCGGAAATATGGAGGAAATGCGCTTCTCTATTGTCCTTATTTGCCGTGATGCTTAGACCCCCAACTTACCAACTATGCCTGGATATTCTGTCCCCTGAAATGTTTTCTATATTTCATTATTGATTACCGGCTGGATTCCCCCACATATTAACCCTCCATGGTATCCGGTTAAAGGAACTAAAGTAAAAAGGTAGGCAATGTCTCGATAGAACCAGATGTTAGACAGGCAATGGGTCGACAGGGACAAAAGGTCGACATGGATAAAAGGCCGACACACTAAAGGTTGACATTGTAAGAAAGTCGACAGGTACAAATAGTCGACATGGTCACAAGGTCGCCATGCAAATGGCGGACATGAAAATGGTCGACACATGATTTTTTTTTGTTAGGGTTAGGCACTTACCGGAGGGTTAGGGTTACGGTTAGGCACCAGGAGGGAGGGTTAGGGTTAGGCACTTACCGGAGGGTTAGGGTTAGGCACTAGATGGGACAGTTAGGGTCAGGCACCTACCCCGACGGTTAGGGTTAGGCACCAGGAGGGAGGGTTAGGCACCAAGGGCAGGGTTAGGGTTAGGGGTAGAAAACAAAAAAACCCATGTTGACCATTTTCACGTCGACCCTTTGACCCTGTTGATCTTCTTACATGTCGAACTTTAGTGTTTCGACCTTTTGTCCCTGTCGACCTATTGCCTGCCTAACATCTGGTGTCTATCCAGACATTGTCTACCTTTTTACTGGAGATCCTCCAATCTATAACCATTCTCCATGTTAGATTTATATAAAACGTTGGCAGCAATGACATTTCAATGCCCACAGGAAATATATTTTAGAATATTGCAATAAAACAATGCGGAATTAAATGCTGTTATTTATAAATAATGGGGAATAATAATTTTGCAGTAGTGTAACCAGTGCTAAAAGAGAAAAGTTGATATAGCTGTGGCTTAGCTCTGTGTATTTATAATCCATTATAATTAATATTATCCTCCATTATGACCCTAGGAAGCATTAGTGGTCACCTCTGGGCACACTTGCTTTCCTTTCCCCTGACCAAGGACAGCTGCAGGGGGCATGGAGAAGCAAAAATACCCTGACTTTTTATCTATAGGTTCTTCACTATATTTTGATAAGTTTACTATATTTGATAGGTCCCTGTTATCTCTATAGCCTAGTTTTTAGAGTCAAAATAATCCTTTGTAGGATGGGTAGATAGAAAAAGCAAAGAAAAAAAATGACCAATATTACATAACAGTAACAATAACCTATACATACTGTACATACATATACTACTGTATATAACTTATTTTACACCATCATCATCGTCATCTTTTATTCATCCTTTATTTATTTATTTATTTTATTCAGCCTTATCACTGCAAGATTTCAATTTCCCTATATCTCTGGATTCTCATCCTGGACACCTAAGTCCTTGTATATCCTTTATATTACTGCCAGTAGCTCGTTTATAGCATTCGAAGCTGTAGTTAATGACAACTTCATGTGATATTTCATGTTACTGAAACCACAGACCTGTTCATTTTGGGAGCTATTATTTACTGATGGTACCAAAAAAAAAATAATAGGCCAGCAATACTAGTAAAATGAAAGGGTGTCGGGAGCTACCACTAACAACTAGAAGACATGTGAAGCCACATTAACTATGAGTAATCTCTCTGAACCCTTCAGCTTCACACTCTGACACAGTAACAAGCAGTGTCAGGAATCAAAAGCAAGTCAAAGAAGCTGCACACATTCTGTATAAAACCAATGCGGCTTCACATCTTGGAATCAAAGGTGGTGTCATTGGCTGAAACCATCTGTGATTCAACCTGGAATGAGGAGCATAAGGTACATGTAGGCATTAAAAAGGGCACATGGCTGTGAGTAATGGTCACTATGGTCAGAATTGCATTGTAGTAAACTGCAGGTATAATCATAAATGGTAAATAATCTACTGTATTGATGAGCTTAAAGAAAATACGGCAGGTACATGGTTCTAAATGGCAGGCTGTGATAGGCTCAGGGATATATATATATGCCAAGGGCATGAGGATAGTATGCTGGAGACAGACCTATGTATGCATATTACTATATATTGTTAGCATAAAGCTCTTAAGGTGAGTACACAATATTTACGATAATTTGCACATTCGCCCGATTTTGACACATCAGAATGACAAATCGTGTAAAATATGTCCAAATTATGAGTGTCCACTCATGATTACGATGCCAATGCACTTACCCGCGGTACAGCAGGCAAGATCTGCCAATCTCGTACACGACCCACTGAAAATCGTTAAGGACGCACGATAGATTGTTGGTCAGATTGGGCACTTTTGAGCACCATATCATGCGCTGGAGAGTGCCGGGGAACTGCCGGGGAGAGTTCAAGGGAAATCGTTCACGATATTGCATCGTGAGCACACCGTCTAGTGTGTACGCACCATTAGGGCATAGGGCTAAATGTGGTAGGCATGCATTTGTAATGCGTGGTAAGCCTGGGAATATATATTGTTGGCATAAAGCTGTTTTGCGGAGCTTAGGGCATACTTGGATACAGAGGGGATATATGGTAGGCATAGGACTATATTTTGTGGGCTGGGGCTGTTATGCAGGGCTTAGGGTTGTATATGATGGGCATGGGGCTTTATGTATTTCTCATTACCACACACAACACTGGGTTTGTTTCCCATTAGTTGTTATTGTGATTATATGGCTGCGGTAGCATTTACCTACAGCTTTAACAATAACAGTCTTGGGCTTTGCATTGTCTAAAACCAGCTCTGCCTGTACCACAGTATATTTATCTGTAAAACCTAATGTTTGCTAAATAAACCCTCCTGTTCTTAGCAGTTACTGTGTCAGCTCTGTTATACAGTTATACAGTTTTCTTTGTTTATATATGAAATATTTGCTGATGAACATTGTCATAATCGCAGCAATGTGTTTTCTGTGTTCAAATAAATGTGGGGTGACATGTGGCCTGAATTCCTCGGCGTTGGCTGCTTTTATGTCCTAGACTCACCCTGATGAGAAGGCAATAATATAAATCACAGGCAGATTGCAACATTGCCCAGAAGTCCATCTGCTACTCACTGCCCACGTAAGTTACATACATATGTCCGCCATCAGATGAACATAGGGTCAGGTTTAACAGGGTATCAAATAATTAGAGGATAATGTATGTGGTGATAGCCAGAGTAACATTTACATGAGGCCTATTTATGAAAAAAACATTTTTTTTTTGGGGGGGGGGGTACCTACAAATATTAAGTATCCCTGAAATGCAACATGGAGAGACCGCAGCAGATATCTCCGATATTTGCTGCAGTCCCTCGGTTTCCGACAGCAGCCCACCGGTGGTGTAAGTTCATCCCAGATGCCCGGAGGCAAGTTATAATTTGATGATGTGGGGTGGGGAGCCCCCTGATGGAGACTTCTCAGGTACCAGGAAGAAGTGACATGATTGGGGCAGCCGTGATTGTACACTCCGGGTACATAGTTACAGCCCTAAGTGGGGTGGGCAATGGAGGAGGTGCCCCTTCAGTGCTGGCGCCCAGTGGCAGATGCCTCCATTGTCTCCCATAGTTCTGCCCCTGCAGCCCACATATGTTTTTATGGGAGTTGCTAAGTTGTCAGATTTACCCCGTGGGTAGCTAACGCCATCTTCAAATGACATTAGCCATTGTAGCCTATGACTTACAGATCTCCAAAATTACTATCCGTTCTCCGGCAATGGCTGCCTGCAGTGAGTTAGATCTAAAATAGTCTATTATTTAGCCAGTGTATATGCTGCGTTATCACATACTCAGCAAGCAGGAAAATATACTGTACTCATAGGGGTCAATCAAATTCCATGTAATATACTCGTGAGTGCGAGTCATCGTGACAACTGGCGCACTTGATGGCAGCCCGAATTCGCATAAAAGTGCTCGCAGCCTGATAGGGCTCCAAGCAAAATGATGCAAATTCGGGCTTGGAGAACTCCGCGAAGGGTGAGAGATGCGGTGCCGTTGCCGGCGTTTTACTGCTGTTGCAACGGCAACTCATACCCTTCATGTGTAATTGGATTGAGCCCATAGAACATTAAAACTTGTGAGCAATAGAAATTGCCTATATAAAATATATTTATTGAAGGCCTCTCATACACAAAACCTATGGACTATTTATCAATAGGCCTCTTACGCAGGCTGATATTTATTCCAGCGATTAAAAATAAACAGATAAATAAAATCACTCACAAAATCACAATAAATAAAATTTACCATATAAAAAAAATATGAATGTGGAACAATGCTTTGCTGTCCCAGCAATAATGGCTAATTTATCAGTCTCTGCAGACATGCACATGTGTACACTGGCTTCCAGCACGAAACCCCTGATTTGGGCTTTCAGTTTCACTAACATGGAAAAATTAAAAAGGTTAAAAAATAGATTAAATTTATAACAAAAACATTAAAAAAAATATTTTTAAGATCACAATTTATTAAAGAAAAACTTTATTAACAGAATGAAGCATTTAAAAAAATAAAATAATCTGTTGCCGTCATCCTGGGATGCTGAGAACGGAACAAGCACTGTGACAGTGCGATACTTGTTAAATAGGCTCCACTGTGCAATGGCAAACCATAGCACCAGTGGATTTTGATAGAGCTGTTATCGCTGCAGGCTGTAACCCTTTCATGTAAGGGGTGAACAAAACTTTTAATTAGCCTCTTCATTTTTGAGAAGCAGGATTTACAGGTTACTGAGATTACATAAATGGCACAATCTGTCTTGTGTACATAAACTTAGACTGTGGTCAGTATGGACTGCATTCATTGTGTCTCTATTGAATGGACAGTCAATTTATTGAACTATAAGAACTGCATACAGTGTTTACAGCAATACTTGGCCTTATACCAGGTAACTTGTTGTCTTTGGCTAGTCATAAAATACTGTACTTGTGCTGACATATATATATACAAGCTCATGTAGTTACATAACAGCAGTACAGATTGTATCATTAGTGCTTGATCTATAATGGGTGCAGGGTCCAGGGGGGCCCCGCACCACACACCCTGTACCCATATTATTTAAAACTCACCTGTCCATGGTCCCGTATCGGGTGTCAGTGTTGCACAGAACACCGGAAAATGGCTACTGCAGCCATTTTTCTGGTGTTCTGCGCATTCGCAGTAGACTTTGGGCACACTCTAGTGCTCTGAGTTTACTGCTTCTGCGGTGGCCGGCCAGCTGCGTCAGTCGGCTGCCGGCCACGAGGGAGAGAGGAGGGGGCCCTGCACAGGGGATGAGGACTATTTCTGGTAAATGAAAGTGTAATTAATAAAAAGCAAACAGAATAATGGATTGATGACATCAGTGTTCCTTTACTATATTACACCATTGCATCTCATAAACAGGCAGACTAAGCTGCCCATACACGGTGCGATATACACCTTACAACGCAACAGGGGATCCGACGGGTGACATATCGGGCGGTCCCCACACACAGTGCGATTGGGTGGCCGACCGCCTGATATGCCACCACCCCTCCCCCCCCGCATAGCGCTGTATGGGATCACATATCTCATCCCCAGATCAACTGAACAAGCAGTAAGATCTGGAGGTGCGATGTATGACTCCACAGGAGCGCGCACTGGCCGATATCATGCTCATACATGGTACGATATAGCAGCAAAATCGCACCAATCCATTGGATCGGCTGCTATATCGCACCGTGTGACCTTTACCCAGAGGTCAGATACTATTGTAAAATCTATGCAATATAGTAAACGCTATACAAGTTGCCATAGTAGCAGGGAAGTATCTGGCCCATTTGCTGCAAGGTGAACAAAATAAATACTAAGAAATTAAGATATGAATTTATTGTGCAGATTAGGGTACATAGATACTACAGTACTTCAGTATGGGTTGGGTATGAGGTCAGAATACCGACAGCAGCATCCCGAAAGTCAGAATCCTGACACCCATAAGGAATTAAGGTAAGACTAAAGCTGCATACACATGTAAAGATTTTCTGTCCAACCATCCAACTAGTTGATTGGTTGGAATGAAAATCTGGGAACGTATGGGAGTAACTGATGATCAGCAATTTGCTCCTAAATGCTAGAAAACAGATGAAAATGGTCGTTCAGACAAGTTTGTTAAATGTTTGATCTAAACAATTTGTTCAAACAGTTTTTGTCTATTTTCCGGCGTTTGGGAGCAAATTGCTGATTGTCATTTGCTTTCATACCTTACCAGATTCTCATTCCAACCAATCAACTAGTTGGATGGTTGGACAGAAAATCTTTACGTGTGTATGCAGCTATAGTCTTACCCTTACGACTCCCTGGTGCCTAATCCTAACCTCCCCCCTAATGCCTAAACCTAACCTCCCCCTCCCCGCACCCTAAACCAAACCCTCTCCCCTAGTGCCTAACCCTAACCCCGCACCCTAACCCTTCCCCTACCGCCCGATACTTACCATCGGGATGCCGGTGGTCAGGATTCTGGTACACGGCGGGATGCTGACTACACACTACAGTATATGCCTGCGTGCACTGCACACTACAGTATATGCCTGCGTGCACTACACACTACAGTATATGCCTGCGTGCACTACACACTACAGTATATGCCTGCGTGCACTACACACTACAGTATATGCCTGCGTGCACTGCACACTACAGTATATGCCTGCGTGCACTACACACTACAGTATATGCCTGCGTGCACTACACACTACAGTATATGCCTGCGTGCACTACACACTACAGTATATGCCTGCACTAAACACTACAGTATATGCCTGCGTGCACTACACACTACAGTATATGCCTGCGTGCACTACACACTACAGTATATGCCTGCGTGCACTACACACTACAGTATATGCCTGCGTGCGCTACACACTACAGTATATGCCTGCGTGCGCTACACACTACAGTATATGCCTGCGTGCGCTACACACTACAGTATATGCCTGCGTGCGCTACACACTACAGTATATGCCTGCGTGCGCTACACACTACAGTATATGCCTGCGTGCGCTACACACTACAGTATATGCCTGCGTGCGCTACACACTACAGTATATGCCTGCGTGCGCTACACACTACAGTATATGCCTTCGTGCGCTACACGCTACAGTATATGCCTGCGTGCGCTACACGCTACAGTATATGCCAGCGTGCACTACACACTTCAGTATATGCCTTCGTGCACTACACACTACAGTATATGCCTGCGTGCACTACACACTACAGTATATACCTGCGTGCACTACACACTACAGTATATGCCTGCACTACACACTACAGTATATGCCTTCGTGCACTACACACTACAGTATATGCCTGCGTGCACTACACGCTACAGTATATGCCTGCGTGCACTACACGCTACAGTATATGCCTGCGTGCACTACACGCTACAGTATATGCCTGCGTGCACTACACACTACAGTATATGCCTGCGTGCACTACACACTACAGTATATGCCTTCGTGCACTACACACTACAGTATATGCCTGCGTGCCCTACACACTACAGTATATGCCTGCACTACACACTACAGTATATGTCTGCGTACACTACACACTACAGTATATGCCTGCATGCACTACACACTACAGTATATGCCTGCGTGCACTACACACTACAGTATATGCCTTCGTGCACTACACACTACAGTATATGCCTGCGTGCACTACACACTACAGTATATGCCTGCACTACACACTACAGTATATGCCTGCGTGCACTACACACTACAGTATATGCCTGCGTGCACTACACACTACAGTATATGCCTGCGTGCGCTACACACTACAGTATATGCCTGCGTGCGCTACACACTACAGTATATGCCTGCGTGCGCTACACACTACAGTATATGCCTGCGTGCGCTACACACTACAGTATATGCCTGCGTGCGCTACACACTACTGTATATGCCTTCGTGCGCTACACACTACAGTATATGCCTGTGTGCACTACACACTACAGTATATGCCTGCACTACACACTACAGTATATGCCTGCGTGCACTACACACTACAGTATATGCCTGCATGCACTACACACTACAGAATATGCCTGCGTGCACTACACACTACAGTATATGCCTGCACTACACACTACAGTATATGTCTGCATACACTACACACTACAGTATATGCCTGCGTGCACTACACACTCCACTATATGCCTTCACTACACACTACAGTATATGCCTTCGTGCACTACACACTACAGTATATGCCTGCATGCACTACACACTACAGTATATGCCTGCGTGCACTACACACTACAGTATATGCCTGCATGCACTACACACTACAGTATATGCCTTCGTGCACTACACACTACAGTATATGCCTGCGTGCACTACACACTACAGTATATGCCTGCACTACACACTACAGTATATGCCTGCGTGCACTACACACTACAGTATATGCCTGCGTGCACTACACACTACAGTATATGCCTGCACTACACACTACAGTATATGCCTTCGTGCACTACACACTACAGTATATGCCTGCATGCACTACACACTACAGTATATGCCTGCATGCACTACACACTACAGTATATGCCTGCACTACACACTACAGTATATGCCTGCGTGCACTACACACTACAGTATATGCCTGCGTGCGCTACACACTACAGTATATGCCTGCGTGCGCTACACACTACAGTATATGCCTGCGTGCGCTACACACTACAGTATATGCCTTTGTGTGCGCTACACACTACAGTATATGCCTTCGTGCGCTACACACTACAGTATATGCCTGCGTGCGCTACACACTACAGTATATGCCTTCGTGCGCTACACACTACAGTATATGCCTGCGTGCGCTACACACTACAGTATATGCCTGCACTACACACTACAGTATATGCCTGCGTGCACTACACACTACAGTATATGCCTGCGTGCACTACACACTACAGTATATGCCTGCGTGCACTACACACTACAGTATATGCCTGCACTACACACTACAGTATATGCCTGCGTGCACTACACACTACAGTATATGCCTGCACTACACACTACAGTATATGCCTGCGTGCACTACACACTACAGTATATGCCTGCATGCACTACACACTACAGTATATGCCTGCGTGCACTACACACTACAGTATATGCCTGCACTACACACTACAGTATATGCCTGCGTGCACTACACACTACAGTATATGCCTGCGTGCGCTACACACTACAGTATATGCCTGCGTGCGCTACACACTACAGTATATGCCTGCGTGCGCTACACACTACAGTATATGCCTGCGTGCGCTACACACTACAGTATATGCCTTCGTGCGCTACACACTACAGTATATGCCTTCGTGCGCTACACACTACAGTATATGCCTGCGTGCGCTACACACTACAGTATATGCCTGCACTACACACTACAGTATATGCCTGCGTGCGCTACACACTACAGTATATGCCTGCGTGCGCTACACACTACTGTATATGCCTTCGTGCGCTACACGCTACAGTATATGCCTGCGTGCACTACACGCTACAGTATATGCCTTCGTGCGCTACACGCTACAGTATATGCCTGCGTGCGCTACACGCTACAGTATATACCTGCGTGCGCTACACGCTACAGTATATGCCTGCACTACACGCTACAGTATATGCCTTCGTGCACTACACACTACAGTATATGCCTGCGTGCACTACACGCTACAGTATATGCCTGCGTGCACTACACGCTACAGTATATGCCTGCGTGCACTACACGCTACAGTATATGCCTGCGTGCACTACACGCTACAGTATATGCCTGCGTGCACTACACGCTACAGTATATGCCTGCGTGCACTACACACTACAGTATATGCCTGCGTGCACTACACACTACAGTATATGCCTGCGTGCACTACACACTACAGTATATGCCTGCGTGCACTACACACTACAGTATATGCCTGCACTACACACTACAGTATATGCCTGCGTGCACTACACACTACAGTATATGCCTGCGTGCACTACACACTACAGTATATGCCTGCGTGCGCTACACACTACAGTATATGCCTGCGTGCACTACACACTACAGTATATGCCTGCGTGCACTACACGCTACAGTATATGCCTGCGTGTACTACACGCTACAGTATATGCCTGCGTGCACTACACGCTATAGTATATGCCTGCGTGCGCTACACACTACAGTATATGCCTGCGTGCACTACACACTACAGTATATGCCTGCGTGCACTACACGCTACAGTATATGCCTGCGTGCACTACACACTACAGTATATACCTGCGTGCACTACACACTACAGTATATGCCTGCGTGCAGCTTTGCAATTACGAACCTTGCAGAATCAGGCCCAATGAATATGAACACACTCAGTAAATAAATGTGACCATTGTGCAACAATTTGCCCAATATTACCAGCTGGTATAAAATGATACTGCAATCCCTGTGTCAGTCCTTGTCATGTGCTACCCATACACTGCACATTGTGACACACAAAGGCATGACTAAGCATTACTTACTTATTTTAGTAGGGCCACATTCTACAATCCTTATTAAAGTCACTTTTTCTTAATACAGGTTTTCCGGTAGTCCTCTTTTTCTCATTTTTTTTTTAGTTAAAAAGCAAGTTCCCAAATTAAAAGTGCAAAGGAATAAGCTGGCCCAATATAAATTAATGTTATTATTATTATTATTATTATTATTATTATTATTATTATTATTATTATGTGTAGACCCATTAATGACATGGACTAGACGCACATCATATTCAGGTTTTGTGTCTCTGAAATTGCTGTGCATGGCCAAGAGTCTGCAAACAAAATGCCTTTGTGGCAAACAAGCTGCAGAACGGCTGTGTGCGAGTCCCAACCTGGCCGTGCCACCTTGTGAGCCCCCTCGTCTCATGTCATCCATGAACGTTCCATAAAAATATTTCTATTTATTGCTAAGTATGTTTGGTATATTGCACAAAGGAACATTTTTGTTGTTGTTGTAAGCCCGTTCTAATAGTGTTACTCACAGTTCTGCTGCACTTACACCTTAACACAGAGGTTACCAAACTCAGCCATTACAGTCCAGGCTTTAAGAATATTCATGCTTGTATCCAGATGGTTAAATCAAGGGCCCTGATCACCAGAGCTTACAATCTAATATCATATAAGTGAATGCAACAGGCACAAGTGAATTTTTGAGCAGCCATTTTATATTACACTAGTGACCCGCCCCGGGTTTGCAGTTGCACAGGAGCAATTTCATCTTGCCTAATCCCGCTGCGTGTTCATCATTGCGACCATCAACCTGGTTGGTCGCTAAGCTGTGGGTGGTAACCCACAGCTTACCTAACGGCCAGGAGGCCGCACTTCAAAAATGAAGTGGCCGCCCTCATTCAGAACGAGCGCTCGCTTCTTGCATACTTGAGGACGAATGGAGCAGAAGTAGACTTGTGGAGTGATGCAGATACACACTTGGGGGGGCAGGTGCACACAAGGATAACTTGTGCCGTCCTCTAACTGTGGAAGCCACAATAGTCTCACGAATGGAAACAGGCAGGGGGCGGAGGAGAGTTGGGGGTGGAGTCGGCCCGATAGTCAGCTGAGATAATAGGTGGTCAGTATGAAAGGGTGGCCATGGACATGCAACTCCTGTACTACCATCTAAGCCCTCTCTTCTCTGAGTCTCTGACAAGGGCCCGCAATGCTGCTGATTCCAGCAGCAACTGTTTCATACTCACAGGCAGACAGCTGCCAGTGAATAAAAAGTAGTTCACAGGTGGAATCACTAATCTGCGCAGTGCGGGGCCCTCTCTGAGCCCAGGCTTGGTACATTAGTAATGGCGTTATTACCCCCTGATGGCGGCCCTATCATAGTACTCATGCAACTGCCGTGTGTTTGCTAATTTCTAGTGCTGTAAAAAAAAAACTGATACAGCTTCCAGGATCTGCAAAAAGAAAAAACATAATTGAACTGCAATTATTCCATGAAG
This sequence comes from Taudactylus pleione, assembly GCA_031769625.1. Lineage (NCBI taxonomy): Eukaryota > Metazoa > Chordata > Amphibia > Anura > Myobatrachidae > Taudactylus > Taudactylus pleione. Next base: position 10,881,180 of record JAUIMM010000368.1, on the reverse strand, counting down.
ACACAGACTGCAAAGATTGTAAGAGCTCCACAGATGAAAGGATGGATGTATTTCTATGAGCTGCTGGTATAGAGGAAATGAAATCCAAGGTATTACATAAGACATAAGCTTTGGTTTCTATTTAAAGGTCTTGTAAGGTCAGGCAGCGCTGGCAGAGCAGGTAACAGAAGCTTCATGCAGGGCAGAGCTACGAGTTGCAATAATGATCACTTCAAATAGCTGATTCAAGCAACAAAGGCACCGAAAGGTCTTGGCAGGACCATGGTGACTCATTCCATGCCACGGGAACATTTATAACCAGATGACCATTTACTTAAAATGAACATACAGCATTTACATGTAAACAGATCACACAATAGTTACTGTAAAATACTTTTATGCATAGATGATTAACAAAAAATGGGCATGCAGTGCCAGTAATGTACAGAATATAATGACACACTCATATATTTCCTACTAAGGTTGGTAGCGCTGCTGCAGCATATTGCTATTATCAGTAACTATTTAAAATTCAGCATGGGCTCCATTTACTACAATCCACATTGTGAATGCAGATTGTAGTGTGATATTACCGACTGAATTCGCATTGCGAATATCACAAGAATTTACTAAAAATCCCTTGCAGGGACAGAGCTTATGATAAAGCTCTGTTCCTGAGAATCCCCTCCGCACACTTATCACGGTATTTTCGCAAAAAATACCGTGACAAGTGTCCGCGCATGCAGCGTGGTTCTTTTTGAAGTAGTAATTTTTCACGATTGCCTCCACGTTTAAGAGGGGCAATGTGATCGATAGGGATAACTTTGAAATCCAGTATGTTATGTCCTTTAGCTACAAAGTGTCTTGCTACTGGAGGAGTATTGACATCACAGGTTATAAAGGCCTTTTTAATTGATGATCTGTGAAGAGCGATCCGCTCTTTTAACATTCTTATAGTCTTGCCGATATAAATCTGTTTACACGGACAAATAATAGCATAGACCACGTATTTACTTTCGCGAGTCAGACGATGTCTGATATTGAAAGAGCGTCCAGACAAAGGATCATGAAATGTATCGCCTGTTAGCATAAAGTGGCAGTTTACACATCCACTACAACGGAAAGAGACAGTTTTTAAGGATAACCAATTCTGTCGGATCTTTAATCCAATATCGGAAGATGTAATTTCATCCTTAAGGTTGTTGCTGCATTTAAAGCAGAATAATGGTAGTTCATAGCTCAAACCTCCCAAGACTGGGTCCGTTTGGATGATATGCCAATGCTCTTTAAATGCACGTTTGATAATATGTGACCCGATGGAGAAGGTACTTGAAAAAATAAATCTCTCTGATTTCTCGTTAGTTGGTACTTTAGTTAACAACTTTTGTCTGTCTAGGTCCAGACATTCTTAATTGACTCCTCGATGTCAGTTTTATCATATCCACGTGATAGAAATTTGTTTCCCATATCGATCAAAGCTTGAGGTACAATAGATCGATCCGATATGATTCTCGTTACTCAGATCATCTGAGAATATGGTAATCCCCGCTTTAAGGGTGCTGGGTGGAAACTGTCGGCTGCCAGCAAGGTATTCTTGTCAGTTGACTTAGTGTAGACAGTCGTAACAAACTGTCCAAGTAAAATTTCAACAGTAACATCTAAGTAGTTAATCAACTTACTACTGAAATTTAACGTGAATTTAATATCATCACTGACGCTGTTTAATTCATCAAAAAATTTAGTAACTGCTCTTGACCCCCGGTCCAAACCAGGAAAACATCATCGATGTATCTCACAAAAAATTAGATAAATCGAGCCAATGGGTGGGACATGATGTGTTGTTTTTCAAACATGTGCATAAAAATATTCGCTTATGAAGGGGCCATATTAAACCCCATCGCCATACCATGGCGTTGTAAGAAAAAGGTATTGTCAAATACAAAATAGTTCTTATGTACGATTACGTCGATTAATAAAAACAAATAATCAACAGGTGGACCTATATAATGGACACTAGATGTGACCATTTGTCTGATCGCCTCCAACCCTAGATTGTGAGGTATACTTGTATATAAGTTAACTATATCGAGTGTAACTAATAAACAATCTGGGGATGGAGTAGGCAATCTGTTAAGTTTATTCAAAAAAAACTGTCGTATCTTTAAGATAAAAGTCTGTGTTTTGTACCACTGGTTGAAGAAGGAAATCGACATATTGAGATAATGTTTGACATAATGACCCTCTTGATGATATAATGGGTCGACCTGGAGGATTATGTAAGGTCTTGTGTACCTTAGGCAATACATATATATATATATGGGACTATAGGATGTTGTTGAATCAAAAAGCCTGCTGTGTTTTCATCTATCCAAGAATTATTTAAACCCATTTGAATAATATTGTCGATTTCATTCTTGTAGCCAGTGGTAGGATCATGCGTAAGTTTTTGATAACAGTGGCTATCAGATAGCTGTCTATATATCTCCTTAAACTAAGAAGATTTATCTAAAATGACAATGCCACCGCCCTTATCGGCAGGGCGGATGACAATGTCATTGTTTTTTCTCAAGTTAATAATAGCCTCATTTTGTTCTTTGGAAAGATTGCTAAAAGAGATTTTTATCATTTGAGCTTAGTCAAACAATCTCTTCTAACCAATTTCATAAAAGTATCAATGAAATGATTATTTATGTTCGGAACAAAAGTGCTTTTAGATCTAAAAGTGGTGGTATATGTATTAGCCATTGTTTTACAACCAAAATGATATTTAAGTTTTAATTGTCTTTCAAATTTAAAGAGGTCCACCTCTAAATCAAACGTCTTCTGTTTAAATGTTTTAACAAAAGACAAGCCTTTGGATAATACAGACAATTCGACAGGGGTGGGTTCATAAGTAGACAAATTAAATATAATCATTTCTTTTTGTCCTTCTCCTTCCTTTTGTTTTGACACTCTTTTTTAGATTGTTTTTATTGCCTCCCCTTCTGCACGGTTTTCTCCTAAATTTTCTATTTAGTTGCAAGTCACCACAGATTCCTTTAAAAAAGAACGTCTGTTATATGAGCTATCAGAATCGCTTTGTGACGTTTGTGAGTCAATATCAGTGTAAGACCTATTGACTCTGTTTTTCTTAGGTCACTGTGGGACTCGCCAAGGACGTCGAATATCATTCCCTAAAACCCATTGATATACTCTATGATCTTTATAATCATCACGTACATGTTTGTATTTATTCTTTTTAAATGTCAAGAGATCAGCTCTAAAAGAAGATATATTGGTTTCAATTTTATTTAACCAATCAACATCAGTGTCTGCCTGTAACACCTGTAAACCTGTGCTCTCACATGATTTTATTTCACTTTCTAACAATACAATGTCAGCATTAACCTGCTTAATGACTAAAATAATTAAATCAAAGGAACATTGATTGAGAATCATGCACCAATCATGACAAAAGTCCCTATTGCTGTGTCCAATAGTAGGTTGGTTTCTGATTCTGAAACCACGAGGAATAAGATTCTCTTTGTGTACTGTGTAATCCATGTAGTGATAATTTGACATGACGTTTTTTCAATTTGATTAAATCATTATATATCTCTTTTGGATATATATAGGGTCTATCGGGTTGGCACTCTCTCCACCAGGTAGAATGACCGGGGTGCCAGCAAAAGAAACCATAAATATACATCCAATAGGCAGCGGCACTCGTCGGAATTCCAAAAAAATGAATAGAGACACACCAGGTGCTTCAACATTTCGGGTTTATTCCAACTCTTCGTCATTCCTGATGAAGGGTTGGAATAAACCCGAAACGTTGAAGCACCTGGTGTGTCTCTATTAATTTTTTTGGAATTCCGATGAGTGCCGCTGCCTATTGGATGTATATATATATATATATATATATATATATATATACAGTCAGGTGCATAAATATTGGGACATTGACATAATGTTCATATTTTGGCCTCTATTCACCACCACAATGGCTTTGAAATGAAACAAATAAGATGTGCTTTAACTGCAGACTTTCAGATTTAATTTGATGGTAATTACATCCAAATCAGGTGAACGGTGTAGGAATTACAACGGTTTCTATATGTGCCTCCCACTTTTTAAGGGGCCAAAAGTAATGGGACTATCAACTCAAAAGCTATTTCATGGACAGGTGTGGGCTATTCCCTCGTTATTTCATTATCAAATAAGCAGGTAAAAGGTCTGGAGTTGATTCTAGGTGTGACATTTGCATTGGAATCAGTTGCTGTCGACTCTCAATATGAGAGAGAAAGAGCTGTCACTATCAGTGAAGCAAGCCATCATTAGGCTGAAAAATCAAAACAAACCCATCAGAGAGATAGCAAAAAGATTAGGTGTGGCCAAATCAACTGTTTGGAACATTCTTAAAAAGAAAGAATGCACCGGAGAGCTCAGCAACACCAAAAGACCCGGAAGAACATGGAAAATAACTGTGGTGGATGACAGAAGAATTATTTCCCTGGTGCAGAAAAACCCCTTCACAACAGTTGGGCAAATCAAGAACACTCTCCAGGAGGTAGGTGACTGCCAAACAGAGAAGCATGATTCGTCACTCCACAGAACACGTTTCCACTGCTCCACTGTCCAGTGTCGGTGTGCTTTACACCACTCCATCCGATGCTTGGCATTGGACTTGGTGATGTGAGGCTTGCATGCAGCTGCTTGGCCATGGAAACCCAATCCATTAAGCTTCCGCCGCACAATTTTTATGCTTACATTAATGCCAGTAGAAGTTTGGAACTCTTCAGCTATGGAATCAGCAGAGCATTGGAGACTTTTACGCACCATGCGTCTTAGCAGATGTTGATCCCGCTCTGTGATTTACATGGTCTTCCGCTTTGAGGCTGAGTTGCTGTTGTTCCTAAATGCTTCGACTTTCTAATATCACTTACATTTGACTGTGGAATATCCATTTCATGAACCGTCTTATTGCAAAGGTGGCATCCTATCACAGTACCATGCTTGAAGTCACTGAGCTCTTCTAACGACCCGTTTTGTATCACAAATGTTTGTAAATGGAGACTGCATGGCTAGGTGTTTAATTTTATACACCTGTGGCAACGGGTCTGATTGAAACACCTAAATTCAATAATTAATAGGTGTGGCCAAATATTTTTGTCCATATAGTGTATATGTATATATACTCCCAATTGCATCAATTTGGCCACTGTTTGCTGTGCACACAACACTCACACCAACGAATTCTGGGGAAGGGCAGATTGCTTGGAAAAGAGGCTTAAACAACCTCAACCCCGAATTTATATAGGGATTGAGCTAAACCACACCCATCAATACTCATAGGTTAAACCAGAAAACTAGGGAGAACTGGGTAAAAACATTAACCCTAAACCTCCCATAATTTATTCAAATGCAGTTACAGCCTTGGAGGTTTAATCTCCTTCAGGCCTATTCAGCCCTTTGTCCCTATAAAATGTACCTGTTTCAGGAAAGGTGCATTAACTGCATCCGTTTTTGTTCCAGGCCATACTCACTATTTTAAATAAACTGATCTTAAGAGTGGCAAATTCATCAAATTAAATAATTGACTGGTTTATATGAGTATAACTGTATATGTGCCATCATTTGTAAATTATGGGAATTAAAGCGTACATAAAAAATTACTGTACTTTAATTTTTTTGTACCTCCAACACAAAACTCTTATGTTGCTTATCAAGACATTTATGCGATAGAGTAACCTGGAAAATGATATTTTATCAGTCAAACGTTACTACTGCTACTGTTATGATACTGGCTTATAGCTTCAATTAGGATTTAATCAATATCTTTCATTTCCTGCCACTAAACAAGTGGTGGTGCTGCCCATAGCAACTAATCAACTTCTGTCTATCATTTTCTAGGATGCAGAAGAGAAATCACAGCTAGAATCTGATTTGGTTGCTATGGGCAACACCGCCACTTTTCTTGGAACCAAATGTAAAAGACAATAAGGTTTTCAGCAGAATTCTAGTAGTGGTTGAAAGGGAAAACCAAACCCTGGTGTGCGTTATGGAAGAGATAACGACATAACCTATTGTGCCTAGGACACACCGCTCCAGATTTTCCAATTGTAGTGCTGCTCCCTGCACTGAACTGAATAATTGACTTTAACCTCTTCACATAATTTGACAATCACATAAATTGACATTTTTAAATGCAATTATTTGAAGAACTACTCAGCAAATTTACCTTTGCAAGTACCATATTATTAATTATGGTTGGTAGCTCCTTTGGGATCCGCCTTAAGAGGGCCATTGCTGTCAATGTGAGGTCCATTGAAGGGGCAATCAACTGTGTTATTCCAGGTTTACAAAGGGGCATATTTATTAATTATCGAGTTTTATACCCCAAAATTATTATTTGTTATTGTGCCAATAAGAAATAAAGTACCGCCGGGATCTATTAAGAAACACATTCAGGAAAAGGGCTCTGACCCTGCGATGTGTAAAGTAAATTGATCGTTAATGCAATCACTTATATTTCAGGGACCCCTGGCACGCTACTGCATATGCGCGGTCATCAGACGGTGCATATGTGAGCAGCCATATTGATCCCTCTTCCAGCAAAATGTGTGATCTTTACCCTATTGTGATCAGAAATAATATCTGCTGCGGAACCCCCGTCATACTGCCTGGGGATGCTTACATTTTGTGGATATTGGGGGATTTCCCTCAAAATTAGTTTAATAAATATGCCCCAAAGTGTTACATCTGTACACTGTGGAGTTGGGAGAAAATCAAAAACAAGGTAAGTAACTACACCTGGACAAACCGAGTTACACTGGGAATCACTATGAAATACCGACGGCTGAATAGCCGCCGGTTCTCATACCGACACCGGAAGCCCGAAGGGAGGACATCCGAATATCGGCCAGTAAGTATACTAACCCTCCCCTGCCCCCCCCTAACCCTGCTTTGGAGGTGCCTAACCCTAAAAGTCCCCGGGGTGGTGCCTAACCCTAACCTCCCTCCTGGGGGTGCCTAACCCTATCCCTCCCTTCCCCTAGCCCTAATCTAACCCTCCCGGGGGGAGTGCCTATCCTTAATCTCCTCTTCCCCTATCCTAACCGGGGGATGCTTAACCCTTAATCCCCCCCAGGGGTGCCTAAACCTAATCCCCCCCTCCCCTGTGGCTACAACCAGATACATGTATTATTTTTGCATGCAAGGTAAATGCTGGCTGGTTTTGCATGCAGTCCATGAATATTGGATAGCTTTATTTTTACACTGTAATTTAGATTTGAGCTAGGACACATTCCTACCCAAATCTAAATCTTACATTTACATCTCCCACACCCGCAGTTCAATATGGTTTTGGCAGGATTTTTCCTTTGCTCCCAACATAGGGGTAAATTTACTAAAGTGAGAGTTTCAAGAAGTGGAGATGTTGCCCTTAGCAACCAATCAGATTCTATTTAACATTTAACTAGCACCTTCTAGACAATAATAGCTACAATCTGATTGGTTGCTTATGGGCAACATCTCCACTTCTAAAAACTCTCACTTTAGTAAATTTACCCCATAGAATCAGCCCTAATGTCTTTGCATAGTGCAAAACCAGCTTTACACCCTCCCCTAAATGTAATCTGATTCCAGCATTTGTTCCTTACTATGGAGCACCCACCACTTCAGAGAAATCCCACTGCCAACCCTGCAGTGTTGCTTGACCCGAGTTGGCTGAGCCGGATTAAGAAGGGGTGCAGGGTATCCCAAGGCTCCCCTTTCTCAGGGGGCCCCCGGCCGGAGCTGCTCCACAGCAGCTCTGGCGCTGTTGTCTGGGAACGATTTTGCTAATTTTCAGCCTCCACTGCCCTGTGCTGCTGCTGGAGGCTGGAGACTAGCAGAATTGGTCCCCTCCCAGGCCAGTTCGGTGGATGGCACCTGACCTGTCAGTCTTCACTTGCTCCCTCCTCCAGCGGTGACAAATCGGTGCTGCGCCTGTGCTACTGACACTTAGGGACGTCATCCCCCAAGAAGACAATGAGGAGCAGGACGTTGGACTCTGTGCTGCTGAACAGCTGGGAATCTGAGAGCTGAGAGGCCTGAGCTGAATGCTGCCCACCCTAATCAGCAGACAAAAGTGAGCAAAACTGATAAGATATGGGGCAGAGGAATCATTAAATATATTTTAGAATGGCTGGGGGGGTTCATTAAATATAGAAGTGGTTGGGGGTGAGGGGCGTTCATTAAAAATATTAATTGCTGGGGTTGAAGGGCAGTGAAGTTACTAGCACTCCTGGTCGACCGATGTAGGCCACGCCCCCTCCATATGACATCACGTGAAGGGGGCATGGCCTGCACTTGGCGCCGGGAGCTGGTGATTACAGCAATCCCTGGAGCATCCTCAGGATGCTCCGGGGTGCTGTAAGGGCAGCGCTGTGACCGTCTGGAACGTCCTAAGGATGCTCCAGGCGGCACTGCTGCAGAGATTCTAGCCAGATGCAGGAGCTGTGGGTGAGCGGCGGTGTATGCTCTGTGCGGTCACACACCCCTAGTTACATCCCTGGTGAGGGGAGATAATTAAATATATAAGGGCTGGAGGAGATCATTAAATATATTAGGGCTGGGGTTGTGGGGGATCATTAAAAAATATATAAGGGGTGAGGGGGGATCATTTAATATATACGGGATTGGGGGGCCCCACATCGCACAACCTGCGCAGGATAGTATTACTTACCTCTCCGGAGTTCTACGTCTGCGTGGGGGTCCGGTGCTGTAAAAATGACTGGAAAATGGCCGCTGCGGCCATTTTCCCCGTCGTTTGCGCATGTGTAGTACAGGGAAAATAGCCATTTTGCCGGTGACCTGCGCATACTCTATAGACTCTGGGCGCATTCTAGTGCCCAGAGTCTATACCTCCGGCGTCGGCCGCGCACAGAGCTCAGTGCGCTGCCGGCCGCCAGACAGAGAGGAGGGGCCCCATGCCGGAGACTGCACACAGGCCGCCTCCTCTCTAGAAACGCCCCTGCTTAAGTGTCCCGGGTCCCAGATAGTTCAAATTCATACATTGCTGTGAAATGTCTGCTGGTCTGTGTAATCTATGTCTGTGTTACCAGCTGTGCGTACATTTCTTTCTGCAGGTTATACACACTAGGACAGGATGTGATGCAGAATTGCAGTGGTGAGAAAAGGGATTCCTATTTATCTAAATTATTGTGTAATCAGCTTCTTCTCCACATACAAGTTGTATCATACATGCAAGTTGTATGTATGATACAACCATATTTAGAATGACCATAATGAGATAGCCAAGTCCAGACTTTTGTAAGTTTGTTACTTAAAATAGGAAAAATGTTGAGTAAGCAGTTACTTACAATCTAAAAATGAAAACATGTTTATGTACATTAGTGTAGATAAAGAGATATACTTAGACAAAGACAATACTTTCCACCATACTGATTCTGCACCCCAGCTATTAAAAGGTGCTGCACAGAGAAGCACAGCTGTGCGAGATAAAAGTGTCTGTAGAATATTATTCCCTGCTGGAAACAAATTGTGGGAATTATTAGAGCAGAACCATTCTCCAGAATAGCATATTAACCACTCACTATGAAATATAGAAAAAGAAGTAGGCCAGACTCCAGAGTATCCAAGCATATATTTTTTAGATGCACATGGTAACAATCAGTGAATTTAAAAATATAAATCAAGGGGAGTGTGGCCTAGCATGGAGCCAGCCTGAGCTCCCGGTTGGCATCTCCTTTTTGCCCTACTTTAAGCCATTTGGTCACTGTCAGAGGCTCCCACCAGACTCTATCCTGTTGCCGGCACTTGGGACTTCTGGGGGAAAGGGTCTGCGGAACCGCAGGTCACCTCTTGTGGTCATTCGGCTGCCTTGGAGTAGGCAGGGGTAAGTCTGCGGTGTGGTGAGTTTCTCCTTTAGACTCCCCATCTGAGCTCTCTTACTTCCCCCAGCCCCTACAGTCCCTTATTCCGCTCCATTTTTCCCACACCGCATCCCCCTGTTCTTCCTCACCTGTGATAGCCTGTACTGCTACAGCCATACTATCTTTCTCACTGCCCCTCCCACAAAGTGTGCTTTTGCTCCTAGAAGCCTGGTACTGTACTATACACTCTCAGTGAAAATGGAAGCATCTACTGATTTGCCCTGCATCATTCCCTGTAAGCTGCACCCTGGCTTTATGGCCTGTTGACTTCAGAAGAGGTCCCCTGCTGGGGATTGCTGAGCAGTGGCAGCCATTTTGGGTAACCTCCCTTCTGCCCTAACAGTTTGCCACCTTTTCTTTAAGTACACACTGCTGGAATAACAACAGCAGGATCTTGTGCTCTGCCTTGTAGTAATACCCATCCCTGCTTCTGTTAGCTTCAAACTAGCTGACCTGGCCTAAAGCTTGGCCTCTACTTTCACTGTCCTGTCCTGCTATGTGGACAGGCACAGACACTGGTGACCTCATGTAGGTGGTTTCTGTTCACCATGCCTTCTCTCTAATGGTGGAATGAGACCTTTATCCTCCACTCTGTCAACTGTGCTACCTTCCTCTATACCTCCCTTAATTAGTCTCTCCAATGGGAATAGAAAGGAAGATCTCACAGAAGAAGGATTCCTGAAAATCATGTGATACATCTTCACAGCCAAATCTACATTCTTATCTGTCTATTTCGCATACTACAGATACTCAAGAGGTCCTCACAGAGACTGTTCCAACTTCCTACCATGGATCGTTTTCCTTCATCAGGTGATCTTAATGCCGAAATGTCCCAATTGCGAAGTGAAATTACGGAAACACTTTCACATGTGAAGATGCTCCCCTCCAAGCGGGACATGCTAAAGCTTGAATCCCAACTACAGTATTCTCTCCAGGCCCAGCTCTCTCTAGTACAGGCTGATGTCAAGCATCTGGGTTCTTGCATTGTCTCCTTAAAGGAAGATAGAGAAACTGTTACTACCCAGCTAATCCAGCTCCGCGATAGGGCTTCCCAGCAGTCATTAGATATGAGGGCCATGCAAAATAGACTGAAAGACCTGAATAATAGAGGCGGACGGAAAAATATTCAGGTTTGAGTTCTCCCAGAAGATGTCCCTCCCTCTGGCCTTATAGATGCCCTCAACAAAATATTCATAGAAATTCTAGCTCTGGATCCTAATGAGTCTACCGTGCACATAGAGCCCTCCGACCGTAGGGTCCGGCGACTGACCATCCTCGGGACATGATCTGCTGAGTACACTACTTTTCTCAAAAGGAGGAGATTCTTTGCAAGGTTTGCAGCCTGGAGGGTGTGGAATTTAATGCCACACGTCTTCCAAGATCTCTTGTGGCGCACGCTCCAGCAACGGAGGCTGCTGAAATCTCTTACAGAGGCAATCCGCAGACTGGATCTCAAAAACAGATGAAGATTTCCATTGTCCCTTCAGGTTTCTCATGCCGGCAAGCTGATTACTTTCCAAGTTCCTTCAAACCTACCTGACTTCTGCTGTGCATTGAACCTTGATACCATTGCCCTCTCTGATTGGCAAGGCCTCTCCCTCCCAAATTCTTTCCCTCCTAGTCTACCTCAGAGAAAATGCTGGAAACAGGTTCAGCACCTCAGGAAGAAACCCAGAGGAGATGAATCCTTGCAGGTGCCTAGTTCTACATGAACTAAGGCTTGGTTGTTTTATGTCCTAGTATATGACTTTGTTGTTCTATTATATTGTACTTATATATCTCTTGGTTGACAAAGCCACTGCCCCCCAGTGAGCCCCCAGGTTGTTCCCATAATGTCCACTTGCGCTTGTACACTGTTTTCTAATATCATTGCAATTTCCTTTTTTTTTATTGCGATTGTTTTTTTTTGCTCCTTATTTCTCCTTACCTTCTCTCTCTTTACCCCTCTATTTCCTATCTGTACTTACTGCTCTGCTCCTCCAGCTCCGGTTCGTTTTGCTGTGTCTGTTTCTCCTTTTTCTCTAACCATGGCTACAGCACTCTGTGTAGTCTCTATCAATGCCAGGAGGTTGAATGTCCCTGAGAAAAGGGTCAAAGCTCTCCGTTTCTTCCATGTAAATAGGGCTGATATTGTTTTGGTTCCAGGAACCCACTTCCGTCATTCTACTTCTGCCCCACGACTCAGTAGTAAATTCTATTCCACAGTATATTATTGTAACTGTTCCCAATGTAAATCTAAGGGGGTTGCTATCCTGTTTGCTAAACATCTGCCCGTGTCTAATATTGCAGTCGATAGGTTGGAGGAGGGGAGGTGTCTGATGGTTAAATGTTCTATCTTTAATCCAGTCTTTACAATAGTAAATCTTTTTGCCTCAAACAAGGGCTAACTGGTCTTTCTCGTTGAAATTCTGGATAAGATTGATCCGCTCAAGGAGGGGATCTTGGTAGTCGGCGGTGACTTCAATTGGGCTCTGGACCACCAACAGGACATCTCTTCAGGTTCCTCTACTGTTCCAAGCCGTATAACGAGAAGGGTAAGGTGCATGCTACACATTAATCAGCTGTCCGATGTCTGGGGAATACTCCATCCCACAGAAAGGGTCTTCACTCACTATTCAAACCCACATCAGTCCTATTCCAAGATAGACTACTAATTGCTCGGCCATATACACTTCCATTTGGTACAGACAGGGTCTATAGATTTAATGCAGGGCCGTAACTAAGGGCGTGCGATCGGTGCCACCGCACAGAGCTTTGTGGGCGGCACTGCCGCTCACCCACAGCCCCTGCATCTGGCTAGCAGTCTGCCTGGAAAGGCACCCAGCAGCCAGAATCTCTGCAGCAGTGCCACCTGGAGCGTCGTTAGGACACTTCAGACATGCATACAGCTGCCCTTACAGCCCTCATAAGCATCCTGAGGATGCTCCGGGCATTGCTGTAAGTCTTGGCATTTGTGACCCCTCCCCCTCCGTGTAAATTACATTACATGGAGGGGCGTGGCTTGCACCAGGTGCTAGGACCACTAGTTACGGCACTGGTATAATAACATGATCTGACCATTCCCTGCTGCTTCTCTATCCCTTGGGTTTATGGATTCTCAATGTAGATCTTGGCGCTTTAACGAATCCTTATTTAATGTTCCCTCCTGTAGATCTTAAACATAGGAGGCCATTGATGTGCACATAGATTGTTATGTAACCTCTGATATTTCCAGCCTCACCACTTGGGAAGCTCATAAATGCGTTGTATGGGGAAAATGCTGGGTTCATACCTAAAGAAGCAACAGGTGGGACAGATAGAGCGATTATTGTAGAAAATACAGGCCCTGGAGACTACCTATAAAGCCTCCCTTTCCTCTGCTATCTTTGGGGTTCGCACATCATTAAATAAACTCCTATTAGATAAAGTCAAACAGTGTTTTCAGACGTGCCATAGTCTGTACTACCGTTGGCATAATAAGCCGGGGAGGATGCTGACCAGAGCTCTGCTAGCTGAAAGAGCTCTTTCATTTATCCCCTCTATTAAGAATGAGAAGTGTCTAGCTCACCATAACACCCATAAGATTGCAGTGGCGTTTTGCGCTTATTATTCTTCACTTTATAATTTATTACTTCCTGTGGCCTACCCAGATGTTATTGGAAAGCAACAAGGTATCAGTGCCTATCTCACTAGAATGGACTTCACTAGGCTTAGTGACCTTGCCAGTGAAGACTTGAGAAGCCTTTTACTATGCTATTTCTACTATGAACTAGTGAAGGCTATCAAATCAACTTCTTTGGTGAAAAGCCCTGGCCTGGATGGCTTTACCATCAATTACTACAAAGCTTGTAAAAACAAATGAACTCACAAATTAATCATCCACATTTGCAATGCTGCAAAATCCCTCATACAGTAGATAAGCATTGGAAGGATCATCGCCCACCTTCAAGAGCTGCTTTAGTGGGCAAAATTAACTTTATTGCCTCCATGAAATACATTACCATTTACAAAATAATACCACTACTAAGTACAACACCATCTGGTCTCCATGGTTCCACTCTCAGGTTCTACCTACCCCTCTCTGTTGATTCCCCCCTTCCTTTTACCTCTTTTCTTTTTCTCTCTAGATGAGTATCGTTCCATCTTTACTTCCGTTTTTTTCTTTTTCCACGCTTTCTTAATCACATTTAATTATACAAAAACCCTGGGGGGATGACTGAAGTACATCATTAATTCTATTTTCTGTGTTGTCTCATACAGTAGTGTTATACTAGTACACTAGCCTTATCCCAAATGAACTTGATTTGTTATTGTAAATTTCCTTTTGCCAACATGTACATTTGATTATGTCTCACATTAACAATTGCTGTGTATACTATCTCACTTTCTCCTGAGTGCTTCCCTCCTGGCCCTGACCTTTGAGCCTTTCGACCTTGGTTCGATGTGAAACTTTTCCGAGTTGGACAGCTGGTGAGTGGGGGCAAAATAGCGCCCTTCAATAATGTACGTGATAAGTGGAACTTGCATTTGGGGGAGAACGGGCGCTATTTACAGGTCTTCCATATTCTTCAATCTCTCTGTACTTCTGGTGCCCTATTTACAGCTCTTACTCCTTTTGAACATCTATGTGTCAGCCGGTTATCCCGACACATGCTATTTCCTTGATTTATAATCTCCTGTCAGAGGATACTAGCCTCTCCCCTCCTCCATTTTATTCAATTCTGGGATTGAGAGATTGGAGAAGAAATGGGGGAAGATAAATGGGAAAAAAATACTCCAGTTAGCTCATGCCTGCTCCTCTAGTGTTTTTGTGGTGGAGACCCAATACAAGTTTGTCAAGATACTCTCTCTGAGATGGGAATTGGTGTGCCGAATATTGGTTAATACTGTTCCAAGGCCCACTTCACATCTGGTGGCAATGTCCTAACCTCCAGCCCTTTTGGAAGGAGGTGCTCTGCCCATCTGCTAAAATTTTAGGGAAATCGGTCCCTTCGGACCCTATGATTTTCATCTATCCTCCAGACCCATTTCGAAATCTTGAGTGTGCCATTTGAATAATGCCAGTTATCCTGGTCCTTTCATCCAACAGTTACAGATTTGTTTAATAAATTAGACTTCTTAATGGAGATGGCAACTATGCAGCCTTTAGGGATACCTGGTTCTGTTGTATGAACTTCAAGGACTCTGGTCTTCAAAGACACCCTTAATCCCCCCCCCCCCCCCCAAGTTTCTGTGGGGCTGATCTAGGCTTTCTGGTAGTATTGTCCGTAGCTGCTGATTAAGTTTACATCTATTATAGCAATGTTATCAGCTGTTTCTGTATACCGGTCCTGGATGTTGCTTGTATATGCCATATGATTAGGAGTGATTGCCCTCTTTTCTTGTTCTTTTTCCTCTTCCCTCCTTTTTGTTTTGTTATTTTTGTCTTTATTTTCATTTATACTCTTCTCAGTCTGTATGCAGGTTTTTATATCATAGGCAGATTGATAATGTCTCTCATTGAGACTTATAGCAATTATTATGCATTTCAGTGTATTTGCTTTTTATGAAGTTCCATTTCATGTTACGCCTGCCTTAGTTTCTGGAATATATGTGTTCTACTTATTTCCCTTCTGCCATAATCCAATAAAAATATGTTGCACTAAAAATATAAATCAAACTGATGAACACTTATACAAAGCCATAACTAGAAAATCCTAGACTCCCATTTCAAAAGTATGAATGCTGCCTCTCCCCATCCAACACTTGCATTGGTCTGCCCCATTGCTAAATTTACACTGAATAGACACTAAGGACCTGATTCAGACCCGCTTGCTGGGAGCGATTTTCGCCCATCTGCCCATAATTCGCAGTGCGCGTGGGCAAGTAATTCGCTGCGATCAGATTTTTGTCGCTCGTAAGCCACTATCAGGTCGCTGCTTTGAGTGACAGATAGTGCCGTTTGTGGGTGGTAATGGGAAGGTGCTTGTAAACGGGGGAGTGGATGTGCGAACGCAGGCATGTCAGGCAGCCCGAACGCCAAAGGGCGTGCATAGTTAACAAAGTAGCATCATGGTACACGTCACCTGAAAGTATTTCAGCCAGCACTGATCGCAGTGCTTGTGGCAGGCTAAGGCACCCCCAATCAGGGCTGCGAGCAGCTATGATGGCTCTCGATGGTCCCGATTAATCCTTCATTTCCCGGAGACGATGTCTGTTGTGAGAGGCAAGGGGGCATCTTCAGACACTTGCGAACGCACTTTTCCGTAGCTTGCTAAAGCATAGTGGGCATCCTTACGCAACGCAGTGCGAGCAAATCATTTAAATATCCGGCCCCTTTTGGCCAGCGAGCGATCGCATCTTGCGAGCTGGTCTAAATGAGCTCCTAAATCCAAATCTGTCAGCATCGCATAAGCCTTCCTTTGTGGAGACCCACAGTGTCTCCCACTCGGTCCTCAGGACACCAAACTGCAGGTTTTCCAGCTCTCATAGAATCACAAAGTGAAATAATTAGCTCCAGCTGTGGTGTCTATTAGGACAATTGCTCAGTATCTGATGTAATTCGTACTGTGGACAACTTTACATTGTATGTGGCAACAGAATTAAATAGTCTTGACTCTAAAGCTGGCCCCACAGGAGAGAGAAGAAAATATGGAGAGCTGTAGAGTGGGATAAAAGCTACAGGACATCTATTCCTGAACTAGTACCATCTATAGGTTACATAGGACCACCATAGTTGTAGTATATCATGTTTGATAACTCAAATATCTGTACTTTAAATATTGAGATTCTTATAAAGCTTTACAGTGTTAAGTAATAAATTGCTTTAGATTGTAAACTCTATTCCTAACAGCAGAGGCTATGGATCTATACTTCCAGATAAATAAAACAGAATGGAGTTAAATACAGATGCAATATAAGAGCCAAATACCACTGTTACATATTTATTCCAGATTCCTAGTGCTGATGGGATTTTAAACTATTAAGAATGAGAAAATAATCTAAAATGAGATGTAGTCATCATGCCGACACCAGATTGTAAAATTTCTGCTGTTTGGCATTTGACAGTCAGTGCTTAGGCTTAAAATTGGCTGTTGACATTTTGCAAGTCGACGTTGTAGTATTTATAGAACAGTCGACAAAACACATCGAAACCATCTAAATCTAGAAATTTTTATTAATTCATACTCATCATTTGTTACTCCAAACTTGGGAAGTTATTGAAGAACAATCTCTGAGATGTTACAATTCTCAACACGGTTGCTCAATTATATATGAAGTATGTGCAGTCTGTGCCATATGCTCCACCAAGCAGAACTTCCCAGAATGTTATTTCTATGTGCACAACCTTTGGAGGTTGGTGTGGCCATAACTCAAGCCACCCAATCAGATTCTGTAATTTGCCAGGACAATTTCAAAATACAGCAAACCTTTAATTGATCGATAACTGCTACTTTTGTTAGGGGCATTGAGGGATGGGGGTTAGAGACGTACCAGTCTTGTCACCAGCAGATTCACTTACGTCAGCATTCAGCCACAACTACCAATGGAAGGAGCCCACAATTCCCAAAGTATGGCCATGTTTCCCAAAATTTGTCAGCCACCAAAACTACCTGTAAAATTCTTAATAAAATAGCTCTCTGTATCGTAACATGCACCATCTACAGAATTTGCCATTCCAAGAAATAAGTGTTGTGTAATGTAGCCTTTGATTTTCTATTGATTGCTCATTTATTCATGGCTTTAATGAAGTTTAAAAAAAAAAAAGGCTGAAGACATGGCTATAAAAAAGGTTTTTTTATTTCATTTTTTTTTTTTTTTTTTTTTAAACAAGGAAGAACAGGAAATTTTACATTTCCCACATTGTGTTTTGAACTGGAGCCTACAATAAACATTTTTCAGCACCAAAACAAAAAATAAAAAGTACAAACAGCCATAGATAAGTATCTATAAGCATACACTTAATATTGCACTTTGTTTTTCTAGAAATTTGGATTTCATTCATTCATTTATTCCTAGTTAGGAAACCATCTTGAATGCTGGACTACATATGCCAACTGTTTTGTAAGAAACTGACCAGTACATGTAATAACAAAAAGAAAATAATAATGCCTTTACACAAAGTAAATAAATATATCACAAACTTTGCAGAAGTTAAGCATTTTTGATTTACCACATTTCATGCGATACAGTGCCAGTGGCTCTAATAATAATGCTAAACCTCACATATATTTGCAGTGGCTATGAATATTGGTCAACCCTATATAGACATAAAAGTTTGCCAGTAGTTTCCTAGGCAAGTCAGGAAATTGTTCCCAGTTTTCTAAATTATGAAGGAAGAAAAAAAAAAAAAAAAAAAAGTTTAAAGAAAGGAACAAATAGTTTTGAGACAAAAAAAAAGAAATGAACTCTGAAAAATGATTGTGGAGACATAAAAGGTTATCCACATACAGAAAGCGGAGGAGAGGAAAAAAAAATAAGGGGAAAACTTCTCAAAACTACTGTCACTTCCCACTTCCTCAGTATTATGTCACATAGAGAAAACCAAACGTCAGATCAATCACTTAAACGTGACTAAAAAGTTTAGATCTTCACTTTGGAAGGGTTTTTTTTTTTTCTGTCTGGAACACTGCTAAAATTAGCTTAATTATTTAAAAAAAAAAAAAAAAAAAAAAAAAACACTTGCTTGGATATTACTTAAATGTTACAAGTTCACATTTCCTTTCCTTAGTTGGGCTGTTACAAACTTTGCAGAAGTTAAGAATTTCTGATTTACCACACTTCATGTGATAGTGCCAGTGGTGCCAATAATGCTAATCCTCATACATTTGCAGTTGCTATAAATATTGTTCAACCCTATATAGACATTATATATTCTTTAATCTGTACTATATATATTTTTTAGATGTACTTTAATCTGGCATAAACCGCATAGTAGACTAGTGACAACTAAAGTACAACTTTCAGACGTTGTATTACTAGCAGAATATCATTTTAGGACGATTTGGACTGATGCAAAGTATAAACAATTTAACACTCAACATATACGCGCTATGTATTTGTTATTTTGTAGTGACAGGGATGAAGGACCTTATAGATGCCATTCATCATTCCATAGAAAAACCTTGCTTTCCAATCAACACAATAACAATAGTATATAACCAATGGCACAAAGTCCATTAATACTGTGAATAGAAATACACAAAATATTACCAGCCCAGTAGCCCATACCTTGTGCTAACAACTATAAAATTGACATGTTGAGTGTTATCACGATTACTATTTTCTGTGCATCAACAAAACAAAATAACAGTCGTACAAATTATCGTCAAAATGGAATAGGTCTCAGTACGTGTAAAAAAAACAAAAAAAAAATTGTAATGCCCTAATTTGACTAAAAACCGTGTTGTGTACATTACTGAATTTGAAGAAAAAAACCTTATGGTAATAGGATTTTTTTTTTTTCTTAACTTTGTGCATGTTATTGGTGACACCACTCGATAATCCCCTACAAAAGTATAGTGCAACATAAAGACACAAATAGCATTCCAAATTTTGGCAAGTGATGAAATCTCCTGAGATAAAGTGATTTGTAGGAAGTCTGTAACAAAATCCTGCTTGGGGTGACAGTATAAAGGCAACAAGTCTCTGAAAGAAACTAAAGTGTACAATCGTGATGAACGCCCGATTTCCTCATGTCTTTTTTCGTTGTTGTTTATTCCTTCTGTATTATTTTCTAACTGACTGGAATTGTTGCTATTCTACAAGAGTAGGCTGCAAAACATAACAGCAATAAAGATTGGCATGAAGGCATTTGATGTGTGTAAAGAAATAACTTGCTGTATGCGAGCAGACGATGGTGCGCATGCAGCCATATTGGACAATACGAAGCATGTAAATATGCAGGTAAAGCCCGGCTACAATAAAAGAACGAGAAAATATATAAAATAAAAAATATTAGTGCATTTGTCATTGTATAGTTCTCAAAGCTTTCATTTGCTTCCTGGTGTGCACAACACAACCAAGCTAAATGAGGGAAATAAAGAAAGCTGTAGTGATTCCAAGCTGCTCTACATACACACTGAAGGTGTGCAAATTTTCAGTGTTACAGTGGAACCCGGATCTTCTTGTCACAATGCCCCGGGCATCTCGTCGCTTGGCTTGGTACTGTATGAGTGCAGCATCGTTGTGTGCCAACAGCAAGGCAATCCAACCTCCAAATTATGGAGCGCAAACTTGTTACTAAGCTGTAAGCGCCCTAGTCATGACCACAGGTCGATTCAGTTTGTAACTTCCAAGGTGGGACTCAAACTGCATTCTGTGAAAGTGAGAGTCTCCATTATGGCTGCCTTGTCATTGTCAGCAGTTAAGTTTGTCTCATCAGCTGAATATAGCAAATCCTTTCAGCGAGATGGACAGGAGGGATGTTCCTCAATGGGCTGATCTGGGTTGGGATCAACCTAAGGAAACAAAAAGAAGAAGTGGATCTAAGTCACTTTTCAGGCATAATTAACAGGGGGGGGGGGTGTAATAATATATATATATATATATATATATATATATATATATATATATATATATTTTTTTTTTACATATACGCACATTAAAGCAAAAAAAAAAGAAATAATACATACATTATATATTAAAGGAATGTCAATATCTATCTATCTATATCACATGGCCTGTAAAACCACAAGTTGCAGTATTAAGGAATGAGGTGGTCATACAATATGTAGGGCTTGATTGAGAGGTGCATGTCAACTGCATGCAAAGCAGATATGCACACAGCACCGAAACAATACGCCATGTTCAGAAGGAGAAATTGCACCTGCGCTAATCTGTCCCATATAAAGATGCACTGAGACGGATAAGCACAGCAAGAGGGAGTCTCCGTATGCTCAGAATCGGCCGCAGCATTAGCATAAAGACGAGAGAAGACACCAGTTGCCTAAAAAGGATGATGTATACAATAGCACTGATAAAATTACATTTCACCAGGCCATTATAACATACTTATTTTATATAGAACAATTGGCAGTGCTTTTACTGTGGCAAATCAAAATACATTTTGGTTACTGTGCTCTATTGTAGTTTAAAATTTAATAATTATGCTTATATAGGATTTATTTTATTATTTTTTTTCTATCTGTGCAAAAACTAATACAGTACAATGAATAACCATGTTGTTTTTTTTCGTTGTCAAACAGTGAATCCTACATAAGTACTCTTAGACGGAGTTCACAAACAAAGAGCTTGGTTGTATTGTGCAAGTTAGGTTGCGACATGGTCATTACGGTCACAGTGGTGGTGGGCAGTCTATCATATGACACAGAAATCAATGTGGTTACTGTCGCTATCCAGCTAAAAGGACTACAATAAGGGCTTGATTCATTCAATAGAATAGTTGCTTTTTTCTTCAATGCTGATTTGTAACATAGCTTCTTGTCTCAAGATAAAACAACTACATAATGGTTACTGCTTTAGAAGGTGTAATTTAAAGGATTTTACTTCTCTAAAATAAATGTGGGCAACCGAGAGCTTAAAAAAAATAAATAAATAAAAAATATTAAATCTTAAAAAGAACACTAATAACTGGCAGCACTCCCAACAACATGAGCATCACTGCTTGCATGAGGGGACTCGGGAGGTACAATTGTACCTCATATGGAATTACATACTATATGGGATACCCGGCGTTGCCCGGGTTGAAGACTGGACCTTGAAGTACATCTGCAGCCTTCATTTTTTACATTGCAGAACAACATTGGAGACCATGGCATATGAAAATGTGCTTGGAGGAAATTAGTAACTGTCGGTGCAGGTGCAGTGTGACAGTTGATCCCCTGACTCACTGCTCTTCTGTTGGAGCTCTGCCTACCCCCCACTGGTACATATCAACCTGAACAAACTCGCTGAACCCAAAATTTCAAATCACAGACTCCGCGGCCTACTTGGTGGGCACCATGTAGACCTCCATGGCCCTGACGAACTTCAAAACTTAGTTCTGGTTAAATACTACCATGGCAAATTTGGTGGCGCTTTGTACAAAACTCTGGTCATGCATAAATGACAAACAGACAGACACTTTCTCTATTAGTATTATATAGACATAGGGCACTTATATGTGTTGGATAAAATCTACTTACCTCTGAATAGAGAGGAGGAGGCAGGTAACGAAATTCTTGGATATACGCAAACAGTGGTCCTTGAAGTGCCAACTCAAAATGATCGCAAACATTAAAGGATACCAGATTTTGTCTTTGCTCTTCTGTGACAATTTCTGCATAACTTGGAGGTGCTAGAATGAGAACATATAGATATACAGTATATATTGTTAAAGAAGGTTTATATAAATAAATAAATAAATAATAAAATAAAAAAACATTAACACCTGGCTTTAAATTTCTAGCTTTGAGCCATGGTGTTGGGAAATTACAAGCGTTTAATTAAAGCTCTGGCTACTATGCAATAGTATTGCATGATCAAGTACATGCCTGTTTACAGTGACTAGCATGTGGAGAAATTGCGACACCTGTCCGAAGTGGAATGTACAAAGGATTAGGAAATTACCTTCAGGTCGCTCGGGCAGGACTAATCCCAACCAATTACTGATGCTGTACTGGCTGCTTACACTCGAAGTCCGGCTGCCAAAAGGATGCAGGGGAATTGTTCCAATGACCAATGGTAAAGTGAGAAATAAATCCATAGCGCCTGGAATATCCACATATACCTAAAAAAATAAAACAATTAAAAAAAAAAATTACTAAAAACATAAAAGGTGCTAGACAACAATTACTATAACAAATTGGTTTGCATAGGCTTTAACTGATGCAATGCGTATGTTGTCACTAACAAAGCATGACCATCACTGAAACAATGTCAGATGTATAACTGATCTAGACATTGTAGTTATTTAGTGGTAAAAATTTTACCCAAAAAAGTTTAATTGCAATCTG
This sequence comes from Taudactylus pleione, assembly GCA_031769625.1. Classification (NCBI taxonomy): domain Eukaryota; kingdom Metazoa; phylum Chordata; class Amphibia; order Anura; family Myobatrachidae; genus Taudactylus; species Taudactylus pleione. The sequence continues at coordinate 10,858,370 of JAUIMM010000368.1, read as the reverse complement.
CTCTCATATCATTGTAACTAGCCTGTGAGCAGCAAACAGGTATTATCGCTAGTTAGTAGGCCTGATTCAGAGTTGGACGCAGTGTAGAGGTCGGAAGCAAGCGTATGTTTTTTTTCAGTCTGCGCATGTGCCCAAGACTAACTGCACATTCTGTCCCAATGGTTGGCGCTGAAAGGCGCAGAACGAGTTTGGACGCAGATAGAGGCCATTTCAGTAGGCATTCCAGGGTGGTAACAGGGGGGTGGCTAGCGAGACAGCTGCGGCATGATTATAAAGGCGCAGTTGTGCTACAGAAAAAGAAAGTCGTGGCTGTATTAGGTCCACCTTTGAATCAGGTCCAGTGTATCTACAGACTTGCTAACCAGAGACACATTACATGACAAACATCTCCAAGTGAGACTCGATTGCAAGAGCTTTGCACAGCAGACACTGTGAACCTGCATGAGCAGAGGTTCCAAATCATTTAAACAAAAGAAGAGAAACCCCTTTAACTTAATGTTTCAAGTTACACCGGAAACTATATTACATTTAGTACAAAACAAAATATGTATATTATTTTCCCCCAACGATAATGCCCCTTAATCACCCACTGTTATTCATTTAATGGATGAAGTCTTTGTTGTTTCAAAGTGATGAAAGCCATAAATACCTATAAAAAAAGCATTTACCTCAGGATCCACGATATAGCAAATAAAGTAGGCAGTTTCCTAGAGTGGAGCATTATCTGGTTATACGTACCATAAGAGAATATTCCACGCGGATGATGCTGCAGTCAATGATAGAGGGGGACACGGGTGGGATTTTCAGCAGCTTGCCATTCCAGGTCTCTGTTTTTCCGGAACTGAGCGACTCTCCGCGCAAGTTGGCCACAAGTTGCTTAACCTCCTTCATTTTCCCTTTGGCATAGAAGGTCTGTGTTTGATAAATGGCTGCCTTGGGAACAACCATTCGGGAAGAGCAATTCTCAATCTCCGCAAAGATTTGAATGGATTCACCTTCAAGAAGATAAATACACAATCTTTAAGGGATTTGCAATGCCGAAGAAAAACCATTAAACAGAAACCTTAACATTATTTAGTCTTTGGTTGCTTGTATTTATCTTGGCTCTAAGCTATCAAGCGATGCTATCAGCATGTGAATGTAAAACTGACCGAGGAGGTGTGTATTTTAAGTTTTAAATCCAAATGCTTACCTGGGGTGTAGCCCTTTCTTTCTATTTTGGCACTTAGGGATATTGGACCTGAGGTACAAAACCAACAACACAGAGTTTTCTCTTTTGTGCCCGCTTGTGGTGACTGAAAAAGAAAAATAAGAAATTTTAACTAAGACATTAATTTCATCAAACAAATGCTGCTGCAAAAAAACAAAACAAAAAAAAACAAATGTAAAGAGCACCAGTCATTTGGACACTCTAGAGTCAGCCATTTTGCATCCTGAAACCAATATTCATGTATAAGCAGCCTGCCCATTTAATGGCAGCCCATAGTATCAGAGGCTCTTACAGCGAATGCTCATAAGGACATTGTTGGTTTCCAATGTAAAGTTGTAAAAATGGTTGCCTCAACTGAAGATATAAAACTAATTTTTGTTTCAGCTAGAAATAAATAAATAATAAAAAAACGCTTTTTTTTTGTAATAAAAGAACGTTTAAGTTTTCTTTCAATTTAATTAGGCAGTAGCCAGCTGAATAATAGAAGAGCTTAAGAGATTCAGACTATATTATGCCCCATGTGTTTCTATGGCTTTGAAAGCAGTGTGCCTAATTACAATTAGATCTTTTAACAGTTTTCACTGACCCCATTTTTTAGCCTAGGCTTGGATGCAGGTATGGATCTCATTTACTATTTCAATACCAATTTTTCAGTAAATTGGTTGGAAAAAGAAAAAATGTTTAAATAAATGTGAAAGTCTCAACCTTCTAACTACAATAAATTGTGAGACATTTTGAGGTAAAAAAAAAAGAAAAAATTCTTACCAGTAACGAAGGAGTGTTGATATCAATATGTTCAAACACGGTGAATTCCTTCTTTAATTTTACTGGTAGCAGCCAGGCTCTGTGCAATTCTGCTTTCACCCAATAACGTACGCTGCCATGTCTGCCTTCAAATGAGGTAGCAAGTGGTCTGCGCAGGAGAGGAAGGCAAAATTAATGACAGTGCTCGACTAAAGATTTATTTAGTCTTAAATTCAGCTTACTGGCTTTTAAATAATGTCTAAATAAGCATGTAACTATGAAACATAGTTTTTAGCAATAGGTTTGTGAAAATATAAATAAATAATTATGGCCAGTGTATCATAACAATATTCAGAGATAAATGCAGAAGAGCAATGTACTATAATATCCAATGGCAACCATCCCTTTTACTATCTGTATATATTTACAGTAAATAGGTCTTGTAGCAACTGCTTGCCATAAATACAGCTATATCAGGGAGTGGTCCAGTCTAACGCTAATGAAAGAAGCGGCACAAAATGAGATACTTACGTCTGTGGAAGCTCAAAAGTAAATGCATATTCATGGCGTCCTGAATGAATAGTGGTCAGTCCTTCTTCAGAGTTATCATCATCTAGAAAATGACAAAGATATCACATTAATGTCTTGTTTATGCAGTCATTCAGCTTATAGCACAGATCTATGCACAGGACTTTGCTACTATAGCACAATAATGGCCAGGTAAAAAAAACAAAAAAAACCCTTTAGCACTTCCTTGATGGCTAAATATTTTACAGAACACTGAGTTATTTCAGTTATTTCTGGGTTAAGCTAGGAAACAATGGATTTCAACTATGTAACAATGTACGAATTACAAAACATCATAAATATTTTTTTTTTCACAATGTATTTTTGTACTGAAAGGTAATAAAATATGTTTCCAGATCTTTAAAATTGCCTAGCAACAGACCTACATAGCTGGGGAGAAAGAACATTACGACAAGCCAACAATAAGTCTTTTACAAACAATAAAACCTAGAACATGTCGTGGAGTTCAAACCGCACCCGGATAATAGAGATATTAAGGAGGAGTCTCTATTTGCAGTAAACAACATGACCTTCCCAATCTACCTTGGCAAATTCACGCCAGACATTTTATCTCATTCTGGGTGTGAAGTGTGGGGGGAGAGGGAGGGAGTTAGAGCAGCGTGAAATCTAATCTGAATTAAGGAAAGCAAGTGTAAAAATAAAGATATAATAGTATGGAAAGCAAGCCTTAATTATAGCTATTTAATAAATGCTTGCTTATTCATGTAGTGAATTAATAGCAGATGTTAGCTAAACAAAGACTAATATATCAAAATGATTTTCTTTATGCTTGTACTAAGACAAGTTATCGAAGGAAGCTCTGTACTAAAAGGCACAAATATCTATTTTTGGATTATTCTTTTTATTTTAAAAACCAGCTTCACTTCTTTTATTTCTGCTACAAAGTTGCTTTTTGGAAATGCCAGCTCAGCAATCTCCGGCAAAAAGAGCACTAGCGGCAGTACTGTGTGGTAAACAAGTCTTGAGCTGTCAATCACAGGCAGACTCCAGCAGGAGAGGACCGGCCTGAACCGGTGCAAGCAGATCCTCAGCCAGTCTCTAATATGCATAGACATGACGTAGCTCGCTGCAGAGATGGCAGTGCGCAACCTAACCTGCTGGCCCTGCCCATATTTTCTAGTCTCTTCCGCCCCCTTCTTCCGGGTCTGCTGGAGACCATGCTGGATTGGAGTGAAGTCACAGGCAATGTGTCCCTGTGGCTGTACATTCCTCTATGCTCATTATACACACCGCCATATGCCAAGCAGCAGTTATGCTGGCCATACACGGCACGCTTTTTAACACGATTTTGGCATTTTCTACAGGTTGGTCAGACCAATCATTTGCAAATAGTTGTATTTTGAGTCTTCTGCTACCCCGATGCGCGTCCCCGCCGTCGTCTAGTTGGATCGCAGATCAGATGGTTTTGCAGAGAGATCTCAACTGATCGTGTACGATGTGATACACTTCTATGCATCTTATCCTATGATCTTAATGACCAATCGTACACCATTTGACCACATCTTATGAAGAATTTCAAGGGAAATCGTACAACTGATCTTACCAAGTTTGAATCTCACCGTGTATGGGGGCCTTTACTGACAATCATTTAAACACTAGCGCACATAGCCACCTATCACTGTAGGATCAGTCTTGCTACCTTTCCTGCGCTCTTCTATGGTGTGCGAGGAAAAGGAACAATGTTGCTGGCCGCGATAAGCCATTTCAGACAGAACACAAGTGATAAAACTAGTTGATAAAGGAAGCCCAGTGGCTGAGTCAAAACTGAATTGACACCAGGAATCATTATTTCCTTAGACACCAAACAATACATGTAGCCTTGTGCTGGGCACACACAGATAAATTGTGCAGATCTGATAAACAATACGACAGAGCGATTATCAGAGCGATGTGCAACCGTACACACTGAGCAATTTCTAATGGGAACGGGAGATCAGGGGGCCTATGTATCAAAGCTTGATTGAGATAAAATTGTGAGATATAAATCCCCAACCAATCAGCTTCTAACTTACATTTTATAGGCTGTGTTTGAAAAAATGACAGTTAGGAGCTCATTGGTTAAATCTTTTCTCACAATTTTATCTCTCATCAGGCTTTGATACATAGGCCCCCAGGAACAAGATAGTGTGTGCAGAACACCAGATCCCGACCTCACCATTGCAGGAGCATTTAAAACTTTTTAATTGGGCCTTGGGGGCCTATGTATCAAAGCTTGATGAGAGATAAAATTGTGAGACATATATCACCAATCAGCTTCTAACTTACATGTTGCAGGCTGTGTTTAAGAAATTATAGTTTGGAACTGATTGGTTGGCGATATATATTTCACTATTTTATCTCACATCAAGTTTTGATACATTTGTCCCCAATACAATTATTGTCCTGATAATTGTATAGTGTGTATCCGGCTTAACACTTGATCCCATGATGTGTGTAAACCTGTTCAGATCACCCCCTATAACCTGAGACAATATATGCCAAGCCACTCCACTTGCCTTTAAATATGTTACAAATACACACCTTTACTTGTAAACGAGATAAGAGTTATATTTAGCAGATCGGGGTAACCCATGCTATATACACACTATAATAAAAGTCAGTGCCCACAGCGGAAACTGGACAGTCACGATTAAATCACTATATGGTATACACCACCTTCCACATGGGCATGCAATCTAGATCTCTCCATACTCAGATAAATCAAATGGCCATGAAAAGTAAAGGTTTAAAAAAGTGGATATATAATAATAATAATTATTATTATTATATATTTTAGAACTAAGGCAGTTCTGAGAAGTTTCGTTCCACAATAGCTAGAGAGCCACAGGCTTTGTCAGGTCTCACTGTGACCATGGGCAGCTGGCACAGAACAACACGTTTTACTGGGGAGAATAGGCAGTGTATTGTTACACCAGATGCAGCTGCATGGGTTAAACAACCGACCCTACAACGTCACGGCCACGGCCACGCCCACCTCTCTCCACCTGCTCCCGGGTGCCCTAAGCAACAGCATCAGCCAGTCACAGAGCACAGCCGTCTCCTTGGCAACAACATAACAAAAGCCCACTTGACCAATAAGGAAAGTCATGGGTGCGGCTTTACGCCATTACCCCTCCTCTCCCATAACCAGGCTTGTGTGAGAGTCTCCTGCCGGGCTGCACGTAACAGAAGATGGGTAAAATTAACCCAGTCACTGCCGCAGTGGCACAGCTTATCCATGGCTGGATAATACAGCAAATACCTCGCATTGTCTATTCTGTACTATAGCCATGTTGCATTGTAATGTGCCACTTGTAAACCAGTGTGATCACTTGCATATGTTAAATATGTTTCGTGCACAGCGACAAAATCCAATAGAAGACATATATCCCCCGTTCTGCAAAACATTGCAACTTAGCAATGCCCCTGGACAATAGGCAAGTTCTCTCCCATTACAACGCAGCGTATTGAGTGAGGCCAGAAGACACAATTAGGAGATTCAGCATCTGCAAGATCTGGGTCATATTGGTGAGGTAACTAGTGCTGGGCAGCACACCGTGCATGGTCCCCACCAGCCACTCCTGGTTGCCTGCCCAGCCTCCCCTCTAAGACCTGGCACACAGGCATCCTCTAGCACTGCACCTTGTTGGTAGAAATGTTATTTTTGGATTCATTTTCTCTGACTGTGAGTGTGGAAGATATGAAGTCATTGGCACCAGCTGACAGCCGTACAGCCAATGCCTGGGGAGCAGAGGAGGCTCCCCCTCCCACTTCCACAGCTCTCTCCACTGACACCACTAGCCCAAAACAGGATTGAACCGCTTCTAACAAAGGCTGCTGGAAACTTCAGAAAAACAAGATGATTCCTTCACCCCCCCTCCTCCCCCCATGCAATGACTTCTCAACCCTACTGCATGTGCTAACACCCTGCACCCATTCCATCTCCATCACCCAAATATTACTGGGGATGGCTACCTCTCTTCTCCATCCCAACTTTTGTAGGTGTGTATTGCAGATGTGCACATCAGCTGTGGCATACCTGGGCACATCTACATACATGGAGCTTTAATCAATTTATACTGGAAACACCTCCCATTGATACTACATTAATAACCAAATAGTAAAACTAATCACAAAGACTATTAGCCATTTGCACATGGCTGGCATATATACTGTGAATCAGTAGAATAGTAGAACATATTTCTATAATTAAGCTTATGGGCACTCACCTCTTTCATGCCCAATCAAGATGTCCTTGTGGCTGAAATACTCCACTTCCTCAGTATAATTCTGGGTATAGGCAGTGTTAGATCCAGCATTCCTAGACTCAGTCCACCGTACTTTGGCGTGTCCCCTGGCATGGATCCTCAGAGATTTCACTCTGATCTCACCGGTAACTTCCAGATTTACCTTCCCTGAGACGGTGTCCCCGCTGGAATAGACAGGGACAGGGCTGCCATTCAGACAGTCAAAGCTTATAGTGAGACTCTTCACCTTCCCCAGCACCATGATTGTAACAAAAACGTATAAAAATAGATCTAGAAGAATCAATAAAGGAGTGGGGGGATAATAATTGCTAAGATCTCATATAAAATGTGATCTTAATATTGCACTGATAAATGCCTTGCAAAATAAACAGGCTCAGCGCTGGCAGTGCAGGTAGCTCATTGGGGCGAGAGCAGCTGCAGACTGCCACAGTGTTCTGCTCAGTGGTCTCCTTACAAAGACGGCTGTCTGCAGTGTGCCGGCTCACTTTATGCACAGCTTTGTGAAAAACAACCGCACTGCGCATGCTCCAACCCTCTGCCACTTTTTTTTTTTTTTTATAACTTATATATATGCCTCCTCTCCTATCCCTCCTTTACCCTCTGGACCCTTCTGCCAGAAAACTTTATAGGACGTGCCATTTTTTTTTATTATATTTATTTTTGCTCGTGTTTATTTCACAGCAACAGCAGCATTTGCAGGTTACACTACAGCCCTTGGTGCACATCATAGTTCATGCTGCTGCAGAGTCGAATGTGCAATGGAGGGAATGCTCCAGAAGGAATATATATATAAGAAAGGGAAAACGCTGCCAGGCTGATAAAACAAAGTATACTTGCATTAATAGATGTGGATGAATTTAGCATCAGCTCTAGTTTGGGGATCTTGCATGCAATGTTTAACATTCTCTGAGCTCCAGCTGTAAAGACGTCTGTAGTCTTCTGAATGCATAGTCATCTTCTCCTGCTGCATTTCCCCCTCTTTGCACTGTAACTTACATCATGGATAACAAACTAGGTACACACTAGACGACTTGGAAACGATGTAATGCCGTCAACGATTTCCCTTGAACTCCTGGACAAACGATCTAGCGCATTGTTGTGCAATGTAACAAACGACCAAACAATATATCTTGCATCATTTGGTGGTTAGATCGTTAATTATATAATGTAAACATATCGCCTGATCGTCCGATAGTGCGTACACACTGATGGTGCGTACATACTGGGCGATTGCACGATTATGACATCGTGATCGTGCAATTGCTCATTAATCGTGCACAAATCGCGCACTACAATGATGGAAACGACCAGCGATGCACGCTCCCGCTGGTCGTTCCCGACATTGTCCATCGCCTGAACATGCAGCACAATCTGTCGATAACGCCAGATTGTGCATGTTCAGTGATGATGGACTGTGCCTGCACTGATCGACCGATCAGTCAGTGTAGGCACTACAGAGGATCAGGAATGACGGTACGATTACGATGTCGTAATCGTACTGTCTCCCGATTGCCAAGTGTGTACGCATCATGAGAGGAATCATTAACAAGATCTTCCTGCATGTACAGAAGATCTGAAGATGCGAGGAACGACGTGGCGGGAGCGAGCATATTACGTACACACTTGACAATTTGAATGATTTGCCGTTCCGATGCGTCGGAATCGGCCAAGTCGTTCAAAATATCGTCTAGTGTGTAGGGGCCAGTGCGATAGGCACCGTACGACTTGACGGGGGATCCAACGTTTGACATATCAAGCGGTCCCCAAACATGGTGCGATCGGGTGGCCGACCACCCGATATACTGGCTACCCCCTCCCTCACCCGCATAGCGCTGCATGGAATCGCACATCGCATCCCCTGATCGACTGAACCTGCAGTAAGATCAGGGAGTGCGATGTATGACCCCACGGGTGCGCACTCGGGGCCTGATTCAGATATGGACGCTCTGAACGAGCGCTCGCTCTGAATCGGGGCATTTTTTTTTTGCGTTCAGCCTCCTGGCCGCTCGCATAGCTGTGTGTGACCACCCACAGCTATTGCGAGCGGCCAGGTTGATGGTCACGATGGTGAAGACCATCGGGCTTGCGACGAGACCCTTGTGGTAGGGTCTCGTGGCCGCAAGCCTCTCCCACTGACATCACTGGTGATGTCAGTGGGGCCGCCCGCAAACGGCAGACGTTCCTTCGGGAATGCCTCCGTTTGGCCAGCCACCCCCCCTGCCCGCCTTCCAAACGGGGCGAGCTGTCAATCACCATCGACAACTCACCCCCTTTGGTGCGAGACCCGGAGCGACGGAGCACCCGGAGCTAGCCGGGTCTCGCGCATGCGCATGACGGAGGCGGCTCTGTCGTGCGCATGCCCAGTGGGCAAACTTTGACCCGGTTGCAAGCGCTCAGCGCTTGCGACTGGGTCTGAATCAGGCCCACGGTCCGACATCAGGCTCATACACGGTGTGATATAGCAGCCAAATCGTACCAATCCATCGGATCGGTTGCTTTATCGCACAGTGTATGGGCTGCTTAAGACTGCATTTTAATATCTTACATTTGTGAAAGTTTTAACATTTTAAAGGGACCTATTTTACTCCCAGATAGGCTGTTGTACAACAAGTTGACCGCAGATCATCCCATGTATTGGCACGAAGAGACAGCAGACTCCAATCTGCATGTGAAAGGATGCCAACAGATGCAGAACAAAAAGACTGTGGGCAGGATGCAGGACGCATTGCACTCTGGATGCGATGCATTCCGCCGGTCTTCGAAGGCGTTGGTAACGCTTGTATGCATGACGATCACTGCAAAGGACCTCTCTGTCGGTAAGAGCGGCCCTTTGCAATGGAGGGACTTCCGGGTCTATGACCCAGAAGCCTCTCCGGCGTCCTTCTGCAAATGCCCAGAAGGACGCATGCACCGTGGGGGCTGTTGGGAGTGATCCGGTTGGATCCCTCTATCAGCACTCTGCGGAGAGAAGCCCATAGGCTTCTACTGGTAACGCCATCAAGAAGATGGCGTTACCCACCGCAACCAAGCCCCGGAGTACATCACATTCCGGGGCTTGGTGCATATGAGGAACCCGCATTTTGGGGATTTGACCGCATTTCTCCTCTTCCTGCATCTCGCCCTGTGTCTGAACGTGCATGCGATCATTGTATGACATTGTCACTCTAAAGGGGCCTATCCATTAGCAGATAATTTGAACGACTGTACAATATATCGTTCATCGTTCGTCATTTGCTAAAATCTGTCATGTACATGACAGATATCTTTCAGCACAGCCACCGGAATTTTCAAGGAATATCTTTTGTCTTTCATCACTCAGAAATACATCTGCTAATGGATAGGCCCCTTAATGTAGGTTTGTCAGATCTGGATATTATTTATGAGTGCCCAAATCCTGCTTTTTAAAGATTTTGCCATAAATGTCTAATATCTGGAGTGTATGGAAAGCTTTAGACCGGGTACACATCAGAAGGATCCTCTGGTCGACGGGCCGACCTAGCGCAACGTGCATATACACTGCACGATGAAGGGGTACAATGGCGTGATGTGCCATGCCATGCTGCATTTAGCAACATGGCATTGTACATGATATCTTCTGATTGACCGTGCAGCATGGCCAACCAATAGATATCGTACGACCCGCGGGAGTTCGCAATAAAGGGTACACACTGAACGACAAGCTCAATGTGTCATTTCGATTTGCCCGGAAACGACATATCGTGCCGATGTCATTCTGGTGTGTACCCAGCCTTACTCTTTGTAGATGTATTGCATTAATCAAGAATTTTTTCTACATGTGAATGTAGCATATTACCATAAAAAATGTCCACCTTGTTCCCAATTATGTCGTAATGTCAGAAATTGTGTAACGTAAATGTTATTTTGTATTGATTTTCTTGGAAAAAAAAGTTGAATACATTTTAGTGTTATTATTAAAAAGTCTTTTTTTCCTCATTAGTTGAGCATTTATGTCCCCACAAAATATAGTATATTCTAATAGTATCACAATTAAAAGCTCTACAGGTCTTGGAAAAAAAACAACAACATTTTTTGTGTAGTTATTCTTTGTGATGCTGGCATATCATCAAACTGTAAACATTGATCTAGTCATAAATAGGAGAAATCGCTTGAGACATGAAGGGATAGTATTGTATGTCCACACCCTTAGGTCAGTTAGTATTTATTTTATTTATAGCGCTCACCCATACTACGCAGCGCTTGACAGAGAATGGTCATTCACATCAGTCCCTGCCCCACTGGAGCTTACAATTTCAGTATATTCCCTATTATATGGACACACACTCACTAGGCTTGACCTTTTGTCAGAAGCCAATTAACCTACCAATATGTTTTTAAAGTTTGGGAGGAAACAGGAGCGTGAGGACAAAAAAGCTACACAAACTTGGAGAGAGCATGCAAACTCCACCCATATAGTGCCTTGGTCAGGGATTGAATTAATGAAGCTGTATGGCAGAATTGCTAACCACTACAGTAACCGTGCTGCCCAGTTATACAAGAAACAGTGACACAGTGAATCCAAGACAAGTTTTACTTTCATCTCAGAGACACACGAGGGGCTACGGCTTAAGGGCCTGATTCAGAGCCGCTCGTTCGCTCCGAGCGATGTTCGCACAACTGCGCATGCATATGGGTCGTAATGCGCATGCGCCAACCAGTCATTGCGGTCGGAAATCGAGCGCTCGCAAAACAGTGAGTGCCTGCTAATTTGAGTGACAGAATGAGGCGTTTGTGGGTGGTAACAAGGGAAGGTGCTTGAAAACGGGGAGTGGTGATCCGAACGCAGGCGTGCCAAATGGTCAAAACGGGCGTTTTAAGGGTGTGCATAATTAACAAAGCAGCGTCATCGACCACGTCACTTGGTTGTTTCTTAGCCTGAACTGTTCGCATGATTGCGGTAGGAAAATCCAACCACAAGCACTGCGAGCAGTTCAGATGCCTTTCGATGTACTCGATTAATCTAATAAATAGCGGAGATGACGTATGATGCGAATGGCCAAGGGGCGTCTTTACAAAATAACGAGCGCATGTTTCGTTCGCTCGCTCAGACATAGAGGCGTCAACAGGCCGCAAAGAGCGAGCGCTCAATTTAAATAGCCGGCCCCTTTTTCTGAATGAGCGAACGCAAATAGCGTCCGGCTCTGAATCAGGCCCAAAGTCTGTGGCAGACCGTGGATGGAACGGGGCCTACTGGTAAGCTGCTCCACCCCCGCACAGGCTTAACGAGGGCCTCCAGGGCGCTGAGCAGATATGCATTGCTGGACCCTCCTCCTCCCCCACCCGATTTTTTGTTTGGGCCCCACCGACTGCTCGTTAACTCACTGCCGACCGCCCGATAAGCCGGCTCCCCCCTCTCTCACCCGCATATCAATCCATGGGATTGCACATTGCATTCCTTGATCTTAAGGTTCTGCAGAAAGATCAGGGGGTGCGATGTATGACCCCACTTGAGCGCGCTCGGCCCGACATCAGGGCCATACACGGTGCGATATAGCAGGCAAATCGCACCAATCAGTCGGATCGGCTGCTTTATCGCCCCGTGTATGGGGTCCTTAGGTTTAATTGTTTATTTTATCATGCAGAACGAATATACATTTATCTAAAGTCTTGCATATATATATTGTGAATGCAGTATTTTCATGTACTTCTAAATATAGAACACAATAAATGCACAATGATCTATGTTATTCATTATTTTGTATTATCAGAGAATAGGAAGCTGACTTGCCCCAGGTCTTCTCTCTAGCAACCATGTGGTTGTGGCCCAGTTACATAGGTACTCACCAGAGGTTCATCAGAAAGCTTACACTGCCAGAAGTGGGAACTAGTTATCTCAAAATAATTTTTTTTGTAATCAAATGAAATAGAATTGACATGAATGTGATATAATTCATAGCTGACTAAACGTATTATTTTGTAAGCTTTCACAACTGTCCTTATCAGAGTAAATGATTTGTCTGTAGAACAGAGTATATGTGTCTTTGTTTCTACAATGAGGTGACAGCTACGGGATGCAATAAGGAAACCGGCTGACATGATCCCAACAGCCGGCTTCCCGACTGCTTTATCCCGACGTGGGTTAAATGACAGACATCTATATCTAGACACCTGTCATCTTCCCGACGCCGGGAGACAGGCGCTCGGTATCCCGATCGCAGGGATGCCGGGCGCCGCGAGCGGGGGGGGTAGGGTTAGGTTTAGCCAGGGTCTGATCAGCTGTCAGGCTGCCACTGCCGAGAATCGAGCCATACGGCCAGCGGTATTTCATACCAATTCCACATCTACATATGTATCATTATCATTATTATTATTATTATTATTATTATTATTATTATTATTAAGAAGTTACTTATACAGTGCCAGCATATTCTGTTGCGCTTTACAATTGGGAACAAACTGTAATAAATAAACCAAGACTGGGTAATAATAGACAGACATAGAGGTAGGAGGGCCCTGCTGGCAAGCTTACCATCTATAGGAAAATCTGGATTGGTGATCCCTAATGCATATTGGTCCATTCAGATTGCAGAGTTTCTTGGTGAGCTGTATGATCCAGTCACACACGTATATATGTACAATAGCCTAACAATCTGCCAAAACTTACTGAGAATGGCATAGTAACCATTAAACTCCATGTGTTAGAAAATTCAGTTAGGATAGCTAATTTGTCAGAGTGCGAGGCTTGTACAATCTGTGACACTGAGCTTTTAGCCAAATGTGCTCATGGTTTCCTCCAGGCTGCACGGTAGAAGTGTGAGATATAGATAGACCTAGGCTAAGGCTGACCGCAGAGTAACCTTAAGCTTGACTTCCAAGATGAACTGGGCTGTAGGTTGTAGATAGCTACTCCCAAATTCACTTCCTTTTTATATTATAGCCCTTCTGCTGTTCTGTATGTAAGATTAGACAGATAGCATATCACATAGTCAACAACAATCTTAATTACAAGCTATCTCCTAGTCTAATGGGGCAACATTGTTTATTTTGCTAATTGACATTAGAGGACCTGATGACTGATCTTCTTTCAATACAAAATGAAAGCCTTGTAGAACTTTGCAGGGATGGGCTCCAGTTTTAAACAAGATAGTACATCAATAGCGCCTATACCGTACCTAACATTTCTGTCTCTTATTTTATTTGCCTAAGGGTGTGAGAGAGTTAAGTTGGGTACACAGCTAAAAGATACACTATGTAGACAAAAGTGATTGGACACCCCCATTCAAGTGAAATGGTCCCATGAATACCATTGCACACGAGTCCCAAAATGTCAGTAATGTGGCGGTTTTGACAAGAACACTTGGTAGAGAGGCTCATGCACTTGCAGTTCTGTGGAAACAACAAATGTTTTCATCAGGATGATAATGCTACCTGTCATACATACAGAAAATTCGGTAACCTGGATGGACTGGCCAGCTCAGAGTCCAGATCTTAACCCCATTGAGAACCTCTGGGACGAATTGGAGCAACGGGTACGTCCTAGGCCAACTCAAGCTTCTTCAGTGTCACAGTTGGTCACTGTACTTAAGGCGGAATAGCAAAACATACCACCAGCTGTTGTCCAGGAACTTATGGACAGTTTGCCGAGAAGGATGTCTGCAGTAATCACTGCACATGGTGGACCTACAAAGTACTGAGGTCAATAATGATCTTGTAGATCTATTTGCTGTCAGTGTCCAATTATTTTTGTCTATATAGTGTATATCTACGAATCGACTGATATGCAGATATATCTGTAGATGATGATTGTTCATACACACTGAACAACCATCATCTGCTATCTGGCCGCAGGTCCCGCTGGCCATGGGTTGCGTCGCACCCCCCCCTCCCAGTGGCCTCTGCAGCAAGTGCACAGGCGGTCGGAGGATATGTCTGTGAATGATGTAATTCACAGACATATCGTTTATAAACACTGGCCAACACACCCATAAATATTGGCCGTTCAATTCAACCACGCATATATATCGACCAGTGTGTACCCAGCATTACCCACTTCAAAAAGTGTTCTTTCCCCTAACTCCTTCACCTCGACCCCTACTGAAGATTTGGAATGAGGTGCAATACTCCTTTTAGTAAGGGCACATATGTATATTATATGTTATTTAAAGTAATACAATTTATTTGGGACTGATTGCAGCTGAGGACTTTTAGCCAGTACATTTAAGATATTTGGACAACTGGAAATTGTTTTAAATATATGTTTTGTATTGTCCAAAACTTTTTTTATTATTTTTTTTTCACAATTACGTTTTGTTATATATTTCACTATTGCTTTTAATCTATATCTAATAAAGTAATATATTTTAAACGCATATACAGTATTCCAAACCAAATTCAAACTTGAGTGCCACACTGGTGGAATGCTTAACATTTTGGATTCTATCCCAAAATGTCTTTTATTTCTCGCTATACAGTATCATTAAAAGAAAACTTTTTGCTTTTCTATTTCCATCTTCTTGATGTATACAGAATTTAGGGATGTGCAGGCTCGGTTCTACTCGGTTCCGTTCGGTTTTTTTTACCGAATCTTATTGGCTATCCAAAACTCGTGACAGCTGATAACCAATAAGATTCGGTAAAAAAAAACGAACGGAACCGAGTAGAACCGAGCCTGCACATCCACTCCCTATCAAGGGCATTGTTTGCTATTCCCATATATTTTCCATTGAATATTGTTGTAAGCACTCCCCAAATGCAGAAGTGTTATATATGTCCATATTTTTCAGAAAATAAAATATTTAGCTAGACAGAAATGTTTGTAATTGAATTACATTTGTTGCTTTTTTTTTTTTTTAATAAAAAGCGATAATAAATTGGAATTTAGAAGCTTCTCCTTTGCTGTCATTATTCTGTAAATATGGTTCACGAAGATCAATGTGCGGGGTTCAGTTAAGAGACATTAAGGGCCTGATTCAGGTTGGATCGCAAGGCTACGGACGCACGGACCCGATCGATGTTTGCATTCTGCACTGTTATCGGGTATGCGAATGCAGCTGCCACGCACACAGAAATGAATGACAGGAAGCACCATTTGGGGGTGGAGAGTGGGTGTGGTCGAAGGAATGCAGGTGTGTCTGTGCGCTTTAACGTTGTTACAGGGGCGTGCATAATTTAGCCCCAGCGACGGCATATGCAACCAGAGCACTACATGGTGACCGGAAGCTTTGCAGTTTGTGAGGCATGTCATGCTCAACCACAACTCTGCGTATGGGTCCAGTATATCTCGATGTTACTGATGATTTCGCTGACTTGCAGATGTATGTAATGGGAAGTGGGTGGCTTTATAGGCTGATGAGCATTTTGGTATAGTACTGCGATTGCATTCATTTGCATATTTTCGCAGTGAGCGGGTGCATGCGATTATAAACTTGCGATACGTGCTGAATCAGGCACTAAGGGCCTGATTCAGACCCGGACGCTATACGCAGTGCGCTCGCTATTGCCGATGGTTGCTAATCTGCGCATGCATCACAGTGCGCGTGCGCAAACTACACAGTGCATTCCCAGATACCTCGCTCGCACAGCAGAGCCAGCCCAGCAGAGTGAGTGACAGGAGAGGCCACTTGTGGGTGGTGACAGGAGCAGTCCAGTAAAAACGGGGGAGTGGAGGTGCGAACACAGGCGTGCCCGAGTATTTCAACGCCGTTTTAGAGGCATGCATAATTAACAGGCAGCGTCATGGTACACGTCACCAGCCATTTTTTTACTCTGTTTTCCTCGCTATGCTTGCGGTAGAAAAAAGCTACCACAAGCACTGCGTTCACATCCGATAGTGGTCGATGTACCAATGTTTTCACAAACTTCCAGGAGATGACGTGGGGCAGTGGGCGTCTGTGCATTCGCTAAGAGGAGTCATGCATACACAAAGCGAACACTCGTACAGGTAAGATGGGCGTGCTTATGCCTTGGCGAGCGATTGCTCCCCGCTGCTTCACTTTCAAATATTTGCATATGCATCATGCGAGCGTACGCTCATAGCGACCGGGTCTGAATCAGGCCCTAAGTACGAAGTTAGAAAATGGTAGAAGACAAAAGCAACTACGTAATATAATAGATTTATGGTCCACCTTGGTGTTCTATTTTGGCACAGTATAAGTGTGTTCTGGATGTGTTAGTAGTATAGATATATAACACTATATACAATTGAATCTCTTCCATCAAGGATGGGGCTGTTGCAGTGATGATGGCTGTTCTCATGAGTCTGTCTCAGAATACTGGAGCATGTTCGCATGAGACTTACGATCGGAGAAACCAGCTGGAATTGCAATCACATTATGTGCAGCTCAGGACAGATAGGCAATGCCATCTATATTATTATTATTATTATTATTATTATTAACAGTTTCTTATATAGCGCAGCATATTCCGTTGCGCTTTACAATTGTAAGCATTAATAGAACAAATCTGGGTAATAACATACAGATACTAGGTAGGAAGGCCCTGCTCGCAAGCTTACAATCTATAGAAGCCTATGGACTTCCTTACGCAGAAGAACCCGAAGGATCCCTCTCTGTCCCCCCCATGGCTTGCACATGCACAGGTCTGTTCTCACAACGCAAAGGACTACACTTATTGGAAGAGCTGTCCTTTGCATGTATAATCTCAGTTATTCATGCATGCAGTACTTATAAATGCCGTTATGCATGCAATAAGTGGCATGATGTATCGTATGCATAAAACATTGGGGATTAATGTTTGTAGATCACAACAGATGTGGCATAGGCAGGGCCGCCATCAGGAGGCGACTGCTGGGATTGGAGTCCCGGCCCAAACATTCGGGGGGCCCGCCCGGCACCTGCTACTGTCCACCCGCTACTACCCCCTTGCAGTGACAGACTTAGCCTCCTACCTGTACTCTGCAGGCCTGCAACCACCCGAGCAAGTGCTCACCGCTATCCACCTGGCCGGGCCCGGCCCCCCCCATCCTCGTAGCACAAGACAGTGAGTGATTAAGTGACTCGTTGTGAGTCACTTCTCACCCAGCTGTTCCTCCTCCAACATTGGCCAGCGTGCCCACTGCCCTGCTCTCAATAAAGTTTTATTTTTTTACACTGAAGCAGGAGCAGCGTGACATCATGATGTCATGCTGCGCCACTGAATGAGAGAAAGAAACCACGGTGTATGGGTAGTGTAAGGAGCCGGCATCCGGAGCTTACAAGCTGAGACAGAAGTAGGAGCGATAGGTAAGTTAAGTGTCTGTGTGTGTGTCCTTTCTCTCAGACCAGGGCAAGGCCATTTTGATGGATTGTGTAGTCAATTTCAGACAGTGGAGACAGTTGATGGGACTAATTCAGCATGGATCGCTATTCTGATAGAACGCACGCACTGCATTTGCTAATATTAGCGGTGAAATGCAAATGTTTGCAATCGCATTGCGATCCCAGCTTACCATAAGGCCACCCAATTCCCCTTACACACATCCGTATACTTAGGCAACATAGCAAATTAATCGGTAACATCAAGTAACATCGGTCCCATACGCACAGATAAGGCAGGTCAGACCTCACTCAGGAATTGCTAACTTCAGGTCACGCTATGAGGCCTCATACTGCGTATGGTATTGCAGTGGGTAATTTATGTATGCCCCTGCAACGGCTGGCACGCCTGCATTCACCCGACCACTCCCCCGTCACCACCCACAAATGGCACTTCCTGTCAATCAATGTGCTCTGGGAAGGGATGGGGTGCCCTGCCTTTTGTGTCAGTCCCGTGCCCCCTGATTTATGCTGGCAGCCCTGGCACATGTAAATTACTTCAAAGCAACGATAGCAATTTTTGGGGGGTTTCTGCATAAAGTCATATATGCATTGACCAGTTCTTTAAGCACTTACACATTAATTGTAACTATGAAGATGGGACTCCAAAGTGCACACAGGAAAACATGTAGACTAAACACGGTCTCCTATAACATTTTTTCATACCAGGGACAGACTAGGGCTGTAGCACAGCCCTGACTTGCACATAGAATAGTGGCATGGCCACGCCTCACAGGAGTGTGGTCACGTCTCTCTGCATGCCGGCCGAGCAGAGCATGGAGAGGTTAGGCTTCCGGGCCTTGCCATCAGCCCATCTAGCATGTGACAGAGGTGCCAGATGGCCAGTCCAGCCCTGCCTCAAGCACCTCTCATGTAGTAAAGTCTTCATGTTTCATAGATGAAAGTAAAAGTACATCAGGCCGTTGGCAGAGCATACTGTACCTTGCATGCTTTTCCTTTATTTCTGCTGTGACACTGGGTGTACGCAGAGCGATGCATTTATAGCTCATCTCCACTTGCAAAGGAAAATGAGTATCTGGCTGTAACTAGGCTGTAATGGGGTGTTCTCATGTAGCCAAAGTTCAGTGAGGGTGTGCTAAGTTGGATGTCAGTGTAAATAAGCCCCTTTCTAGGCGTATCACTTTCACCTTGTAAAGGCTGCTGCAAGTGCGGACTAATGATGATGATGAGTATCATACAAAATGGATAGAGTATGGGTACAGCACAAAGATGTGTACAACTCTACATATCGGCGAATGTAATGTACTGTACGTGTTTGGAAGGGGTGTAGTAGGTAATACCGGTAGCTACATGGTTCAAATCCCGACAGCGGAAGCCCGGCAGAGGTGAAGATCCCGATCGCTAATAAGGTAAGTATACTAACCCTATTTTCCCCCCTAACCCTCCCTTAGGAGTGCCTAACTCTAACCTCCCCCGCAAGTGCCTAACCCCCCTCTAAGTGCCTAAACCTAACCCCCCTGTCCCCGAAGCCTAAACCTAAGTCTCCCGCGGGGGGGGGGTGCCTAACCCTAACCTTCCTCGGGGGTGCCTAACCCTAACCCCCCCTTTGCCTAGCCTAACCCTAACCCTCCTGGGGGGGTGCCTAACCCTAATTCCCCCCGGGAGCCCTAAAACCTAACCCTCCCCCCCACAGCTGTCCGCGCCCGGCGCTCAGCTTACCCTCATTCGGTATGCCGGGCGTCGGGATTTTGATGCCTGTCATTAGTACCGGGATTAGACAGTTGGGAAGCCGGCGGTCGGCATTTAGATCATCGGCTTCCTTACTGCATCCCGTATCTCGGATACCTTTTCACTTTATCTGATAGCAGAATACCCAACAGAAACTTAATAATATAATGGTATCTATATAGTAACACTATCAGAACACTCAGATACTTAATAATATAATGGTGACTATATTGTAAAACTATCAGAACACTCTGCATTAGGAAACCATTCTGCTTGCGCTTTATCTGATAACATAACACCTAACAGATACTTATTAATAGAATGGTGTCTATATAGTAACACTATCAGAGCACTCTGCATTAGGAAACCATTCTGCTTACACTTTATCTGATAACGGAACACCTAACAGATACTTAATAATATAATGGTATCTATATAGTAACACTATCAGAAGACTCTGCATTAGGAAACCATTCTGCTTACACTTTATCTGATAACAGAACACCTAACAGATATAGTTATTAATAGAATGGTGTCTATATAGTAACACTATCAGAAGACTCTGCATTAGGAAACCATTCTGCTTGCACTTTATCTGATAACGGAACACCTACCAGATACTTATTAATAGAATGGTGTCTATATAGTTACACTATCAGAACACTCTACATTAGGAAACCATTCTGCTTGCACTTTGGACCTGATTCAGACCCACTCGTGAGCGCACAGCGCTTGCAAGCGGGTCGATGGCCGGGCAGTGTGCACACGCGCCTTGCGCACTGTTCGTGCCCGAGCCCCGTAGCGAGTGAATTATCACTCGCTGCGGGACTCACTACAAGACGGGGCGACTGTCAATTGTGATTGACAGTTCGCCCCATTTTGTAGGCATGCAGGGGGGGTGGCTGGACAAACGGAGGCGTTCCTGAAGGAACTCCTGCCGTTTGTGGGCGGCCCTACTGACATCACCAGTGATATTAGACATGACATGACATGACATGACCAGTCTATTAGAGCAGGAAGTTCACTGGAGGCTTGCGGTGGACGAGACCCTACCAAACGGGTCTCGTCGCAAGCCCGATGGTCGCGATAATCATCCATCGCCAGGCCGCCCGCTAAAGCTGTGGGTGGTCAACCACAGCTTAGCGAGCAGCCTGGAGGTAAGTGAATAAAAAAAAACGTCCCGCCCTGATTCAGAGAGAGCACTCACAAATAGCAAGCGCCTCTGAATCAGGGTCTTTATCCGATAGCGGAACACCTAACAGATACTTATTAATAGAATGGTGTCTATATAGTAACAATATCAGAACACTCGGCATTAGGAAACCATTCTGCTTACACTTTATCTGATAACAGAACACCTAACAGATATAGTTATTAATAGAATGGTGTCTATATAGTAACACTATCAGAAGACTCTGCATTAGGAAACCATTCTGCTTGCACTTTATCTGATAACGGAACACCTACCAGATACTTATTAATAGAATGGTGTCTATATAGTTACACTATCAGAACACTCTACATTAGGAAACCATTCTGCTTGCACTTTGGACCTGATTCAGACCCACTCGTGAGCGCACAGCGCTTGCAAGCGGGTCGATGGCCGGGCAGTGTGCACACGCGCCTTGCGCACTGTTCGTGCCCGAGCCCCGTAGCGAGTGAATTATCACTCGCTGCGGGACTCACTACAAGACGGGGCGACTGTCAATTGTGATTGACAGTTCGCCCCATTTTGTAGGCATGCAGGGGGGGTGGCTGGACAAACGGAGGCGTTCCTGAAGGAACTCCTGCCGTTTGTGGGCGGCCCTACTGACATCACCAGTGATATTAGACATGACATGACATGACATGACCAGTCTATTAGAGCAGGAAGTTCACTGGAGGCTTGCGGTGGACGAGACCCTACCAAACGGGTCTCGTCGCAAGCCCGATGGTCGCGATAATCATCCATCGCCAGGCCGCCCGCTAAAGCTGTGGGTGGTCAACCACAGCTTAGCGAGCAGCCTGGAGGTAAGTGAATAAAAAAAAACGTCCCGCCCTGATTCAGAGAGAGCACTCACAAATAGCAAGCGCCTCTGAATCAGGGTCTTTATCCGATAGCGGAACACCTAACAGATACTTATTAATAGAATGGTGTCTATATAGTAACAATATCAGAACACTCGGCATTAGGAAACCATTCTGCTTACACTTTATCCGATAGCAGAACACCTAACAGATACTTATTAATAGAATGGTGTCTATACAGTTACACTATCAGAACACTCTGCATTAGGAAACCATTCTGCTTACACTTTAACCGATAGCGGAACACCTAACAGATACTTATTAATAGAATGGTGTCTATATAGTAACACTATCAGAACACTCTGCATTAGGATACCATTCTGCTTACACTTTATCCGATAGCGGAACACCTAACAGATACTTATTAATAGAATGGTGTCTATATAGTAACACTATCAGAACACTCTGCATTAGGATACCATTCTGCTTACACTTTATCCGATAGCGGAACACCTAACAGATACTTATTAATAGAATGGTGTCTATATAGTAACACTATCAGAACACTCGGCATTAGGAAACCATTCTGCTTACACTTTATCTGATAGCGGAACACCTACCAGATACTTATTAATAGAATGGTGTCTATATAGTAACACTATCAGAACACTCTGCATTAGGAAACTATTCTGCTTACACTTTGGCCCTCATTCAGAGCCGTACGCTCTGAGCAGAGCGCACGCTCTGAATGAGGGCCGGCCTCCATGAAAATGGAGCGTCCTCCTGGACGCTCGTATAGCTGTGGGTGACCACCCACAGGCTATACGAGCGTGCAGTTTGATGGCCGCGATGGTCTTGACCATCGAAACTGCGAGCCGGAGCCTGCGGTTGAGGTTTTCAACCGCAAGCTCCGGAGTGATTTTGGCTCTATCAGAGCCAAAATCACTCCCACTGACATCACTAGTGATGTCAGTGGGCCGGCTTCTGACGGGAGGCGTTCCCGTGGGAACGCCCCCGTCAGGGAGGCACGCCCCCGGCACGCCTACCAAAGGGGGCGTGCTGTCAATCAACATCGACAGCACGCCCCCTTTGATCAGACACAACGAGCGAAGGACTTTCCTTCGCTCGTCGCGTCTGGCGCATGCGCACGACGGAGCTCCCTCCGTCGTGCGCATGCTCAGTCCAGAACATCGACCCACTTGCGAGCGGAACAGCCACTCGCGAGTGGGTCTGAATCAGGCCCTTTATTTGATAGCGGAACACCTAACAGATACTTATTAATAGAATGGTGTCTATATAGTAACACTATCAGAACACTCGGCATTAGGAAACCATTCTGCTTACACTTTATCTGATAGCGGAACACCTACCAGATACTTATTAATAGAATGGTGTTTATATAGTAACACTATCAGAACACTCTGCATTAGGAAACCATTCTGCTTACACTTTATCTGATAGCGGAACATCTAACAGAGACTTATTAATAGAATGGTGTTTATATAGTAACACTATCAGAATACTCCATTCTGCTTACACTTTACCTGATAGCGGAACACCTAACACGCACTAGGGGGGAGGCTAGGGTTAGGTACCCCCCCGGGAGGGTTAGGTATAGGGTGCGGGGAGGGGTGGTTAGGTTTAGGCACTAACAGGGGGAGGTTAGGGTTAGGCACCCCTAACGGAGGGTTAGGGTTATGGACCCCTAAGGGAGGGTTAGGGTTATAGGGATAGTATACTTACCTGCGCTGTCGGGATTTTCACCCGTCGAGCTGCCGGCGTCGGGATTGAAACCGCCGGGCTGATGTCCGGCAGTCATTCATACTAATTCCGTTTATATAGTAACACTATTAGAACACTCTGCATTAGGATACCATTCTGCTTGCACTTTATCTGATAGCGGAACATCTAACAGATACTTATTAATATGATGGTGTCTATATAGTAACACTATCAGAACACTCTGCATTAGGAAACCATTCTGCTTGCATTTTATCTGATAGCGGAACACCTAACAGATACTTATAATTAGAATGGTATCTATATAGTAACACTATCAGAGCACTCTACATTAGGAAATCATTCTGCTTGCACTTTATCCGATAACAGAACACCTAACAGATACTTAATAATAGAATGGTGTTTATATAGTAACACTATCAGAACACTCTGCATTAGGAAACCATTCTGCTTACACTTTATCTGATAACGGAACACCTAACAGATATAGGGGGTCATTCAGACCCACTCGCAAGCGGCAGTACGCTCGCAAGTGGGTCGATGGTCCCCACTGCGCATGTGCACGACGGAGGGAGCTCCGTCGTGCGCATGCGCGAGACCCGGACTGCGACAGCCAAGCTGTCGCTCCGAGTCTCGCACCAGAGGGGGCGTGCTGTCGATGGTGACTGACAGCATGCCCCCTTTGGTGGGCGTGCCGTGGGCGTGGCGGCCAGACGGAGGCGTTCCCATGGGAACGCCTACCGTCTGAAGCCAGCCCCACTGACATCACTAGTGATGTCAGTGGGAGTGATTTTGGCTCTGATAGAGCCAAAGTCACTCCAGGGCTTGTGGCTGGGAGACCCTACCGCAGGGTTTCCGTCGCAAGTCCGATGGTCGCGATGGTCAAAACCATCGCGACCATCTTTTTGGACGCTCGTATATGCTGTGGGTGGTCACCCACAGCTATACGAGCGTCCAGGAGGACGCTCCATTTTAATGGAGGAGGGCCCTGATTCAGAGCGAGCGCTCTGGTCAGAGCGAGCGGCTCTGAATCAGGGCCATAGTTATTAATAGAATGGTGTCTATATAGTAACACTATCAGAACACTACATTAGGAAACCATTCTGCTTGCACTTAGGGCCTGATTAAGAGCCAGACGCAATTCTTTGTTCGCTCGTACGCATTCGATGTTTTCCAACCGCGCATGCGTCCGGTTCTCACTGCGCATGTGCGGCCGTATCTTTGCAGTCAGTTTTCTTTTGCTCGTATACACAGCGAGCAGGAAGTGACCTATGTAATTTGATTGACAGAATGGTCCGTTTATGGGTGGTGACGGGGGTGGCGATTGGAAAACGCAGGCGTGTCAAGTCGTTTTATGGGCGTACATTAATTATCTTGTGCGAGCGCAATATTTGAACGGAAGTTGTGATACGTCACTGTGTGATCCAGTTTCCATTATGACTGCTCGTTCATCTTGTGGTAGGGTATTGGATCTCGCAAAGACGATGGTGTCTTCGTAGCTCCCTTAGCGAATCGATGATTTGCTATTCTCCTGAATAAAGCACAAGACCAATCACCTAATAATTGGATCACTTGTTTCTAATGTGATGTGCAATGGCCCTGATTTATTAGCTAAATTTGGAACGCATGTTGTGATCCTATTTGTTTGTTTGTTTGGAAATTATAACAGGAATCACCTAATAAATGTTTCATTTGTTATGTTATTTGAAATGTGATTGTTTTATTTGCTATATTTCGTACGCATGTTGTTGGCACATTTCCTTACTTATTTTAGAGCACAACACCAATCACCTATTTTTTTTTTGTTGTTGTTTAAATACACAAAGATAATCACCTACTAATTGCTTAGCTTGTGTTATTGTTTACTTACCTGTTGTTTTGTTTTGTTTTTTGGGTGCCAATATTTTAGTATATGATCTTTATCATGTATTTAAGTATGTTTGTTGCAGTCCCTTTTACCCAGTTGATAAAGAAATTGCAAACAATTTTTTTTTATTGTTTTTTTGATTTGCCAAAAAATTTTATTAATGTAATTTTTACAAATAATCTTTTTTTTTGGGGTCAGCCAAAAAGGAAAATATTGTCATTTACACAAATAAACAATATTAAAAATTTAAAAATTCACAAGAAAGGAGATGGAGGTTTTGGTGTGGCCAAATATGGGGCAAACACAGAGATGGATTTTGTGGAAATTAGCCAGTGCTGTCAATGCCTTTTTGTCCGCTTGGCCTGGTGTTGCTGGGAGCATGACTTTGTCCGTGTGCTCCTGCGCCTGGCCTGGTCAGAGGTAGATGTTGTTGCCTCTGGCCTAGGCATAGGGCTAGGCTCATTTTGAGGGATGGTCGATGTTGTGCCAGAGGTGGAGGGCCCTCATCTTCCGTCAGGAAGGGAGGGCGGCTCCAACATTGACGAGCTGCTCCAGGGCTTTTGCTATTCTCACATTGGCCGCAGCATTTTCCTCCAGGGCGTCCGCCACCCATAGCAGATTGGCGTCCATCCTCATCAGAATCTCGGTGTTCTTATCCGTTTTTTCATTGAGATCTGTGAGGAGGGCCACTGCCTGCGAGGGGAGAATGCCCTGGACTGTCTGCCACAGGGTCCCCAGCCGGATATACTGCTTCCTCCCCTGCGGAGCCAGCAGATCTACTGCGGCCAAAGCTCACCTCTGGAGCAGACTCACCTCTTCTGTGCCTGTGTGGAAAAGATAGAAAAATAATGAAATTACTAAATTATAAACTTTACTTCTACATTTTTAATCTAATTTTCATAAATTTTTACCTGCGGCAACATGTGGAGCCGCAAAGTCTTGCATGTCTGTGTCCATGTTGTGCCAGCTCCTCCAAATCTGTTAGCTCCAATGACACAGGGGTTGGCCCACCACCTGTCCCCCCTGCATGCCTAGCCCTATCTGCCAATTTTTGTTTTAGCCAATATTTGAAGTCGCTCCATCTGTTGTTAAAAAATGTAGGGTTAGATTTTTTATTAATTTTAAAAAAATTTTGAAATAGGTTACAGCATTTACGTACCGGCGTTTGACCTCTTTGGTTGAACAGACAAAGTCACCAATCCCATTGACAGCACTGGCTATTTTCTCCCACAGTTTCCATCTCTGGGTTGCACCCATATTTCGGGGTGCCTGTGCCAGGTTATCAATGCACTTTTTCACCAAAGCCTCCATCTCCTTTCTTGTGAATTGAGGCTGCCTTTTGAGTTTGGCCCTGGCCTGGGTACTAGGCCCCGCAGCCTCCTCATTCTCAGTCTCAACACCTTTCATAAATTAAAAAAAAAAACATTATTATTATTTTTTTGTGGTAACTTTAATTTTTGAGCTACTTACTGTGAGGTCCTGGATTTTGGCTTTGCTGCTGTTCAGTGGACATGATGAAACCCTTGTATTCAGCAGACCCATTGTGGGCTCTCGTGACATTTTTATAGATGCGTGTGCATTATACGGGCGCATCTATTGTGCGTCATTGATTTGAGCGGGAAAGTTCGGGCTATTTAAGGCTTTTTTGTGGCCTTGTTTTGGGGTGGGTTGTTTGGAATGGTTGTCGTTGGAGTTGTTGGTGTTTGAGATTGAGTTGGAGTAGTAGTTGTGGTTGTTGGAGGAGAGTTTGGAGGTTTTTGGGCGAGTTTTGTTTTGTTTGGTTATTTTCTTTCGCATTTTTGCGTATTTTTTGTTTCACAAATTTTTCTTATTTTTTGATGTAAGTTTTTTTATAATAATTTTGGGTCAATTATAACTTGCAAATATTTTTTTCATTTTTAATGTTAATACATGTTTACTTTGCTTTTATTTAGGTTTTTTTTTTGTTTGGTGTTTTGGATATTGTTTTGGGGTCTTCCTCTTTGTGCGGTAAGTGTTTTTTGTTATACATTTTAACCCGTTATTTTGCTACATTTTTCATGTTTATTTAAGGGGTCACGCTATGCAGATAGGTATACCTAAAAACATGTTTTTTTTAAATGTTTTTTTTTCCTTAAAAATTCTAAATGTATTGCGTATAGTTTGATCATCTCCTGTCTGTGGGTTAAGCGTACCATTAAGTGTTATTTAGTAACATGTATTGAGTATAGTTTGATCATCTCCTGTCTGTGGGTTAAGCGTACCATTAAGCGTTATTTAGTAACATGTATTGCGTATAGTTTGATCATCTCCTGTCTGTGGGTTAAGCGTACATTACAATTTTCATGTAAAATCCAAGAATAACTCAACATCATCTGTGTAGTGCATGCATTCTTGATATTTTAGCCTTAGCCTGTCTTGTTTTTTTTTAAATTTTAACATTATTTATATGGAAAATATAGGGTTACTGCAAGATGTCACTGCCCAACCCTGTAAGATTCTTCTTAATATGAAAAAAAGATAAGTATATTTTCACATTCTTAAATTTCGAAAAAATAACTACATTGTCTAACATTTCAGATTGATGTTGGGCGAATTATAGTGGCAATGGTCCATGACCCCGACCAACCTGGACATCCTCCTAGGCATAGGCCTCGTAGGCGTGCAAGGCCACAGATATTTCGAACATGTGTCACCCTTTTTGGAATGCCTGATGATGTGGTCTTAAGGCGTTACCGCCTACC
Organism: Taudactylus pleione; assembly: GCA_031769625.1. Classification (NCBI taxonomy): domain Eukaryota; kingdom Metazoa; phylum Chordata; class Amphibia; order Anura; family Myobatrachidae; genus Taudactylus; species Taudactylus pleione. The sequence continues at coordinate 10,830,285 of JAUIMM010000368.1, read as the reverse complement.
ACCCCAAATCATCCTAGACACTCTTTCATTAATAGAGAGTGATCTTGAAAGGCAAATTAACAATCCAAAAGCAATACCACCACTTACGCAGTTAATGTCAGTGTTACATTTTTGTGCCTCAGGATCCTTCCAAACCACAGTTGGCATAGTTGCGGGAATTTCCCAATCCTCCTTATCAAGGATCCTGAGGGTGGTAATGGATGCCCTATTTAAGCACATCCATCATTTTATTAATATGCCATTGGATATGGGGTCCCTTAATGTGGTTAAGCAGAAATTTTTCGAAATTGCAGGTTTCCCACACATCATAGGGGTTGTGGACGGAACCGAAAACATTTTCATTCAATGAATGTAATGGTGGTATGTGATGCCTCCCTCCAGATCCTGTCCCTGAAAGCCAAATTTCCAGGAAGTGCACATGATTCATTTGTCATCCGGCAATCAGGGCTTTGGCACAAATTAAACAACCTACAAGCTGATGATGCATGGCTTCTGGGTAAGTGGTACCCTTAATTTTAAAAACAAACACTGTTGACTTAGAAATGGTACTGATTTTTTTTTATTTTCACAGGAGACAGTGGTTACCCTTGCACGCCCTGGCTGCTCACTCCTTATTTGGTTCCTACACCAGGGCCACAAAGTCAATATAATTCTGCACTTGCTGCCACCAGGCAGGTGGTGGAGCGCTGCATTGGCCTTTTAAAAGGCCGATTTAGATGCCTCCACCACTCTGGTGGTGACCTAATGTATTTGCCGGCTATGGTTTCCAAAATTGTGGTCCTGTGTGGGATTTCACAAAATCACCATAAGGAGTAGTGTCCCAATGCAGCCAGAGGATGCCTTGCCTGGGGATGGCCCCCCGAGGTTGGTCGGAGGAGAGTGTCTGGGGGGGCCATACGTGATGAGGTAGTGGCAAGTTTTTTCAGGTAATTTATTTCAAACATTTAGTTAATCAAACATCTGTTTTTTTTTTTTTTGGACTGTTAAATTTCCAATGTGGTCTTTAATTTTAATTTTTCTTCTCTTTTTTTTACCAACAAATAAACAACCTGCATACTACCTGAAAATAAACGACTGTGACAAATATGTACCAAATTGGGATTTGACATCTGGACAAATGAATTATTACCATGAATTGTGGAAACATGTTGGCATGCTACATCTACAACCAGTTCTTGATGTCATTTTTTTTTAAATGTATATTATGTGTGTTTGTGTTGTGTTTATTAAATGTTTGTTTGGAAAAATGTGTTTGTTTTTATTTAACAATAACTTACCCTAATTTTTTTTTTTAGAAAAAACAGGACTATAGCTTCTTACTTTTGTTCCAAGTGAAAACTGTTGAAAAAGTGGCTAAAATTTATTTTAAGGAATTCACTTTTTACACTGTTTTTTTGTTTATTTTTTCTTGTTTTTAAATTTTTTTTTAAATTTTTTATTATTTTTAATTTTTTTACAATTTTTGGGAATAACAAAAGGTATTCTGGCTAAGCAGTATGGAGGGAAAGACTAATACGAACACGTTTATGTAAATGTATCCCTAAAAAAAATGTGTGTTAAGGAATTTGCAAAAATTCATATTAAATGTAATGGTATTAAAATGACCACTTCCCAAAATACTTGGAGTTCCCAAATATTCCTTTTCAAAATGTCAAAACACATTCCAAAAATGCAAACTTATTATTTATACAGGGATTAAAATGTTAGAGGCAAGGAAAGAGACTTATTAACCATTTTTTTTTTGGTTTATTTTTGAACAAAAAAAAGAACAAGTGTACCAAACAAAAAAGGCACAATTAGGGCCTCCTTAAGGCCAACAAATGGTCCAAACACACCAGGATCCCTATAATGTGGCCACGCAGTCGCCCAAGCTCCTGGAAGACTGCATAAATCTGCATCTGTGCCTTTGTTGAAAGAGAAATGTGTGTATTACTAAACTGTAGACATTAATATTTTTGATAATGGTCATTAGGATTAACATATAAAATAAGATAAGATATCATGCCAAATGGGGCAAACATTTCACATTTATTAAAATAAACTCCATATTGTAAACTTTCAAACACAAAGCAAATGTTTAAAAAATGTAAAAAATCATTATAACTAAAACATTTGCATATGAAGTATGTTAAAATTAATTTAAAAACAGGAAAGACACAAGTGGTAGTAGTTTGGCATGTGTCATATGTGCAAGGTTAAACCAACTTTTTGCTTTATTTTTAAATAAAAAAACAGATTTGTACTAAACAGAATTTTTAAGGTACACAGGGCAAATTTAAAAATCCTATAAAATGGATCAAAAAGAAATATAATGTCCATAAAACAAAAAATAAAAAAAAAACAGTGTATGCATAAAGGGAACAATGAAAAACATTACTTCCACCAAAAAAAATAAAAAATACCTGCAGCATCCAGAACCGGAGCAGAGTGGCCAAGCTCATCCTCAGATGATGACGGCCAATGGACAGGTGATGTGGGAGGGGTGATTTGGGAAACTGATGAGGGAGTGGAACATGGAGAGGGTGGATCAGGGGAGGGAGTCGCAATATGGATGGGTATGACAGGGGAGGGAGGGGTGGTTTGGGATTGGGGGCCAGGAGAGGGAGGGGAAATATGGATGGCAAGGTCAGGGGAGGGTGGAGAATTTGGGGAGGAGTGGGCAGGGGAAGAGAGAGTTGGAATGGGGGATAGGGGTCGGGCCGGCCTTCTTCTCTGCCTCACTATCTGCTCTTGACCTAAATGATGGATAGTTCAAAAGATTAACTAAATTGACATACATTTTTAAATTGTTTTAAAACAAAAAACCTACATTCACATACACAAATACAAGGTATAATTTATTACAAAACAAGGCCATATTGAAAACATGCACACGCATTAATGATAAATTACAGTAGCAATGTACATTATGCAAATAAGATTAAGATTACACCATTCACATATACACTTACGCCGACGCATACGCAGCCGGAGAGATTCGAGCAGGCGGGGTGACCTGCGTCGCAGATCAGACCATCTGCGTTCCAATTGCCCGATGTTCCGGCAGTAGCCCATGGAGCGCAGATGACGCCGTGCCTCCGCATACGCCCGCCTTTTCATGAGATTAGTGATGGGGGGCTGCCGTGTGAACGCACTGGCTATCATGATGGCAATGATTTTTTTCACACAAAACAGTTTTAGTAAAGGTACAAGAAAAATCTGATTGGCTAATGTACTTTCATAATTAAAAGGAACAATTCTATTGGTTAATGTGTGAGTCATGTGAAAAACCCCCCAAAATATATTGGGACTTATGATTGGCTTGATGCATGTAGATGCGTTAGCAAAGGTCAGAACAAACGGAATAACCATATAATCTGTTTGTAAACCAAAAAAGAAAACATTAATAACGGAAACATTATTTGGAATTATACTATAAATCTGCTTTGGCCTTATAACTGTACGGATTCAGCGGAACAAATGTTACACAATACAAACAATAAAGTTTATTGACATTCAAAAAAAAAAAAAGATTGAAAACATTTGAGGTTCAATTAAGTCACTTAATATGGTGATTGCCACCAATCGATTCAAGTATGTTTGCCGAACGAGAAACAAGGCAATCGAAAACTGACAGGCCAACTTTGGAAATTACTTGTGCGAGCGCAGACATCAACCAAAGATGAGTAGAGCGCTCGCTATTTTGAACGCTCGCTAGCTAGAGGAGGGGTTGGGTGAATATGGGGAGGAAGCCTAGCTACGAGCGAACAAACGTGCGAGTGCTTTGTTTTACATAATTCCATTCGTACGGACTACGAGCGAACGGCCGCTTGCGTCCGGCTCTGAATCAGGCCCTTAATCTGATAACGGAACAGATACTTATTAATAGAATGGTTGTTATATAGGGATGTAGTTATGAGACCGCCGGTCTCAATACGACACTGTAATCCCAGCAAGGGATTTAACATAGGCGTTGAAATACTGACGCCTATGTTAATACTGATGCCGGAATGCCGAGATGATGCTGGACCGATCGTCCTCTGCCGGGGGTGAGTATACACTTAGTCGGGGATGGGGGGGTTGGGTTTGGGGACCACCGGGGGGACTTAGAGTTAGGCACCCACCCGGGGAAGGTTAGGGTTAGGCTAGGGAAAGGGGGGGGTTAGGTTTAGGCACTAGGGGGAGGGGAGGCTAGGGTTAGGCACCCCCCTGGGAGGGTTAGGTTTAGGGTGCAGGGAGGGGCGGTTAGGTTTAGGCACTAACGGCGTGAGGTTAGGGTTAGGCACTAGGGATGGGAGGTTAGGGTTAGGCACCCCTAAGGGAGGGTTAGGGTTATAGGGATAGTATACTTACCTGCGCTGTCGGGATTTTCACCCATCGAGCTACCAGGGTCGGGATTTATGGTCATTCCGTCTATATAGTAACACTATTGGAACATTCTGCATTAGGAAACCATTCTGCTTGCACTTTATCTGATAGCGGAACACCTAACAGATACTTATTAATAGAATGGTGTCTATATAGTAACACTATAAGAACACTCTGCATTAGGATACCATTCTGTTTACACTGTATCTGATAACGCCCAACAGATACTTAGTAATAGAATGGTGGTTATATAATAACGCTATCAGAACACTGTGCATTAGGATACTATTCTGCTTGCACTTTATCTGATAGCGTAACACCCAACAACAGATACTTAGTAACAGAATGGTGTCTGTATACTGTAATAACGCTATCAGAACACTCTGCATAATGGAAATCATTCAGTTTGCACTTTGGCCCTGATTCAGACCCGCTCGCAGGTCTGAAAGGCGTTTTTTTTTTTTAGACCAGCCCTCAGGCCGCTCGCTAAGCTGCGGGTGACAACCCACAGCATTTGCGAGCGGCCAGGTGATGGTCGCGATGGTCACGACCATCATGATCATCGGGGCTTGCGACGAGACCCTTGTGGTAGGGTCTCGCCTACCGCAAGCCTCAATGAGCTTCCGGCTCTAATAGAGCCGGAAGCTCACTACTGACATCACTCATTCCTCTCCTCTCTTATTTTGTCTTGTTCTCACCCACTGTTGTTCCTTCATCTCTCATTACCTCCTCCTTTGTCCATTCTCTCTCTCTGTCCCAATAATTCAGTGAATTGATAGGAGGTATTTAAATACAATCAAAGGCAAAACAGTTGCGCCTGATATTTGGGGCCCCCGGTCTTGCATCTGGTGGGTGAGTGAGATAAGTGTGTGACACTTGTGCTTGATCCCCTCCTGCCCTCTGGTGTCTCATCGTTTGTCTCTTCCTCAGTGACCCCCATCCTGCACTCCGACCCGCCGCCTCCAGGCACTGACATGTGGGAACAGACCCCCATTCGGCTCAGTGCTTCATCCTCAAGGCTTCAGTGCATGTGAGCTGGGGGAGAGGGAAGGGGGAGGCAACCTTACTCCTTCTGACAGTAGTGCCCCCTCACATCTAACCTGATTCAGAGTCGCATACAATGTGGCCACATATGCACGTGTTTGTGGTTGCATGCAAGTCAGCTGGATCTCCACTTGCAGCTAAATGGGTGGCGCAATGAGGTGTTTGTCAGACTTGCACAGCAGGGGGGGGCATGACGCATAATCGTGTCCCCACCCCAGCTATACAATGCAGAGATTACCGGCATTGTGCAGCAGGGGTGGGGCCACGATGACGCAACTCAGTGGGATTCACATCATCGACTCCCCCTCACTGCCCACTTTTACAAGGGGGGAGCGGATACCGGTGGGGGGTGGCGCTGTTCTGGGAGAGTAGGCAAGTATGGCGTTTTCATATAGGGTAAAGCTGGGTACACACCTATTCGATCACTTTGCTGATCGGGCAAATGCTCCTAATCACCCGAGTGCTGTGTCCCCAGCGTGACCCCCTGTCAGCGGACTGTGAGCACTGTACACACTGCAGATATAGCACAATGTGTACAGGCTTCTATGTGATTGTGAGGTCGGGCCGACAAATATTAAACAGCACATAAGATGCGACCTCCCAATCCCGACCGTTGCAGGAGTGTTAAAAGCCATTTATTGGCTAACGTTCCTGCAACAGCACTGCACACATACCTATACAATAATCGGCCAAGTCACCCTATATCGGGTTATCACACCAAGGATTGCATAAGTGTGTGTCCAGCTTAAGTGAGCAGTGGGAGATCTGCTGTTTTCAGACACACCTGTTACACCAAGGATAGGGCTAGTATAGTGGAGTGCTGATAAGGATGATGGCTGCTTTCACATACAGATATTTAGGGATGCTGACTCTGAACCGAAGTGGAAATCTGCATCTATTTACGAAATTCCGAGCACATAATGCGGCCACAGGTGCAGGTGAATTGTGACTTTGAACAAGGCCCATTGTTTAACTAGACCAGACAAGTATGTGCAGACATGTAAATGTTCCCCCAGGTGCTCCATCGTCCCAGTACATCACTCATGTTCTCTTGATCACTGATCTGCCTAGATTATTAAAATAGTCATCTGTGCACTAGGAGTATGGCTCAGTTGCCACTCCACAGCCGGCACATATGTAAGCATCGGCTCTATAGTCAAAGCTCTGGTAAATCCTTATTAAGTATGTCAGTCTCTGGAATCGGCCAATCTTATCAAGTAAAGGTGCAATAGTAGAATAGGTGCAAATCCTAAATCCAATAAATATAAAGGAATGTCACACTTCAGCACCCAGCTCCTGTCACTGCAGAGGAGCCGACATTTTGGTGTCACCCTCTCCAAGGGTGACACCCAGGTGCGGACTGCACTCCCCGCACCCTCCTTATGATGCCACTGTGCAGATATTAATAATAAGTAATACCACTTGTCACCAAGGAAAAGGCTTTGCAATGTTTACTGCGCTCCAGGGACTGGACAATCTATTACACATTGGTCTACAGAGACCGGGCTACATTGGACAAACTTGGTCCCAGGTAATGGGTAATACAGTTTATTGCACACTTGGCCTTTGTAGGTTGGACACTATATTATACACAAGTGACTGGGCAATATGTTGTCCAATTTAGCACAAGGGGCCTGATTCAGACCCACTCGCAAGCGGCTGTCCGCTCGCAAGTGGGTCGATGGTGTGCATTGCGCATGCGCACGACGGAGGGAGCTCCGTCGTGCGCATGCGCCAGACGCGACGAGCTAAGGACTTTCCTTCGCTCGTTGTGTCTGATCAAAGGGGGCGTGCTGTCAATGTTGATTGACAGCACGCCCCCTTTGGTGGGCATGCCGGGGGCGTGCCTCCCAGACGGGGGCGTTCCCAAGGGAACGCCTACCGTCAGAAGCCGGCCCACTGACATCACTAGTGATGTCAGTGGGAGTGATTTTGGCTCTGATAGAGCCAAAATCACTCCGGGCCTTGCGGTTGAGAAACTCAACTGCAGGCTCCGGCTCGCAGTGGGGATGGTCGCGATGGTCAAGACCATCGCAGCCATCAACCTGCACGCTCGTATAGGCTGTGGGTGGTGACCCACAGCTATACGAGCGTCCAGGAGGACGCTCCATAATTATGGAGGACGGCCCTCATTCAGAGCAATTGCTCTGCTCAGAGTGTCCGGCTCTGAATGAGGGCCAAGATGCTGTGAATTATCTATTTTCTACACTTGGGGCCATATTCAATTTGAGGCGAAAACCCGTTATTGGCGATAAATTATCGCCGATGACGTAATTTTCGCCTATTGTCATTATCCCCTTATTCAATTACAAAGACTTTTCGCCGGTGTGAAAAGTCAATGTAAAAAAACGGGGATAAGTTTTCTCCGGCCTTTGGCTGGTGAAAAAAAAGTGCAGAATTGGGGTTTAGGGGTGCAGGGTTAAAAAAAAATAGCCCGCACCCCTGGGAATGCCCCCTAAAAACTATGTGTGTAAAAAAAAGTTTTTTCAAAAAAATTAGGGAAACCCCAAAAAAATATTTTAATTTTTGAGGTTAAAAATTAATAAATAGGGAAAACACTTGTAAAATAGATACATTAAATCCAAAAGTATGCGGCAGGTGTTTTCTCCATTGTGGGTATTAGCGGCAAGTGCATTTTTAATAATCATTTTAGGGACATAAAAATATGCTTGCACCCATTTTCATGTACCCCAAATTTGATGGGCATAGTTACTTTTCTCAAAAAAAATTGCTAAATGCTCTTCTGCATCACCTTCTTCAAAGCTGCATTCATGCACCTGCTGCCGCTATTTAAAAACCCAATTTCCCTTCAGCAGGCAAAAACGGGGGTACCCATAGTGATCCCCGATGTCTGGACAACTTTAGGGGGGCCAAGAATGATATCCCAAAAATTTCCGTTTTTTTCCGTCGGTTCACGTTTTCGCGTCCTTTCAAATTGAAAATGCGGAATATCGAGCACCCGCACGATACTTTTCCGCCTGGAAAACAGGCGAAGGAGGCGAAAAGTCCAGCAGGCGAAAAGTCTGAACTTTTTGCCTCAAATTGAATACTGGCCTTGGTATAAGACACGCCCCAAACCAAGTAAGCCACACCCATTTTTTATGTGACCTATGAGCCTCCACCTACAGTACAAAAATGTCTCCTTCATAACCAACTTGGAATGCCCATGGACACAGCCAATATGCCAGATTACTTAGTAAGGATAACAATGATTCAGAAACATTCCACATTTTATCTTTATACTAATTAAATACCAAAAGCCATAAATATTACCAGTACACATACTATGGCCCTCATTCAGAGCCGTACGCTCTGAGCAGAGCGCACGCTCTGAATGAGGGCCGGCCTCCATGAAAATGGAGCGTCCTCCTGGACGCTCGTATAGCTGTGGGTCACCACCCACAGGCTATAGGAGTGTGCAGTTTGATGGCCGCGATGGTCTTGACCATCGCGACCATCGAAACTGCGAGCCGGAGCCTGCGGTTGAGGTTTTCAACCGCAAGCTCCGGAGTGATTTTGGCTCTATCAGAGCCAAAATCACTCCCACTGACATCACTAGTGATGTCAGTGGGCCGGCTTCTGACGGGAGGTGTTCCCGTGGGAACGCCCCCGTCAGGGAGGCATGCCCCCGGCACGCCTACCAAAGGGGGCGTGCTGTCAATCAACATCGACAGCACGCCCCCTTTGATCAGACACAACGAGCGAAGGACTTTTCTTCGCTCGTCGCGTCTGGCGCATGCGCACGACGGAGCTCCCTCCGTCGTGCGCATGCTCAGTCCAGAACATCGATCCACTTGCGAGCGGACAGCCGCTCGCGAGTGGGTCTGAATCAGGCCCTATGTGCAGAACTATGTGTTTGTTAAACAAAATTAATATCCAACACATTTTAATGGCAAGTTCACCAGTACCTAAAAGTATTACATCAGGCAAATGACTCACCTTATGAAGATCTGAAATGTCTCCTTTAAAAGATGGCAGCCCATTAAACAATTACCTTTCCTAAGATATTGGATTTTTGCTGGTTACGGTACACATGGGATGGCTGAAAAGCTTATACAGAGCCGTAACTCTTTATAAGCACCACAGGTTACAGAGCACTTTATGCTGTTACAAATTACCGGGGAAACTCTTAGTGCTGTACCTTAAAAAATAATGTAGCAGTGATGCTGAATGCAGATTCATGGCTAGTTAGGGCAATAAGCTCAGACTGTCAGTGTGGAAAGGACTGAAGAGTTCTGGGCTGTAATGAGTTTTGTACTTTGAAGCACTAGAGCCATTCAACCTCAATGTGGTATTACTAGTAAACAATGCTATCAATATGAGATCATTGCCCTGTCTGCAATAGTGTACATTCAAATGTAAACCTGCTCCTACTTTGGCTCATGTAGTGTTTGATGTATCTGCATTTTGCATTTTTTTTTTTTACTCCACAACTTGCCCATTTCATCCATAACCATGTGGCCAGGGACGCACTTTGTGCTTACTACCTGTTTCGCTAAGGTAGCCAGGAGTTGGGTTGGAAGGAGTGTGTAACCGCAATCAGAGTACATGAAACCAAACAGACGTATGAGCACGTGGTAGAAGGCCGATCACTTGTGGGTGCTCTATCCCTGGTGCAAAATGCAAACTGATGATGATGAGATTAGCAGCTGCGTCTGATTGCTAATAGTATAATAACATGTTTGCTGCGATGTATTCACATTATTACAGTGATATTAGCAATCGGAATGCAGTAATACAGTATATTTCCCTTATATCCCTAGGACGTCACGCCAGCACAGAAGAAGGAACGATGTAACTAAGGTAAGTGTCTGGGGTTGTGGTGGGGCCAGGGCTGGGGGGGCCCTGCCTATTTTGTCCGTCCCGGGCCCCCTATTGTCTGATGGCAACCCTGGGTACGACTGCTGCAGGGGCTGGCAGACAGAAAGTAGGAGCTATCTCTCTCATGCTTTCTGTATTGTTACATATCAGCAGTTTAACAATAGCTTTTGCATATTTTAAGGGCCGAATTGATTAATAAATTGGCCCTATAATATGAAGTGTTTGTACTGTACTGTACATATTGGGCAGTGTGACGTAGCCAAATGTCTAATCATAATAGACTGAAAAAAAGGAACATTTCCTAGACTGCAATGTTTCGAACATCATGTGGTCAGCCATGTTTGGAAGCACATACAGCAATTATTAGCAGTAATACAGTGGCTAAAGGCACTGGGTAACACACACAGCAAATTGTGTTACAAAAACAGCAATGTTTTTGACCTTATGGCCTAATTCAGACATTGCTGGTAAAGCAACCACGCCATACATGCCTACTTTTGAAAAAGCATTGTGAAAGTACCACCTATGAGCGCGGTGGTAAAGTGGGCGTGTACTGCTACATCTGAGAGGCGTGTCATATAACTGACTTACATCCAAATGTAAATGAGCCCCAAAGCAGTTATTAAGATCTACTTGTTGTTGAAGACACTCTGATACTTTTTTTTAGAAATGCATGTAGCCATAGGGATCATTGTGCCTTATAACCAAGGCAGGAACATGATACTAATGATCCCATTTGAATGTTTATATATCTGTGGTTTATTTTATATAACAGCTACATAATGGGGGTATGGTGCAATCAGGGAGATCGCTAGATTCTTCAGGAAGTCAGGGAGATTGCTAGTATTTCAGGGAGACTCCGTGACAATCAGGGAGAGTTGGCAAGTATGAATCACACTCACAGGCGCGCTCTCAATAGCGGTTGCGGGAATATGCAAATGCTAAGCTCAGCCTTCTCTTTGTGCTCCACGGTGCAATGGCGTGTACGAGCGGTGAGACGCGCACTTTCAGGCTCGGTAGTCTGTGCATTTGCTATGGAAATTGTAAACACTCCAACATCGACGCATCATTAACAATTGCAGTAGCCTAGGGTCTACTCTAGGTACTCTCCTGTAATCCAACTAAACATGGCCTCTGAAGCAATATTAGCGCCATTGATCACTATAGGTCACCTTCCAGTCTCCAACCTGAACACAGGGAACACAAAGCCCTTCTCAAGTGTTAGCGATACCGTACATAATTGCATACAGTATACTCGGTTTCGCGTGTACTCAGTAAGGGATTTCTAGACTGTTTGCACATTTGCAGAAGCAAAACATCAACTGCATATATATCGGTATTGCGTCCATCTGCCAATCAGGCCCTTAGTATGAATCCCAATGTTAGCTCACTATGGGGCCTATTCATCAACACTAAAATAAAGTTTTTAAAGACATTTTCCTTAATTAACGTTATTTTAGTATTCACGAAGAGACTTAACACAGGAGATATCACTGATGTCTCCTGGCTAAGTCCCCCTGTGTTAATTTCTACACTCCCCATACATTAATACATTAGTATGGGGATATGGAAATTATGGTATTCAGCAAATTCCGAAAATTATGTATTTTCGGAATTTGATGGAGTTACTATTCGCCACTGTGAGGTGGCGAATAGCAGGTGACACCTACCTGCTTCCAGCTGGTGAGGTCCCCAGGCATCTCCCTCCGTCGCTCTGTTCCCTCCTCTGGCTCCTGTGACTGTGCTGACACTGTGTTCTCCCAGTAGAACAAAATAAAGTTTAAAAATAAAAAAAACATATTTTTTTCTAAACTGTACTGTGTGCTGCTGGGAGACCACGTGTCAGAGCAGTCACCGAAGCCGGAGGCGCTGCAGCGGGCAGGTAAGTGCGGGGACGGGGGGGAGGTAAGCGGAGGAGGAAAGGGGAGTGAGGGGAACACAAAATTATAGTATCTGTAGGCAGTGCTGCGCATGCGCTGGTTTTACGAATGTAACAGCGCATGCGCAGCACACAGTAGATAGAGATAACTATCTATTTCCTGAAAAGCTGTCATCGCAAAAATGATAGCTTTTCAGAATAGATAGTTATGGAGAGGAGGAATGATGAATTCCTCCGGTAATTAGGTAGAACTCCATGCGAGTTCTAAACCTAATTACATCTAGAGAATTTTTAGGTATGATGAATAGGCCCCTATGACCTTGGACAAGTTACTCTTTTTCCCAATATACTAAGCACCAAAATCTTATTGTAGGCAGGATGGGTTATGGAAACAATACCTGTAATAGTCTATGTATAGTAAACTTTTTCTGCAACAATATATATGAAGAGAAACATAAAGACACTGGTTCAGACTATGCTATTGACCCAATCAGCATTTATGACTCTTAACATGACCACAAAACATTTGCTGTATGGCGTTATGCAAACACTTAGCCACTCAAAGGTTTTCAAATGTATTGTCAGGCCTAATCTGTATATGTGACTTAATATAGTAAAGTAAAGGGTTTTTATTATGTTATTTAAAATTTAGATCATAACTACCAAACAATCAAAATGTATTTTCTCATGTAAGGAGTGTGAATGCTCCATGTGGGCCTGCAGCAGCGTAAGTATACTTTCCTACCCTCCCGGTACGGCCGGGAGCCTCCTGTAAATCGGGAGCTGCTCCCGCCCCCCTGTAAAGGCAGGCAAGCCTCCTAGTGGCCCCTCCGCCCCCCCCGCAGTTATAAGAGAATCCCCTGCAGCAGGCAGCGGGGATGGGCTTTGATGCGAATTGCGTCACTTTGGCCCCGCCCCCTGCTTCACAATGCTGGTAATCTCGTCAATGTGTAGCAGGGACAGAGCCAAGATGACGCGATCGTGTGGCCACGTCCCCGCTCCGCCCCCAATGCCGGCCACTCCCCCTTGCTTTGCCGATTTGGCTGCCCCCTCCCGGAAGGGGCAGCCAGAATGTCGTCAACCCTGAGCATAGGGTGCTGGTCATCCGTAACTGATCCCGGATTGTGGGCATGGAAGTAATAGTGTATGTTCTCCTGTATGCTGAGTTGTATGTCTGATAACTGTCATCAACATAAGAGGTTATTTGCACCAGTCTGTGGGGGTGATGTATAAAGAATAACAAGTGGAGGAGTTACCCATAGAATCCAATCAACTCTAAGGTGCCCACACATATAGTGGCATTTTACACGATTTGGCCGATTTCGATGAATCATGACGAGCACGATGCCGATGCGCGTCCCCGCTCATCGTACATCGCATCTTCTGATCTGCCATGCTGCAGGGCAGATTAGCCAATCTGGGTTACAATGCATTGGCTGCAAGATAGATCTTTAGTCAGATTGGACATTTTTAACTCCAAATCGTGATGACGACGGCAAGGGAGCTCCCGTGAAAGTTCATGAGGAAATTGGCCATAAAATCGTTTCGTGAGGACATCGGTATGTGTGTGGGCACCTTAAGGTAACATTTATCAAGTACACTCTATAAATTGATATGTAGAAGCTGATTGGTTGCTATGGGCAACTTCCCCACTTGTCCATTTCTCCCACCTTACACTGCTTATTACACCTCCCCCTATATTTGATACAGCTATAATCCATCGCCTGCACTTGGTTCCAGGGCATACGTAGTGCAAAAACACGCAATATACCTTCCTCAAATGGATGTACACTGCACTTTGCATTGGATCCTTCATGTGCCTACGCAATACCAAATTTTGTAACAATAACAGTCAGTATATCCTCCTCGGCTCATGAGTTCCTCCTCAGCTGGGACTGGAAAGGAAAGAGAGATGACCAGCCAGAAGGGCAAGTTTTAGAGTCTGCCATTCAGAGCTTGGAGTTATCCTAATGTTTAATTTTTGAAAACATTACATTCTCTCTTAACCAGTGTCGTCACTAGCGGGTGCCGGGGGTATGGGCCCCACCGGGTGTCACCCTCCAGGGGGGTGACACCAAAAGTCGCAAACTCATGCTGGCAAAACCCCCTCTGACAGGCTGGAGTGCAGGGCAGCACCATGTTCTTAAGCCCCGCCCCCAAATTGCTGTGCTTTGCAGTTAAATATGGAGGAGGCAGAGCCAATATGACGCAAATCCATTAGAATCACGTCATTTGGACCCATCCCTTCCCGATTGATCCACAAATCGCTGCATTTTGCTGTGAGAGAGAGGGGCCTACTTACATGATGGTACCAGCCTGCCAGGTCCTGTCCCCATCATATCTGCTGCAAGGTAAGTTGGCTGGTAATATATATGTGACATATGTGTGTGTGTATATATATATATATATATATATGTGTGTGTGTGTGTGTAAGATATTTGTGTATGTATGTGTGTATATCTGTGTGTGTGCGTGTAACTCCCCCCCCCCATAAAATTCCTGCGTTTGCCCCTGTATTTGATTTTTTTTTTTGGGCTGGGGGTGTGACACCATGAGTTACAGTACTGGGTGACTCCAACCCTAGTGATGCCTCTGCTCTTAACAGATTGCTCATTTTCTAACAATGCATATTGTAGCAGCAGTTTGTCCATTAATATATCCAATAAACCATACCCCATAAAACCCTACAGCCAGAGATTCCAGAAACATGATATAAGAGGAATACACTGGAAACAATTGTTGTTTCCTAATAAACAACATAAAATTGCTATCTAAGTTAGTTTTTTTTTAGGGCCATTACATCCATACCCAGCTGCAAATTAATTTAATAAATTCACCTCCTTGCTGCATTTGCGTGATCCCAGCGCTGCGACCCAGATCGGAGCCTGGGGTCACCATCGGTCACCATCAAAACAACCGCGACCATCGTTCACGATTCTTGTCGGTGTTCCATTGGCCAGGCTGTGGGAGCTGCAGCTTGCGAGGGCAGGAAGTCTGTGTGCACTCATGCAGACCCTGGCCTCATCCCTCCTGGAAAACGGGATCCCGTTTCTGGGAACGCTGCCAGGGAATGCCCCCGCTCTGCCTCCCAAATGCAGCAGCCTATCAGGACACACTGTGAGCGGGCTTGCAGTCGGAGGGCTGCACATGCACAGTACACCTGCTGCGCAAGCGCAGTCCTCCAAACATCGGAGATGTGCGCTAACCCGATGGTTATAAATCACAGACACTGAGGCCACTGACTCATATTGGAATTAATGTTTGTATACACAGACGCTCAATCGTTCACATTGGAGGCCATACAGACTGAAAATCTGCATCTACCATAGGACTGGTGCAAGTTGTGATGGTGCGACCGATGGTGGTGTCTAAAGCTGGACCAGGCAACATTACAGCGTCTGTAGACGCTCAAAGTGGGCATCTCAGTCCGCGCACATTCATATGCATACACAAAGGGATCTGAGCAGCATTTGTATAAATTCGCAGATGGGCGACCATCAAATGACGCAACCGTCTGCGTCCACCACTGAATCAGGCCCTCAGTGTATCTCTGAATTGCCAAACCATGATGCCAAGTAGGAGAATACCTATTTACCATAATGCAAACATAGGGCCAGATTTAGCAGCAATCGCAAATGCAACTGCATACGCAGATCGAGCGATTGTTAGCTATTGTGCATGCGTATAAGCTGCACTGCGATTATGCACGCACAGAGAAATCCATCACAGACTGAGTGACAGACTGTGAGCGTTTGGAGAGTGGTGATGGGGGAGTGGTCGGAAAAACGCAGGTGTGTCTGTACGTTTGAAGGCCGTTGCTTTGGCGTGCATAAATTAGCCACTGCATTTGCAGCTTAAGAGCCCACTGTGTGCGAGGAGACATGCAGTTTCTGTGGCTGGTCAGACTTGGTGTAAATGCTGCGTACCTGTGCGATGTGCGTTGATGCTACCGATGTTTACGCAGAAGAGTGACATTGGATGGATGTTTGAAAGCAGCTTGGAAGGCCATAAGCACATCATGCATGGTATTATGGGCCTGATTCAGAGCTGAACGCTCTGACCAGAGCGCTCGCTCTGAATCAGGGCCCTCCTCCATGAAAATGGAGCGGCCTCCTGGCCGCTCGTATAGCTGTGGGTGACCACCCACAGCATATGCGAGCGGCCAAAAAGATGGTCGCGATGGTCTTGACCATCGCGACCATCGGACTTGCGACGGAGACCCTGCGGTAGGGTCTCCCTGCCACAAGCCCTGGAGTGATTTTGGCTCTATCAGAGCCAAAATCACTCCCACTGACATCACTAGTGATGTCAGTGGGGCCGGCTTCAATTGGTAGGCGTTCCCATGGGAACGCCTCCGCCTGGCAGGCACGCCCCCAGCACGCCCACCAAAGGGGGCGTGATGTCAATCAACATCGACAGCACGCCCCCTTTGGTGCAAGACCCGGAGCGATGGAAAGCCCGTCGCTCCCCGGGTCTCGCGCATGCGCACGACGGAGCTCCCTCCGTCGTGCGCATGCGCAGTGGGGAGCATCGACCCGCTTGTGAGCGTCCTGTTGCTCACGAGCGGGTCTGAATGACCCCCTATGTACAGTGTGGTATAATGTTAGCACATGTGTAGTGGTCTCATTTACCCACAACTGACGGGCACAGCAAGGATTACTGGGTGGCTCACCACTACCTCTCTGACTCCTCCGCAGGGGCGTTTTAAGAGAGGAGGGTGCCCATGTGCAGCCTCCGTTTGGGCACCCTCCTCTCTGTCAGTGCAGTAGTTTCTGGCTTAATGCCAGAATCTACTGCATATGAGCGGGTCTCTGGGAAAATGGCGCCATGCCTTTTTCCCGGGGATATATTTTCTGCGCATGCACACCAGAATCTACATAAAGGTAAGTATAACTAACTATGGGTGCAGGGTGTGCGGTGTGGGCCCGTGTGCACCACACACCCTGCACCCATTATAAATATGCCCCTTTTACTCCGTGCTTACCACTACTTCCCTGACTCCTCCATACTCACCACTATCTATGTGCACTACCTCCCTGACCCCTCCTTACCAAACACTACCTATCTGCACTACCTGCCTGACCCCTACATACTCACCACTACCTATCTGCACTATTACCCTGACCCCTCCATACTTACCACTACCTATCTGCACCATTCCCCTGACCCCTACATACTCACCACTACCTATCTGCACTATTCCCCTGACCCCTCCATACTCACCACTACCTATCTAAACTACCACTTGACCCCTCCATACTCACCACTACCTATCTGCACCATTCCCCTGACCCCTTCATACTCACCACTACCTATCTGCACCATTCCCCTGACCCCTCCATACTCACCACTACCTATCTGCACTATTCCCCTGACCCCGCCATACTCACCACTACCTATCTGCACTACCCCCTGACCCCTCCATACTCACCACTACCTATCTGCACCATTCCCCAGACCCCTCCATACTCACCACTACCTATCTGCACTACCCACTGACCCCTCCATACTCACCACTACCTATCTGCACTATTCCGCTGACCCCTCCATACTCACCACTACCTATCTAAACCATTCCCCTGACCCCTCCATACTCACCACTACCTATCTGCACCATTCCCGTGACCCCTCCATACTCACCACTACCACTCTGCACTGTTCCCCTGACCCTTCCATACTCACCACTACCTATCTGAACTACCCCCTGACCCCTCCATACTCACCACTATCTATGTGCACTACCTCCCTGACCCCTCCTTACCAAACACTACCTATCTGCACTACCTGCCTGACCCCTACATACTCACCACTACCTATCTGCACTATTCCCCTGACCCCTCCATACTCAACACTACCTATCTGCACCATTCCCCTGACCCCTACATACTCACCACTACCTATCTGCAATATTCCCCTGACCCCTCCATACTCACCACTACCTATCTGCACTACCTCCTGACCCCTTCATGCTCACCACTACCTATCTGCACTACCCCCTGACCCCTCCATACTCACCACTATCTATGTGCTCTACCTCCCTGACCCCTCCTTACCAAACACTACCTATCTGCACTACCTGCTTGACCCCTACATACTCACCACTACCTATCTGCACTATTCCCCTGACCCCTCCATACTCACCACTACCTATCTGCACCATTCCCCTGACCCCTACATACTCACCACTACCTATCTGCACTATTCCCCTGACCCCTCCATACTCACCACTACCTATCTGCACTACCTCCTGACCCCTCCATACTCACCACTACCTATCTGCACTACCCCCTGACCCCTCCATACTCACCACTACCTATCTGCACCATTACCTTGACCTCTCCTTACTCACCACTACCTATCTGCACTGTTCCCCTGACCCTTCCATACTCACCACTACCTATCTGCACTACCCCCTGACCCCTCCATACTCACCACTACCGATCTGCACTATTCCCCTGACCCCTCCATACTCACCACTACCTATCTCACTATTCCCCTGACCCCACCATACTCACCACTACCTATCTGCACTACCCCCTGACCCCTCCATACTCACCACTACCTATCTGCACCATTCCCCTGACCCCTCCATACTCACCACTACCTATCTGCACTACCTCCTGACCCCTCCATACTCACCACTACCTATCTGCACTACCCCCTGACCCCTCCATACTCACCACTACCTATCTAAACTACCCCCTGACCCCTCCATACTCACCACTACCTATCTGCACCATTCCCCTGACCCCTCCATACTCACCACTACCTATCTGCACTACCACCTGACCCCTCCATACTCACCACTACCTATCTGCACTACCCCCTGACCCCTCCATACTCACCACTACCTATCTGCACCATTCCCCTGACCCCTCCATACTCACCACTACCTATCTGCACCATTCCCCTGACCCCTCCATACTCACCACTACCTATCTGCACCATTCCCCTGACCCCTCCATACTCACCACTACCTATCTGCACTATTCCCTTGACCCCTCCTTACTCACCACTACCTATCTGCACCATTCCCTTGACCTCTCCTTACTCACCACTACCTATCTGCACTGTTCCCCTGACCCTTCCATACTCACCACTACCTATCTGCACTATTCCCCTGACCCCGCCATACTCAAAAACTACCTATCTGCACTACCCCCTGACCCCTCCATACTCACCACTACCTATCTGCATCATTCCCCTGACCCCTCCATACTCACCACTACCTATCTGCACCATTCCCCTGACCCCTACATACTCACCACTACCTATCTGCACTATTCACCAGGCCCCGCCATACTCACCACTACCTATCTGCACTACCCCCTGACCCCTCCATACTCACCACTACCTATCTGCACCATTCCCCTGACCCCTCCATACTCACCCCTACCTATCTGCACTAAACCCTGACCCCTCCATACTCACCACTACCTATCTGCACTATTCCCCTGACCCCTCCATACTCACCACTACCTATCTGCACCATTCCCCTGACCCCTCCATACTCACCACTACCTATCTGCACCATTCCCCTGACCCCTCCTTACTCACCACTACCTATCTGCTCTATTCCCCTGAGCCCTCCATACTCCCCACTACCTATCTGCACCATTCCCCTGACCCCTCCATACTCACCTCTACCTATCTGCACCATTCCCTTGACCTCTCCTTACTCACCACTACCTATCTGCACTGTTCCCCTGACCCTTCCATACTCACCACTACCTATCTGCACTACCCCTTGACCCCTCCATACTCACCACTACCGATCTGCACTATTCCCCTGACCCCTCCATACTCACCACTACCTATCTGCACTATTCCCCTGACCCCGCCATACTCACCACTACCTATCTGCACTACCCCCTGACCCCTCCATACTCACCACTACCTATCTGCACCATTCCCCTGACCCCTCCATACTCACCACTACCTATCTGCACTACCTCCTGACCTCTCCATACTCACCACTACCTATCTGCACTACCCCCTGACCCCTCCATACTCACCACTACCTATCTAAACTACCCCCTGACCCCTCCATACTCACCACTACCTATCTGCACCATTCCCCTGACCCGTCCATACTCACCACTACCTATCTGCACCATTCCCCTGACCCCTCCATACTCACCACTACCTATCTGCACTATTCCCTTGACCCCTCCATAATCACCACTATGTATCTGCAACATTCCCCTGACCCCTCCATACTCACCACTACCAATCTGCACTATTCCCCTGACCCCTCCATACTAACCACTACCTATCTGCACCATTCCCCTGACCCCTCCATACTCACCACTACCTGTCTGCACCATTCCCCTGACCTCTCCTTACTCACCACTACCTATCTGCACTGTTCCCCTGACCTCTCCATACTCACCACTACCTATCTGCACTACCTGCCTGACCCCTCCATACTCACCACTACCTATCTGCACTATTCCCCTGACCCCTCCATACTCACCACTACCTATCTGCACTACCCCCTGACCCCTCCATACTCACCGCTACCTATCTGCAGTAGCGTCACAAAGGGGGTGCTGGCCGCACCCGGGTGTCACCCGTCTAGGGGTGACACCAAGGTGCAGACTCCCCCTCAGTGACAGGAGCCGGGTGCTGCACTGTATAATTAAGTGCAGCACTCGGATCCTCATACTTTGAGGGAGCCAGCCGCCACTGCACGCACCTCCATGCACCCCCCCTGCATCCAGGCTCCAAGTGATATCGGAACCACTGGGGTTCGGCTGCAAGGCCACACCCCTTCCCGCTAGGCCATGCCCCTTCCTGTGATGTCACGCCCCTTTTGGCGTCGCTTGGCTTGGCTGCGCAACACAACGTCCCTCCCGCTCTGGGTGACACCATACCATGGGGTGGGATGCCACTGTTTATCTGCACTATTCCTCTGACCCCACCTTATCAAACACTATCTCTCTGCACTACCTCTCTTACCCCTCCATACTCACCACTACCTATCTGCACTACCTCCCTGACCCCTCCATACTCACCACTACATATCTGCACTACCCCCTGACCCCTCCATACTCACCACTACCTATCTAAACTACCCCCTGACCCCTCCATACTCACCACTACCTATCTGCACTATTCCCCTGACCCCTCCATACTCACCACTACCTATCTGCACTATTCCCCTGACCCCTCCATACTCACCACTACCTATCTGCACCATTCCCCTGACCCCTCCATACTCACCACTACCTATCTGGACAACCTCCCTGACCCCTCCATACTCACCACTACCTATCTGCACTACCCTCTGACCCCTCCATACTCACCACTACCTATCTGCACTATTCCCCTGACCCCTCCATACTCACCACTACCTATCTGCACTATTCCCTGACCCCTCCATACTGACACTACCTATCTGCACCATTCCCCTGACCCCTCCAAACTCACCACTACCTATCTGCACTATTCCCCTGACCCTCCATACTCACCACTACCTATCTACACTATTCCCTGACACCTCCATACTCACCACTACCTATCTGCACTATTCCCCTGACCCCTCCATACTCCCCACTACCTATCTGGACTACCTCCCTGACCGCTACATACTCACCACTACCTATCTGCAGTTTTCCCCTGACCCCTCCATACTCACCACTACCTATCTGCACTACCTCCCTGACCCCTCCATACTCACCACTACCTATCTGCCCTATTCCCCTGACCCCTCCACACTCACCACTACCTATCTCCACTATTCCCCTGACCCCTACATACTCACCTCTACCTATCTGCACTGTTCCCCGGACCCCTCCATACTCACCACTACCTATCTGCACCATTCCCCTGACCTCTGCTTACTCACCACTAGCTATCTGCACTGTTCCCCTGACCCCTCCATACTCACCACTACCTATCTGCACCATTCCCCTGACCCCTCCATACTCACCACTACCTATGTGCACTATTCCCCTGACCCCTCCATACTCACCACTACCTATCTGCAGTAGCGTCACAAAGGGGGTGCTGGCCGCACCCGGGTGTCACCTGTCTAGGGGTGACACCGAGGTGCAGACTCCGCCTCAGTGACAGGAGCCAGGTGCTGCACTGTATAATTAAGTACAGCACTCGGATCCTCATACTGTGAGGGAGCCAGCCGGCACTGCACGCACCTCCTTGCACCCCCCCTGCCTCCATGCTCCTAGTGATATCGGAACCACTGGGTTTCGGCTGCAAGGCCACAACCCTTCCCGCTAGGCCATGCCCCTTCCCGTGATGTCACACCCCTTTTGGCGTCACTTGGCTTTGCTGCGCAACACAACGTCCCTCCCGCTCTGGGTGACACCATACCATGGGGAGGGTTGCCACTGCTTATCTGCACTATTCCTCCTTATCAAACACTATCTCTCTGCACTATCTCCCTGACCCCTCCATACTCACCACTACCTATCTGCACTATTCCCCTGACCCCTCCATACTCACCACTACCTATCTGCACTATTCCCTGACCCCTCCATACTGACACTACCTATCTGCACCATTCCCCTGACCCCTCCATTCTCACCACTACCTATCTGCACTATTCCCCTGACCCTCCATACTCACCACTACGTATCTACACTAATTCCTGACCCCTCCATACTCACCACTACCTATCTGCACCATTCCCCTTACCCCTCCATACTCACCACTACCTATCTGCACTACCTCCCTGACCGCTACATACTCACCACTACCTATCTGCACTATTCCCCTGACCCCTCCATACTCACCACTACCTATCTGCCCTATTCCCTTGACCCCTCCACACTCACCACTACCTATCTGCACTATTCCCCTGACCCCTCCATACTCACCACTACCTATCTGCACTGTTCCCCTGACCCCTGCATACTCACCACTACCTATCTGCACCATTCCCCTGACCTCTCCTTACTCCCCACTACCTATCTGCACTGTTCCCATGACCCCTCCATACTCACCACTACCTATCTGCACCATTCCCCTGACCCCTCCATACTCACCACTACCTATGTGCACTATTCCCCTGACCCCTCCATACTCACCACTACCTATCTGCAGTAGCGTCACAAAGGGGGTGCTGGCCGCACCCGGGTGTCACCCGTCTAGGGGTGACACCAAGGTGCAGACTCCCCCTCAGTGACAGGAGCCAGGTGCTGCACTGTATAATTAAGTACAGCGCTCGGATCCTCATTCTGTGACGGAGCCAGCCGGCACTGCATGCACATCCATGCACCCCCCCTGCCTCCAGGCTCCCAGTGATATCAGAACCACTGGGGTTCGGCTGCAAGGCCACAACCCTTCCCGCTAGGCCATGCCCCTTCCCGTGATGTCACGCCCCTTTTGGCATCGCTTGGCTTCGCTGCGCAATACAACGTCCCTCCCGCTCTGGGTGACACCATACCATGGGCCATGGGGAGGGATGCCACTGCTTATCTGCACTATTCCTCCTTATCAAACACTATCTCTCTGCACCCCTCCATACTCACCACTACCTATCTGCACTACCCCCTGACCTCTCCTTACTCACCACTACCTATCTGCACTGTTCCCCTGACCCTCCATACTCACCACTACCTATCTGCACTATTCCCCTGACCCCTCCATACTCACCACTACCTATCTGCACTGTTCCCCTGACCCCTGCATACTCACCACTACCTATCTGCACCATTCCCCTGACCTCTCCTTACTCGCCACTACCTATCTGCACTGTTCCCATGACCCCTCCATACTCACCACTACCTATCTGCACCATTCCCCTGACCCCTCCATACTCACCACTACCTATGTGCACTATTCCCCTGACCCCTCCATACTCACCACTACCTATCTGCAGTAGCGTCACAAAGGGGGTGCTGGCCGCACCCGGGTGTCACCCGTCTAGGGGTGACACCAAGGTGAAGACTCCCCCTCAGTGACAGGAGCCAGGTGCTGCACTGTATAATTAAGTACAGCGCTCGGATCCTCATTCTGTGAGGGAGCCAGCCGGCACTGCATGCACCTCCATGCACCCCCCCTGCCTCCAGGCTCCCAGTGATATCAGAACCACTGGGGTTCGGCTGCAAGGCCACAACCCTTCCCGCTAGGCCATGCCCCTTCCCGTGATGTCACGCCCCTTTTGGCATCGCTTGGCTTCGCTGCGCAACACAACGTCCCTCCCGCTCTGGGTGACACCATACCATGGGGAGGGATGCCACTGCTTATCTGCACTATTCCTCCTTATCAAACACTATCTCTCTGCACCCCTCCATACTCACCACTACCTATCTGCACTACCCCCTGACCTCTCCTTACTCACCACTACCTATCTGCACTGTTCCCCTGACCCCTCCATACTCACCACTACCTATCTGCACTACCTGCCTGACCCCTCCATACTCACCACTACCTATCTGCACTATTCCCCTGACGCCTCCATACTCACCACTACCTATCTGCACTGTTCCCCTGACCCCTCCATACTCACCACTACCTTTCTGCACCATTCTCCTGACCTCTCCTTACTCACCACTACCTATCTTCACCATTCCCCTGACCCCTCCATACTCACCACTACCTGTCTGCACCGTTCCCCTGACCACTCCTTACTCACCACTACCTATCTGCACTGTTCCCCTGACCCCTCCATACTCACCACTACCTATCTGCACTACCTCCCTGACCCCTCCATACTCACCACTACCTATCTGCACTACCCCCTGACCCCTCCATACTCACCACATCCTATCTGCACTATTCCCCTGACCCCTCCATACTCACCACTACCTATCTGCACTATTCCCCTGACCCCTCCATACTCACCACTACCTATCTTCACTATCCCTCTGACCCATCCATACTCACCACTACCTATCTGCACTATTACTCTGACCCCTCCATACTCACCACTACCTATCTGCACTATTCCCCTGACCCCTCCTTACTCCCCACTACCTATCTGCACTACCTCCCTGACCCCTCCATACTCACCACTACCTATCTGCACCATTCCCCTGACCCCTCCATACTCACCACTACCTATCTGCACTATTCCCCTGACCCCTCCATACTCACCACTACCTATCTGCACCATTCCCCTGACCTCTCCATACTCACCACTACCTATCTGCACCATTCACCTGACCCCTCCATACTCACCACTACCTATCTGCACCATTCCCCTGACCTCTCCTTTCTCACCACTACCTATCTGCACCATTCCCCTGACCCCTCCATACTCACCACTACCTATCTGCACTATTCCCCTGACCCCTCCATACTCACCACTACCTATCTGCACTATTCCCCTGACCCCTCCATACTCACCACTACCTATCTGCACTACCTCCCTGACCCCTCCATACTCACCACTACCTATGTGCACTATTCCCCTGACCCCTCCATACTCACCACTACCTATCTGCACTATTCCCCTGACCCCTCCATACTCACCACTACCTATCTGCACTGTTCCCCTGACCCCTCCATACTCACCACTACCTATCCGCACCATTCCCCTAACCCCTCCATACTCACCACTACCTATCTGCACTACCTCCCTGACCACTCCATACTCACCACTACCTATCTGCACCATTCCCCTGACCCCTCCATACTCACCACTACCTATCTGCACCATTTCCCTGACCTCTCCTTCCTCACCACTACCTATCTGCACTGTTCCCCTCACCCCTCCATACTCACCACTACCTATCTGCACCATTCCCCTGACCCCTCCATACTCACCACTACCTGTCTGCACCATTTCCCTGACCTCTCCTTACTCACCACTACCTATCTGCACTGTTCCCCTGACCCCTCCATAGTCACCACTACCTATCTGCACTACCCCCTGACCCCTCCATACTCACCACTACCTATCTGCACTATTCCCCTGACCCCTCCATACTCACCACTACCAATCTGCACTATTCCCCTGACCCCTCCATACTCACCACTACCTATCTGCACTACCTCCCTGACCCCTCCATACTCACCACTACCTATGTGCACTATTCCCCTGACCCCTCCATACTCACCACTACCTATCTGCACTATTCCCCTGACCCCTCCATACTCACCACTACCTATCTGCACTGTTCCCCTGACCCCTTCATTCTCATCACTACCTATCTGCACTACCTCCCTGACCCCTCCATACTCACCACTACCTATCTGCACTACTCCCTGACCCCTCCATACTCACCACTACCTATCTGTACTATTTCCATGACCCCTCCATACTCACCACTACCTATCTGCACTATTCCCCTGACCCCTCCATACTCACCACTACCTATCTTCACTATCCCCCTGACCCCTCCATACGCACCACTACCTATCTGCACTATTCCTCTGATCCCTCCATACTCACCACTACCTATCTGCACCATTCCCCTGACCCCTCCATACTCACCACTACCTATCTGCACTACCTCCCTGACCCCTCCATACTCACCACTACCTATCTGCACCATTCCCCTTTCCCCGCCATACTCACCACTACCTATCTGCACTATTCCCCTGACCCCTCCATACTCACCACTACCTATCTGCACCATTCCCCTGACTTCTCCTTACTCACCACTACCTATCTGCACCATTCACCTGACCCCTCCATACTCACCACTACCTATCTGCACCATTCCCCTGACCTCTCTTTACTCACCACTACCTATGTGCACTGTTCCCCTGACCCCTCTATACTCACCACTACCTATCTTCACCATTCCCCTGACCCTTCCATACTCACCACTACCTATGTGCACTATTCCCCTGACCCCTCCATACTCACCACTACCTATCTGCAGTAGCGTCACAAAGGTGGATGCTGGCCGCACCCAGGTGTCACCCGTCTAGGGGTGACACCAAGGTGCAGACTCCCCCTCAGTGACAGGAGCCGGGTGCTGCACTGTATAATTAAGTGCAGCACTCGGATCCTCATACTGTGAGGGAGCCAGCCGGCACTGCACGCACCTCCATGCACCCCCCCTGCCTCCAGGCTCCCAGTGATATTGGGACCACTGGGGTTCGGCTGCAAGGCTACACCCCTTCCCGCTAGGCCATGCCCCTTCCCGTGATGTCACGCCCCTTTTGACGTCGCTTGGCTTTGCTGCGCAACACAACGTCCCTCCCGCTCTGGGTGACACCATACCATGGGGAGGGATACCACTGCTTATCTGCACTATTCCTCTGACCCCTCCTTATCAAACACTATCTCTCTGCACTACCTCTCTTACCCCTCCATACTCACCACTACCTATCTGCACTACCTCCCTGACCCCTCCATACTCACCACTACCTATCTGCACTACCCCCTGACCCCTCCATACTCACCACTACCTATCTGCACTATTCCCCTGACCCCTCCATACTCACCACTACCTATCTGCACTATTCCCCTGACCCCTCCATACTCACCCCACTACCTATCTGCTCTATTCCCCTGACCTCTCCATGCTCACCACTACCTATCTGCACCATTCCCCTGACTCCTCCATACTCACCACTACCTATCTGCACTATTCCCCTGACCCCTCCATACTCACCACTACCTATCTGCACTACCTCCCTGACCCCTCCATACTCACCACTACCTATCTGCACCATTCCCCTGACCCCTCCATACTCACCACTACCTATCTGCACTATTCCCCTGACCCCTCCATACTCACCACTACCTATCTGCACCATTCCCCTGACCTCTCCTTACTCACCGCTACCTATCTGCACCATTCCCCTGACCCGTCCATACTCACCACTACCTATCTGCACCATTCCCCTGACCTCTCCTTACTCACCACTACCTATCTGCACTGTTCCCCTGACCCCTCCATACTCACCACTACCTATCTGCACTATTCCCCTGACCCCTCCATGCTCACCACTACCTATCTGCACCATTCCCCTGACTCCTCCATACTCACCACTAACTATCTGCAGTAGCGTCACAAAGGGGGTGCTGGCCGCACCCGGGTGTCACCCGTCTAGGGGTGACACCAAGGTGCAGACTCCCCCTCAGTGACAGGAGCCGGGTGCTGCACTGTATAATTAAGTGCAGCACTCGGATCCTCATACTGTGAGGGAGGCAGCCGGCACTGCACGCACCTCCATGCACCCCCCCTGCCTCCATGCTCCTAGTGATATCGGAACCACTGGGGTTCTGCTGCAAGGCCACACCCCTTCCCGCTAGGCCTTGCCCCTTCCCGTGTTGTCACGCCCCTTTTGGCTTATCTTAACTTTGCTGCGCAACACAACGTCCCTCCCGCTCTGGGTGACACCATACCATGGGGAGGGATGCCACTGCTTATCTGCACTATTCCTCTGACCCCTCCTTATCAAACACTATCTCTCTGCACTACCTCTCTTTCCCCTCCATACTCACCACTACCTATCTGCACTATTCCCCTGACCCCTCCATACTCACCACTACCTTTTTGCACCATTCCCCTGACCTCTCCTTACCAAACACTATCTCTCTGCACTATTCCCCTGACCCCTCCATACTCACCACTACCTATCTGCACTACCCCCTGACCCCTCCATACTCACCACTACCTATCTGCACCATTCCCCTGACCCCTCCATACTCACCACTACCTATCTGCACCATTCCCCTGACCTCTCCATACTCACCACTACCTATCTGCATCATTCCCCTGACCCCTCCATACTCACCACTACCTATCTCACTACCCCCTGACCCCCCCATACTCACCACTACCTATCTGCACTACCCCCTGACCCCTCCATACTCACCACTACCTATCTTCACTATTCCCCTGACCCCTCCATACTCACCACTACCTATCTGCACTATTCCCCTGACCCCTCCATACTCACCACTACCTATCTGCACCATTCCTCTGACCCCTCCATACTCACCACTACCTATGTGCACTATTCCCCTGACCCCTCCATACTCACCACTACCTATCTGCATCATTCCCCTGACCCCTCCATACTCACCACTACCTATCTTCACTATTCCCCTGACCCCTCCATACTCACCACTACCTATGTGCACTATTCCCCTGACCCCTCCATACTCACCTCTACCTATCTGCACCATTCCCCTGACCTCTCCATACTCACCACTACCTATGTGCACTATTCCCCTGACCCCTCCATACTCATCACTACCTATCTGCACCATTCCCTTGACCCCTCCATACTCACCACTACCTATCTGCACCATTCCCCTGACTCCTCCATACTCACCACTACCTATCTGCACTATTCCCCTACCATTTCATACCAAACACTATATCTCTGCAGCCTGTACTATCCCCCTTGCCCATCTGCCTTCATGACCCCTCCATGCCCATCACAACCTCCCTTGCCCACATACTGTATCTGACTGCCATGCACAGGGGTACTATATATAGGTTCAGTAACTTTGAGTGGAACTACTGGAGGTGGAGCTATAGAAAAATAATTATATATAATTTGTATACTTATATATGTTTTGTATATACTATATATAGTATTTAGTAAATAAGGCATTCAAAAAGGCCTTTAGAATAAAACTTATGCTATGGAAAATACATTTTGTTATAATTAATGAAAGGATCAGGAACTTAGGGCCTGATTCAGACCCACTCGCAAGCGGCTGTCCGCTCGCAAGTGGGTCGATGTTGTGCACTGCGCATGCGCACGACGGTGGGAGCTCCGTCGTGTGCATGCGCCAGACGCGACGAGCGAAGGACTTTCCTTCGCTCGTTGTGTCTGATCAAAGGGGGCGTGCTGTCGATGTTGATTGACAGCACGTCCCCTTTGGTGGGCGTGCCGGGGGCGTGCCTCCCTGACGGGGGCGTTCCCAAGGGAACGCCTACCGTCAGAAGCCGGCCCACTGACATCACTAGTGATGTCAGTGGGGAGTGATTTTGGCTCTGATAGAGCCAAAATCACTCCGGGCCTTGCGGTTGAAAAACTCAACCGCAGGCTCCGGCTCGCAGTGGGGATGGTCGCGATGGTCAAGACCATCGCGGCCATCAAACTGCACGCTCGTATAGGCTGTGGGTGGTGACCCACAGCTATACGACTGTCCAGGAGGACGCTCCATAATTATGCTCAGAGCGTACGGCTTTGAATGACGGCCTTAGTTCCTGCTGAAAAATAGCACTATATATATATATATATCTATTTTTATCAAAAATTATACCAATACTGTTTGCCAGTATAGTTGGGCACACCCCCTATAGTGACTGGTCCTACCGCCTATAGTGACTGGTTACACCCCTTTGCGGGCCTCATGCTTCAGTACACCACTGCCCCATACCTTTGTGCAATCCCAATCATTTTATTTACTAATCTTGATAGTAATGTGTTATTTTTGCATCATAAATGCTGAAATTAAATAAAGTTTAACCTGAAATGCCCCAAATTAACAGGTTTTTGAGACGTGTTTACCATGAGAATTATACTGAGCAATTGGATAATAGTGTAAAGTAACTAGTTTCCAAAAAAAACCCCAGCTTCTATGGACAATTCTGTAAAAGTTAAGTCCCTTGAAATTATAAACAGCTGGAGTATAATGCTCAATGTAAAAAGAGTAATATTTAAAGATTTGTGTTCATACTGAGCCTTGTGCCATGCTCCATTTAGCTTCCTGTCTCATAGGATGGGGAAGTAGGTCTCCTCAAGACTGCTAGAATAATTTTCAGGAAAGCATGAGGACGTCAGTGAGAATCATGAGGAAACAACAGTAAACAGACTTCAATTCTTATACAGAATTAAGAAACACTCTTATGTTACTGGGATTTAAACTAGTGTGTATTACTGGAGACTAAATATTTGTCTACAGTTTGGTGAAAAAGTATCTTGAGATATTTTGGGGCCTACTTAAAAACTATGGCCCGAAAATAAAGACTTTCTTTCTATGCAAAATCACAGGGTCGGCTGAGCAACAATGCGATGGGTTCTTCTGGTGTTTCCTCTGGCAGATTGCGGCTGATTCAGTAGCTTTGAATGAGTGCTGCATCGGAAATTACCTTTACTGACATAACTTGCGTCTAAATATTTTATGCCAATGAACTTACCTTCTAAGTCTTATCTTAAGGTACTGTAGTACCAATTTTGCTTTTTATTTTATAAAGAAGTTGCGTACTTTGATTTGATAATAAAAGGAGCCACAAGTCTCTCTTTACTATTTCAGTCTAACCACACGGATCTGTGAGTGTACATGATAAGTAGGGGTGAGCGGGTTCGGATTTCTGAAATCCGAACCCCCCCGAGCCCCCCCGATCCGAGTCCGATCCGAATCAGGCTCGACTTTTCCCGCCTGACTCGGATCTGAAATCGAGGCAAAACGTCATCATCCCGCCTTCCGAGTCTCGCGGGTTTTGGATCCTATATAAGGTACCCACGTCGGCGCCATTTTCTCACTCGGCTGTGGACAGTGAAGAGGGAGGGTGGGAGTTAGGGCTGTGTAGTGTAGTGTAGTGTAGTGCTGCTGTTGTCCACTACTTCAAAGTCCATAGGGGCTGGCTGTGTTGTGCTGTGCTGCTGTTGTTAATAGGGGCTGTGTCCACTACTTCAAAGTC
The DNA here is from genome assembly GCA_031769625.1 of Taudactylus pleione. Taxonomy (NCBI): domain Eukaryota; kingdom Metazoa; phylum Chordata; class Amphibia; order Anura; family Myobatrachidae; genus Taudactylus; species Taudactylus pleione. The sequence continues at coordinate 10,798,662 of JAUIMM010000368.1, read as the reverse complement.
CATAGGGGCTGGCTGGACTGTGTTGTGCAGTCAGTTCTCCATAGGGGCTGTGTCCCTCCAAAGTCCTGTGCAGTGTCCCAGTCCTAAAGGAGTGCTGCAGTGTTGTCCAGGGGGTGCTCTGTCCATCAGGGGTGCTCCCCCCAAGTGCTAAAAAAATAATATATTTTCTGTGTTTGTGAATTGTGTGCGCAGTAGCCGCACGTGCATCAACAAAGTAGTGCCAAGCGTGCGCCTGTGTCATAAGTAAAGGGCCGGCTGGCTTGACCGTTAAGGGTGCTGTAACCCCCGAAAGTACACTCCAGTCCAAACCAAAAAAAAAATTATTTTCTGTGTTTGTGAATTGTGTGCGCAGTAGCCGCACGTGCATCAACAAAGTAGTGCCAAGCGTGCGCCTGTGTCATAAGTAAAGGGCCGGCTGGCTTGACCGTTAAGGGTGCTGTAACCCCCAAAAGTACACTCCAGTCCAAACCAAAAAAAAAATTATTTTCTGTGTTTGTGAATTGTGTGCGCAGTAGCCGCACGTGCATCAACAAAGTAGTGCCAAGCGTGCGCCTGTGTCATAAGTAAAGGGCCGGCTGGCTTGACCGTTAAGGGTGCTGTAACCCCCGAAAGTACACTCCAGTCCAAACCAAAAAAAAATTATTTTCTGTGTTTGTGAATTGTGTGCGCAGTAGCCGCACGTGCATCAACAAAGTAGTGCCAAGCGTGCGCCTGTGTCATAAGTAAAGGGCCGGCTGGCTTGACCGTTAAGGGTGCTGTAACCCCCGAAAGTACACTCCAGTCCAAACCAAAAAAAAAATTATTTTCTGTGTTTGTGAATTGTGTGCGCAGTAGCCGCACGTGCATCAACAAAGTAGTGCCAAGCGTGCGCCTGTGTCATAAGTAAAGGGCCGGCTGGCTTGACCGTTAAGGGTGCTGTAACCCCCGAAAGTACACTCCAGTCCAAACCAAAAAAAAAATTATTTTCTGTGTTTGTGAATTGTGTGCGCAGTAGCCGCACGTGCATCAACAAAGTAGTGCCAAGCGTGCGCCTGTGTCATAAGTAAAGGGCCGGCTGGCTTGACCGTTATGGGTGCTGTAACCCCCGAAAGTACACTCCAGTCCAAACCAAAAAAAAAATTATTTTCTGTGTTTGTGAATTGTGTGCGCAGTAGCCGCACGTGCATCAACAAAGTAGTGCCAAGCGTGCGCCTGTGTCATAAGTAAAGGGCCGGCTGGCTTGACCGTTAAGGGTGCTGTAACCCCCAAAAGTACACTCCAGTCCAAACCAAAAAAAAAAATATTTTCTGTGTTTGTGAATTGTGTGCGCAGTAGCCGCACGTGCATCAACAAAGTAGTGCCAAGCGTGCGCCTGTGTCATAAGTAAAGGGCCGGCTGGCTTGACCGTTAAGGGTGCTGTAACCCCCGAAAGTACACTCCAGTCCAAACCAAAAAAAAAATTATTTTCTGTGTTTGTGAATTGTGTGCGCAGTAGCCGCACGTGCATCAACAAAGTAGTGCCAAGCGTGCGCCTGTGTCATAAGTAAAGGGCCGGCTGGCTTGACCGTTAAAGGGTGCTGTAACCCCCGAAAGTACACTCCAGTCCAAACCAAAAAAAAAATTATTTTCTGTGTTTGTGAATTGTGTGCGCAGTAGCCGCACGTGCATCAACAAAGTAGTGCCAAGCGTGCGCCTGTGTCATAAGTAAAGGGCCGGCTGGCTTGACCGTTAAGGGTGCTGTAACCCCCGAAAGTACACTCCAGTCCAAACCAAAAAAAAAATTATTTTCTGTGTTTGTGAATTGTGTGCGCAGTAGCCGCACGTGCATCAACAAAGTAGTGCCAAGCGTGCGCCTGTGTCATAAGTAAAGGGCCGGCTGGCTTGACCGTTAAGGGTGCTGTAACCCCCGAAAGTACACTCCAGTCCAAACCAAAAAAAAAATTATTTTCTGTGTTTGTGAATTGTGTGCGCAGTAGCCGCACGTGCATCAACAAAGTAGTGCCAAGCGTGCGCCTGTGTCATAAGTAAAGGGCCAGCTGGCTTGACCGTTAAGGGTGCTGTAACCCCCGAAAGTACACTCCAGTCCAAACCAAAAAAAAAATTATTTTCTGTGTTTGTGAATTGTGTGCGCAGTAGCCGCACGTGCATCAACAAAGTAGTGCCAAGCGTGCGCCTGTGTCATAAGTAAAGGGCCAGCTGGCTTGACCGTTAAGGGTGTTGTAACCCCCGAAAGTACACTCCAGTCCAAACCAAAAAAAAAATTATTTTCTGAGTTTGTGAATTGTGTGCGCAGTAGCCGCACGTGCATCAACAAAGTAGTGCCAAGCGTGCGCCTGTGTCATAAGTAAAGGGCCGGCTGGCTTGACCGTTAAGGGTGCTGTAACCCCCGAAAGTACACTCCAGTCCAAACCAAAAAAAAAATTATTTTCTGTGTTTGTGAATTGTGTGCGCAGTAGCCGCACGTGCATCAACAAAGTAGTGCCAAGCGTGCGCCTGTGTCATAAGTAAAGGGCCGGCTGGCTTGACCGTTAAGGGTGCTGTAACCCCCGAAAGTACACTCCAGTCCAAACCAAAAAAAAAATTATTTTCTGTGTTTGTGAATTGTGTGCGCAGTAGCCGCACGTGCATCAACAAAGTAGTGCCAAGCGTGCGCCTGTGTCATAAGTAAAGGGCCGGCTGGCTTGACCGTTAAGGGTGCTGTAACCCCCGAAAGTACACTCCAGTCCAAACCAAAAAAAAAATTATTTTCTGTGTTTGTGAATTGTGTGCGCAGTAGCCGCACGTGCATCAACAAAGTAGTGCCAAGCGTGCGCCTGTGTCATAAGTAAAGGGCCGGCTGGCTTGACCGTTAAAGGGTGCTGTAACCCCCGAAAGTACACTCCAGTCCAAACCAAAAAAAAAATTATTTTCTGTGTTTGTGAATTGTTTGCGCAGTAGCCGCACGTGCATCAACAAAGTAGTGCCAAGCGTGCGCCTGTGTCATAAGTAAAGGGCCGGCTGGCTTGACCGTTAAGGGTGCTGTAACCCCCGAAAGTACACTCCAGTCCAAACCAAAAAAAAATTATTTTCTGTGTTTGTGAATTGTGTGCGCAGTAGCCGCACGTGCATCAACAAAGTAGTGCCAAGCGTGCGCCTGTGTCATAAGTAAAGGGCCGGCTGGCTTGACCGTTAAGGGTGCTGTAACCCCCGAAAGTACACTCCAGTCCAAACCAAAAAAAAAATTATTTTCTGTGTTTGTGAATTGTGTGCGCAGTAGCCGCACGTGCATCAACAAAGTAGTGCCAAGCGTGCGCCTGTGTCATAAGTAAAGGGCCGGCTGGCTTGACCGTTAAGGGTGCTGTAACCCCCGAAAGTACACTCCAGTCCAAACCAAAAAAAAAATTATTTTCTGTGTTTGTGAATTGTGTGCGCAGTAGCCGCACGTGCATCAACAAAGTAGTGCCAAGCGTGCGCCTGTGTCATAAGTAAAGGGCCGGCTGGCTTGACCGTTATGGGTGCTGTAACCCCCGAAAGTACACTCCAGTCCAAACCAAAAAAAAAAATATTTTCTGTGTTTGTGAATTGTGTGCGCAGTAGCCGCACGTGCATCAACAAAGTAGTGCCAAGCGTGCGCCTGTGTCATAAGTAAAGGGCCGGCTGGCTTGACCGTTAAGGGTGCTGTAACCCCCAAAAGTACACTCCAGTCCAAACCAAAAAAAAAATTATTTTCTGTGTTTGTGAATTGTGTGCGCAGTAGCCGCACGTGCATCAACAAAGTAGTGCCAAGCGTGCACCTGTGTCATAAGTAAAGGGCCGGCTGGCTTGACCGTTAAGGGTGCTGTAACCCCCGAAAGTACACTCCAGTCCAAACCAAAAAAAAAATTATTTTCTGTGTTTGTGAATTGTGTGCGCAGTAGCCGCACGTGCATCAACAAAGTAGTGCCAAGCGTGCGCCTGTGTCATAAGTAAAGGGCCGGCTGGCTTGACCGTTAAGGGTGTTGTAACCCCCGAAAGTACACTCCAGTCCAAACCAAAAAAAAAATTATTTTCTGTGTTTGTGAATTGTGTGCGCAGTAGCCGCACGTGCATCAACAAAGTAGTGCCAAGCGTGCGCCTGTGTCATAAGTAAAGGGCCGGCTGGCTTGACCGTTAAGGGTGCTGTAACCCCCGAAAGTACACTCCAGTCCAAACCAAAAAAAAAATTATTTTCTGTGTTTGTGAATTGTGTGCGCAGTAGCCGCACGTGCATCAACAAAGTAGTGCCAAGCGTGCGCCTGTGTCATAAGTAAAGGGCCGGCTGGCTTGACCGTTAAGGGTGCTGTAACCCCCGAAAGTACACTCCAGTCCAAACCAAAAAAAAAATTATTTTCTGTGTTTGTGAATTGTGTGCGCAGTAGCCGCACGTGCATCAACAAAGTAGTGCCAAGCATGCGCCTGTGTCATAAGTAAAGGGCCGGCTGGCTTGACCGTTAAAGGGTGCTGTAACCCCCGAAAGTACACTCCAGTCCAAACCAAAAAAAAAATTATTTTCTGTGTTTGTGAATTGTGTGCGCAGTAGCCGCACGTGCATCAACAAAGTAGTGCCAAGAGTGCGCCTGTGTCATAAGGGCCGGCTGGCTTGACCGTTAAAGGGTGCTGTAACCCCCAAAGTACACTCCAGTCCAAACCAAAAAAAAAATTATTTTCTGTGTTTAGCCGCACGTATATATCAAATCAATATAACATAAATGGAGGACCAAACTTTCTCCGATAAAAATAAAATAGAGAAAGATCAAGAACCACTTCCTCCTAGTGCTGAAGCTGCTGCCACTAGTCATGACATAGACGATAACATGCCATCAACGTCGTCTGCCAAGGCCGATGCCCAATGTCATAGTAGAGGGCACATACAATCCCAAATGGCAAAGTTCAGGAAAATGACCTTGAAAAAGACATTTAAATCAGCTGAAGAGAAACGTAAACTTGCCAATATGCCATTTACGACACGGAGTGGCAAGGAACGGCTAAGGTCGATCCCTAGTATGTTCATGACTAGTGGTTCAGCTTCACATGACGATGGAAGCCCTCCTCCCACTAAAAAAATCAAAAGAGTTAAGCTGGCAAAAGCACAGCGAAGAACTGTGCTTTCTAAGAAGATATCACAAATCCCCAAGGAGAGTCCAAGTGTGGTGGTGGTTGCGATGCCTGACCTTCCCAGCACTGGACGGGAAGAGGTGGCTCTTTCCACCATTTGCACGCCCCCTGCAAGTGCTGAAAGGAGCACCCACAGTCCACTTGCTGATATGCAAATTGAAGATGTCACTGTTGAAGTACAACAGGATGAGGATACTGGTGTAGCTGGCGCTGAGGAGGAAGTTGGCGAGGAGGATTCTGATGGTGATGTGGTTTGTTTAAATCAGGCTCCGGGGGAGACAGTTGTTGTCCGTGGGATGAAAAAGCCCATCACGGTCATGCCTGGGCAGAAGACCAAACATTCCACCTCTTTGGTCTGGCAATATTTCTATCCAAATCCGGACAACAACTGTCTTGCCATATGTACCATATGTAAAGGTGAAATAAGTAGGGGTAGGGACGTCAACCACCTAGGAACATCCTCCCTTATACGGCACCTGCAGCGCGTTCATAAAAAGTTACTGTCAAGTTCAGAAACTTTGGCTAAGACCGTAAGCAGTCCAGGGACACCTAAATCCCGTTGTCCTGTTGTATCCAAGCGCCTGCAAACCACACCGTCAACTCCCTCCTCGTCAATTTCCTCCTTAGTCAGGATCGGAAGTAGTCCTGCAGGCCATGTCACTGGCATGACTGACTCTCCTATCCGGGATTCCTCTGGAGGATCCTGCATTGCTACGCCTACTGCTGCCGCTGCTGCTGTTGCTGCTGCTGGGAGTCGTTCATCATCCCAGAGAGGAAGTAGGAACACCACTACTTTTACTAAACAATTGACCCTCCAACAGTCCTTAGCGAGGAGGATGAAGTACGACAGCAGTCATCCTGAAGCAAAACGTATAACTGAGGCCTTGACTGCTATGTTGGTGTTAGACGTGCGTCCGGTATCCGCCATTAGTGCAGTGGGATTTAGACAATTGATGGAGGTAGTGTGTCCCCGGTTCCAAATCCCGTCTAGATTCCACTTCACTAGGCAGGCGATACCGAGACTGTACAGAAACGTCAGAAAAAGTGTCCTCAGTGTCCTGAAAAATGCCGTTGTACACAATGTCCACTTAACCACGGACATGTGGACAAGTGGAACAGGGCAGACTAAGGACTATATGACTGTGACAGCCCACTGGGTAGATGTATCACCTTACGCAGCAACAGCAGCAGCGTCACCAGTAGCAGCATCTCAGAAACGCCAGCTCGTTACAAGGCAGGCTACGCTGTGTATCACCGGTTTCAGTAAGAGGCACACCGCCGACAACCTCTTAGAGAAACTGAGGGAAATCATCGCCCAGTGGCTTACCCCACTTAGACTCTCCTGGGGATTTGTGATATCTGACAACGCCACCAATATTGTGCGGGCATTACATCTGGGCAAATTCCAGCACGTCCCATGTTTTGCTCACACAATAAACTTGGTGGTGCAGAATTTTCTGAAAAGCGACAGGGGCGTGCAGGAGACGCTTTGGGTGGCCCGAAAAATTTCTGGCCACTTTCGCCATTCAGCGACTGCGTGCCGAAGACTGGAGCGCCAGCAAACACTCTTGAACCTGCCCCGCCATCACCTGAAGCAAGAGGTTGTGACGCGGTGGAACTCAACCCTCTATATGCTTCAGAGGATGGAGGAGCAGCAAAAGGCCATACAAGCCTATACATCCACCTATGACATAGGCAAAGGAGGGGGTATGCACCTGACTCAAGCGCAGTGGAGAATGATTTCCGTGTTGTGCAAGGTTCTCCAGCCCTTCGAACTTGCCACACGTGAAGTCAGTTCAGACACAGCCAGCTTGAGTCAGGTCATTCCCCTCATCAGGCTTTTGCAGAAGCAGCTGGAGAAAGTGAAGGAGGAGCTAAGACGGAGCGATTCCGCTCGGCATGTGGGACTTGTGGATGAAGCCCTTCATTCGCTTTGCCAGGATTCCAGGGTGGTCAATCTGTTGAAATCAGACCACTACATTTTGGCCACCGTGCTTGATCCTAGGTTTAAAGCCTATGTGGTGTCTCTCTTTCCGGCCGACACAAGCCTGCAGAGGTGCAAAGACCTGCTGGTGAACACACTGTCAGCTGAAGCGGAACGTGACACGTCAACGGCTCCTTCTTCATTTTCTCCCGCAACTGGGGCTGCCAGGAAAAAACTTAGGTATCCTAAGCAACCCGCTGGCGGTGATGCAGGGCAGGCAGGACCAAGTTTGGACATCTGGTCCGGACTGAAGGACCTGGCAACAATTTCTGACATGTCTACTGTCACTGCATATGATACTGTCACCATTGACAGAATGGTGGAGGATTACATCGGTGACAGCATCCAAGTAGGCATGTCAGACAGTCCATACCTGTACTGGCAGGAAAAAGAGGCAATTTGGAGGCCCCTGTACAAGCTGGCTCTATTTTACCTGAGTTGCCCCCCCTCCAGTGTGTACTCCGAAAGAGTGTTTAGTGCAGCCGGGAACCTTGTCAGCGAAAGGCGTAGGAGGTTGCTTCCACAGAATGTGGAGAAGATGATGTTCATCAAAATGAATTATCAGCTCTTCCAGGGAGACCAGCCTCCAGAAGGTACAGAGGGACCTGTGGTGGTGGATTCAAGTGGGGACGAGTTAATACTTTGTGAGGATGAGGATGTACACACTGAAGAGGGTGAGGAATCGGTGGATGAGGAGGATGAGGATGACATCTTGCCTCCGTAGAGCCAGTTTGTGCAGGGACACATTAATTGCCAGCTTGTTTTGTGGGGGCCCAAACGAACCAATCATTTCATCCACAGTTGTGTGGCAGACCCTGGCGCTGAAATGATTGATTTGTTAAAGTGTGCATGTCCTGTTTATACAACATAAGGGTGGGTGGGAGGGCCCAAGGACAATTCCATCTTGCACTTCTTTTTTTTCTTTGCATTATGTACAGTTTGGGGCCTAGTTTTTCTAACTGCCATCCTGTCTGCCACTGCAGTGTCACTCCTAGATGGGTCACGTGTTTGTGCCGCCCACTCGTGTCGCTTAGCATAGTCATCCAGCTACCTCGGTGCAACCTTTTGGACATGAAAACACTATTGTGAGGTGTGAGGTGTTCAGAATAGACTGGAAATGAGTGGAAATTAAGGTTATTGAGGTTAATAATAGCATAGGAGCAGAGAAACCAACAAATTCTGTGATTTTAGCTGTTTTTATGCTTTTTAAAAAAAAAATACAGATCCAAAACACAAAACCCAGAACCCAAAACACGGAAGGGTGGTTTTGGCAAAACCAATCCAGATCCAAAACACGAAGAAAGATCCAGATCCAAAACCAAAACACAAAACACGAAAAGTGGCCGGTGCACACCCCTAATGATAAGCAACACCACATTTCTCATACGTGTGTTTTGAGCTAGAATATAATACCAGGTACTGGTCCTTTTTCAAAATCTTGAATCTTGCCCTAGAGCTCTTTCCCTCTAATTACACCATACTAGCTTAACAAACATCTGTTTGTATACAGTATACGGTGTGTTCATACAATACAGAAACTTGTGTTTTACATCCCTTGTTTTGAAGGTGTTCTAACACAGCCAGCACAACAGTCAACCGTTTCTATGTAATAATAGCAGGTATATTTTGTTTTTGTTTGCTGACAGGTAGATATCATTGGTTCTTTATCGAGTTTCATACTATTATAAAGAGAAAACATAGTAACTAAAAGATTATTGTGCAAGAAATTTGTTATGTATCTGTTGGTATAATACTTGTGATTTTTTGGGAACATTGGACAAAATTAAAGCTGTCTGATAATTGTATTTAATTTGAGAGGATGTAGGCACACTTTATGTATATACTTGTCTATGTTCAGTATTTACATTTGGAATAGCTTAGGGTAAACACTGGAATCTTTCAAAGTCGAGATAAAGCAGGTGGGCAGCACACCATAAACAGAACTTTGGCCAAATGCTTTTTCTTTAAAGCCAAGACACATTCCTAAAAAAGGCTTGCCCACACTGTAAGGGAGGATTCACATAGTAGTGTCTCGTTCAGTGTGGTTTTGTAAAACCTGTGAACAGTCTCCTGCCGTTACAGACAAACGTGAATAAAGACCCTTAGGGGTCTATTTACTAAGCTGTGTTAGGAGATAAAGTGAACGGTGATAAGGTACCAGCTAATCAGCTCCTAGCTGCCATTTTTCACACACAGCCTGTGAGATGGCAGTTATGAGCTGATTGGCTGGTACCTTATCACTGTTCACTTTATCTCCTAACACAGCTTAGTAAATAGACCCCTTAGACACTTGGGGCCTTATTCAGAGATATACGCTATGCCGATGTTTTCACAGTAAAGCGATGATCTGAGTTGAACTGCGCATGCGTCAATGTCCATTACTCTAGTCGCAAGCAGCAACTATTTTTCACTCTCGTAGTGATTGACAGTTAAAAGTCATTTCGGGGAGGTAACAGGATGTGCTCCTGAAAATGCAGGCGTGTTGCAACCATTTTCGGGACGTGTCACTGCCTTTGTCTGTGATCCCGTATGCACAAAACTTGACTCCGGCATCTCAGTTCAGGCCGCCATTCTGCTGATCATAGGGTTACTAAGGAGGCTGATTATCAAAGGATCTGCTATATTAGTACAGAGTTGCTTGGATTTGCAATGGCGCCTGTGGATGTCTCAATACAAATCGCAGTGTCTGTAACATTTGAATATTTTCACATATCCTCACAAATCGCAGCAGCGACGGCAATAATCAGGCCCTTAGGGTGGGAGGCATCAAAGCATTTTTGGTGTAAAACTTCAAATTGCAGATAAGTGCAATCGCAATGCACATTGACCACCAAATTTGAGTACTGACATTGTATTATACAGTTTAGTGGATCTATTACACAGTATTCTTTGGTGTCAGGTTAAGGGGATTTTACATGATTTATGCATAGGGGGTATAAAATTAGCCGCGGTAAATTAACGTGGCTAATTACCTCCAGGTCCAGATTAAGGGGGAGGCGACAGGGGCGGTCGTCCCTGGGCCCCCACACATGGAGGGGCCCCCACTAGAAGCGGTACAGCCTGCACCCGCCGCTAGTGTCCTCGCCACTAATGTAATGTAGACTGCAGCCACATTACACAGTTTCAAACACACAGCCGCCGGCGGCAGCTATGTGTTCGTTAGAGCAGCCAATGAGAGTCAGACTCTCATTGGCTTCTGCGTCAATGGAGGGAGCCGGATGGAGCTCACTCATGAGCTCTGCCTTCTGGCTCCCCCCACAGCGTGTGATGATGGGAGAGACGTCATTACGCTGACTTCTCTCCCATAGTGCAGTGGAAGAGCTGGGACTCGGAGCGGGCAGCGCCGGTCGCGTCAGGTGCGGGGATTCGGGTAAGTTGTGATTTTTTTTTTTGTGTTTGTGTAAAGGGCACTGCATATGGGGGTCGCTACAGGGGGCACTGCATAGGGGGGGCTGCTACAGGGGACACTGCATGGGGGGGTGCTACAGGGGGCACTGCATAAGGGGACACTGCATAGGGAGGCCGCTACAGGGGACACTGCATACGGGGGGCCGCTACAGGGGGCACTGCATAGGGGCTGCTACAGGGGACACTGCATGGGGGGGTGCTACAGGGGGCACTGCATAGGGGGGCCGCTACAGGGGACACTGCATAGGGGGGGCCGCTACAGGGGGCACTCCATAGGGGGCTGCTACAGTGGTCACTGTATAGGGGGGCCGCTTCATGGGGGCACTGGGGGGGCGCTACTACGGTCAATGCATAGGGGGGACAACTACTGGCCCCACTGTATAGGGGGGGACTGCTACTGGGGGCACTATATAAGGGGCACTGCATAGGGCGGGACCACTACTGGGTCTGGGGGCACTATATAAGGGGCACTACTGGGGGCACTGTATAGGGGGACCACTACTGGGGGCATTATATAAGCACTGCATAGGGGGACCACTACTGGGGGCACTGCCTAAGGGGAATTACTACAGCGGGCACTGCATAGGGGGACCATTACTGGGGGCACTGCATAAGGGGCCCCCACAAGTTTGTTGCCCCGGGGCCCCCACAGACCTTAATCCGGCCCTGATTTCCTCACCCGGGATTATCCAATTACCCCCGATGCCATCACTTATCAGGGATTTTGTTTTGCCTGCCTCGGGCAGGCAAAACCAAATCCCTGATAAGAAGCTGTTTTCCTCCCGATCGCGGCAGTGTAAATACATAGGTCCGCGACTTTTCATGGATCCTATGTCTTTTCCTGAGAAAAACAGATCATTTTCAGGATTAAAAAACGGGATTTAATTGGATAACACGAAAAAAAAAATAGTCGAAAAAGACCTGAACATTGGCGAAAAAAACTTTTTTTTACTGCCAAAAATATTTCAGCGCTAATTGGATACCCCCCGAAATTACATTTAAAAATGTTCCCCTATTTACCCACAAGTTTCTCTTGGCAATCTCCACCACACTGGATGATACAATAAGGCAAAATTAGATTTGAGTACAGATGGTGACATAGTACAATGCAGTGTAACCCTACAGTATTTAACACTGTAGCCCCTAAGGAATCGGTATGGAATCCTGGCTGCTGCATGGCCGGCAGTCCGATTCCTGGCAGTGACAACCCGACAGATCAGCAGACCTAACCACCTAACCCTAACCCTCCTTAGGGGTGCCAAACTTTAACCTCCCCCAAAAGTGCCTAACCCTAATCCCCCCTCTAAATGCCTAACCCTAACCCCCCATTCCCCGCTACCTAACCCTAAGTCCCCCGGGGTGGTGCCTAACCCTAACCCCCCTTCCCCTAGCCTAACCCTAACCCTCCCGGGGGGGTGCCTAACCCTAAGTCACCCCCAGGTGCCCTAAACCTAACCGCCCCCCCCCGCGGCTGTCCGCTCGCGGCGCCTGGCATCCCTTCGATCGGGATGCCAGGTGCCGGTCTCCCGGCGTCGGGTAAATGACAGGCGTTTAGATATAGACGCCGGTCATTTATCCAACGCCGAGATAAAGCATTATTATTTAGTATTAGGGCAGCCGGTTTCCTGACTGCATACCCCTAAAATCAGAGTTGTAGGTGTTTAATTACAGCCTGTGCTCAAAATACAACTTCCAAATGGCCCAAAAGGGTCACTAAGTACTTTGTTTTAGAAAATATGTGCTGGCAGACTATTAAATACAAATGATCATTAATCACTGTCAGGGCTCAGCCGGGGATCAGCGCCCGCTTACCGCACCGCCGGCTTCCCCTTTCATCCTGGGTGGTCGGTCGGCCTGCACGACGGCGGGGGAGAAGCTGAGGATTCTCCCCGCTTGCTGTGGCTTCCTGGAGGGCTGGTGTCCGGCATCACAAATCCGGACATGGGCGCCGCCATGACAGTCGGCCCATGTGACTGGATCCTTCCTCCTGACAGGCTCGTTTCCAGCTGATGCTGTGCACCTGTCTAAGGGTTCCCCTGGGTATAAAACTGTTCCACAGGTTATGGGAAATTGCCTGAACAACGGTTGTCTCCTAGCGTGCCTTAGTGAGTTCCCGGTCCAGGTTCCTATTCATCCGTACAGCAGCAGTGTTACCACCTTTACCTGTGTGCCTATACATCTCTGGTGAATACCCGTGCAGCAGTGTTACCATCCCCACCTGTGTGCCTCACGTCTCCAGTGGACATCCGTGCTACAACATTTACCGCCTCTACCCGTGTGCCTTCTATCTCTGGTGACGTCCCAAGTAACCGTGAGTAGCTTCCCACTTTGAAATCCTTATTGACGTTTTGATCCTCGTGTCAAGGTGTTTTCTATACAGTATTTTAAGGGACTGTGTTGTGCCTAACAGGCATATCCTCGCTGGGCCACGGGTGTAGTGTCTCTATCCCTGCAGGGCTTGGGTACCTGGTCAAAGGACCGCGACCTGCTCACGGGGTGCAGCTAAGCCCATATCCCAATTGGGGGGGTCACTGGCGAACACCGTCCTGTGGGTTAGACTCCGCACCTTTGCCCAGGTCTCGCCAACACTCAAGACCTGTGGATGAGGAGAACGTACATCCAGGCCCCTCGTCTCCGTTTCTTTCCCCAACTTAGGCCCACCACGTCCTCTTCTCCAGTTTCAGACGTGACAATCACAACTTATTGTACAATACAAAATGTACAAAGACAAATAGCAGTATAACAGGTGGATTCTATAGAACTGCATTTTGGATTTGTATTTCTTCTTATTAATTCTTATTATAACTTACGCAAACATTTCACTCCAACTGTTATTAGTCAGCGGCTTTGTCTGACAAGGAAGTTGTGAAACTGCTCATACTGTAGTCATCTAATTGAAAACATGATTTCCCTTGTTCAAGAATTCCCATGCAGTAATTATACCCAAAAGAGAATTCAAGGAGAAATATACGATATACTAACTACTATGTATTGGCATATTACTATATTTTGTTTCCTCTATTTTTCTGTAATTGTTTTGTAAAACATATATGCATACATCATTGAGCACAAAGCACGTTGTTCTATACATGATTCCTTATACCATCATAAGTGATACTATAATATTAATTGCAATATCACCCACAGAACATCTATTTATCTGTCTGTCTGTCTGTCTGTCTGTCTGTCTGTCTGTCTGTCTGTCTGTCTATCTATCTATCTATCTATCTACTTCTGTATTCTGGGGAATGGCCATTCCGCGCTGTGTGTCTGGTGCAGAGTTGAATTTACACTCTTTTTGCAATATATTACGTGTAAAGGGTTTTATCACACAATATGTTTGTTTTAAGTTTGATTTTGGTTTCTCCTTAAAATAACAGAATCATTAAATTCAGGTCTGCCATCAGAATTAATTACTTTCTCTTCCCAGTTTTTTAGTGCATAATGATTTAGAAATAGTTTGATAATTTACTGTACTTTTCTAAAGTGGTTGTTTACTAGCACAACCACAGTAAATATCACCATCAAGGTGGTCCGCTGGCATCAAAATGCTTATTACAGGCATTTAATAGGACAGGACTTTTCTGAGAAATGCTGCAGAGACTGAGGCTTACAGTATTCATCAACCGATAAATGGCCGGTAACCATGCGGAAATGCTAGTTTCTGCATGTTTTAGTTACCGGGCCATTCATCATCAGGACCCCCTGTATTCAACAAACACCGAAAAGTGAAAGTTTTCGGAGTTTGCTGCCGAGAGCAAGCGCTATCTTCAGACAACTCATGTTCTCGGATCCCCACTTCTTCCTATGGGAAGGTTTTCCGGGGATGCGAAGAGGGATCCCTCCGCCGCCTCCTCACTACCTCCCTGGCAGCTGTGCGCATGCGTAGCCAGGACGACGGGGAGGAGATAAGTAATGCAGCTACTTCTGTAGCTGCGATACTAACCGTGGGCACAGATGCTTTTCGGAGCAGCTGTCCCCGCACAGGAGCAATGATGAATTGCTCCGGTGTCACGTTTCCCTCGCAGCGAGTTCAATACTTCATCATTGGAGGCCATACAGCCTCCAATGATGAATACCCCCCACAGACACATCCAGTCAGCATTGTATAATAGTAGTGACACCATCATTATGAAGAACTATAAACATTTCTCATCTTAATTTACGCAACATTTCTCCTCTCTGGATTTCTCAGCTCATTGAGACAGACGGCATTACGAAATAACCGGTGGATGAGGTCTTTCACCTAGTGCCTCATATTTCCATTTAAACCTAAAATACAAGAATTCCGATCAGAAAACACATTTTGGAGCTTACATATATACATATGACTTATTTATCATCCATCATCCAATATCATGACTTATATTTGGAATAGTATTAACATTTTGCAATTGCTTTGTTTTTCAGTTACATGGTTTAGTAAATATGGAAGAAGAGGGGACAAACATAAGCATACATGCCTACTCTCTCGGGAGTCTCACCTCGCACCCCCAAACACTAGGCAGATCTCCTGCATCCTGCCCACGTCCTAGTGGAGATTTTATGAAAAATGAGTGGGTCAGTAAGGAGTGGTAGGGGTTAAATGAAGAGATTAGTATAATTTAGACCCACCCCCTCCTCGCCGACCTGCGAATCGTTGGCTTTTCCTGTAAAGGGACGGGACCTAATGACGACTATAGTCTGGCCACGCCCCCTGAAGCTTAGAGCAGCTCTCCGGGATGAAGTTATGAGACTGGCGGCCGCGATGCCGCAAGTCTAAATGCCGACAAGGGACTTAAGATAGACGTCGAAATACTGATACCTCTTTTAATCCCGATGCCGAAACCCAGAAGGATGCCAGCCTGCATGAGGTTAGTCCGGGGCACCTTTAGTGTTAGCCGTGGGGGGGGGATAGGTTTAGGTAGCATAGCAGGGTTAACGTTTTGGGGACGGAGAGGTTAGGATTAGGCACCCCTAGGGGGGGAGGGTTTAGGATAGGCACCACAAGGGGGGGTTAGGGATAGGCACTGAGGGAGGAGGGTTAGGTTTAGACACTAACAGGGAGGGTTAAGGTGCGGGGTGGGGAGGGGAGGGTTAGGCTTAGGCTACAAAAAGGGAGGGTTAGGGGGAGAAGGGGGGAGGATAAGTATACTTACCCGACCTCTGTCAGGATACCAACCATCGGGATGCCGCTGTCGGTATTTTGACAGTAGGCATGCTGACTGTCAGTATTACATACCGATTCCAGTCAGAGAACACCTTACTTCCTGTATAAGTAACATATTGATAGCTTTATATTATCATTTCAGACACTTTTTAGCTGCACCTTTGTCCAGATGTTGCCAGTAAACAAGCCCAGCCCACTTGTGTGATGTCTTGTTTTGAAACCTATAACCTGGGTGTGACATTTATCCTCCATAAACAATGCATTTATGTACTGTTTGTAGTAGGTAAGGGGCGGATGCAGAGGTGTACAGCAGTACTGCAGATGGATCTTGCATTTTTCAGCACTGCCCATGCTCCATAGTCCTGCGCATCTACGGGCTATTCCAGTTCGTGCATATCTTATTCACATCCCTGCTTGTGGCTAATTGGATGTACCTGGGGTTGACAACAAGGCATTCGCATGTACGCTAAGTTTAGTGTGGGTGTCGAGGCCGTGTAAATGGGCTGTGCAGATTTGTGCGTACACAGAGATCTGGCTGATGTCAGAGGGACATCTTGCAACAAGGACGGGCCCATTGATAATGACAGGCATGAAACCTGTGGTGGTGCACCCCATGTCCCAATCTGTTCTCTGTGAAGGTATCACTACTATGCTTAGGTGAAGTACCTGATTACGCTTTGAGGTAATGCTGTAACTATGGAAAGAATATTATAATCATAAAGGAAAAGGATTTTTTCAAGTGTTTAATTTAATCGCTGAAATGCCTACTGCCGGCAGGGTGGTGGGTGGGGAGGGGTTGGAATTGTTCTATTGGGACACATTGTGTTACAGGTGCTCAAGTGCCCCAGGAACTACACACTGAAGCAGTTTTTCCTGGGGCTGTAGCGCTCTGTAACATAGTCACCTGGCTATTAGATTTAGCCAGCATAGTATAATTCCATCACTGGAAGTTGTACATGCAGCATTGGCAAGGAACCTCCCATCCTGCCAAGGGGGTATAAATAATGACTACTGAGATGGCCATGCTGCCAAGGGGGTATAAATAATTACTACTGAGATGGCCATCCTGCCAAGGGGGTATAAATAATGACTACTGAGATGGCCATCCTGCCAAGGGGGTATAAATAATGACTACTGAGATGGCCGTCCTGCCAAGGGGGTATAAATAATGACTACTGAGATGGCCATCCTGCCAAGGGGGTATAAATAATGACTACTGAGATGGCCATCCTGCCAAGGGGGTATATATAATGACTACTGAGATGGCCATCCTGCCAAGGGGGTATAAATAATGACTACTGAAATGGCCATCCTGCCAAGGGGGTATATATAATGACTGCTGAGATGGCCATCCTGCCAAGGGGGTATATATAATGACTACTGAGATGGCCATCCTGCCAAGGGGGTATAAATAAGGACTACTGAGATCGCCATCCTGCCAATGGGGTATAAATAATGACTACTGAGAAGGCCAATTTTATCAAGTGGGTAGAAATCAATGCATTGTGTCCGTCGTGCCAATTACAGGATGGATAGCTGAGTGAGAAATAAGGTAAAATAAGGAAATGGATAGTAGATTTCTCACAGAGGGGTAGAGTTCCTTGTTGCTATTCTGTTGGAGTGGGACCATTCTGCGACCAAAACCTTGGGTCACTGCGGTTTAGTTGAGTGGTGTGGAATTGTGGAGCAGCTTCTGGTAGATCGGTTACTTTATCCAAGACATCTTGGGCTTGTTCAAGTGTGGCACACTTATTTTTTATGTGAAATCAATAATGTTTTCAAGATTAGTGTTGAAAAGTCAAGGAATCAATTACACATTCTCACCCAACCTATACTATACTTGCGACCTACTGTACTTAGATGAATCTATAGGATATCGATGAGACATCTAGCTCTGAGGGAGATAATAAGGAAATCTGTACAGACTTACATTTGTCACACAGTAAGGACTATACATTGTTATTTGATATATTTACAGCTGTACAAGTGTGACTCCAGCAATAGCCACTGAGATCTGAACAGCAATATCACATCCACATCCTTATTAGGTTTTCCTGACAATCGGACATCAGGATTTATTACTAAGAAGTTTCAGAACATTATATAAGTGAGAGGACTCAATGTAGAAGGATGAGACAGTCTGCTGACTTTTATGCACAGACGAGTTAATGAACTGGGAGCAATGATTACAGTCACCACTAACCACTAGCATCGGTGATGCTGTAATTTGGTCAGCCAAAACTTACTGTTAACTCATATGTCATTTACTTAAACACGCATTTAATGATTGGTCAATTAGCGTAATAATTGGAATTGTTATCATTCATGGTCGCACAGATCTCTTCAGGAATGCAAATGGGGAGTTTTTGCATAAAGCGCATTCGCAGAAGTGACTATGCATTTTTACAGGTTTGGGTATGGGATGACGGTCAGAATCCCGACGCCGACTCCCGACAGGGTAGGGAAAAGTATCCTAACCCTCTCCCTCCCTCTCTGCACCCTACCCTAGTGCCTAAACCTAACCCTCCCCTCCAGTGTCTAACCTTAACCCTCACCTTAGTATCTAACCTTAACTCTCACCCTAGTGCCTAACCCTAACCCTCCCCCTGCTAGTGCCTAACCTTAACCCTCACCCTAGTATCTAACCTTAACTCTCACCCTAGTATCTAACCTTAACCCTCACCCTAGTATCTAACCTTAACCCTCACCCTAGTATCTAACCCTAACCCTCCCCCTGCTAGTGCCTAACCTTAACCCTCACCCTAGTATCTAACCTTAACCCTCACCCTAGTATCTAACCTTAACTCTCACCCTAGTGCCTATACCTAACCCTTCCCCCGCTAGTACCTAACCTTAACCCTCACCCTAGTATCTAACCTTAACCCTCACCCTAGTATCTAACCTTAACTCTCACCCTAGTATCTAACCTTAACCCTCACCCTAGTGCCTATACCTAACCCTTCCCCCACTAGTACCTAACCTTAACCCACCCCCTAGTGTCTAACCCGGGTCCGACGCCGCCCCCCCCCTCACAGCGGCCCAGAGTACAGCGTGTGCTGAGCTGCAGTGGGAGACTGCTCGTGGCTGCTGAGCAGCAGCCACAGCAGTCTCCTATGCCTGTGGGGGGGAGCGATCACACTGATCACGCCCCCCCTGGCTTTGCGCTGGGCTGAGGGGGCTCAGAGCGCTCCCCCTCGCCAGCGCACAGCGGAGCTGAAAATCTTTTTCTTTTTTTTTCCCGAAGGGTAAAAAAACCCTTGGCAGGCCTGACCCTATCCCTCCCCCAAGGGCCTAGCTCCTTAACCCTACTATGTCCCTAACTCTCCCACTAACCCCACTACTTATCGTCGGGATGCCAGTGCTGGGATTCGGACTGGTGTCAGCATTCCTTCGCCTGCATCCTGGCTGTCGGGTTTTCAATTGCATCCCTTTTTACATATGCCCATCCTGGTCGGACGCAACTTGGTTGCACCTGTCTTTATGTAAAATTGGGCATTTTAGGATGGGAACTGGGCAGTAGCAAAGCAATTGCACAGAACCACCCTGACTTGTTGGAGTGTCGTGGGCGTACATCACAAGTTCCTTGCGTTCGGATAAGGGAAGCCTTATTCTGATGAATCTCTTGCACCTAGCATGGGGCTGGTGGAAGTGCAGATTCTAATGATGACGGTTGCAGCAGACAGAGTGAAATAAATGAGCGCCACTGGTTTCCGCTTGCACTCGCAAGATCCCCAGCATTAGCTGATTCAGTACTCCCATAAGCGTAAAATAGTAAAACAGGCTTCAGTGGCTGTCTGCAACTACAGCCACTATGCATGTGACTAAGAATCTGCCCCTTGGTGCCCTTATCCTCCAATAATACTGTAAACTAAGACAATTTTTATTTTCCTTTCCTCTGTTTTCACTTTTGCACTTTTTTTTCTTCACTTTATTTGAGTTTATACTGTATATTGCACCATTTTCACTTGATATATTAGATCACTGATACCCCTTTTACACAGAAAAGCAAATTCCCAGGTCAAGCATTTGGACCCAGTAAATTGTGGATCAACATAGGTATTTTTTCTGTGTGAAAGGGTCAACCCGGGTCGAAATTCCCTGGACTTTTACCCTAGTTTTATTTTTACCAGGGTCTTTTTTTACTAGGGTTGAAGTCCCAGGAATTGCGGCTCAGGTTGATCCTTTCACACAGAAGAAAGACAGAAAAAATACCCGGATTGATCTGAAAATTACCAGGTCCAAATGCTTTTCTGTGTGAAGGGAGGAACTGTACAGACTGGGACTGGGAAAAAAATCTGTGCTTTTTTCTGTGTGAAAGTGGAATAATACTAAAAAACATTTGATATAGGGGAGTGTTGTCTGTATTAGCAGAGTAGCAGTAGTGGAACTTGCAGCGGGATAACATTGGATGTAATTGGTGTGGTGCGCTCTCACCCCCTAAATAGTAGACAATACACTGGGCAGAGGGCATAAGGTGTTAGATGTGTTGTGCAGTTGTTTGGTGCTGGAGAAAGTTAGCCCACATGTGAAATACTTTAACCAGGTCTTAGGTTTATTGAACCAGGTAGAACAATAAGTAGCATAATACACAGGGATATATCAGGTCTATAAACAATAGTAAGGATGCTGCCTGGAGCGTTAGGGTATTGTTGGTGTTGTGGTACGTGCCCCAGTGTAAGGTAGGGCTATGCCCCTTTAATTTAGGAGTGGTGATACAGTGTACTTGCGTGCTCCCAGTAAGAGCTAAAAGGCTGCTGTCACAGGAGAGTCTTAGAGGTGTGTACATTAGTGGAGAATACCAGATAGGAAACACGGGCGAACAGGGCCTGCTGAGTTCTGGCAGGTCCTAGGGACCGCTTCCTCAGTTACTTGTTTGGCAATATGGATGGAGGTAGCGCAGCAGCACTCCTCATCCAACAGTCTGAAATTTAATGTATCTATATAATAAGCGGGAAAAGTGTGTGTGTGTGGCTGTCTGTCTGTCTGTTCGTCCTTTATGCACAGCCAGAGTTTTGTACCTAGCTCCACTAAATTTGGCATGGTGGTGTAGTTTGACCAGGATTAGTTTTTTGGTTATGTTTGAAGTTCGTCAGGGCCATGGAGGTCTACATGGTGCACAGGGTCGCCTTCAGGGGGGGACTGCCGGTACTGGAGTACCGGGCCCGGACACTCGGGGGGCTCGCCCAGCGCCTGCTACATACTGCCCGCCACTACTAACCCCCTGGCCGCAAGTGGGACAGTGACAGGCCTGGTGGCATCCTCTACTATACACCTGGCCCCGCCGCCGCACATTAGTCACAGTTAAGTGACTTGTCAGTCACCTCACCGAGACGTCCTCCCACTCCGCCTCCCACCTTACTGGATTGGCTAAACAGCAGTGCCCGGCACTGCTGTCAATAAAGTTGTTCTAATTTCCCTGAAGCCGGCGTGTGTGACGTCACGCTGTGCAATGCTGAATGACAGGAGCTGCAGAGGGCGAGTGGTGTGAGGACTGTGGAGCCACCCGGAGCATGAAGCCTGACAGAAGAAGCATGGAGCAAGCGAGGTAAGATAACGTGTGTGTGGACTCTGACTTAACTAAAACATGCACAGTATATATATATATATATATATATATATATATATATTAGAGATGAGCAGTTCGGATTCTATGGAACTACTGGGGCAGCCTTCTACTGGGGGGGCCTGCTACTGGGGCAGCCTACTACTGGGGGGGGCATACTACTGGGGGGGCCATACTACTAGGGGGGGCTGCTAATGGGGGGCATACTACTGGGGGGGCCTGCTAATGGGGGGCATACTACTGGGGGGCATTCTACTGGGGGCACTGCATAGGAGACCCTACTACTAAGGGGACTGCATAGGGGGCACCACTGCTGGGGGCATTGTGTAAGGGACACCACTACTGTGGGCATTGTGTAAAAGGGGCCCTACTGTGGGCATTGTGTAAAAGGGTCACTACTGTGGGCATTGTGTAAAAGGGGCACTACTGTGTGTCGTAACATAAATAAGAGACACTACTTTATGGTGTAATGTGAATCAGGCCCTATGTGCGGTGTAATGTGAATAAGATTGTGCACTGTGACTCCTTGGGCCGTAGCCCACTATGTAAACAAGTACTGTGACTCTGCTGGCCGTACCCCACTGGGTGGGTGCACTACTTTTGATTTCTGCCACTGCTGTGTGGCAATGTGTCATAGATGTGCTTTATACTGTGTTGTCTGTGTCATTGTGCCGCTGCTTTGTTGCTTAGTAACCAGTCAGCTCACTGCAACCTTTGGCCAATAATGTTGAAAACAATATTATAAGCTGTGATATGGTCTAAATTGACTGGAAATTAATGTTATTGAGGTTAATAATACTCTAGGAAGAAAAAAAAGACCAATTTATGTGATTTTAGCTTTTTTTGTACATTTTTGTAAAAAAATCCAAATCCAAATCCAAATCCAAAGCCAGTCACCGCAGTTTGGCAAATCCAAATCCAAATCCAAATCCAAATCTGGAAGACGAATTAGAACCAAATCCAAATCCGGCAAAAATGGTCCGGCGCACATCCCTAATATATATATATATATATATATATATATATATATATATATATATATACACACATATATATAATATTTTGTATAGGAACGGTAGCGGGGAAGGGGGGTTGTGGGAAGTGGTGGGGATTTGTGAAAGTTGAGGGGGGCCCTGCCTATTATGACAGTCAAGGGCCCCACAATTTCTGACGGCAGCCCTGATGGTGCCCACCAAGTAGGCTGTGGAGTCTCTGATTTGAAATTTTGGTTTATGCAAGTTTGCTCAGGATGTCTTCCAGTGCCTAAAACTGCACTGATCTGAAGGCACAGGCTGATATGTACCAGTGGGGGGCAGGCAGAGCTCCAACGGAAGAGCAGTGAGTCGGAGGATCAACTGTCACACTGCACCTGCACTGACAGTTACTCATTTCCTCCAAGCACATTTACATATGCCATGGTCTCCAATGTTGTTCTACAATGTAAAAAATGTAGAGCCGTATTCAATTTGAGCGGACCCGCGATACTTTTCCGCCTCCCGGACTTTTCGCCTACATCGCGTGTTTTGCAGGCGGAAAAGTATCACGCACGTGCCGGCGTATCCCCGTATTCAATTTGAAAGTAGGCAAAAACGGGACCCGTTGAAACAAGCGGAAAGTACTGTCAGATTTGGGGAAATCAGCCTGACACCCAAAAGATGCTCTGACATGGGGGTTAGCTATGGTTACCCCCGATTTGGCTTGCTATTTGGTGTTTTTAAACGGCCTCAATAGCTGCTAAATAGCATTTTTGTACAAGTGGTGAAGAATAGTATTCAGGTCAGGGGCGTCTTAAGAGAGGAGGGGGCACGTGTGCACTCCCCGTGCAGGGCCCCCTCCTCTCTTCCCGGGGGCCGGCAGCCGACTGACGCGGCTGTCCAGCCACCGGAGCATTAGTAGACTCCAGACACTAGAGTGTGCCCGGAGTCTACTGCGCATGCGCAGAACACGGGAAAAATGGCCGCGGCGGCCATTTTCCAGAGTTCTGCGCAGCGCTGACACCCGCCGCGGGACCACGGACAGGTAAGTTTAAAATTATATGGGCGCAGGGTGTGCGGTGCGAGGCCCCCTGGACCTGGGGACCCGTGTGCCCCGCACACACTGCACCCATTATAGATACGCCACTGATTCAGGTGGTTTTTTTGCAGAAAATAACTTATCCCAGCAAATTTGGGGCTACTTGAAAATGGGGGCCAGCATATTTAAAGTTGCTAAAGTTAAGTTTTAAAAATAATGAAAAATCCACCTGCCGCAAGCCCCTGCAATGATAAAAACACATGGGGCATACTTGGGGACCCCCCAGGGTCTAGTTCGCTAGTTTTTAACTTTGATCCCCAACATTTTTTTTTCGCCCCCGAATTCAAAGTGATTTTTGGGGTGTTCTTAAGTGTTTTTTTTTATTTTGACGCAGTTTACCTTTGGGGGACAGCCTGAAGGCTGCATGGGGGTTCCCGCAACGCTGCACCCCAAAACCCCAATTCTGCACTTTTTTCCGCCTGCTATTCATAGGCGAAACTTTTACGCCTATTACATTGCATTGACTTCCACCTAGGCGGAAAGTCTTTCAAATTGAATACGGCAATACTTTTCCGCCTGGCGAAATGACGTCATCGGCTAAACTTTTCCATGGATTCCGGCTTTTCGTCTCAAATTGAATATGGGCCATAGGCTGCAGATGTACTTTAAGGTCCATTCTTCAACCTGGGCAACGCCGGGTATCCCAGATACTATCTAATAAAATGACGTTTTCATATATGATGATTTTCTCTTTCCCCGAGTGACTCGGCATGGAACATTCGATGGGGCATATTCAATTGAGCGCGAAGTTTAGCGAGGAAAAAAACATTTTTGGATTACCGCGGGTATGCGCACTCCCGATACCCGCGGTATCCAATTTTAAAAAAGTGATCACACCACGTGAAAAAATAATAAAAAAAATTCTACACTTACCTGCTCAGGGGTCTCCGGTGGTGTCCGCGGCTCCCGGTGGCCTCCCCTCTATCTTCTCACAGGAGAGGGAGCTGCTGGGAGTCCAGGGAGCTGCTGGGAGGATCCAGGGGCTAATGGGAGGAGCAAGAGCTGCTGGGAGATGTAGTTCTCCCAGTGCCCATTACCCCCCGTAATGGGGGGTAATGACACTGGGGGGGGGGTCACACACACAATACTCATACACACACTCACTTATACACACTTACAAATACTCACACACACAGCGCTGCAGGAGGTAAGTAATTATGGACTAATTAAGCTAATTGGAAACTTCAAATTGCTTAATTAGTCCTATGGGGGGTGGTGGGGGGGATAGTGCTGCCGGGGTCCAAGAGCAAGTCCTGCTGATTTTTCCTAAAATTAACGATATTAGAAAAAAATCACACTTGCTCTGGAGGTGCGAGAATGAAAAGCTCCCGGCGCTCAAAAAAGGAAAAAATCTGCACCTAATTGAATAGCAAAAATCCTGCACCTGCAGGAAAAAACTCGCATGTGCAGGATTTTTGCTTTTCTCACCCCCAATTGAATATGCCCCATGAATTTGTATCCTGTGGTACTTGTCAGTTCTTTATGGATCAACACTCTGGAGAACTTTGGATACATACGGTGAGTATTGCAATTTTACGCGAATGAAGACTGGATATGCACCACAACCTATTTTTTGCTACATCCTGTTGCAGATTATACATTTATAACATTTACAGTTATTAAAGAGACTGACATATAAGAAAGTTTTGGGACTCACAATGCACTGTAATTAATTTTTCAATTTATTTGTAATCACTAGGAAGTCACAGAGAAAAATGCCTACTCAACAGCACAATTACAGCTTTGGTCTGCAGTGTGCCTCCATTCATGCAAATGTACTTAGATTTTCACCAGTGTGCATACAGTACGTTTGTGGAGTAAAATGCCCGCATTTGCAGAGAAGCGCTGGTGCCATACCAAAATGAATCAGGCATAGATTACAATGGAGGTCCTGTAAATTCTGAACTTTGATGATATGCTGCCATCTTGTGGATTTCAGCAGCAGCTATCATTGTTGTATATTAGCTGATCTATGAACGGTTTGTAATGTATTATCATTATATAGGCATTATATTGTCATTGTCTGTTTGTAGGAAGTATTTGTTGTATCTTCTTGGAGTTTGTATATTTTTCACTAGTTCATGTGAGTTTCCTGTTTTCTTACGTAGTGCACAGCCATAGTAGTTGGCTAATTGACCTCTGGCTAATTTGTCCTGTGACTAAAGCTCTTCAGGGCCGCAACTAGGGGGGGGCTGGAGGTGCACGTGCACCGGGTGAGCCGCTGTACCTGGTGCCAGTGACCTCCAGCCCGGAGCTGCAGAGAGGCTCCAAGCCGGACGTCCGCTGGTAATATTTATTACCAGCGGGCGCCAGGCTCCTTCTCTGCAGCGACGCGGTGTAGCCGGAGCTGGAGGCTGGAGTTCTCTCCCGAACTCCAGCTTCCGGCTCTCCTCACGGGCACTATGGGGGAGACGTCATGACATCTCCCCCATAGTTCCAAGGAGCAGCCTGTGGACCGGACGCGACGCTGGATGCAGGAGCGGGGTTCAAGGTAAGTATTTTTTTTCTTAATAAGCTGCACTACAGGGGCATTATTATGGGGGCAGGGGCATTACCACAGGGGCATTACTATGGGGGCATAGGCAATAAGGGGCATTACTAATGGGGCATGAGCACTACAGGGGCATTACTATTGGGGCATGGGCACTACAGGGGCATTACCACAGGGGCATTACTGTGGGGGCATGAGCACTACAGGGGCATTACTGTAAGGGCACTACAGGGATATTACTATGGGGCATGGGCAATACAGGGGCATTACTATGAGAGCATGGGCACTACAGGGGCATTACTATGAAAGCATGGGCACTACAGGGGCATTAATATGGGAGCATGGGCACTACAGGGGCATTACTATATGGTGGGCACTACAGGGGCATTACTATGGGGGTATTAACATATGGGCATTACTATGGGGGCATTACAATATGGGCACTACTGCAGGGGGAATTACATGGGGGGCGCCAAATTACTGTCTTGCCCCTGGTGACAAAAATCCTAGTTTCGGCCCTGAGCTCTTGAATAAAATTCTCTGAACGTACATCCCTGTGGAAAATGCTGACATTATATAAATAAAGGTAGTAATAATAATAATAATAATAATAATAATAATAATAATTGTTTCGTTGTCTTGTGTAGCAGACATGTCAAGCTGATGTATTGGGGGTTCCATGCAGGACTGTCTTCTATATTGCGTTCTCATACTACATCTGGAATATTAACTAAATTAGGGTATTCATCATTCAGCTCAGCGTTGATGAGAAAATGTTTAGGAATCTTTAGAATTGTCTGTATATTCCTGCAATAATTTGATAAAAAAGAGAGTGTTCTGATATTAATCTACCATGTGTCCTAAGAGTGAGGAGACTGTACAGTTTAATGTCCTTATTGAACACATTGGGGCTGTTTCTAAGGGGTCTATTTACTAAAACGGCAGCAGTGACTATTTTTTTTTTCAACAAACTTTATTTACAAACGGCCAACCTGAAACAGCTGAAGTCCTGCTTCTCCAGTGAGGAGAAGCAGATACTGGCAGCTACAGGAGGCGATATCAGAGCTGGAGAAGTCAGCAGACGGTAAGTGACATCTCCCCTTAGTAATACCTGTGACACTTAGTGCTGCCATAGGTGTTTATGGCAGCGCTAAGTGCCCCAGGTGCAGTGCGATATTGTAGGCTGCACTTAGCGCTGGCAGGCTGCAGGCAGAGAAAATCCCTTTAGTACATACTGAGAAGTGGCATGTACAGGGATTATCTCTGCCTTTAGCGTTTTCCCCCCTTTTCTCCCCTTAGTAACTAGACCTCTAGGTCACATGCATAGTGACTGTAGTTCGGGGCAGCCACAGAAGCCTGAGTTACTACCTAATGCGAGAATCTGCAGGACTAATTCACTGGTTCATGCATCTGAAAGTGGAAAGCCGTACCGCCCATTGATTTTACGCCAACGCCATGTCGTTATCATTAGTATTGCCACTTGCACCTTCCCCATGCTAGATGCAAGAGATCTGTGACAACAGGCTTCCCTTCCCTATACGCATGACTCTTCCACAAGACAGGGCATTTCCGTGTGCTCGCATTGTTGCCACCACGAAATTCCCAATTTCACAGAAAGACAGGTGCATACGAGTTCCACTTTCCATCTAACTCAGAATAGGACAAAGGCACACAAAGATGTATAAAAATTACATCTGCACATATGCTGTATGCAATAACGTGCCAGGAGCTGCGCCAGGGGGGCAACAGGCAGAACACTATCCACACCTCTTCATACCCCCACCCAACATGTCCCTGATACCATTACTTTTATTTCTACTTCCTCCCCACAAGGAATAAAATAGGGGGTACCTGTTTAATTTTCCTACACATCCAGCTGGCTTATACTGTACATGGCCCTGGCCCTCATTTAGCAGTGCACGCATGTGCAGGAGAGCCCAGGGCTGCAGCTGGGATAACCCACCCTGTTTTGGTTAATGTGCATTAAGAACTGTCCATAACCACTTTATGCCATCAGCTGGTAATTACTATCATTGTGGTTACTTGTGGATTCTGCGATTGTGTGAATTGCCTATATGTTTGTTTTAATTGTTTGCAACAGTATTTTTATTAAAAGATGTTTTTTTTAAATAGGATTACACTATGGTCCTCATTCAGACCCGCTCGCATGTGCTATGCGCTCGCAAGCGGGTCGATGGAGGGGCACTGTGCACGCGATGCGCGCAAGCCCCGAAGCGAGTGAGAAATTCACTCGCTCCGGGGCTCGCTACAAATGGGGTGGCTGTTGATGTTGATCGACAGCTCGCCCCATTTTGTAGGCGGCGAGGGGGGGTGGCTGGACAAACAGAGGCAGGGGCGCCGAGGGGGGGGGGGAGCGGGTACAGATTACCCGGGCCCGGGCTTCCTGAGGGGCTTGGCGTGTACTGAGCTGCAGTTGGAGACTGCTCGTGGCTGCTGAGCAGCAGCCACAGCAGTCTCCTATGCCTGTGCGGGGGAGCGATCACACTGATCGCGCCCCCCCTGGCTTTGCGCCGGGCTGAGGGGGCTCAGAGCGCCCCCCTCCCCAGCGTGCAGCGCTGATTCGCGCCGCTGCAAATCTTTTTTTTCCCCTTGGCTAGGAGACGTGACCACGCCTTCCCAATTAGGCCACGCCCCCTGTTACCGGGGCCCGCCACGGCTCTTGGTGGGCCTGAACAGAGGTGTTCCTGAAGAAACGTCTGCCATTTGAGGGCGGCCCTACTGACATCACTCGCAGTGTCAGTAGTGAGCTTCACCTGGCTGCTCGCATAAACTGTGTGTGTTTCACCCACAACTTAGCGAGTGGCCAGGATGCCGGTTAATAAAAAAAGCATCTGCCCTCATCCAGAGCAAGCGCTCGCTTTTTGCAAGCGGCTCTGAATGAGGTTCTATATGTATTCTCTCTTCTGTTTTTTTGCTTATTTACCATCATCCACATGAGACATCTGTATACCAGAGTGGAGAAATTTTGTGTGGAAACTGCTAATTACTACGAAAACCAGAGGATTCATATTTGAATTGGGAAATACCTCTATATTTGTTGTTAATTAAGAAGCGCTGGTAAAGCGGTATTCCTTATTTTTTATTAAGTTATATGCGTCACAAATTGTTATTCAAAATGCAGAGTTATGATGCGCAAATGCACTTACTGTATGTGCAGCTTTAAATGAGGCCTCCAGGGGTGCAGGGAAAACAGTATTTTATTTGTCAAATCTCTTGCAAAGTTTGGTTTGTTGAAAAGCTTTCGAAAATGCATTTCTTTTTCTCTTAATTGCGCAACATCATGAATCAAAAATGATCTTAATAACTACTGCCATCTTGTGGCCACTTTCATGAACTGACAAAAGATACAAAATATGATGACACTTTCTGTACCAACCCTTAATTGTTTTCTGTTTTCACTTATCGCTAATAATATTTAAAGATATTGTTGATTAATTGTACAAACAGCAATGATAATAATAACTAAAGGCTTAGCTTCCACAGAATTTATAGTTATAGATAAGTACAAGTGACAAATAAAATCCTGCAAATCATAGCAATATGCATAGCATTAATATTGGTAGTAATGACATTAATTAAAATTATAATTAGGAACACACACAATGAATATTAATTCATGTATTTACTACAGAAGGCAATATAGACATACAGTATTTGATACCAAATCACCTATTTAAAAGCAGTTGATGTAGAAAACAGATGGAAATATTTATTATATGTTATGTGAATTGTATACCTCTTCCCCATTTATTTTCTGTACACCAAATCTCACTTTCCTAACTGTTTTACCTTAGCTTTTACTTGCTGCCCTGTAAGTCTTACTTTAGTTTCCAGTGAAAGCTCTACTAGGAATGAGATGTGTGTCCCAAGTTTTATGCTATGTAATCAATCTCACTACATTTGCTGTGTTTCCAAATTTGCACAGACATATCTATATAATAATCCCATAAAGCATATAATAAGACATGTGGAGTGGGAGGAGGAGCATGAATTAATGAATAATAGTGTTTTTATTAACATTTGAAGTTCACATAGAGATAACAGTCAGCTTGCGATGTTACTGCAGCAAAAACTAGTAACAGCAGTAAAGGGTATAGTGACACATAGGAGACGCAACAGCGGCTGCTTCTATCGGTACCTGCCCATCTGTGACTTTATGCAAATGCTGCTACAAAGCCCTTCCCTGGTGTACAGCCGGGCTTCCGAATGTGCAAGGACTGCGGCGCCCACAGTCAGCATCTGTAGGCGCTGAAATACTGATTGGTGCATCTCTACATGTACCATCATTTGCACCACCCTATAGCAGGTGCAGTTTCTCCATCAGTGTATGGCCACCAACACGCCTGCGACACTCCCATGAAACGCCATTAGACAGATCATCTCCATGTGTGCGCTAAGCCACCTCCCAGTGACTTCCCAGGAATGCCTATCCCTTTTCCAAGACATTTCTGAGATCGTAGGGTATATTTACTAACGGTCAGTTTTAATCGATTTTGATCAATTTAAAATCGATAAAAAATTGATCAACATCGATGTTGTGTTTCTGTGGCTAAATACACATTTACTAATACTTTTAAAAAAACAAACCAAAAATTGTCTGTTAGTAAATGTGTGATTTAGCCCCAGGAACACAACATCAATTTTGACCGATTTTTATCGATTTTAAATCGATCAAAATCAATTAAAATCGACTTTTAGTAAATATACCATAGTGTGTCTCGATCGCATCTGCACCTCTGGGCCTGATTCAGACCCGCTCGTGAGCGCTGAGTGCTCACAAGCGGGTCCATGGTGCCCGTTGTGCGCATGTGCGAGACCCGGGGAGCGACGGGGAAGCCGTCGCTCCAGGTCTCGCACCAAAGGGGGCGTGCTGTCGATGTTGATTGACAGCACGCCCCCTTTGGTGGGCGTGCCGGGGGCGTGGCTGCCAGACGGAGGCGTTCCCATGGGAACGCCTACCATCTGGGTCCGGCCCCACTGACATCACTAGTGATGTCAGTGGGAGTGATTTTGGCTCTGATAGAGCCAAAATCACTCCAGGGCTTGTGGTCACCGAGACCCTACCGCAGGGTCTCGTCGCAAGCCCGATGGTTGCGATGGTCTTGACCATTGCGACCATCATCATGGACACTCGCATAAGCTGTGGGTGGTAACCCACAGCTATGCTAGCGTCCAAGAGGCCGCTCCAAGTTTAGGTAGGAGGGCCCTGATTCAGAGCGAGCGCTCTGGTCAGAGCGTCCTGCTCTGAATCAGGCCCTCTGTGTGACGTATGGGCTATAGTGGTTTCTAGGGATTTTTGCACACTCACTGTAGTAAAACATCTTTCAAATATATAAGTACATCATAATTTTTGGTTTTGCTTTTGGCAAAACCACCATCAAGTGTTTTGGTTCGGTTTTGGATTTCTTTAAAAACATTATAAAAACAGCTAAAATCATGTAACTTGGACCTGTCTTTGTTCATATAGTAATATTAACATAAATAACATTAATTTTCATTTCCAGTCAATTTTGACACCTGAGTGTTTCATTCAGACCCGCTCGCAAGCGCAGGACGCTCGCAAGCAGGTCGATGGTACCCAAATGCGCATGCGCACGACGGAGGCCGCTACGTTGTGCGCATGCGCGAGACTCGGCGAGCGATGGGGAAGCCGTCGCTCGGGGTCTCGCACCAAAGGGGGCGTGCTGTCGTTGGTGAGTGACAGCACGCCCCCTTTGGTGGGCGTGCCGCGGCGTGGCTGCCCAGATGGAGGCGTTCCCATGGGAACGCCTGCCATCTGGGTCCGGCCCCACTGACATCACTAGTGTTCACTAGTGATGTCAGTGGGAGTGCTGAGTCACTAGTGATGTCAGTGGGAGTGATTTTGGCTCTGATAGAGCCAAAATCACCCCAGGGCTTGCGGCAGCGAGACCCTACCGCAGGGTCTCGTCGCAAGCCCGATGGTCGCGATGGTCTTAACCATCGCGACCATCATCATGGACGCTCGCATAAGCTGTGGGTGGTAACCCACAGCTATGCGAACGTCCAGGAGGACGCACCAAAAAAAACCAAAAAACGCCCTAATTCAGAGCGGGTGCTCGTTCAGAGCTTCCGGCTCTGAATCAGGCCCTGAAATCACTAGGGATGGACTTACGTGCAATCAAAAACACGCAAGATCCGTTTCTTAAATCCGAGTTGTGATTTGCGGTAAGATCCAAGCCAGAACTTGGTTCTACTTAGAGATGTGCGCCGACCCCCGTGTTTTGGTTTTGGTTTTGGATTTGGATCTTGATCTACCCTGGTTTTGGATTTGGATTGGTTTTGCCAAAACCTCACCTCCGTGTTTTGTTTTCATGTTTTGGTTTTGGATCTGGATTTCTTTATTAAAAAATCATAAAAACAGCTAAAATCACATAAAATGGTCCTGTTTTTGTTCCTACTGTATAATTAACCTCAATAACATTTATTTCCAATCAATTTGACCACCTCACAATATTATTTGCTTCATCTAGTTAAGGCCAAAAGGTTGCATTCAGCTAGCTGGCTGACTAAGCTAAGTGACACAGTGGGTGGCACTAACATGTGGCAGTTCAGTTTCTAATTTCCAACACGGATACAGTGTGTTATACAGTGTGGTTTGGATACACCAATAGTGCACTAACTGTGACAGCAGTGTCGGCAGAGCGGGGTTGCTGACGGTGTCCTCGGTACATGGAATGGCAGTGCTGCGGTGCTGGCAGTGTCCTCAGTGAAGGGTACCGGTGATGTCGGCAGTGCGGGGGTGCCAGCAATGTTTTTAGTGCAGGTTTGCTGGCTGTGCGGGGGCAGTGCGGGGGTGCCAACGGTGTCTTTAGTGCAGGTTTTCTGGCTGTGTCAGCAGTGCGGGGGGTGCCAGCGGTGTCTTTCGTGCAGGTTTTCTGGCTGTGTCAGCAGTGCGGGGGGTGCCAGCGGTGTCTTTAGTGCAGGTTTGCTGGCTGTGTGGGCAGTGCAGGGGTGCCAGCGGTGTCTTAGTGTAGATTTGCTGGCTGTGTCGGTAGTGCGGGGGTGCCAGCGGTGTCCTCATTGCAGGTTTGCTGACTGTGTCGGCAGTGCGGGAGTTGCTGGCGGTGTCCTCAGTACATGGAATGGCAGTGCTGGCAGTGTTCTCAGTGAAGGGTACCGGTGGTGTCAGCAGAGCTGGGGTGCCAGCAGTGTCCTCATTGCAGGTTTGCTGACTGTGTCGGGAGTGCAGGGGTGTTCTCAATGCAGGGTGCCGGCAGTGTCGGCAGAGCGGGGGTGCCAGAGGTTTCCTCAGTGCAGGTTTGCTGACTGTGTTGGCAGTGCAGGGGTGCTGGTGGTCTCCTTGGTGCGGGAGTGTCGGCAGTGTTGGGGTCGCTAACGGTTTCCTCAGTATGTTGGGCAGCAGTGCAGGAGTGTTGGCAGCGGTGGTGTCGGCAGTGGGGGATGCTGCCAGTGGGGGTGCCGGCGGTGTCGGCAGTGGGGGGTGCCGGCAGTGTCAGGCAGCGGGGGATGGCGGGCGCCATCTTCTTTTCGTCTTTTGTGCTGTTTTCAATGGGCTTAACGCTGATTGGCTGTGAGCCGTGACAGACGGCTCTCTCGGCCATTCAGCGTTAAGCCTGCTCAAAACAAAACTTTGCGACTCAACAGAGGGGTCGCGAGGTTTAGCCTCGGGTCAGGGATCCGGGGCAGGGTGCTCGGATCGCCCCGGATCCCCGAAATTTGGGTGGGTTCGGATCTCTGAAATCCGAACCCGCTCATCTCTAGTTCTTCTCAGACCCCCAAAAGTTATCCGATTTGGGACTTAGCTTAATTCGGAACCCCAAAGTTCACGTGTGTTTGGTTTTCAGGAAACCAAACCGCTCATCTCTAATTGTGTGGCTTTGAACCAGGCCCATTGTCTGATATCAAGCCCTGTACATACAGCAGAAAGGAAGGGAGACTGGTTAATTAAGAAGTTTAGAGCACAGAAACAGTATTATACAGTTGCTGCATATTTTCCAAAGCTAAACTTCATCAGTTGCAATAAAATGATACTTAAATTACATTCTGTCTTGCTTCCAGTTACCATCTTCCAGCTCTGGGGTCTAATAAGATAGACGGGGAAAGAGGTGGTAGAATGGTGTACCTACAGATCACATGATTTGAGATTTTGGTAACAGGAATCACCCGACCCACCACCCAAATAAGTACCATTGCTTAGAAAGTTCTAGTAACACAATTGATCATAATAGATTAGTAATGAATTGTTGCAAATATTGTCAGAGCCGTAACTAGACTTTTTGGTACCCTGTGCCAGAAAGAGCATTGGCACCCCTTTTTCAAAGGGACATAATGCACCCAAAAAAGGGCCATGGCTCATGGGGAAGGGCCAGGGAAGAGATAGGAGATGCAGGGGATGAAATAAGAGGAAGCTACCGTGTTTCCCCGATAATAAGACCTACCCTGAAAATAAGCCCTACCCTTACTTTTGAAAAACGGTCCAAAATAAGCCCTACCCTGAAAATAAGCTCTAACAAAAAAAAAAAGAGGAAAAAAAAATAATAGTAAGTAAAGAATTGTAAAGCAGGACTGAGGCCATGATGGGGATAAAAGCAGGACTGAGGCCATGATGGGGATAAAAGCAGGACTGAGGGCATGATGGGGATAAAAAGCAGGACTGAGGGCATGATGAGGATAAAAGCAGGACTGAGGGCATGATGCTGTCAATGTTAATTAAAATAAGCCCTACCCCGAAAATAAGCCCTATGGAGATTTTTTGACCCCCCCAAAAAATAAGACAGTGTCTTATTATCGGGGAAACACGGTACAAGCAAGAATGATAATAAACAGAAATTTGACAGCTCCAAACAGCACCCCCTGACCTGTGGTGCCCTGTGCGATGGCACCAGCCGCA
Source organism: Taudactylus pleione (assembly GCA_031769625.1). Lineage (NCBI taxonomy): Eukaryota > Metazoa > Chordata > Amphibia > Anura > Myobatrachidae > Taudactylus > Taudactylus pleione. The sequence continues at coordinate 10,764,010 of JAUIMM010000368.1, read as the reverse complement.
CTACCCTAGCTACGGCTCTGAATATTGTATTCCCTCTCCTATATTGTATAACCCTAACTTTTGAACTAAAACTCATGTTAATGTTGTTAACAAGTGTGTATTGTAACTCATTTTATGTATATATATATATATATATATATATATATATATATTAGGGGTGAGCGGGTTTGGATTTCTGAAATCTGAACCCCCCCGAGCCCCCCCAATCCGAGGCCGATCCGAGTCAGGCTCGACTTTTCCCGCCTGACTCGGATCTGAAATCGAGGCAAAACGTCATCATCCCGCCTTCCGGGTCTCGCAGGTTTTGGATTCTATATAAGGTACCCGCGTCGGCGCCATTTTCTCACTCGGCTGTGGACAGTGAAGAGGGAGGGTGGGAGTTAGGGCTGGCTGGGCTGTGTAGTGTAGTGTAGTGTTGTGCTGTGCTGTGCTGCGCTGTGCTGCTGTTGTCCATATGGGCTGTGTCCACTCCTCCAAAGTCCATAGGGACTGGCTGTGTTGTGCTGTGCTGCTGTTGTCCATAGGGGCTGTGTCCACTCCTCCAAAGTCCATAGGTGCTGGCTGGGCTGTGATGTGCAGTCAGTTGTCCATAGGGGCTGTGTCCACTCCAAAGTCCTGTGCAGTGTCCCAGTCCTAAAGGGGTGCTGTAGTGTTGTCCAGGGGGTGCTCTGTCCATCAGGGGTGCTCCCCCCAAGTGCAAAAAAAATAAATATTTTTTCTGTGTTTGTGAATTGTGTGCGCAGTAGCCACACGTGCATCAACAAAGTAGCACCAAGCGTGCGCCTGTGTCATAAGTAAAGGGCTGGCTGGCTCATCCGTTAAAGGGTGTTGTAACCCCCAAAGTGCACTCCAAATAATATATATTTTTTTCTGTGTTTGTGAATTGTGTGCGCAGTAGCCGCACGTGCATCAACAAAGTAGTGCCAAGCGTGCGCCTGTGTCATAAGTAAAGGGCCGGCTGGCTTGACCGTTAAAGGGTGCTGTAACCCCCAAAGTGCACTCCAAACAAAATAAAAAATTATTTTCTGTGTTTGTGAATTGTGTGCACTGTGGCCGCATGGTTATCAACAAAGTAGCGCCAAGCGTGCGCCTGTGTCATACATAAAGGGCCGGCTGGCTCCTCTGTTAAAAGGTGGTGTAACCCCCAAAGTGCACTTCAAACAAAATAAAATAATATTTTCTGTGTTTGTGAATTGTGTGCACTGTGGCCGCGCGTGCATCAACAAAGTAGTGCCAAGCGTGCGCCTGTGTCATAAGTAAAGGGCCGGCTGGCTCCTCTGTTAAAGGGTGGTGTAACCCCCAAAGTGCACTTCAAACAAAATAAAATAATATTTTCTGTGTTTGTGAATTGTGTGCACTGTGGCTGTGTTTGTGTGCGAAATGTATACGCAGTAGCCACACGTGCATCAACACAGCAGCAGCGCCAAGCGTGCGCCTGTGTCATAAGTCAATGGCCGGTTTGGACATCTGGTCCAGACTGAAGGACGTGCCAACAATTTCTGACATGTCTACTGTCACTGCATATGATACTGTCACCACTGACAGAATGGTGGAGGAATTATTTTCTGTGTTTGTGAATTGTGTGCACTGTGGCTGCACGTGCATCAACAAAGGAGCAGCGCCAAGAGTGAACTTGTGTCCCATAAGTCTGTTAAAGGGTGGTGTAACCCCCAAAGTGCACTCCACAAAAAATAAACAATTCTTTTTTTTCTGTGTTTGTGTGCTAAATGTATACGCAGTAGCCGCACGTGCATCAACACAGCAGCAGCGCCAAACTGGTATCCTGCCTAGGGCCCCATGAGGTCTAAATCCGGCTCTGCTCCATTGTCAAGTCTGTCCCCGGCAGCTCTGTTTGCTGTTTGGTGAGCAGCAGCTGCAACAGAGCAGGCAGCATGTTATTAAGTCCTGCCCACCTTGCAGCACATTGCAGCTATTTTCAGGTCAATTGGTTGGAGACGCAGCCAATATTATGCTATTCCATTAAAATTGTGTTATTGAGTTCCGCCCTTTTATGATTGACACGCGAATTGCGGAATGTTGCAGAAAGGGAGGGCGGAGTTTAATAACATGGTGCTTGCCTGCCAGGACCCATCCCATCCACAACATGCATTCTGCAGCTGCTGCAAGCTAAGTGTGTGTGATGTGTGTGTGACTTGTGTGTGTATATATGCATGACATTCACAGTTTAACAAACCAATCACTTCAGCGACAGGGACTGCCACTTGTGGCTGAAATGATTGGTTTGTTTGGACCCCCACAAAACAAGCTGCCAATGCGCAGTGGACATTAGTGGCAATGATCCCATACACAAACTGGCTTTACAATACATTACATTAGATGTCATCATCGTCATCCCCATCAGTGTGTGCATCCTTCTCTTCTTCAAACAATATTAATTTGTCCCTGCTGGAATCCACCGTTACAGGCGCTTCTGTATTTTTTGACATAAGTGCTGGTAAAGGTCTTCCTCATGGAATTTGTAATTCATTTTGATGAACATCATCTTTTCCACATTTTGGGGAAGTAACCTCCTACGACAATCACTGACAAGGTTCCCGGCTGCGCTGAAAACTCTTTCAGAGTATATACTGGATGGTGGGTAACTTAAGTATAGCAAAGCCAGTTTGTGTAAGGGACTCCTAATTACCTCTTTTTCCTGCCAGTAGTGAAAGGGACTGAGTGACATGCCTATTTGGATGCTATCCCTAAAATAATCATCCACAATTCTCTGAATGGTGACCGTATGAGACAAAGTCATGGTAGACATGTCACTCATTGTAGCCAGTTATTTCAGACCCAACTAGTTGTCATGAGGTTTTGCTGACTGATCTGCATCCCCACCAGCAGTGGGTCTCTTATGAAAATTTAGTTTTCCTGGCAGCTGTAGAAAATGAAAGAGGAGCTGCTGCCGTGTCATGTTCCGCTTGAGCTGACAATTTTTTCAGCACCAGCTCTTTGCATTTATGTCCGTCTGAAAAAAAGACTCAAGGTATGACTTAAACCTAGGATCAAGTATGGTTGACAAAATATAGTGATCTGATTTTAAGAGATTGACGACCCTTGGATCCTGTCAAAGCAAATGAAGGGCTTGATCTACAAGTCCGACATACTTAGCGGAATCACTCCGTTTCAAATCCTCCTTCACTTTCTCCAGCTGCTTTTGCAAAAGTCTGATTAGGGGAATGACCTGACTCAAGCTGGCAGTGTCTGAACTAACTTCACAAGTTCAAAAGGTTTGAGAACCTTGCACAACACGGAAATTATTCTCCACTGCGCTTGACTAAGGTGCATTCCCACTCCTTTCCTTATGTCATAGGCTGTTGTGTAGCCTTGGATGGCTTTTTTCTGCTCCTCCATCCGCTGAAGCATATACAGCAGTGATTTTCAACCTTTTTCAACTTGAGGCACACAGCGCAAGATTTTTAAATTGCAAAGACACACCATCCAGCAATGTGATAATAAAACATGCACATTGGCTCCCACATAAAAAAACACACATACATTGGCCTCCACATGAATAAAACACACATACATTGACCCCAGAGGAATAAAACACACATACATTGTCCCTCACAAGAATAAAACGCACATACATTGGCCCCAGAGAAATAAAACACACATACTTTGGCCTCCGCAGGAATAAAACACACATACATTGGCCTCTGTAGGAATAAAACACACATACATTGGCCTCCACATGAATAAAACACACATATTGGCCCCAGAGGAATAAAACACACATACATTGTCCCTCACAAGAATAAAATGCACATACATTGGTCCCAGAGAAATAAAACACACATACTTTGGCCTCTGCAGGAATAAAACACACATACATTGGCCTCCGTAGGAATAAAACACACTACATTGGCCCCCACAGGAATAAAACACATACATTGCCCCCCACAGAAAAATATAACATTGGCTGTCCCCCTCAGAAAAAAAATAATAATTGCCCTCACAGGAAAAATAATGATATTGGCTGGCCACACGGAATAATTCTAAACCACATTGCTCCCACCCAAAAAAAACACTGGCTGACCCCTACAGAAAAAACCCACATTGCCCCCCCAAAAAAAACCCAGCAAGTCACTTTGGCTCACACAAGAATAAATATAATTTTTTTTGGCACCTACCTGTGCCTCATCGGCTGACAGTACAGAGCTGTCAGCACAGCAGATTGCAGACCGGTGGGTGGAGCGGGCGGGATGACTGGCTGGCTGAGCGGGCAGGCCGGCGGGCGGGATGACTGCCTGGCTGAGCGGGTAGGCGTGACCTGTGATGTCATGCCGCCGCATCTACAGAGGTTACGGCACGGGCGCACCTGAGCTTCCTAGAAGAGCTCAGCAGCAGAGCTGCCCGGGTCGCACTGATTGCACTGAAGCAATCTGATCGGCGGCTCTGAGGGCGGTGGTGGTGTGCTGCGGCATAGCGGTTGAAAACCACTGACATAGAGGGTAGAATTCCACTGAATTACTACCTCATGCTTCAAGGCAAATTCAACAGTTCTTGCTGGTGCTGCAATCTTCGACACACAGTTGCTGAATGTCGAATATGTCCAGAAATCTTTCGGGCCACCAAGAGCATATGCTGCACGCCCCTGTCATTTTTTTAAAAATGTTGCACCACCAAATTCATTGTGTGAGCAAAACATGGGATGTGTTTGAATTCGCCCAGATGTAATGCTCGCACAATATTGCTGGCATTGTCAGAAATCACAAATTCCGAGGAGAGTCCAAGTGGGGTAAGCCATTTTGCAATGATTTCCCTGAGTTTTTCTTTTTTTTTTTCAAAATATTTTATTGGTAAACTGTATACATTAATAAAACATATATAATGCATCACAATCAAATGTATAAACAGATACATTTTATATTTACCATAAAACACATATATATATATAAGTTGTCAGAACTGAACGCCTCACTAATAAACATTTTAAATCAACCATATTACCACTTTAGAAAGGTGAAATTCCTGTTGAAACAACTTCTAAGTTGTACCAAGCAGTTAACCCCACCGCTTGGCGTAAATTATCTTTTGTCTTAGAAGGTAACGTACAAACATATGGTAATCATATTTCAAAAACATTTTTGACCTTTTTTTCCTTGTTAATTGACATTTCAAGCCAGTCATTATGGAACAAATAGGAAATACGGGGTATTAATAAAGGTAATGTCAAAGTATTCCCTGAGTTTTTCTAAGAGGTTCTCAGCGGTATGCCTCTTAGTGAAACTGGTGATACAGAGTAGCCTGCCTCTGAATGAGCTGGCATTTTTTAGATGCTGCTGCTGCTGTTTGCACTGTTGGAGGCAATACACCTACTTAGTGGGCTGTCACAATCATGTAATCTTTAATTTGCCCTGTCCCACTTGTCCACATATCTGTGGTTAAGTGGACAGTGGGCACAACGGCATTTCGGAGGACATTAATAAGGTTTTTTTTAATGTCCTTGTACAGATTGGGAATTGCTATTCTAGAGAAGTGGAATCTAGAAGGGACATGGTAGCGGGGACACAGGACCTCCATTTACTGTATAAAACCCACTGCATTAATGGCGGATACTGGACGCACATCTAATACCAGCATAGCTGTTATGGTGTCAGTAATCAGCTGTGCAACTGGGTGTTTGCTGTCAAACTTGTTCGCCAATGCAAAGGATTGTGTGCCAGTCAACTGTTTGGTTGAACTTGAACTACTAAAAGCAGCACCAGGCGTAACACTCAAGGATCCTTCTGAGGAACAACGCATAGGAGAGGAGTCAGTCCTTATGATATTGGATGCAGGACTACTTCTGATCATGAATGAGGATGTTGGTGATGATGCAGGTGTTGGTGGTGGAGATTGCAGGTGCTTGGATCCAGATAGAAGGGAGCAGCTAGGTGACAATGGACTGATTGTTGTTCATTTTTTTGTCCACAAAGTTTCTATAACCTTTCCAATTTGATGAATGCACTGCAGGTGATGTAACAGGGAGGAGGTTCCAAGATGGTTAAGGTCCTTACCTCTACTCACTGTTACATGGCAATGGTTACAAATGGCTTGGCAAAGGTTGTCCGGATTTGGGTGGGAATGAGTCCACACAAGGGAGGTGGATTTTTTGGTCCTTTGCCCAGGCATGGCAACAATTGGATTTTTCCCACCATGGGCAACAACTGTTGCCTCATTTACAGTTTTTACACAAACATCCTCGCCATCAACAACCTCATCATTACCAACATTCTCATCATCCTTGTTGTTATCGCCAACAACATAAATATCCTCCTCATCCTCCTCGTGCAATTCCACAGCAGCATCCTTGATTTCTTCGTCAGCATATTGACTTGTGCTGCTCACCCCATGTTTGCAGAGGGCACACACATGGTGGAAGGAGGATCCTCTTCAAGTATAGTATTAGAAAGGTTATGCTCACACATTGCAACCGCAGACACACTTGGACTCTCCTCGGGGATTTGTGATTTTTTGGAGAACACAGTTGGTTCAGGTTACTTGTCTTAACAATTTTTACTTGTCTTAACAATTGTCTCAGAGATCCAAACCCTCACAAACTTAGGAAATTGTCTTAACAAATGTCTTAAAAATTGTTACTTGTCTTAACATTTTTACATTTTTTGTACCTCTCCTACAAGCAAAGGGACTTAAATCATCACTAGAACCACCAGTCATAAACAATAAAGGCCAAGGCCTTATCCTTTCCATGCCACATTGTGTAGTGAATGGCATATTGCCAATTTTTTGTTTCTCTAAAGCTGACTTAGCTTCAGATTTTTTTTCTTTAACAGGGTAAAAGTAGAAATTTTTAGCCTGACTTTTTGGCTTGACTGGTACATCGGCCTTCATAGATGACGTTGACGGCCTTGCATTGTCATCATGACTGCTGCCGGCAGCTACAAAAATGTATGTGGATCCTGCTCTCTTGTTATGGGACTGTCCTCCATACTCACTGCGGTCTTACAGCAGTGTCACCAAGCAATTATAGCGCAGCTAAGTTGCGGCTCATGCACACAACCAACCACACACACAAAAACTTGTTTTTATTTTCACACTGGTGGTGTGGCAGGCTAACACGCACACACAAAAAAATTTGTTTTTATTTTCACACTGGTGGGTTGGCAGGCTAACACGCACACACCAAAAAATTGTTTTTATTTTCACACTGGTGGTGTGACTAATACGCACACACAAAATTGTTTTTATTTTTTCACTGGTGGTGTGGCTACTGCGCACACAATTTTTTTAAATTTTTTTTTACACTGGGGGTGAAGAAGAACACCCCTGATGGACAGAACATCCCCTGGACAACACAGCAGAAATGCCAGCCAGCCCCTATGGATTACAGCCAGCCAGCCCCTATGGATTACAGCCAGCCAGCCCCCATGGACAGGACAACCTCAAAACAGCCAGCCAGCCCCTATGGATTACAGCCAGCCAGCCCACATGGACAGGACAACCTCAAAACAGCCAGCCAGCCCCTATGGACAACAGCCAGCCAGCCCCTATGGACAACAGCCAGCCCCCACGGACAGGAGGACAACAGCCAGCAACAGCCAGCCAGTCCCTATGGATTACAGTCAGCCAGCCCCTATGAACAGGACAACCTCAATTATGCACAACAGCAGCGCAGCACACCTCCCAGCACAACCTTACAAGTCACAATGCACAACAGCAGCGCAGCACAGCTCTCAGCTCCCTGCCTTTTCATTCTCCACAGCCGGAATGAAAAATGGCGGCAAAACCCGCGAGAATCCGACAGCGGGATGATGACGTTTTGCCTCGTTTTGAGATCCGAGTCAGGCGGGAAAACCCTAGCTGACTCGGATATGACTCGTATTCCCTAAGTTCGTGTGGGTTTGGATCTCTGAGATCCAAACCTGCTCATCTCTAATTGTTAGTAATAGCATTTAAGTGGGTTTTCCCAAGTAGGCCCATAATTCTAATATCGGGCATACACTATACAATTATCTCTCAGATATCTGTGCAATCTGGCTGGTTGGAATGAAAACCTGGTAATGTATGGGAGCAAATGACAATCGACCATATGGTCTTAAACACTGGAAAACAGACAAATTGTCATCCAGACAAATTGGTTAAATTAAATGAATTTAACCATTTTGACCAATAATTTTTGCCCATTTTCCAGTGTTTAAGACCATGGGCCATATTTAATTTGAGGCGAAAACCCGTTACCGACGTCATTTTCGCCTATTATCACCCCCAAATTCAATTACACTGACTTTTCATCGGTGCGAAAAGTCAATGTAAAAAAACGGGGATCATTTTTTTGCCGGCCTTTAGCAGGCAAAAAAAAGGGCAGAATTGGGGTTTAGGGATGCAGGCTTAAAAAAAATAGCCAGCACCCCTGGGAATGGTCCTCAAAATTTATCTGTGTCAAAAAAAGTACAAAAAAAAAATAGGGACACCCCCAAAAAATAAGTAAAATTTTGGGGTAAAAAAAAAATATGGGGAACAAGTTTTAAACTAACGAAATAAATTCTGGAGGGGTTCCCAAGTATGCAGCAGGTGTTTTAAAGAATGCAGGTGGTAGCGGCAGGTGCATTTTTGAAGAATTATAAAAATCCACCTTAGGGACTTAAAAATATGCTTGCACCCATTTTCATGTACCCCAAATTTGATGCGCCTAGTTTTTTTTGTAAAAAAAAAAAACGCTAAGTGCTCTTCTTCACCCCTTCTTCCCTGTTGGAAAAAAACACCTGCCGCGGCTATTTAAAAACCATACTTACCTGCTGCAGGCCAAAATGGGGGTACCCATAATGATCCCCCATGTCAGGACATCATTAGGGGGGTCCCTGGATGCTTTCCCAAAAAATCCCCAATTTTTTCCGATACTTACAATTCCGCCGGGTCCCGTTTTTGCAGCTTTCAAATTGAATAAGGGGATAAAGCAGGCGTGCCCGATACTTTATCCCCTGTGATATGATCGGGGTAGGGGGTCCCTCTCCTGGGGTAGATGGACACCTCCCTACACACAGCTGCCAGGAAACAGCACTCCAGTTGTGGGTATGCAAGCTGGTCGGCACCAGTTTTTATTGTGCAATACCAAAAGTCAAACAAACAAAACATAAAATAAATCTTAGCCCATCTGGGCTCTAACTAGACAGTAGCTTCCCCCACTAACAGAACACTAAAATAAGTTCACGTCCACCGTACCTTCAGATTTGTAGCAAACAGTGTCTCAGAGCAAGCTAACCTGCGGGCCTGCTCTCCCAGGTGTGAGACACTGCACCAAGACATTACACAGCTCTTATGAGCCGCTTCCAGATGTAATCACTCATTAGCCTGCTCTCAGGCTGAAAGGCCTAATACCTGAAACGGCCCTCTGGAGGGAGCCCTCCGTTCTCTCTCACATCCACACCCCCAGGACCCATTCTCCGGCTTTTACCAATAGCCGACACTCAAACCTGTTTGTAAAACAGACATCTCCTGTGCTAAAACACATAGGACAGGAACCTGGGACACACATAGAAGCCATTCCACACTTCTCCAGTGCTTCTATCACACCCCGTAAAACCTCCGATGTGAAGCAAAAAGTCCAGCACAGACTTTTCGCTACAATATTGAATACCCCCCATATGGTCGATTGACATTGGCTCCCATACATTACCAAATTTTCATTCCAACCAGCCAGATTGGACAGATATCTGACAGATAATTTTAGAGTGTATGCCCAGCATTACTGATACTTGGGTGGAGAAACTAGTTAATAACCTAGGTTCCCTTTAAAGAGGATAAAGGGGGGGTTACAAGTGTTCAATAGGGAGGGTGGGGAGGGGCACCAAGCTGACTCTAAGCCTGATTCACTACAAATACATGGAGGTCTTCTGCGAAAATATGCTAATGACTGCAATCGCAAAGCCGTCGCACAGCCAGCATAGAGACGCCCACTATCGCTATCTCACATCTGTAATACCTTGCAATCCTGCGTATACATCGGGAACATTGAGTACCATCGGCCCCTCACGCACAATTACAGCAGCCCTGACCTTACTCAGATATTGCTAACCTTGTTGCACGCAGTAAGTACTCAAGCTGTGTATGCCATCGCAGTGGTTAATTTATGCACGCCCAGGTAAAGGTGTTCAAATGGGTATGCCTGCGTTTCTCCAACCACTCCCACATCACCAACCCGAAACGCTCAAAGCCTGTCACTCACTCTGCAATGGATCCCTATATGCGTAGGTGACTGCAGTGCGATCGCAATGCTAACTCACGCTTGCACACTGCGGTGCATCATATCAGCCGACCTGTGTACACTGTTGCAGTTGCGATCTGTAATGAATCAGGCCCTCTGTTCCCCCTTGTTTCATCCCTTAGTTTAGACTAGCCACTGATTGCAGAAGAATACTTAAGCTGGCCACACATCTAAAGATTATCTGTCCAACCAGCCAACTAGTTGATTGGTTGGAATGAAAATCTGGTAAGGTATGGGAGTAACTGATGATCAGCAATTTGCTCACAAATGCCGGAAAATGGACAAAAACTGTTGTTTGAACAAATAGTTTAGAGCAAACATTTAACAAACTTGTCTGAACGTCAATTTTCATCTGTTTTCTAGCATTTAGGAGCAAATTGCTGATCATCAGTTACTCCCATACGTTACCAGATTTTCATTCCAACCAATCAACAAGTTGGCTGGTTGGATGTAAGTTGGTCTAGTGTGTGGCCAGCTTAAGGGGGAGGAGATGATGGTGTAGGTAAGGAAAGAATAAAGGCAGCGATGGCATAAGGTCTATGCCTCCTCGGCTGTGTGTGGGCTAGTAATTATATAAGAACTATGTAAATATTTAAATTAAGATAATGACTCTCTCCCATACAACGTGTGGATAATGCATTGTTTTCTTGTCAACATTGTAATTACGACCATCTCCCATTTTGAATACTGACAATGAACTGTCACTCAGGGGCATATTTACTAAAGGTCGATTTTAATCTATTTTAATCTATTTAAAATCGATAAAAAATCGATTGAAATCGATGTTGGGTTTCTGGGGCTTAATCACACATTTACTAACAGACAATTTTTTTATTTAGTTTTTTGAGTATTAGTAAATGTGTGATTTAGCTTCAGAAACACAACATTGATGTTAATCAATTTTAAATCGATTAAAATCGACCTTTAGTAAATATACCCCTCAGTGTTACTATGGACTGCCCTCATCTTCCATTTAATTTCAATTGCTAACAAAGGGCCTGATTCAGATGCCATCGCAGCTGCAACCGCTCACGTTTCACAATTGCTAAAATATTCTCAGTGTACTGCAGTATGTAGGTGCGACACCAGGGTCTCATTAAGGGTTCCAGCCACCATAGATTAATAACCTTGTAGCAAGCACCAGTGCCCCCTCCCCACCCATTCCAGCTATCATGTGATCAGAGAACTCTACCACCATATATGCCCTCCTCATTCTTATCACAATCATTCTACATTCTGGAGCTCTGTAGGACTTAAACTGTAGGTGATTAATCTGGTGAGGCAGAATGAGGCAGCTACACCAAATACTGCCTGATACATCATTCATTGCTACAATAGTGGTGCTACATGGCCCTCTATTTCCAATATTGTTTCAGTGAATTATGCTGCTATATCGGGTAGTATTTAATGCAGTCGGCTCATACTGCCAAAAATATTTCTGACACTCCCTCCCTTGGCATTTTGGTAAAATAATTACAGGGCCATTTATACGCAATTTGGCTCCCAGTGCAAAAGTTAAAAATGTGCCCCACCCCCCTAGACAGTTGGCAGTATTTTTCCTCCTTGAAAGAATGCCCCTTACACATTATTCCACACACTGTAATGCCCCTTACACATTATTGTACACACCATAATGCTCATTACACATTATGCCGCACACTGTAATGCCTATTACCAAAGTACCACTTACATATTTCCCCCCTGACACCATTTTATACCCCACAGTAAGGCTTCTAATTACTTTTAAATTACCTGCTTGTTGTTAGGGGTCTTATACAGTGCCCCCAGTCTACCCTATGCAATGCCCCTTATATAGTGCCCCAGGTAGTGGTCCCCCTATGCAGTGCCCCTTATATAATTCCCCCAGTAGTAGTCCCACCAGTGCAGTGCCCCCAGTAGTAGTCCCACCAGTGCAGTACCCCCAGTAGTAGCCCCCCCTCAGCAATGCCCCCAGTATTATTCCCACCCAGCAATGCCCCCAGGAGCAGTCCCCCCCAGCAATGCCCCCAGTAGTACCCCCCCAGCAGTACCAGTAGTAGTAATAACCACCCCAGCAATGCTCCCCAGTAGTCCACCCCAGCAGTACCAGTAGTAGTAACCCCCTCCAGTAATGCCCCCAGTAGTCCCCCCCAGCAGTACCAGTAGTAGTAACCCCTCCAGCAATGCCCCCAGTAGTCCCCCCCAGCAGTACCAGTAGTAGTAACCCCACCGAGCAATGCCCCCAGTAGTCCCCCCAGAAGTACCAGTAGTAGTAACCCCCCAGCAATGCCCCCAGTAGTAGTCCCTCCCCCAGCAGTACCAGTAGTTAACTCCCCCAGCAATCCCCCCCAGTAGTAAACCCCCCCTGGCCAGACAGACACACACAAAAAAAAAAGACCTCCACTTACCTTGATCCCTGCACCGGCATCAGCTCCTCCGTCTGGCATCCTCCCGGGCCAGCCCTCTCTGCATGATTGGAGAGCTCTCCCATCAGCCACTGCGGGAGCCAGAAGATGCCCAGCTCCGCCAGTGGGCACAGCAGCCGATGAGAGTCTGTTTGACTCTCATTGGCTGCTAAAACAAACAGACAGCTGCCGGCGCCTGTGTGTTTGTTATGCTAATAGTGTAGTGCGGACGGCACTTATGTACTGTCCGCACTACCGCCCTGTCTGGGTGACTAACAGATGCTAGAGATCCAGTAGGACCTCTAGCATCTGTCTCCTCCGAGGCGGCGGCCATTTTTGGAGGGCCTTTTTCTGCAGATTTCATGCGGACGGCTAGTCCGCATCAAATCTGCAGTCACAGTGCCCCAGAAGCTCCCGCTCCCCCAAGCCACCGCGGGGTCAGCGGGGGCTGTAGTTACGCCACTGACCACTAGACCACAGAGAGGCCAAAGGCGACCATGGGGGCACATGCTCCCTGCCTCCCCGCCCCCATCTCAGCTTGACCCTGGCATTGTCAAAATTAGTCTAAAAACTACCAAGAAAAACATTACTTCACTGAGACTCATTTTACTCCATTAATATTTAGTGAATCTAAAGTTTTAGCCCTGCCCACAAATGTTATGCACAGCCCACCCATTCACACACAGGATAAGGCAGTGGTGTCACAAGGTGGATGCGGACCGCACCCGGGTGTCATCCGCCGAGGGGTAACACCAAAGTGCCATCTCCTCCACAGTGACAGGAGCTGGATGCTGCACTGTAGCATTTCGTGAAGCACTCGGCTCCTGACACCAGGGCTGCCATCAGAAATTGTGGGGCCTGGGACTGACAAAATAGGCAGGGCCCCTGGCCCCCCTCCACTTTCCCCTGCAACCACTAAGTCTCATGAGTCATTACTTACCTTATCTGGCACCGACTCCAAAGGAAAAAAATAAATATTATACAAGGGCAGGGGCAAACGCAGGATTTTCTGATATATTGTTCTAATATATATATATATATTAGGGATGTGCAGGCTCGGATAGGTTCGAGTTTGCACGTGGAGTTCGGATTTTTCCCTCCAAAAAAACGGAACTCAGAACGAGGCAAAACGTCATCTTACATGGACGAACATCATCATTCCTGGACAAAAGACCAGGAATGATGATGTTCGTCCATGTAAGATGACGTTTTGCCTCGTTCTGAGTTCCGTTTTTTTGGAGGGAAAAATCCGAACTCCACGTGCAAACTCGAACCTATCCGAGCCTGCACATCCCTAATATATATATATATATATATATATATATATATATATATATAATATATATATATATGTATATAAATGTCCCGGCACTCCGTAAGCCCAAATCCAGGCAAATACCTTGCTCCAGGTACCCTCAATAAGGCAGAGATCACTCCCCTCTATACAATCCATGGTGAAATAGCGGCACTCAGGAGACTTCACAATAAGGTGAAACAACGTGTTTAATTCAACGTTTCGGGATACGGCGACCCCGTCTTCAGGAACACACATAACATACATGCAATAACAATGACCTTAAATACCTTTAGAGGTGCTTGATTAAACCGTGTATCCTGTCCACCTCCGGATTACGGACCACATACTTCCGGTGGCGGCACCCGCGAACCGGAAGTGACATCATCCTATGTCCGGTTGGTAATACAGGCACATTAGTGAATAAAAAAAGGAATACTTTAACATATTATAAAAACTGTGAAGCGCTGCCACTGAACTGAACAGCGCTGCATCGTGCCATATGCATACATATAAAACGAGTGACAGTGAAACATGTTTAAAAAACTGGTACATAGATACATACATAACCACATTGCCATCTTGTGGCCAAAACACAAAAACACATGCCAATATTTACTATGCAACTTCTATGCTACGATGTGAAAGTGCAATGCCATCTAGTGAACATAAAGAAAATTGCATGGTGTCTTAAGACACCAATGCAATCGAATAAGTGCTATTAAGTGCTAATGATACTGACTCATACCCAAGCATGTAAGTACTAACCTATAATAACCATATATTAAACAACTTAGAAAATAATATGAAAAATAATAAATGCCACACTATATAGTGGAAATTGTTATAATGATAAATAATTAAATGATGTCTTCAAATACCATCACTATACTCTGACAAGTGCTAAAAGTGACCACAAGTGTCAAAAAATGAAAAATAAAAATAAATATAAATATAAATAATGAAAACATGTAAAAAAAAACGACAAGGCCTCCCTATATACACCAGGAGGATGCTGAAAAAGATAGCCACCACTACATCAATATGTGGCTAGCTAACGTCACGGGATACCTGCACGAAACCATGAATATAATACCATATAAATCTACAGCTTTGTCTCTAAAATAATCCAAGATGAGAAAACTCAAACAAATACTGTAACATAAAAAAACTTCTTACAGAAAATTAATTAATTGACCTTTACAAAAAATTGTGAATCCCTAGAGACTCATTTTGGCCCCTAGGGGCTACTGTGTCTAAACGGAAGATCCATTTCGTTTCTCTTTGCAATAGCTTTTTAGATCTATTGCCTCCCCTAATTGAGACTGGGATATGATCTATTATGCGATATCTCAACGTGGCCATGCTATGTTTCAGATTAGCAAAATGGCGTGCCACAGGCTGTTCACTCTGTCCCGAGAGAAGGGCTGCCCTAATAACAGACCTATGTTGAGCCATTCTCTCCTTGAACTGATGTTCTGTCTTGCCCACGTAGTGTAGCCCACATGGGCAAGACAGAACATACACAACATATCTGGACGTACAACTCAAACTCCACTGGATCTTAAAATTTTTACCCGTATAAGGGTGAGAGATTTATTCTCCTGGGATCAAATAATTGCACGTAATGCACCCCAGACATCTAAAACAGCCTTTCTTGCGCTGTAAAAACTCTGTAGGCTCATTCATTGTTGTCTTAAAATCAGTGATGTCCATTTTGATCAACCAATCCCTGATGCTTCTGTTTCTCGTGTAACTCGACATTATTTTTGACGAGTGAAGCATTGGTAATTCTGGGTCGGTAGAGACCAGTGGCCAAAATTTTTTGCCATCTGGCCAGTGTATTTGCTCTTAACACTATATTGATTGACCCATGGTATAACCTTGGTCATATCTTTAGGGGCTTTAGGCAATAATAGTTCCTCCCTATTAAATTGTAGAGCTTTCATCTTTGCCTCATGCAATAAATTCAAAGGGTAACCTCTTTGTAGAAACTTATCTACCATAACATTCAATTGTCTCTCTCTTTCATCAGGTTTGCTGTTCACTCTACATACTCTCAAAAATTGAGAGTATGGGAGACCCCTCACAGTAGGGGATGGATGGAAACTCTGAAATTTAAGCAATGTGTTTCTATCCGTAGCTTTTGTGTATAATGAGGTGTGTAGCATGTTGTTCTCTACCTCTATCTTGATGTCTAGAAAATTTAACTGGGTAGTGCTTTTGGTTACCGTGAATTTCATTGGACTGTTAGAATTGTTATGTGTCTCTATGAGAACATCAAAGCTCCGTTCCGAGCCTGTCCAAAACACAATCAAATCATCTATGTACCTATAGTACAATAAAATATTCTCAGAGATCTCAGTCCTGCCAAAAAATAGATCACATTCAACTTCCCACATGAATGAGTAGCACTTTGAACATTACACAAACACAGTCGCACTTTATTTATTGTCATTATGGCTGCCAAGGTTCTGGAGGATCTGGAGGATGCTGCAGGCATGTTGATGTGTGATCATTACGAGACTTTCAGTTTCTCAGACATTGAGGCTGATCAAATATTACATAAGGAACCTATGTTTGAAACAAGTTTGGAGACGTCTAATGAGGATCTGTTCAGGGAATTATTTAAACTCCACAAAAGACAAATAGACTTTTTATATCATGGGAGGACTCTTTCTGATTATTTTAGGAATAAGCAGATCCCCCGGGGTTTTAGAGTCCACAATGTTCCTACGATAGGACGGTATAGCATTCCCTTTTGCAAGAAGTGGATTGCTGTATTAAATAAATGTTCAATGGATTTAATCCTTTTGGTCATTGAAGAATCTACACGTGAATTGAATGATACCAAGGTCAAACTAGATAAATTTGAAGAGGAATATTTAGATAAATTGAGGGAAGATTCTTCAGTTAAGTGGCTGGAAAAATTAAACGGTCAGGTGGAATCCTATAAGAATGATTTACTTAAATATAAAAAAGAAAAACTTAAAAAAGCCCAACAAGACTATATGCACCACCGAGTATACCCTTGGCTTAACAACTCTACAAGTTCCAACAAAAATCAGGGGAAAACCCCGTTTTTTAGAAGACGGAAAGAGCAAGGGGGTCAATCCAGTACATCGGCTAGTGATGCCGACGATTTTGTCATCCATTCCTCCAATACATCTGGTAGGGAGTTCCCTTTAGGGGTCAGCACCCGGGCTGGAGCTATCGCCCGGGGACAAAACCTATGAGGAGGGGTGGGCAATCCACGAGGAAGGCAAGGAGCCAGACCACGAAGGAACAAGAGGGATTAATATTCAATCTTTCGTCTAAGGAACTATCTGTAGCTGAGAGGTCTGTGTTGAGTAAGGGCCTTACGTTTATCCCTACATGCCCTCCAGATAAGTTCCAGTGGAAAATAGATGACTATAGATTACATCGGTCTCTAAAACTAAAAGAGTTTTTTGGTAAAAATCCATCTGTGTTTACACATTCTTCAATTCCCCCTCAAGTATTGAAATTGGGACATAGATCTAAATTCGATCCTCCTTCAAATAATCCATCTATTAAAACGTTTTGCCGGATGTTGGATTCAGCTTTGGAAGTAAAACAATATCGGGTTCATCAGAACTTATCATATGCAGAAAGAGAAGCCATTAGGGCATTAAGTATACGTGAGGATATCATTATACGGTCTGCAGATAAAGGCGGTTCTATATTGGTATGGGACACCATTGATTATAGAACTGAATGTTTATGACTCTTATCTGACACTGCTACCTATTGTATATTGGATACTGATCCCACTTTTGTGTATAAAAAAGTTTTGGATGATATGCTTGAAGCAGCGGTCATGTCTGGAATATTGTCCAGGGAAATATTGGTTAAGTTAATGGTGGATTATCCAGTGGTCCCTGTGTTTTATGCGATTCCCAAAATCCACAAAGATACACAGAGGCCCCTGGGCAGACCCATTGTGTCAGCCAGGGGCTCCCTCTGTGAGCCTATTTCTATTTATTTAGATGCGTATTTACAGAAGTGTGTACAAAATACAAGTACGCATCTTAAAGAGTCTAGTGCTCTTTTGAAAAAATTGCTGGTTTTGGGACCTGTACCTGACAACCTGCTGCTCATCACACTTGATGTCACAAGCTTGTACACCTGCATTCAGCAGTCTGCGGGTGTGCAAGCTTTGAGAAGACTAATATTGGGAAATCCCAAATATGAGGGCCCTGACATAGAGTTTTTTTTATCTCTATTACAGTTTACATTAGAGCATAATTATTTTCTGTTCGATGGCCGCTTTTACAATCAATGTACGGGATGTGCTATGGGCTCTGCTGTAGCCCTCTCCCTGGCGAACTCATTCATGTGGGAAGTTGAATGTGATCTATGTTTTGGCAGGACTGAGTTCTCTGAGAATATTTTATTGTACTATAGGTACATAGATGATTTGATTGTGTTTTGGACAGGCTCGGAACGGAGCTTTGATGTTCTCATAGAGACACATAACAATTCTAACAGTCCAGTGAAATTCACGGTAACCAAAAGCACTACCCAGTTAAATTTTCTAGACATCAAGATAGAGGTAGAGAACAACATGCTACACACCTCATTATACACAAAAGCTACGGATAGAAACACATTGCTTAAATTTCAGAGTTTCCATCCATCCCCTACTGTGAGGGGTCTCCCATACTCTCAATTTTTGAGAGTATGTAGAGTGAACAGCAAACCTGATGAAAGAGAGAGGCAATTGAATGTTATGGTAGATAAGTTTCTACAAAGAGGTTACCCTTTGAATTTATTGCATGAGGCAAAGATGAAAGCTCTACAATTTAATAGGGAGGAACTATTATTGCCTAAAGCCCCTAAAGATATGACCAAGGTTATACCATGGGTCAGTCAATATAGTGTTAAGAGCAAACACACTGGCCAGATGGCAAAAAATTTTGGCCACTGGTCTCTACCGACCCAGAATTACCAATGCTTCACTCGTCAAAAATAATGTCGAGTTACACGAGAAACAGAAGCATCAGGGATTGGTTGGTCAAAATGGACATCACTGGTTTTAAGACAACAATGAATGAGCCTACAGGGCTTTTACAGTGCAAGAAAGGCTGTTTTAGATGTCTGTGGTGCACTACGTGCAATTATTTGATCCCAGGAGAATACATCTCTCACCCTTATACGGGTAAAAAATGTAAGATCCAGTGGAGTTTGAGTTGTACGTCTAGATATGTTGTGTATGTTCTGTCTTGCCCATGTGGGCTACACTACGTGGGCAAGACAGAACATCAGTTCAAGGAGAGAATGGCTCAACATAGGTCTGTTATTAGGGCGGCCCTTCTCTCGGGACAGAGTGAACAGCCTGTGGCACGCCATTTTGCTAATCTGAAACATAGCATGGCCACGTTGAGATATGCATAATAGATCATATCCCAGTCTCAATTAGGGGAGGCAATAGATCTAAAAAGCTATTGCAAAGAGAAACGAAATGGATCTTCCGTTTAGACACAGTAGCCCCTAGGGGCCTTAATGAGTCTCTAGGGATTCACAATTTTTTGTAAAGGGTCAATTAATTAATTTTCTGTAAGAAGTTTTTTTATGTTACAGTATTTGTTTGCGTTTTCTCATCTTGGATTATTTTAGAGACAAAGCTGTAGATTTATATGGTATGTTATGTGTGTTCCTGAAGACGGGGTCGCCGTATCCCGAAACGTTGAATTAAACACGTTGTTTCACCTTATTGTGAAGTCTCCTGAGTGCCGCTATTTCACCGTGGATTATATATATATATATATATATGCGCATATATGTGTGTGATTATTAAATACACAAACACATATATATATATATACATATTAGGGGCGTGCACCGGCCACTTTTCGTGTTTTGGTTTTGGATCTGGATCTTTCTTCGTGTTTTGGATCTGGATTGGTTTTGCCAAAACCACCCTTCCGTGTTTTGGGTTCTGGGTTTTGTGTTTTGGATCTGTATTTTTTTTAAAAAAAGCATAAAAACATCTAAAATCACAGAATTTGTGGGTTTTTCTGCTCCTATGCTATTATTAACCTCAATAACCTTAATTTCCACTCATTTCCAGTCTATTCTGAACTCCTCACACCTCACAATAGTGTTTTTATGTCCAAAAGATTGCACTGAGGAAACTGGATGACTATGCTAAGCGACACGAGTGGGCGGCACAAACACGTGGCCCATCTAGGAGTGGCACTGCAGTGGCAGACAGGATGGCAGTTTGAAAAACTAGGCCCCAAACAGTACATAATGCAAAGAAAAAAAAGAGGTGCCAGATGGAATTGTCATTGGGCCCTCCCACCCACCCTTATGTTGTATAAACAGGAAATGCACACTTTAGCAAACCAATCATTTCAGCGCCAAGGTCTACCACACGACTGTGGCTGAAATGATTGGTTCGTTTGGGCCCCCACAAAACAAGCTGGCAATTAATCTGTCCCTGCACAAACTGGCTCTACAGAGGCAAGATGTCGTCCTCATCCTCCTAATCCACCGATTCCTCACCCTCTTCAGTGTTGTGTACATCCTCATCCTCACAGAGTAGTAATTCGTCCCTGCTGGAATCCACCACCACAGGTCCCTCTGTACGTTCTGGAGGCTGGTCTCTCTGGAAGAGTTGATAATTCATTTTTATGAACATCATCTTCTCCACATTTTGTGGAAGCAACCTCCTACGCCTTTCGCTGACAAGGTTCCCGGCTGCACTAAACACTCTTTCGGAGTACACACTGGAGGGGGAGAAACTCAGGTAAAATAGAGTCAGTTTGTACAGGGGCCTCCAAATTGCCTGTTTTTCCTGCCAATACAGGTACGAACTGTCTGACATGCCTACTTGGATGCTGTCACCGATGTAATCCTCCACCATTCTGTCAATGGTGACAGTATCATATGCAGTGACAGTAGACATGTCAGAAATTGTTGCCAGCTCCTTCAGTCCGGACCAGATGTCCAAACTTGGTCCTGCCTGCCCTGCATCACCGCCAGCGGGTTGCTTAGGATACCTAAGTTTTTTCCTGGTAGCCCCAGTTGCAGGAGAAAATGAAGAAGAAGCTGTTGACGTGTCACGTTCCGCTTCAGCTGACAGTGTTTTCACCAGCAGGTCTTTGCACCTCTGCAGGCTTGTGTCGGCTGGAAAGAGAGACACCACATAGGCTTTAAACCTAGGATCGAGCACGGTGGCTAAAATGTAGTAGTCTGATTTCAACAGATTGACAACCCTGGAATCCTGGCAAAGCGAATGAAGGGCTTCATCCACAAGTCCCACATGCCAAGCGGAATCACTCTGTCTTAGCTCCTCCTTCACTTTCTCCAGCTGCTTCTGCAAAACCCTGAGGGGAATGACCTGACTCAAGCTGGCAGTGTCTGAACTGACTTCACGTGTGGCAAGTTCGAAGGGCTGGAGAACCTTGCACAACACGGAAATCATTCTCCACTGCGCTTGAGTCAGGTGCATACCCCCTCCTTTGCCTATGTCATAGGTGGATGTATAGGCTTGAATGGCCTTTTGCTGCTCCTCCATCCTCTGAAGCATATAGAGGGTTGAGTTCTACCGCGTCACAACCTCTTGCTTCAGGTGATGGCGGGGCAGGTTCAAGAGTGTTTGCTGATGCTCCAGTCTTCGGCACATAGTCGCTGAATGGCGAAAGTGGCCAGAAATTTTTCGGGCCACCCAAAGCGTCTCCTGCATGCCCCTGTGGCTTTTCAGAAAATTCTGCACCACCAAGTTTATTGTGTGAGCAAAACATGGGACGTGCTGGAATTTGCCCAGATGTAATGCCCGCACAATATTGGTGGCGTTGTCAGATATCACAAATCCTCAGGAGAGTCTAAGTGGGGTAAGCCACTGGGCGATGATTTCCCTCAGTTTCTCTAAGAGGTTGTCGGCAGTGTGCCTCTTACTGAAACCGGTGATACACAGCGTAGCCTGCCTTGGAACGAGCTGGCGTTTCTGAGATGCTGCTACTGGTGACGCTGCTGTTGTTGCTGCGTAAGGTGATACATCTACCCAGTGGGCTGTCACAGTCATATAGTCCTTAGTTTGCCCTGTTCCACTTGTCCACATGTCCGTGGTTAAGTGGACATTGGGTACAACCGCTTTTTTCAGGACACTGAGGACACTTTTTCTGACGTTTCTGTACAGTCTCGGTATCGCCTGCCTAGTGAAGTGGAATCTAGACAGGATTTGGAACCGGGGACACACTACCTCCATCAATTGTCTAAATCCCACTGCACTAATGGCGGATACCGGACGCACGTCTAACACCAACATAGCAGTCAAGGCCTCAGTTATACGTTTTGCTTCAGGATGACTGCTGTCGTACTTCATCCTCCTCACTAAGGACTGTTGGAGGGTCAATTGTTTAGTAAAAGTAGTGGTGTTCCTACTTCCTCTCTGGGATGATGAACGACTCCTAGCAGCAGCAACAGCAGCAGCGGCAGCAGTAGGCGTAGCAATGCAGGATCCTCCGGAGGAATCCCGGATAGGAGAGTCAGTCATGCCAGTGACATGGCCTGCAGGACTACTTCTGATCCTGACTAAGGAGGAAATTGATGAGGAGGGAGTTGACGGTGTGGTTTGCAGGCACTTGGATACAACAGGACAACGGGATTTAGGTGTCCCTGGACTGCTTACGGTCTTAGCCAAAGTTTCTGAACTTGACAATAACTTTTTATGAACGCGCTGCAGGTGCCGTATAAGGGAGGATGTTCCTAGGTGGTTAACATCCCTACCCCTACTTATTTCACCTTTAAATATGGTACATATGGCAAGACAGTTGTTGTCTGGATTTGGATAGAAATATTGCCAGACCAAAGAGGTGGAATGTTTGGTCTTCTGCCCAGGCATGACCGTGATGGGCTTTTTCATCCCACGGACAACAACTGTCTCCCCCGGAGCCTGATTTAAACAAACCACATCACCATCAGAATCCTCCTCGCCAACTTCCTCCTCAGCGCCAGCTACACCAGTATCCTCATCCTGTTGTACTTCAACAGTGACATCTTCAATTTGCATATCAGCAAGTGGACTGTGGGTGCTCCTTTCAGCACTTGCAGGGGGCGTGCAAATGGTGGAAAGAGCCACCTCTTCCCGTCCAGTGCAGGGAAGGTCAGGCATCGCAACCGCCGCCACACTTTGGGGATTTGTGATATCTTCTTAGAATGCACAGTTCTTCGCTGTGCTTTTGCCAGCTTAACTCGTTTGATTTTTTTAGTGGGAGGAGGGCTTCCATCGTCATGTGAAGCTGAACCACTAGTCATGAACATAGGGAAAGACCTTAGCTGTTCCTTGCCACTCCGTGTCGTAAATGGCATATTGGCAAGTTTACGTTTCTCCTCAGATGATTTAAATGTTTTTTTTAAGGCCATTTTCCTGAACTTTGTCATTTGGGATTGTATGTGCCCTCTACTATGACATTGGGCATCGGCCTTGGCAGACGACGTTGATGGCATGTTATCGTCTATGTCATGACTAGTGGCAGCAGCTTCAGCACTAGGAGGAAGTAGTTCTTGATCTTTCCCTATTTTATTTTTATCAGAGAAAGTTTGGTCCTCCATTTATGTTATATTGATACATATGTGCGGCTAAGGCGCACACAAACACAGAAATTTTTTTTTAATTTTTGTTGGAGACTAGTGCACTTTGTGGGTTACACCACCCTCTAAGAAATGAGCTAGCCGACTCTTTACTTATGGGACATAGGTGCACGCTTGGCGCTGCTCCTTTGTTGATGCACTTGCAGCTACAGTGCACACAATTCACAAAGAGAAAAAAAAGAATTTTTTATTTTTTGTGGAGCGCACTTTGAGGGTTACACCACCCTTTAACAGACAGATGCACGCTTGTTGCTGCTGCTTTGAGGATGCACGTACAGTGCAGACAATTCACAAACACAGAAGAAAATGTTTTATTTTTGTTGGAGTGCACTTTGGGGTTTACACCACCCTTTAACAGACAGACGCATGCTTGTCGTTGCTGCTTTGAGGATGCAGGTGCGGCTATAGCCCACACAATTCACAAAGACAGAAAAAAAGAAGAATTTTTTATTCTTTGTAGAGCGCACTTTGAGGGTTACACCAGCCTTTAACAGACAGACGCACGCTTGGCGCTGCTGCTTTGAGGATGCACGTACAGTGCAGACAATTCACAAACACAGAAGAAAAAGTTTTATTTTTGTTGGAGTGCACTTTGGGGGTTACACCACCCTTTAACAGAGAGACGCACGCTTGATGCTGCTGCTTTGAGGATGCACATACAGTGCAGACAATTCACAAACACAGAAGAAAATGTTTTATTTTTGTTGGAGCCCACTTTGGGGGTTACACCACCCTTTAACAGACAGATGCATGCTTGTCGCTGCTGCTTTGAGGATGCAGATGCAGCTACAGCCCACACAATTCACAAAGACAGAAAAAAAAGGAGAATTTTTTATTTTTTGTGGAACGCATTTTGAGGGTTACACCACCCTTTAACGGACAAGCCAGCCGGCCCTTTACTTATGGGACACAGGCGCACGCTTGGCGCTGCTCCTTTGTTGATGCACGTGCAGCCACAGGGCACACAATTCACAAACACAGAAAATATTTTTTTATTTTGTTTGGAGTGCACTTTGGGGGTTACAGCACCCTTTAATGGACAAGCCAGCTGGCCCTTTACTTATGACACAGGCGCACGCTTGGCGCTGCTCCTTTGTTGATGCACGTGCAGCCACAGTGCACACAATTCACAAACACAGAAAATATTTTTTTATTTTGTGTGGAGTGCACTTTGGGGGTTACAGCACCCTTTAACGGACAAGCCAGCTGGCCCTTTACTTATGGGACACAGGCGCATGCTTGGCGCTGCTCCTTTGTTGATGCACGTGCAGCCACAGTGCACACAATTCACAAACACAGAAAATATTATTTTATTTTGTTTGGAGTGCACTTTGGGGGTTACAGCACCCTTTAATGGACAAGCCAGCCGGCCCTTTACTTATGGGACACAGGCGCACGCTTGGCGCTGCTCCTTTGTTGATGCACGTGCAGCCACAGTGCACACAATTCACAAACACAGAAAATATTAATTTATTTTGTTTGGAGTGCACTTTGGGGGTTACAGCACCCTTTAATGGACAAGCCAGCCGGCCCTTTACTTATGGGACACAGGCGCACGCTTGGCGCTGCTCCTTTGTTGATGCACGTGCAGCCACAGTGCACACAATTCACAAACACAGAAAATATTTTTTTATTTTGTTTGGAGTGCACTTTGGGGGTTACACACCCTTTAACGGTCAAGCCAGCTGGTCCTTTACTTATGACACAGGCGCACGCTTGGCGCTACTTTGTTGATGCACGTGCGGCTACTGCGCACACAATTCACAAACACAGAAAAAATATTATTATTTTTTGCACTTGGGGGGAGCACCCCTGATGGACAGAGAACCCCCTGGACAACACTACAGCACCCCCTTTAGGACTGGGACACTGCACAGGACTTTGGAGTGGACACAGCCCCTATGGACAACTGACTGCACTACACAGTCCAGCCAGCCCCTATGGACTTTGGAGGAGTGGACACAGGGCCTGATTCAGAGCTGGACGCAAGTGGCCGTTCGCTCGTCCGCCGTACGAGCGGAAATATTTAAATTCAAGCGCTCGCTCGTAAGTTCGCTCATAGCTAATTTTTCGCCCCATAGTCTCCCAACCCCTCCTCTAGCTAGCGAACGTTCAAAATAGTGACCGTACATCTCCTCTTTGGTTGCAGAGAATACTCGTACAAGTCAATTCTGGAAGTGGTCCTGTCAGTTTTCGATTGCCTGCTATTTCATTCTTCAAAAACATACTTTAATCGTTTCATGGCAATCACTATATTAATTACCTTAATTGCTATTCACATGTTTTCAATCCTGTTTTTTTTTTCATTGTCAATAAACTTTATTCTTGTCAGTGTGTGTCATTTGTACCGCAGAATACGTACGGTTTCACCAATGGTATTGTTTTTCGAAATTAAAGGTTTTTTGGAATGATACTATTGTTTTCCGTTGTTTTTTATAGGCATATTTTAGTACTTTATTTGTTTTATTTAAATTAGCTTACGCATGTCACTGCATCAAGCCTATCATAACTCACATTATATTTGTGAGGCTATAGGTCACATGACTCATACAATAACCAATAGAATGGTTCCTGTTAATTTACAAAGTACATTAGCCAATCAAATTTTTTCTAGGGCCTTTATTAAAACTGTTTTGTGTAAAAAAAATCATTGCCATCATGAGAGCCTCCGCGTCTTGTAGGCGTGAGCTCCTGGTCCTCACAGAGGTGATGGACCAGAGAATCACCCATCATCCTCCCCCATCACAAACCTCCGCAAGCGGATGGTGTACGCGGAGGTGCGCCACCGCCTGCGCTCCAATATCGACCAACTGGAGCGCAGGTGGTCGGATTTGTGCTGCCGAACCCCACGCCTGCTTGCAAGTTTGCGTCTCCAGATTCTGGAAAGTAAGTGTTTATGTGTTTGTATATATTTTTTGTTTTATTTTTTTGTGGCCCTACCTGCATGTTTCCAGTATAGCCCTGTTTGTGGTTTTTGGCCCTACCTGCATGTGCATGTTTCCAGTATAGCCCTGTTTGTGTTTTTTGGCCCTACCTGCGTGTGCATGTTTACAGTATAGCCCTATTTGTGTTTTTTGGCCCTACCTGCGTGCGCATGTTTACAGTATAGCCCTGTTTGTGAATTTTGGCCCTACCTGTGTGTGCATGTTTACAGTATAGCCCTGTTTGTGAATTTTGGCCCTACCTGCGTGTGCATGGTTACAGTATAGGCGTGTTTTTTTTTTCCTGATTTTTTTTGTAAAAATAATATAAACAAAAAAGCATTGTAATTAAATATGTTGATCTCCATCATTTAGGGGCCGAGCGGATAATGAGATGGCGCAGACGGATGTCTCGACCCCTATCCCCCACTCCCACCCAAACATCCTCTGCCCACTCTTCCCCAAATTCCCCCTCCACCCCAGACCTTGCCGCACGTCAGTCCCCTCCCTCTCCTCACCTTACCATCCCTCCAACTTCCCCCTCCCCTCAAACCCCCCCTCTCTTTTCCTCACCCTCCACTTCCTCCCAAATAACACCTCCTCCTTCCCAGAGCCACTGGCCAACCTCTGAAGAGGAGGATTTCGGTGCCCCAGGCCCAGGCACCATTTTGACCGGTATGTTTACATTTTAAACTATGTTTTTTTTATGGTTTTTGTCATTTGGGTTGATGTTGTCCTTTTGCCTGTGCAGTTCAAAATAGTAATGTAGTTCCAATGTTTTTGATATATATCTTTGTGAAACAATGTCAAGGATGTTTTCCCCTTACACATATGACACATGAACAAACACTCACACTTGTGTCTTTCTTGTTAACGCTACCCACAAATGTTGTATTTTTTCCCCTTTATAGTTTATTTTAGTTTTGTATTTTTTTTTTTTGGGCCATTATTTGTTTTGAATCTGTTCGTTTTGCATTCCTTTTGTTTTGGGCCTGTTTTGGCTTTTTTAAAATTTTTTAACAATAGTCTGAATTGTTAGATTTTTAAAAAAATATAAATGAAGGTGTCATTTTACTAATCCACACATTTTTTTTACCCACAGAGGAGCACAGGTGGAACGAGGCATTGTCTGCGGGCTTAATGGAGCTACGGGGCCATGTCGTAGCAATGCTAGTCTCCTTGGACCATATTTTGGCGAGCCTGCGCCACTATTGTTTTTTTTTGGCAAAAACAGTTTGTTTAAAAATAAAGTTTATTTTTATTTATTTAAGTCTCATGCCTTGTGTGTAAATCTTAGATTGTTGAACCTTACATAAGTCTACTATTTGTCCCTGATTTTCAAAGTAATGTAAATTTGTTTGTTGAAAGCTCAAGTAAGTATGTAAGCTTGCACATTAAACACATAACAATACCAATAGGTTTGGAGAAGTAACCTCAAAATGTGATTATTTTTTGGTGTGGGTAATGTTAAAATTAAAGCTACCTGCTTAGGCCTACAATTGCAAACATACTGATTCACCATAATACCTTTGGTGTTTGTTTTTAGCAACAAAGCAGGATACTAAACTTTTCCAAATAAGAAAGTATTAGGCATTAAGCAACTTTGCATTTTTAGAAACAGGTTACACTTGGTTGTAATTTACGATGGAAATGGTTGGTTAACGTAAAATAAAATTTAAATGCACACAAATAATAAACACCAAGTGAATAGACACAAAAAATTCAAACATTCAAAACACACACACAAATCAAAACCACACCCAAACCCCCAAAAAAACACAATCAGGAACTGTTTGAAGAAGTAGCATGCCAACATGAATCCACAAATGAGGATAAGAAATCATTGTTCCCGAAGTTATATCCAATGTGTCCACATAAAGTCATTTGTGTTGATCAGGTAGTAGGCATGGATTTTTAGGCTTATTTGAGGGATTAAAAACAAAACAAAAAAAAAACAGGTAAAAGTGTACTTTAAAATATTACATGTCTACATTGTGGCAATTTTAAAAATTATGAGGAATTA
This sequence comes from Taudactylus pleione, assembly GCA_031769625.1. NCBI lineage: Eukaryota > Metazoa > Chordata > Amphibia > Anura > Myobatrachidae > Taudactylus > Taudactylus pleione. The sequence continues at coordinate 10,735,560 of JAUIMM010000368.1, read as the reverse complement.
ATTACCTAAAAAACCTGGCCACAACTTCATCGCGTATGGCCCCCCACATACTGACCTCCGACCAACCTCGGGGGGGCCGTCCTCAGGCAAGTCATCCTCTGGCTGCATTGGGACACCACTCCTTATGGCGATGTTGTGAAATATCCCACACAGGACCACAATTTTCGAAACCATAGCCGGCAAATACATGAGGTCGCCACCAGAGCGGTGGAGGCATCTGAATCAGCCTTTTAAAAGGCCGATACAGCGCTCCACCACCTGCCTGGTGGCTGTAAGTGCGGAATTATTCTGACTTTGTGGCCCTGGTGTGGGAACCAAATAAGGAGTGAGCAGCCAGGGCATGCAAGGGTAACCACTGTCTCCTGTGAAAATATAAAAAAAAACATCAGGACCATTGTGTAACAAGCTTTGCATTGGTTTCAACAGAAGGTTTCAACTTACCCAGAAGCCATGCATCACCAGCTTGTAGGTTGTTTAATTTGTGCCAAATCCCTGATTGCCGGATGACGAAGGAATCATGTGCACTGCCGGGGAATTTGGCATTCAGGGACAGGATCTGGAGGGAGGCATCACATACCACCATTACATTCATTGAGTGAAAGTGCTTTCGGTTCCTAAATATAGCCTCCAGCCTTGCTGGAGGCTGAAGTGGTATGTGAGTGCCATCCACAACCCCTATGATGTGTGGGAAGCCAGCTATTTGGTAAAAATTAGCCTTCGCCACATTAAGGGAACCCATATCCAATGGCATTTTAATAAAATGATGGAGGTGTTTAAAAAGTGCCTCCTTCACTGCCCTCAGGATCCTTGAGAAAGAGGATTTGGATATTCCAGCGACTATTCCCACAGTGGTTTGAAAGGATCCTGAGGCACAAAAATGTAACACCGACATTAATTGCGTAAGTGGTGGTATTGCTGTAGGACTGTCAATTTGCCGTTCAAGATCACTCTCTATTAATGAGAGAGTGTCTATGATGATTTGTGGCGGAAGACGGTAGCGCCTTAACACCTCATCATCTGGCATTCCAAAAAGGGTGACACGCGTTCTATATATCTGGGGCCTTGCACGCCTACGAGGCCTACGCCTGGGACGAAGTTGAGGTTGGTCGGGTTCTGGAACCATGGCCAATATAATACGACCAACATCAACCTGATCTGTTAAGCCAGGTAGTTATTGTTTTAGACAAATGTGTTAAGAAAAATATACTTATCTTTTCCAAGCAAACCAAAGATGCTTACAGGCCTGACACGTGTCATGTGCAAAACCTACATTTCAAAAGTAGAAAATATTTTTTAGATTCATTTAATAAACTGTGATTGAAAACAAATTTAGTTTTCGAATAAATAGAGAAGGGAGCACACATTAGTTCTCAAAATATTACCCTACATTTAGTGGTAAGACATGATTTTACACAGAAGAATTCAAAAAACATTAGTTCGCAAAATAGTACGTTAATTTTACATTTAAAAACGAAAAAAACATTAGTTCGCTAAATAGTACCGCTACTTTTACAGTTAAAACCACTAAAACATTAGTTCGCTAAATAGTACGCTACTTTTACAGTTAAAACCACTAAAACATTAGTTTGCTAAATAGTATGCTACTTTTACAGTTAAAACCACTAAAACATTAGTTCGCTAAATAGTACGCTACTTTTACAGTTAAAACCACTAAAACATTAGTTCGCTAAATAGTACGCTACTTTTACAGTTAAATAAGGACACATTAGTTTGCTAAATAGTACGCTACATTTAGTGGTAAGACATGATTGTTCACAGAAAAAAAAAACATTACTTAGCGAAACATATGCTAAGACCAACACATCAAATTTGTAAAATCATGAAACCAAAAACACTTACCAAAAACAGACAAATATCCCAAAGTTATAAAACGTCACTGGGTCACTGCCAAAATAACTATTATTTTTTAAGGTGGTTTTTTGAAATACTTACTCAAAAATTCAAATAAAAAAAGCCAAAAATAAACAAAAATGCTAACGGAAAAAAAACAAGTAAGAAAAAAGCAAAAAGATCAAAAAAAACAAGTACTCCTTCTACACAACAATCACCAACAATCCACTTAAACGCAAAACCTCCAACAATCATAACATGCCACCTCGACTCGAGTCACACCAAGCCATAAATAGGCTTTATTTTCCTGCTCAAATTAAGGACGGACAATAGCGGCGCACAAGGAATGATGCGGCAGAATAATGCTGACGCATGTCTAAAAACGTCACTGAAGGCCAAAATCGGTCTGCTACATTGAGAAAAAACAATGAGTACAGAGCAGCAAAGTACTAGCCAACAGGCACCATGGAAGTGTTTTTATTTTTGATGGGAAAATGCGTATGTTTAACATTACATTTTAAAACATTTTCCTAAATTTTTTTTTTAACATTTTAAAAAAAAAGGTGTGGAGGATGCCATGGAAGAGGCTGCTGGCCCTAGAAGGCAAACTAGGGCCAAAATAAAAAGGCAGCCACAATTCACAAGGAAGGAGATGGAGGTTTTGGTGCAAATGTGCAATGACAACCTGGTACAGGCACCAAGGAATATGGGTGCAACCCAGAGATGGAAACTGTGGGACGACACAGCCAGTGGTGTCAATGGTGTGGGTGAGTTTGAACGTTCAACCCGGGAGGTCAAACGCCGGTACGTAAAAACTACATTTTAGTAAAAAGTGTTTACAGGTCAAAATACTGCAGGAATAATGGCAAATTTTAAACCAACAGATGGAGCGACTTCAAATATCGGCTTAAACAAAAACTGGCTGATAGGGCTAGGCATGCAGGGGGGACAGGTGGGGGTCCCACCCCTGTGTCACTTGAGCTCACAGATTTGGAGGAGCTGGCCCAGGGGTGTGTGCAGGATGAGGAGGTGTTTGGCGTGTCGAACATTGATACCGACATGCAAGACTTTGCGGCTCCTCATGTTGCCCCAGGTAAATGTTGTAATGTTAACAACTCAGAAATGTGTTTTTGACAATATCTAGATTATAATTTAACTCTTTTCTCTTTTTTCCCACAGAGACACAGGCGGATGAGTCTGCTCCAGAGGTGAGCTTTGGCCGCAGAATTTCTTCTGACTCTGCAGGGGAGGAAGCAGTAGATCCGGCTGGGGACTCTGTGGCAGACAGTCCAGGGCATTCCCCCTTGCAGGCAGTGGCCCTCCTCACTGATCTCAATGGTAAAATGGATCAGCAGACCGAGATTCTGCTGAGGATGGACGCCAATCTGCTACGGGTGGCGGACGCCCTGGAGCAAAGTGCTGTGGCCAACGTGACCATTGCTAAGGCCCTTGCGGAAAATACTGGGGCCAACCTGCGAATAGCAAATGCCCTGGAGCAGCTTGTTCGCCAGCACATGTTGGAGCCGGCCTCCCTTCCTACTGGAACATCAGGACCCTCCATCTCTGGCACAACAACAGCCATCCCTCCAAATGTGCCTAGCCCTATGCCTAGTCCAGAGGCCACAACATCTGCCTCTGGCCAGGCCAGCCGAAGGACTTCCCGGACCCCCGGCCAAATGGCCTAAAAGGCGATGACAGCACTGGCTAATTTCCCCACAATCCATCTCTGTGTTTGCCCCATATTCCTGCATGACAAAAACCTCCCTCTCCTTTCTTGTGAATTGTTTTTATTTGTTTTATTTGTGTTCAAATGCTACTTATTTTGTTGGTGTGTGGGCAAAATGATTTCTAGATTTTGTCCCATGAAAAAAAAAAATGTTTACTTTAAAAAAAACTTGAAACAAAAACAACAAAAATATTATTAAACTTTGGAAACAAAATTGTAAAATTCTATTGTTGATTTATTCACAAACTGGTTAAAAGGTAATCCCTCTAACAAATTTACAAACAGTACAACGGAAATAGAAACATTTCATATTTTCCATAAGAAAAGGGTTAAAATCAATTTATGAGTTTTAATTAACAATTATCAAAAAACAAAAGGACGATTGGTTTCTTGGTCAAAAAATAAAATAGAAAAAAACCAAACATGCGTACAATATTGTTTGCTTACAAAATAAACACTTACAAATATGTAAAAAGCACTGAAAAAACCGAAACATTTGTTAGCTAATTGATTGTATGCCCCAGAAATTAGCAGCTGAGTAGTTCACCTGCGTTTGGTTTTTAGCTACTAAAAAAGGTCTATTTGCTAAACACCTTAGAAGCTGTTTAGCAATTAAAAGTTAATTGTTTTTGTTGCCTCACTTGATTAATCGCAACACCATCGATGAGTCCAGGGAAGTACGTGGAGACCATCGTCATTGTGGTAGACTATACCAGACCACAAGCTGAGCGAGCAGTCTTAATGGAAATTGGATCACACAGTGACGTGTACAAAATAGCGTCCACATTAGACATTCGCACAAGATAATACATGTACGACCAAAAAACGCCTTGCCACGCCTGTGTTTTCTCATCTCCACCCCCGTTACCACCCATAAACGGAACATTCTGTCAATCAAATGACATAGGTCACTTCCTGTTCGCTGTGTATACGAGCGAACGAAAAATGACCGCAATGATCCGGCCGCACATGCGCAATGAGAACCGGACGCATGTGTGGTTTAGAACAATCAAATGCGTACGAGCGAACGGCTGATAGCGTCCAGCTCTGAATGAGGTCCACAGCCCCTATGGACAACAGCAGCACAGCACAACACAGCCAGCCCCTATGGACTTTGGAGGAGTGGACACAGCCTCTATGGACAACAGCAGCACAGCGCAGCACAGCACAGCACAACACTACACTGCACTACACTACACTACACAGCCCAGCCAGCACTAACTCCCACCCTCCCTCTTCACTGTCCACAGCCGAGTGAGAAAATGGTGCTGACGCGGGTACCTTATATAGAATCCAAAACCCACGAGACCCGGAAGGCGGGATGATGAAGTTTTGCCTCGATTTCAGATCCGAGTCAGGCGGGAAAAGTCGAGCCTGACTCGGATCGGCCTTGGATCGGGGGGGCTTGGGGGGGTTCGGATTTCAGAAATCCGAACCCGCTCACCCCTAATATATATATATATACTGTATATATCTATAATATAAACAGTATATTGCAAACATGTATATATTATATATAACACATATATACACATTAACACAGACATACACACATATTTATATATATATATATATATATATACGCACTAACACATTTACATTATAAACACATAAGGTGCATACACACAGGATTTTTGAACGATTATCGATAAATGATATCGATTATCGTTCATCGCTGAAAATCGTTCACATTCTAAAAACGATGAACGATTATCGTTCATGCGTGTTCACATTTGTAGTTTGTAGTTCAGTCAGACTGACCAACTCAATGATTTTAATTAAGGGAATATGCAAAAATCATTTGTAGTTAAAAAAAAATCGTTCATTACATTTAGTAAATGAACGATTTTAGTAAACAATTTTTGTTCATTTTTCCCTTGAAAAAATTAACGAAAATTGTTTAATAAAATCATTCATTTACAAAATCGTTGTGTGTATATGCAGCTTAACACATATATCCACACTAACACATACAGCAGGTAAAATAAGTATTGAACACATCAACATTTTTTTCAGTTAAAATATTTGTAATGGGGTTATTGTAATGAAATTTTCACCAAATGTCAGCAAAAACCCATGCAATCCACACATGCTAAGAAATCAAAACATAGATGTCCATAAATTAAGTTATGTGTAATAATGTGAAATGACACACATAAAGAAACGGAGGTGCAAAAAGGCATGGAAAGCCAAAACACCAGCTGAAATCTATCAGTAATTAGAAGGCAATCCTGCCCCTGGTCAGTGCAAATTAATATAAGCTGGTTCAGTCCCAACTGATGGCCTATAAAAAGTTGTCTCATTACCAAGGTGTCACACAAGAAACATCTCATGATGGGTAAAAGCACAGAGCTCTCTCAACACCTTCGCAACCTTATTGTTGCAAAACATACTGATGGCATTGGTTACAGAAGGATTTCTAAACTTCTGAATGTTCCAGTGAGAACTGTTGGGGCCGAAATACGGAAGTGGAAAGAACATAATTTCACCATAAACCGGCCACGATCAGGTGCTCCACGCAAGATTTCTGACAGAGGAGTGAAAAGGATTATCAGAAGAGTTGTCCAAGACCCAAGGACCACTTGTGGAGAACTTCAGAAAGACCTGGAATCAGCAGGTACAATTGTTTCAAAGAAAACAATAAGTAATGCACTCAACCGCCATAGCCTGTATGCACGCTCACCACACAAAACTCCATTGCTGAAGAAAAAGCTTGTTGGAGCTCAGCATACGGTACTGGCATACTTCATGTAGTTGAAGGAAGGATGAATGGTAAAATGTACCGAGACATTCTTGATAAAAAATTGCTGCCATCTACCAGGATGCTGAAAATGAAACAAGGGTGGACATTTCAGCAAGAAAATGATCCTAAACACACAGCCAAGGACACACTCAATTGGTTTCAAAGAAAGAAAGTAAAGCTGCTAGAATGGCCCAGCCAATCACCTGACTTGAATCCAATTGAAAATCTATGGAAAGAACTAAAGATCAGAGGGCCTGATTCAGACCGGTTCACTAGACTGCATTCGCACATAGCCTGCCGATGTTTGCAATGTGCGCAAGCGTACAAGATGTAGTGCACGAACTAGTCCATGTGATTGGGAAGTGTTCGTACCCTGTACATAGACACTTCACTAGAATGAGTGACAGGACGAGCCGTTTGTGGGTGGTGACAGGATGGTCAAAGGAAATGGGGGTGTGGTGGTGTGAACGCAGGCATGTCTGTGCATCTTAACTTCATTTTAGGGGTGTGCATAATTAAGACGCAACATCATAGTACATGGCACATGGCTGTATTACACACTGAAGCACTCGCAGTGCTTGCGGTAGGGTATAGTCAGCCACAAGCGCTGCGTATGGGTCCTATATTACTCGATGTTACCAATTGTTTAATACACTTCCTGGAGATGACGTGTGTTACTAAGGGAAAGTGGGCGGCTTGTGACAGAGTGGTGGGCGTCTAAATACATACCGCGATCGCATGCCAAGACATAGTGGGCGTGCTAATGTCTTGCCATGCATTCACGGGATTTGCATACTTTGGAAGCTGATGGCTGCGTGCGAAAAATGTTGATGTGTTCAATACTTAAATTTACCAGCTGTATATCCACACTAACACATACATACATACACATATACACTGTAACACATACAGTACATACACAATAACACATATACACTCTAACACATACATACACACCAACACATACATACACATATACACTCTAACACATACATACACAATAACACATGCATACGCATATACACTCTAACACAGGAATGGGGAGCATTTGGTCTGGCCCTCTGAGCTTTTTTCTGCTAGTCTCATCTGGCTAGTAGGGTGCCATTATAGGCAGCCAGAATCTATGCAGCAGTGCCACCTGGAGTGTCCTTAGGATGCTTCAGACGGTCACACCACTGCCCTTACAGCTCCCCAGAGCATCCTCAGGATGCTCTGGGTATTGCTGTAGTCATCGGCGATTGTGACCCCGTCCCATGTGACGTTACACGGAGGGGGCGTGGCCTGCACCAGGCCCACGAATATTATTATATATATCAAAATGGCCCTCGGCAGAAAAAATGTTCCCCACCCCTGCTCTAACACATACACATACATACACATATACATTCTAACACATACATACACAATAACACATACATACACATATACACTCTAACACATACATACACAATAACACATACATACACAAATACACTCTAACGCATACATAGACACTAACACATACTGTACATACACAATAACACATACAGACACATGCTAAAACACATACATACTTATTATTTACTCTTCTGATGCAACAGCAGGTTGCTAATGGGGCGGGCACCTCACATCATTAAGCCCCGTCCCCTAAGGTTTAAGTATTACGTTGTGCGGCTGCGCCATGCCTGCTTGCTGGCATTTTTTTTCATCCCAGAAAGGGACCAGGAAGCGTGCTTTCCAAAAATAAATCTTCTGTTCTGTAACGGAATTTTTCCAACCTGTAAAGGGACAGTTAGTGGCCTTCAAATTGCCATTGTTCCCACTGTCCACTTATTCTTGGACTGGAGCATCCATGGCGACTGAATTAGTGTCATAACTTGAGGAGGCTGCAAACTGGGTGTCATGTTATGAGTTGGCCATATGGGGTATGTTGCTGTTAAGGGATCAGGCTGGTTATATCAGTGGACACATTAATTATAGTTTTTGTTATTCTGGGTTTCCATCTCCTGAAGGGTGTTTACCAACAGACAGAGACTACCTACCTATCAGCTCAGGCATAGACAGTTCCTGAGGAACAGAGCTCTGTTCTCTGGATGGAAGCCAAATAGGTGGGAGCCCCTGTTCCAAGTCCAACATTTGAAGCTCTTATTCTCTCCACATCATCTATGATAGAAGGAAAAATGTAATTGGGGATATCTATCTCCTCTTTCTGTACCCTGCTTACCCTTTTTGGACTGTAAGTCCAGCATGGATGGTTTGGAAGAAGAAGGCCTAGCAACAGATGGGGATGGTCATTATCAAGACCTTGTCCCCCAAGTGGGTGTAGTTGGGGAGGTATTGGTTGGCATGCAGGCAGCAGAATAACAAATGCCTCCATGTTGTCTGTGCTTACTATTCCGTATTTCAGTTTGCCATTCAGGTAGGAATAAACTAGTGGGCTACAGAACACAGTGACAGAATCACTGGATGTCTTAGTGCATTCAGGCCAAATACGATCCATGAATTCCCAGACAGATTCCGGACAGATGAATCATTTGCTTGTAATAATCTTTGGCTATCTATAACACCCACCTTTGCCAGGAATTACCAGACACCTTGAAGGCTGTAACTTTGAACTGCTTTATAGAAAACATGTGAATGAACCCTTTCCATACTGCAGAACATGATGGAGAAATCTCTTGAAGTTCAGCACCTAGAGCCTCTTTTTTTCATGTTCTCTGAGGCTTCTCCTGACTGTGAAGAAAGATGTTCCACACTGTAGTCTTCCATTGTGACTTTTTAATGGTGATTTCAATATTGTCCACTGGCTGAGATCCATCTCATCTGAGGGTTGAGGTTGTGTTTTCCCCATGCAAATGAGACAATTTACATCCAGAAGGTGACTCTTATGTTTAGCCGCCATGTCAGTCTCTCTTTTGGCTGAATTAAGCTTTAGTTTTTTACAAATATTATAAATATAGGCTTTAGTTTTTTAGCGCATATAACTTTATAAGCTGTTAGGATAACATTTCTGCTATGTTTAAGATTAAAACAAAATAAACTTTTTGTAACCCAATAACTTAAAAAAAAGTTTTATTGCTGCACCTTGCCAGACAGCAGCACAGCACCCCTGTGCAGCTATGCCGATGATAGGTGTGGCTGACACACACATAAAAAATTGTTTATTTATTATTTTGGGCAGCAGCCCCTCAACAGACAGGAGCACAGCACCCCTGCGCAGCCACACCGATGACAGTGACAGCCAGGTGTAAAATTGATAATATATTAATTAAAAAACAATTCATTGGTTGCAGCCCCATGCTGCTAAATTGATCATAAATTAATTAAAAAACAATTTATTGGTTGCAGCCCCTGGTTGTTAAATTGATCATAAATTAATAAAAAAATAATTCTTTGGTTGCAGCCCCTGGCTGTTAAATAGATCGTAAATTAATTAAAAAACAATTCATTGGTTGCAGCCCCTGGCTGTTAAATTTATTATAAATTAATTAAAAAACAATTCATTGGTTGCAGCCCCTGGATGTTAAATTGATCATAAATTAATTAAAAAACAATTCATTGGTTGCAGCCTCTGGCTGTTAAATTGATCATAAAATTAAATTGAAAAAATCATTGGTTCCTAAACCAACCATAACATTAATTTAAAATGTCAGGCAGCAATGTCCCAATCAGCACCTAATGGAATGGAAAAAGGTGCAAAATGAAATAGTCCTTGGGCCCTCCCACCCACCCTTATGTTGTATACGCAATAGGACAGTTTAACAAACCAATCATTTCAGTGACAAGGACTGCCAATTGTGGCTGAAATGATTGGTTTGGTTGGACCCCAAAAAAACAAGTTGCCAATGTGCTTTGGACATGGAAAAGAAAATAATCCCATACACAAACTGGCTTTACATTACAAGTTGTCATCATCCTCATCCTCGTCCTCCCCATCAGTGTGTACATCCTCTTCTTCACACAATATCAATTCATCCCCGCTGGATTCCACCATAGGCTCCTCTGTTATTTTTTTTATGTCATTTTTGTTCGAGGTCTTCCTCGTGGAATTTGTAATTCATTTTAATGACCATCATCTTTTCCACATTTTGAGGAAGTAACCTCCTACGCCGATCACTGACAAGGTTGCCAGCTGCTCTGAAAACTCTTTCGGAGTACACACTGGAGGGTGGGCAACTTAAGTAATGCAAAGCCAGTTTGCGTATGGGACTCCAAATTGCCTCTTTTTCCTGCCAGTAATGAAAGGGACTGTCTGACATGTCTATTAGGATGTTATCTCTGAAATAGTCCTCCACCATTCTGTGAATGGAGACCGTATCACACATAGTCACAGTAGAAGACATGTCACTAGTAGACAGTTTTCTCAGGCCCGACCAGATGTAATTTTTTGGTGACTGATCTGCATGACCAGCAGGCATTCTGTAAGGAAAATGTAGTTTTTTCCTGGCAGCTGTTGAAACTGAAGGAGGAGATGAAGGCGTTTCACATGCGGCTGCAGCTGACAATTTTTTGACCAACAGCTCTTTGCATAGTTTTAGATTTCGGTCTTTTGGAAAAAAAACTCAAAAGGTAGGATCCAGAATGGTGGCCAAAATATATTTTTCAGATTTCAATAGATTGACGACTCTTGGATCCTGGTGAAGTGAATTAAGGGCTTGATCCACCAGTCTGACATACTTTACACAATCACTCCATTTCAGCTCCTCCTTCAGTTTCTCCAGCTGTTTTTGCAAAAGTCTGATGAGGGGAATGAGCTGACTCAAGCTGGCAGTGTCTGAACTAACTTCACATGTGGCAAGTTCAAAGGGTTTGAGAACCTTGCACAACACGGAAATTATTCTCCACTGCGCTTGAGTAATGTGCATTCCCCCTCCACGGCCTATGTCATAGTCCGCTGTATAGGCCTGGATGGCCTTTTGCTGTTCCTCCATCCGCTGAATCATATAGAGGGTAGAATTCCACTGAGTTACTACCTCTTGCTTCAGCTGATGGAAGGGCAAAATTAACTGTACTTGCTGGTCATGCAATCTTCGACAAGCGGTCGCCGAATGTCTAAAATGTCCTGATATTTTGCGTGCCACCAAGAGCATCTCCTGCACGCCCCTGTCACTTTTTAAAAAATGTTGCACCACCAAATTAATTGTGTGAGCAAAACACGGGACGTGTTGGAATTTGCCCAGATGTAATGCTCTAACAATATTGGTGGCATTGTCCGAAATCACAAATCCCGAGGAGAGTCCAAGTGGGGTAAGCCATTTAGCAATGATTTCCCTGAGTTTTTCTTAGAGGTTCTCAGTGGTATGCCTCTTAGTGAAACCAGTTATACAAAGAGTAGCCTGCCTCTGTATCAGCTGTCTTTTGGGAGATGTTGCTGCTGCTGTTGCTGTTGTAGGCAATACACCTACCAAGTGGGCTGTCACAGTCATGTAATCCTTAGTTTACCATGTCCCACTTATCCACATATCAGTGGTCAAGTGGACAGTGGCTACAACGGCATTTCTGAGTACATTAATAAGGTTTTTTTTTAATGTCCTTGTACAGATTTGGAATTGCTCTTCTAGCGAAGTGGAATCTAGAAGGGATCTGGTAGCGAGGACACAGGACCTGAATTAACTGTTGAAAACCCACTGCAGTAATGGCGGATACTGGACTTACATCTAATACCAGCATAGCTGTTATGGCGTCAGTAATCCGCTGTGCAACTGTGTGATTGCTGTCATACTTGTTTGCCCTTGCAAACGATTGTTTAACAGTTAATTGCTTTTTGGCGGATACGCTTCAAGTAGTCTTCCTCCTGGTCCCCTTCTGGGATGAAGATCCACTGACAGCAACAGCAGCAGCAGCAGCAGCAACAGGCGTAGTCATCAAGGATCCTTCTGAGGAATCACGGATAGGAGAGGAGTCAATCATGTTTGGAATACCAACATTGGATACAGCAGGACTACTCCCAATGACGAATGAGGATGTTGATAATACAGGTGTTACTGCTGGAGATCGAAGGCGCTTGGATCTCACAGAGAGGGAGCAGGTAGGTGACACTGGACTTGCTGTTACGTTTTGAGTTTTGGAACTTGGCAACAAACACTTTGATATTTGATGAATGTGCTCCAAGTGATGTAACAAGGAGGAGGTTCCTAGGTGGTTTAGGTCCCTCCCTCTACTCACTTTTGAATGGCAATGGGCACATATGGCTTGACAACTGTTGTCCGGATCGGGATGGAAATAATTCCACACGTGAGAAGTAGATTTTTTTGTCTTTTGTCCCGGCTTGACAACAATGGGCTTTGGCTTTTTCAAACCATGGGCAACAGCTGTTGCCTTACTTACACAAAGGACATCCTCGGCATCAATATCCTCATCACCAACACCTACATCTTCATCATCATCATCCTCATCATCCTTAGCACCTTCATCCACCAAAATATCCTCCTCCTCCTTGTGCAATTCCACAGAAGCATCCTCAATGACTACGTGTGCAAGATGTTGACTGCCCTTCCCCACATTTACAGAGGGCACACAAATGTTGGAACTTGGAGGATCCTCCAGTACACTAGTATTTAGGTCGAGCTCACACATGGCAACTGCGGGCACACTTGCACTCTCCTCGGGGATTTGTGATTTTGATTTCTCAGGGCACACAGTTGGTTTTTCCGGTGCTGTCTTAACAACTTTCACATCTTTAATTGGACCACCACCACTACTACTACAAGCAGAAGGGCTATCAGAATCAGCAGTCTTCTTCATAAAGTAAGAAGGCGTGACTTAAGCCCTGGGGCATGGGCCTTCCTAGAGGTCGAGGAAGTTGACAGCTTTGCACTGCTGCCGGCAGCTACAACATGTGGTTCTTGGCCTTGCTCTCCTGTCATGTGACAGCCCTCCTTATTTTTTCTGCAGTCTAGAAGCAGTGTCACAATCACCAATAGTGTAGCCAAGGTGCGGTTACAAAATTAACACACGTGCAGTCATGCGCACACACAAAAATATTAGAAAAAACGACAAATGATGATTTATATTTTTTGTCAGTTCCAGAAGAACTTGGGCCCATTGTAATGATTGATCACGACTGGAGTCTGTCAGCACAAGGTTGCAACTTGCGTTGCTGGCTGGATCTTGTCCACTAATGGGGTTAAGCCGAAAACCCACCCACACAAACAAGAAAAAAATATGACACTTTAATTGTATTTTTTTTTTTGATTGAACAGGACTGTACTGTAGTCGCTGGATCTTGTGCGCTAATGTGGTTAAGCTTAACACCCACGCACACACAGAAGAAAAAAATATATAAGACAGTGACACTTGTATTGTTTTTTTTTTGATTGAACACGACTGTAGTCGCTGGATGTTGTGCGCTAATGTGGTTAAGCCTAACACCCACGCACACACAGAAGAAAAACATATATAAGACAGTGACACTTGTATTATTTTTTTGATTGAACACGACTGTACTGTAGTCACTGGATCTTCTTGTGCGCTAATGTGGTTAAGCCTAACACCCACGCACACACAGAAGAAAAAAATATACAAGACAGTGACACTTGTAATGTTTTTTTTTGACTGAACATGACTGTACTGTAGTCGCTGGATTTTGTGCGCTAATGTGGTTAAGCCTGACACCCACGCACACACAGAAGAAAAAAATATACAAGACAGTGACACGTATTTTTTTTTTGATTGAACATGACTGTACTGTAGTGGCTGGATCTTCTTGTGCGCTAATGTGATTAAGCCTAGCACCCACACACACACAGAAGAAAAAAATATATAAGACAGTGACACTTGTAATGTTTTTTTTAGATTGAACACGACTGTACTGTAGTCGCTGGATCTTGTGCGCTAATGTGGTTAAGCCTAACACCCACGCACACACAGAAGACAAAATTTTTTTTTTAAGATAGACTGGAGTTGGGCAGCGCAAGGTTGCAAGTGCAGCGTGCGTTGGTGGCTGGCTCTTGTGCGCTACTGTGGTTAAGCCTGCCTAACACGCATGCACACACAGAAAAATATAAAAACTTAAAAAGACTTTTTTTTTCTTTTTTTGGAGTCCAGAACTTGGGCCCAGAGATGGACACAGCACAAGCCCAGGACACAGCAGACAACACCAGTACTCTCCCAACCCTACACTACCCACCCTCCCTGTTCACTTTACACAGCCAGAGCGGAAATGGCGTCTGTCGCGTGGACTCTTATATACTACATTGATCATAGAGACGAAAGCTCGCAAACCGCAAGATTTCCGTCTCTATGGTTTTGCCTCGGTTTCAAGAACCGAGTAAGGCGGGAACCTCCGAGCCTGCTTGGATTCGACTCGGTTATGCTAAATTCGGGTGGCCTCGGTTCTATGAGAACCGAACTCACTCATCTCTAATGAAAAGTATGAAAATAAAATAAGCTTAATAAAACAGTTTTGTGTAGATTCACTGTGGTACACATCTCTCAGTTTATAATTAATGTTGTATGCTTTTTTAAATTCCCTAGCAATATGAACACCTTATAGATATCTTATTTTGGGGGCAAAATAAGTGTAAGAACATTGAGGGGTCTATTTACTAAGCTTTGTTAGGAGATAAAGTGAACGGAGGTAAGGTACCAGCCAATCAGCTTCTAACTGTCATTTTTCAAACACAGCCTGTGAGATGGCAGTTTGGAGCTGATTGGCTGGTACCTTATCTCCGTTCACTTTATCTCCTAATAAAGTTTAGTAAATAGACCCCTCAGTCTGATAAAATTGTGATCACTGTGTTACAAACTTTTTTCTTTATTGTTCAAATATAGCTCAGTGCTTCCCGCCTCTTCAGGGCCGGCTTCACCATTAGGTAACCTAGGCGCCCGCCTAGGGACCGTCAGGTCCCGAAGGGCCCATGGTAGGGCCCCCCCGAAATCCGGCCCTGGAAATAACCTGCTGCGCTGTGTTGAACTGTTGCTGCTGGCATGGGCCAGTAGAGGACACACCCAAAGACAGGACAGCAGCAGCATGGTCGTGACCCTTCCTCTACTATGCAGGGGGAGTCAGAAGTAGAGTTACTGTCCTTCATCTGGGAGCCCTCTCAGCCCGGTGAACCAGTCACCACTGCAGCGCAGCGCCACTTCCTGCTCTGTCCACTCGTCTCCTCCAATCATCTCATTTTCCACCCCTGTGATGCATGCAGTGTGAGCAGCTACAGTCAGTAAGTGAAGCCAGCCTCCTCTGTCCGCCACTCAAACCTTCTCTCCCTGCGCAATGTAGCCAGCCCCCCCTCCCTGAATCATTTTCTGATCTGGCCAGCCCTGCAGTCACATGAATGCTGCCAGCCTCCTCCACTGTAGCTACCCTCCGCAGTGTAGCCAGCCCTCCCTCACTACAGCGTGTGCTGATCTGGCCAGCCCTGTAGTCACATGAGTGCTGCCAGCTTCCTCCACTGTAGCTACCCTCCGCAGTGTAGCCAGCCCTCCCTCACTGCAGCATGTGCTGATCTAGTCTCCCCCTCCTCCTTAACCCTGCGCTGCGGTAACCAGTGATTGCAGTAACAGTGAATGTTGCCAGCCTCTGCCTCCATTGCACCCCCCGCCGTGTACCAGCCCCCTCCGACCCACACCTCCCGCAGCTAGCCTCCTCTGTGCTGTAGGAACCGCGGGAGACAGACTCACCCCCCAGTCATTCAATCTCCCAAGTGAGATTCATGGGGTGATAATGCAGGACACTGGTCTTCTGCCTCTGAAATCAGGGGCAGCAAAATGACCCAGCAAAGACAGGCATGGGTAAGTTTAACTGAAAAAAAAAAATTCTTATAGTGTTAAATAATAAAATAAAATAACACAGCTCTCTCTCTCTCTCTCTCTCTCTCTCTTTGAGAGTCACTAGCAATTGTGTAAGTGTTTATTTTTTTCTGTTTCCCCACCTTATCCCATCTCCCTCTGTTCTTCCCCCTTCCTTCTGTCTCACCATGTTCTTCCCCTTTTCATTCCAACCCCCTTTTCCTCCCATCTCATTCTGTTTGTCCCCCTTTCCGCTCATCTCCCTCTGTGTCCCCATTTCTCCTGTCCACCTCTGTTCATCCCCCTTTCCCACGTCTCACCCTTTTTCCCCTTTCCTCCTGTCTCACACTTCTTTCCTCCTTTCTGCCTCAGTTTGTCCCCCTTTCCTCCCGTCTTAACTATTCCCCTGTATACACACACATGATTGTTTGATGGAGTGGTGCCTAAAACATATCTTGCCTAGGGCCCCATGAACTCTAAATCCGGCTCTGCGCCTCTCTAGTTGGAACTTTTACACCAAAGTGCCAAAAGTTATGGGATAGGTGCCTAGTACAAGTAAGACCCCCTCTAGCCTGGTAAAGTGCAGCAACTTGACATAGCATCGTTTCCACCATAGCATGGAAGACCTCTGGAGAGATGTTGACAAAAGCCTTCTGGATAGCTTCCCACAGGTCCCTGATATGTGTAGGTAAAGGATCTTGGGTACAAATGGACCTCTCCACTGCATCCCATAAATGCTCGATTGGGTTCATGTCGGGCAAACGTGGTGACCACAGCATTCGTCAGAACTCTCCAGACTGCTCCTCGAACTAATTATGGACTAATTGGGACCGATGACAAGGTGCATTATCCTGCAGGAATATTACATTGTTGTGGGGGTACATGTCTACAAAAGGCTGCAAATGGTCATTAAGCAATGCAACATAGTGGTTACCAGTCAATGACATATTCGGGAAGACTAGTGGACCCAACCAATGCCAGGTGAACACATACCACACCATTATGGAACCACCACCAGCCTGCATGGTGTCCTGTTGACAACTAGGGTCGATGGCCTCATGGGGTCTGCTCCACACCTAAACCCTACCATCAGCCCGAATCAACTGGAACCATGACTCTTTGGACCAAGCTCCATGTTGCCAGTCCTCCAGGAACTACTCAGCGATGTCTCAAGCCCAGGGGAGGAGCTGTGTCCAGTGTCGTAGTGTTAACATGGGCACTCTGGTGGGTCTTCTGCTCCCATATCTCATGAAAGCTAAAGAATGCTGCACTGACATGCTGGATATACATCTGGTACTTCCTACATTGAATGTGGATGTGATTTGAGCGAGTGTTGCTTGTCTGTTACCACGGACAATTCTGGACAGATGCTGTTGGTCACGATCATTAAGCACCCGTGGTTGGACACTGCACTGTCATGATGGGTGGTAATGCCTAGTACACACATGACACTGTAGATAGAGGAATGTTGACTTCCAGCCAAACTTTGGAAATGTAATGTCCCATCCGTCAGGCACCCACTATAATGCCCAGGTCGAACTCCGGTCATTCAAGTTGCCTTGCCATGAGCAGCCTAGCCTGTGTTCAAACTGATTCACAATATGTCATATTCAAATTGATACAGGTCTGGGCATTTTCAAGATGTCATAGTATGGTGACACCACCTACCATTGCCTTTACATTATTATTATTTGTATTAACTACTTACTTTAAAACTTTGGGCTCGATTCAGACCCACCTGCTAGATACATTCGCATGCAGCGAAAGTGTGCAAATCCACAATCGCAGAATATGGCATTAGCACGCCCACTATGTCTTGGCGTGCAGTCACACTGTGTATGCAGATGCCCACCAGCCTGTCTTAAGATGCCCACTTGCACACGTCATCTCCAGGAAGTGTATGCAACCATCGAGCACCATTGGATGCATATACGCAGCACTTGTGGTGCACCATACCCTAGCACAAGCGATGCGAGCACTTCATTGTAAAAATCAGCCAAGTGATGTGTACTATGACGCTGCCTCTTAATTATGCATGCCTCTGAAACGACGTTAAGAAGCTCGGGCATGCCTGCGTTTGCACCACCACTTCCCCACTTTCATCGACCAACCCCTGTCACCACCCACAAATGGCTTGTCCTGTCACTCATTCAGCTGCGCTGTCTATGCGCAGTGAGCAACCGCTTTCCGATCGCTCGGACTGGTTCGTGCACGCACACTGTGATGCTAATAGTTGATAAGACTCTGATCATCCTCCTTCCCTCACACCCTGACCCCTCATCTCCTCCATCAATATCCTTCCCACACATCCTGACTTCTCTCCTCCATCATCCTCCATACCTAACTTCCTGGCCTCTCCTCTCCTCCATCATCTTTCTTCCCTCACACCAAACATTGGGCCTGATTCAGAGCCGCTCATAAGCGGCCGCTCGTTCGCTCTGAGCGATGTTCGCACAACTGCGCATGCGTATGGGTTGTAATGCGCATGCGCAAAACAGTCATTGTGATTGGAAATCGTGCGCTCGTAAAACTGCGAGGGGCTGCTAATTTGATTGACAGAATGTACCGTTTGTGGGTGGTAACAGGGGAAGGTGCTTGAAAACGGGGGAGTGGAGATCCGAATGCAGGCGTGCCTAACGGTCAAAAGGGCGTTTAATGGGAGTGCATAATTAGTAAAGGAGCGTCATCGACCACGTCACTTGGTTGTCTTTTAGCCTGAACTGCTCGCATTGATAGCGGTAAGAAAATCTTACCACAAGCACTGCGAGCAGTTCAGATGCCTTTCGATGTTCCCGATTAATCTAATAAATACCGGAGATGACGTGTGATGCGAACGGCAAAGGGGCGTCTTCACAAAATAGCGAGCGCATTTTTCAGACGCTCGCTCAAACATAGAGGCGTCAACAAACCGCAAAGAGCGAGCACTCAATTTAAATATCCGGCCCCTTTTTTAGAACAACCGTCCACAAATAGCGTCCGGGTCTGAATCAGGCCCATTATCCTCTCCTCTATCACCCTCCTTCCCTCACACCCAGCCCCATCATCTCCTCCATGATCCTACTTCTCTCACACCCTGGCCCCATATACTTCTCCATCACCCTGCTCCTTCTCTCACACTCCAAGTCCACCCGCTCCTCTATCACCATTCTTTTCTCAAAGAAGAGGTTCAGTCAGTGGGTATGTCTGCAGTGTCGCAGACTCCTCACATGCTGCAATGTCCGTCCCCCTCTTCCCCGCAGGCTACGTGGCCAGTGTGTGTAGTACACTGAGACTTCATATGCTGCCTGTCACCTCTGCAGCTCAGAGACCAGTGCACTGAGTGTGGCCACGGTGCTATCACTAAAAATGTGTGTGGCGGTGGCTGCTAGTCTGATCAATGGTGGGCAGAAATGTGAGGGAGGCGGGCCCAGGCACATGCCCCTGGTGCCTCCCCTATAATCTGGCACTGTACTGGTGAGAGAGGTGGTTCAACTAAGTGGGCAAGACTGGCACTTCCATTAGGGAGCCTTAATTGGTTGCCTTGGGTGCTGGGACCTGAGGAGTTGCCCGGCTGAGGCCACCTGGAATAAAAATGAAAGCTGTTCCTGATATCCTAATCATACTGATGGTGGTGGTTGCAGATCTTATAAGTTGCCACAGCAGCCGCTTCTCCATCTCCTCTTTATTTATACATGCGCCTCTGGCCATCAGTGGTGCAGCAGACAGGCAGCAGCATGGATGCCTGACCCCTTTCCTCTCCCTTCTCTCTCACACAGCCAATCATGCAAGAAGCTCCCCTCCCAGATTGTACAAGAAGAATGAGGAACTGATTGGAGCCGGACAGGCAAGTGAAGTATAGAATGGCTTCTTGATGAAGGTGATTGGGTTAACAGATGCGTGGGAGAGGGGTAAATTGTTTAATGGGCCCCAGGGATAAATGTATTAATGGGTGCTGGATAGCGGGTTAATAGGTGCTTGGGGTGAATGGATGAATGGGTGCTGGGTGGAGGGAGGTTAATGGTTGCTGAGAGGGAGAGTTAATGTTTGCTGGGAGTTAATGGGTTAATAGGTGCTGGGTGGGGACAGGTTATTAAGTGCTGGGAGGGAGTTTAATGGGTTCTGGGGATGAATAGATTAATGGGTGCTGGGTGGAGAGAGGGTAATGGTGATTACAACATTGATAAATGTGTTAATGGAAGCTGGGAAGGTCAATTGATAAGTGGATTCTTGAGGAACATGGGTTAATGGGTGCTGGGGAGTTAATAAGTGTTGGGTGTGGGGCGAATGGGTTAATGGGTGCTGGTTGTGAATGTATTTATGTGTTCCTGGTGAGGGAGGTTAATGGGTGCTGGGGGGGTGACCTGATTAATGAATTCTTGGGACCTGAGTCAGAAGCAATGGCGATGTCGGACACAGTGAAGTGTTTTTCTCTGTGCATGCATCTGCGTTGCACCGCGCATGTGTCCCGATTTTGTTTGTACAGTGTCGTAGAACAAATTAAGAAGCATGCTAGCAGAAATGTAATGGTCGTTCCTGGACGGTGTCTAGGAGGTAATATGGAGCGGCTAAGAAGACGCATGGAGTGGCTAAGAAGACGCATGAAGACGTAAGGGAGTGTTGCAGGTGAAAGCAGTTGCACACAGGGATGCACCTACCAAAGCACTGGTGAAAATTTCCATGGTGCCATTGATGGTGTGTCTAAAGATGCTTCAGACGGTAATGCAGCATCTACAGTCATTTCGAGTGGGCATCTCAGACCTCGCACATTCATATGTACACCAGGGAAGAGCATTGTAGTGGTATTAGTCACAGAAACAACAGCTACAAAAGACGCAAGGATGGAAGTGACTGCGTCTGACTCAGAATCAGAGCCTTGGAGAGAAATGGGTTAATATGTGCTGGATGGAGGGAAGTTAATGAATGCTGGGTGTGGGTGAATTGGTAAATAGGTTGATGGGGGTGGAGGTGAATGTGCATATTGGGTGCTCTGTTTCTGCAACAATGTGTAGTACATTTACAGACAGGATGTGCATATGAGATATATCTCCCCCATTGTCATAGGGTTTGGTAAGCAATGAGTGTGGTTTTATGTACTGTATATGGAGCCTGATTCAGAGATTAATGCAATGCCAATGAATACATAGTTCATCCGTCATCACCAATTTGCACATATGTTATGTTTCATTACTTGGACAAATTTAATTACACACAGTGTGGTAAACCCAGACATGGCTTCCACTGTGACATACTGCTAACAGGCAGGGCTGCCATCAGGGGGGGACTGCCGGGACTGGAGTCCGGGGCCCAAACACTTGCAGAACGGGAGGGGGCCCATGCCCGCTTCAACCCCCAATGCATAGCCCGCACTACCCCCCCACCTTCCCATGGGCCGATTCCCCTCATCCCCCTTCAGCCTCGGAATGCAAGGGGGGTGGAGCCAATACAACAAGCCCCACCCCCATACAACCGGTAATCACATCATTGCAGAGGGGGCGGGGCCTAATTATACGAGGTGCCCGTCCTCATTAGAGACCTCCTGTTGCATCTAAATGGAAGTCATAAGTATGTATGTATGTATCTGTATGTGTTAGTGTGTATGTATGTGTCTGTGTTAGTGTGTATATATGTGTTAGTGTCAGTGGCGGACTAGGCCGGGGGACAGGGTGCCATCTGCCCCCCGGGCCTGTACAATTGTGCAGCACTGGGGCCGCTGCTGCGCTCTCTAAAAATATACAGCCTGGGAGGTTCCTGTGCCTGCCTCCCAGTTGTCACTGTCAGGCTGCGACAGCTCAATTAAAATGAGGAGGGGCCAGCTGTCGGAAGAAGGGAGGGCACGGGTGGGCGGAGGGTTAAAGGCAGTGGCGTAACACACAGCCGCCAGCGCTGGCGGTTGTGTGTTTGTTTTAATTAGCAGTCAATGAGAGCCAGACAGACCCTCATTGACTGCTGCGCCCACTGCCGAAGCTGGGCTGGAGCTCATACATGAGCTCTATCCATCCGGCCACTGCAGTGGGTAATGGGAGAGACGTCATGGCATCATGACGTCTCTCCCATTATGCAGAGTGGCTCGGCCCGACGTGAGGATTGAGAATCAGATGGGGGCAGCAGGAGCAGGAACCAGAGTAGGGATTCAGGTAAGTGTTTTTTTTTCTTAATGTATGTGTGTGTCTGTGGGGGTGCCACTACTGGGGTCTACTACTGGGGGGAGGACTACTTATGGGGGCACTGCATCGGGGGGACCACTACTGAGGGCACTGCATCGGGGGGGATTTCTACTGGGGGCACTGCATGGGGGGACACTACTACAGGGGACTATTGCTGGGGGGAGGACTACTACTGGGGCACTGCATATGGGGGGACTACTACGGGGGGCTACTACTGGGGGCACTGCATTGGGGGGACTACTGCTGGGGCACTGCATCAGGGGAAACTACTACTGGGGGCACTGCTTCATGGGGGGTACTACTACTGGGGGCACTGCATCTGAGGGGGGACTACTGCTGGGGTCTACTACTGGGGGGAAGACTACTACTGGGGGCACTGCATGGGGGGGACTACTACTGGGGCACTAGATAAAAGGCACTACTGGGGGTACTGCATAGGAGGACTACTACTGGGGGCACTATATAAAGGGCACTGCATAGGGGGGACTATTACCCGTCTTAACTCTTCCCCTGTATACACACACATGATTGTTTGATGGAGTGGTGCCTAAAACATATCTTGCCTAGGGCCCCATGAACTCTAAATCCGGCTCTGCGCCTCTCTAGCTGGAACTTTTACACCAAAGTGCCAAAAGATATGGGATAGGTGCCTAGTACAAGTAAGACCCCCTCTAGCCTTGTAAAGTGCAGCAACTTGACATAGCATCGTTTCCACCACAGCATGGAAGACCTCTGGAGAGATGTTGACTCATGCCTTCTGGATAGCTTCCCACAGGTCCCTGATATGTGTAGGTAAAGGATCTTGGGTACAAATGGACCTCTCCACTGCATCCCATAAATGCTCGATTGGGTTCAAGTCGGGCAAACGTGGTGGCCACAGCATTCGTCAGAACTCTCCAGACTGCTCCTCGAACTAATTATGGACTAATTGGGACCGATGACAAGGTGCATTATCTTGCAGGAATATTACATTGTTGTGGGGGTACATGTCTACAAAAGGCTGCAAATGGTCATTAAGCAATGCAACATAGTGGTTACCAGTCAATGACATATTCGGGAAGACTAGTGGACCCAACCAATGCCAGGTGAACACATACCACACCATTATGGAACCACCACCAGCCTGCATGGTGTCTTGTTGACAACTAGGGTCGATGGCCTCATGGGGTCTGCTCCACACCCAAACCCTACCATCAGCCCGAATCAATTGGAACCATGACTCTTTGGACCACGCTCCATGTTGCCAGTCCTCCAGGAACTACTTAGCGATGTCTCAAGCCCAGGGGAGGAGCTGTGTCCAGTGTCGTAGTGTTAACATGTAGTGTTAACATGGGCACTCTGGTGGGTCTTCTGCTCCCATATCTCATGAAAGCTAAAGAATGCTGCACTGACATGCTGGATATACATCTGGTACTTCCTACATTGAATGTGGATGCGATTTGAGCGAGTGTTGCTTGTCTGTTACCACGGACAATTCTGGACAGATGCTGTTGGTCACGATCATTAAGCACCCGTGGTTGGACACTGCACTGTCATGATGGGTGGTAATGCCTAGTACACACATGACACTGTAGATAGAGGAATGTTGACTTCCAGCCAAACTTTGGAAATGTAATGTCCCATCCGTCGGGCACCCACTATCATGCCCAGGTCGAACTCCGGTCATTCAAGTTGCCTTGCCATGAGCAGCCTAGCCTGTGTTCAAACTGATTCACAAGATGTCATATTCAAATTGATACAGGTCTGGGCATTTTCAAGATGTCATAGTATGGTGACACCACCTACCATTGCCTTTACATTATTATTATTTGTATTAACTACTTACTTTAAAACTTTGGGCTCGATTCAGACCCACCTGCTAGATACATTCGCATGCAGTGAAAGTATGCAAATCCACGATCGCAGAGTATGGCATTAGCACGCCCACTATGTCTTGGCGTGCAGTCACACTGTGTATGCAGATGCCCACCAGCCTGTCTTAAGATGCCCACTTGCACACGTCATCTCCAGGAAGTGTATGCAACCATCGAGCACCATTGGATGCATATACGCAGCACTTGTGGTGCACCATACCCTAGCACAAGCGATGCGAGCACTTCAGTGTAAAAATCAGCCAAGTGACATGTACTATGACGATGCCTCTTAATTATGCATGCCTCTGAAACGACGTTAAGAAGCTCGGGCATGCCTGCGTTTGCACCACCACTTCCCCACTTTCATAGACCAACCCCTGTCACCACCCACAAATGGCTTGTCCTGTCACTCATTCAGCTGCGCTGTCTATGCGCAGTGAGCAAACGCTTTCCGATCGCTCGGACTGGTTCGTGCACGCGCACTGTGATGCGTACGCATGCGCACAATGCAAACATCGGCAGTCTGCGTGCGAACGCTTCCTAGCGAGTGGGTTTGAATCGGGCCCTCTGTCCTATGCACTCTGCATTTTCTTATCAGTCCAGGTGACTGCGACTTCCACATCTCTACACTGATACCTGCCAGCATCGCAATGTCCTTTTGTATATATACCGCCAAGCATCCCTTTTCCCCAAAACAATGGGCCCTATAGCATCAGGACCAACATACCCCCACCCCCACCTATCTAACCCAAAACATCGACTCTCAAAAACAATGCAGCACCATACGTATTTGTATTAGCTACTTACCTTAAAACTTTGGCCCTCATTCAGAGCCACTCGTTAACAGCAGTACGCTCGTTGCGTTCCGATGTTGAATAACCGCGCATGCGTCGGTGTAACACTGCGCATGTGCGTACTGCAGATTGCGAGTTTTTTGGGACTCGTTCCTAAAATAGCGTACAGGAAGTGACATGTCAAATGTGATTGACAGAACAGGGCGTTTTAGGGTGTTGACGAGGGTGGAGATGGAAAAACGCAGGCGTGGCGAGGCGTTTTTGGGGCGTACATACATTAGCAGATGCGAGCGTAAAATGTGTACGGACCGACTCCTACGTCACTGGATGATCCTCTTTCCCTTCCAAATGCTCGCACAGCTTAGGGTCTGGATTACTCGACCACATTGGCGATGGCCTTCTCCTCCGTCCCTGGACTCCACGATGTTGTTGCGATTAATCGCGGGCGGGCAGAAAAGCAATTAGTGTTGGATTGAGAACCGGCTTGGTATGTGTTTTGAAATCAGTTTTTTGGGATAGCACAAAACGTACGCAGGGGGAACTCAGAGCTGCTAATGTCAGGATGACACAGTCAATTTGCGTACATTTGGGGGGGTTTATTTGGGCAGCAATTTGGTGGTTAGGGCCTATTGTAACAATAATTTCATCATGTTTTCAGTTTCGCACCATTTTATTTGTGCCTCTTGAATTTGCCGAATTATATGAATTTTTAAACGTTCCTTAAAGAGCCCTTTTTTTTTTTTTTGGCCGAGTTTTTGCCTTTTGGCCCAGGATTAAATGTAACCCATTTGTACAATAATTTCACAATCCAATGTCATTGTTTAATTTCCAATTTATTGCTCAAACAAAAAAACTTATTTTAAAAATTTTGGGGACATCTTTTTTGCCCAAAGATATGTT
This sequence comes from Taudactylus pleione, assembly GCA_031769625.1. Classification (NCBI taxonomy): domain Eukaryota; kingdom Metazoa; phylum Chordata; class Amphibia; order Anura; family Myobatrachidae; genus Taudactylus; species Taudactylus pleione. The sequence goes on along the minus strand of JAUIMM010000368.1, from coordinate 10,709,839 downwards.
CCCAAATCAAACAAATTGGCCCAACACAACTGTTGACATAAACATACATCAAAAAAATAAAAACATTTCACAAGAAAGGAGAGGGAAGTTTTGACCCGAAAGGAATATGAGCCAAGCACAGAAGGATTGTGGGAAAAGTCACCATTGCTGTCACCGTTTTTTCACCCGTTTGGATGGGGGAGGGAGGGCGCCAGACCGGGTCCGGGATGTCATCGGGCTGGCCTGTCCAGAGGCAGATGTTGTGGCCTCTGGACTAGGCACAGGGCTAGGTACATTTGGAGGATTGGCTGATGTTGTGCCAGAGGTGGAGGATCCTGATGTTCCGGCAGGAAGGGAGGTCGGCTCCACCATGTGCTGGCGAACGAGCTGCTCCAGGGCATTGGCGATGCGGATGTTGGCCCTGGTATTTTCCGCCAGGGCCTGACCAATGGTCTCGTTGGCCGCAGCATTTTGCTCCAGGGCCTCAGCCACCCGTAGCAGACTGGCGTCCATCCTCTGCAGAATCTCCGTATGGGAATCCGATTTGAAATTGAGTTCTGTGAGGAGGGCCACTGCCTGCGAGGGGGATTGTCCTGGACTGGCTTCTGCAGGGTCCTCAGCCGGATGTACTGGTTCCTCCGCTGCAGAGCCAGCAGAAATTCGGCGGCCAAGGCTCCCCTCTGGAGCAGACTCATCCGCCTGTGTCTCTGTTAGGAAAAAAGAAAAACCTCACATTACAATCTACATATTGGCACAATAACATTTCAGAGTTGATGACATCCAAAGATTTACCTGGGACAACATGAGGAGCCGCAAAGTCTGGCATGTCCGTATCCATGTTGGACACGCCAAACACCTCCACAGGCTGCACACACCCCTGTGCCAGCTCTTCTAAATCCGTCAACTCCAATGACACAGGGGTGGGACCCCCACCTGTCCCCCTTGCATGCCTAGCCCTGTCCGCGAGTTTTTGTTTTAAGCGATATTTGAAGTCGCCCCATCTGTGGGAAAAAATGGAAGCCATTATCCTTTGGTTTAAAATGGGGTTTGTTTTTAGGGGGGGCAAGGGTTTACTTACCGCCGTTTGACATCCCGGGCTAGATGGACATAATCACCCACCCTATTGACAGCAACGGCTACCTCTTCCCACATTCTCCACTTCTGGCTTAGACTCATATTCCTGTCTGCCTGTGGCAGGATGTCCACACACTTCTGGATCAAAACCTCCATCTCCTTTCTTGTGAAATGTGGCTGCCTTTTTTTTTTGGCCGCTTTGGCCGGAATACTGGGCCCAGCAGCCTCTTCCATGTCATTCTCCTCACCTATTTGTGTAAATTTACAGAATTCACAAAATCACAACTTGCCTAATCTTATGTTTCAAATTAATCATTGATACAAAATGCATGAAAGACTTACCGCCTGACTCTTGGGCATTTTTTCCCTGGTCTGTCGCCATGTCTGAGGTCCAAACAAGAAATACACCAGAATTTGAATGTGTTTTCGTGACGTATTTATACATGCGTCCTTATTTTGCGGCCGCATCATTGATTGTGCGGCCCTATGATCCCTCCTTAATTTGTGCGGGAAACGAAACACTATTTATGGCTTGGTGTGTCTCAAGTCGAGGTGGCGTTTTTGGATTGTTGGAGGTTATCTTGGCTGGAGTTTATTGATTGCGTAGAAAGGAGTTGGCGGTTGGGAGATTCGTTTGTTGGTTAGATTTGCGTTTTTTTTTTCCGTTATCTTTGTTGGTTTATATTTTTGGGACCTCGTTTCTTGATTTGGTACGTTTTGTGAAGTCTAACTTTTGTTCAATTGTTGTTTCATTGTGTTTCTTATTTTTTGTAAATTTTTGATCCATAATTTCTTCTATTTTACATTTTGTTTATTTTCGACCCAAAAGACCTTTTGATTTTGACTCTTATATATTTGCTCTTGGTAAGTCCATTTTTTATCTTGTTTTTGCAAACTAATTAGCGCATTTTTAGTAGTTACTCTTGTGGCTTGTATTAGCGAACTAATTAGCGCATTTTTAGTAGTTACTCTTGTGACTTGTATTAGCGAACTAATTAGCGCATTTTTAGTAGTTACTCTTGTGACTTGTATTAGCGAACTAATTAGCGCATTTTTAGTAGTTACTCTTGTGACTTGTATTAGCGAACTAATTAGCGCATTTTTAGTAGTTACTCTTGTGACTTGTATTAGCGAACTAATTAGCGCATTTTTAGTAGTTACTCTTGTGACTTGTATTAGCGAACTAATTAGCGCATTTTTAGTAGTTACTCTTGTGACTTGTGTTAGCGAACTAATTAGCGCACTTTTAGTAGTTACTCTTGTGACTTGTATTAGCGAACTAATTAGCGCATTTTTAGTAGTTACTCTTGCGACTTGTATTAGCGAACTAATTAGCGCATTTTTAGTAGTTACTCTTGTGACTTGTATTAGCGAACTAATTAGCGCATTTTTAGTAGTTACTCTTGTGACTTGTATTAGCGAACTAATTAGCGCATTTTTAGTAGTTACTCTTGTGACTTGTATTAGCGAACTAATTAGCGCATTTTTAACATCTTAATAATCATTCTAACTTTTTGGTGGTTTCTCTTTCGCTTTTTGTGCCAACATTTCGACCCATTTTGATGTACTGTGTTAAATGTCGCTTTGTTGTTTTGCTAAATGGGTGTTTGGCATATTTTAACTTTGGTCTAGCACAAAATTTGTAAACAAAAATGCACAGAGTGAAATGTGTCAAGTAATTTTGGTGTTTATTTTCAGTTTGGACGTATCATGACAATACCCCGGCATGTAAGCAGCAATGGATGGTATCATCAAGCTAAGTTGTTTTAATATAGTTTTGGGGTGGGTCAAAAGCCTTACTTTAAAATCTTTGAATTTCAGGTTGATCTGGGGCGGATTGTTCTGGCCATGCTCCCGGAAGCCGACCAACCTCAATCTCGTCCCAGGCGTAGGCATCGTAGGCATGCAAGGCCCCAGATATTTCGAACACGTGTCACCCTTTTTGGAATGCCCGATGATGAGGTTTTAAGACGCTACCGTCTACCTCCCAAAATCATCATAGACACTCTCTCATTAATAGAAAGTGATCTTGAGCGGCAAATTGACAGTCCAACAGCAATACCACCACTTACGCAATTTATGGCGGTGTTACATTTCTGTGCCTCAGGATCGTTTCAAACAACGGTGGGAATAGTGGCGGGCATCTCCCAATCCTCCTTTTCCCGGATCCTGAGGGCAGTGATGGAGGCACTTTTCAAGCACCTCCATCATTTTATTCAAATGCCTTTGGATATGGGTGCCCTTAGTGTGGCCAAGGCCAATTTTTACCAAATAGCTGCCTTCCCACACATCATAGGGGTTGTGGATGGTGCTCACATACCACTTCAGCCTCCAGCCCGGCTGGAGGCCATATTTAGAAACAGGAAACACTATCACTCCCTGAATGTAATGGTGGTATGTGATGCCTCCCTCCAGATCCTGTCCCTGAATGCTAAATTACCCGGAAGTGCACATGACTCCTTCGTCATCCAGCAATCAGGGATATGGCACAAATTAACCAACCTACAAGCTGGTGATGCGTGGCTTCTGGGTAAGTGGAGACCTTTAGTACATAACAATGTTAAGCTTGATACACAGTGTTCCTGATGTTGTCAATTCTTTTCCATAGGAGACAGTGGATATCCTTGCATGTCCTGGCTGCTCACTCCTTATTTGGCTCCCACACCAGGCCCACAAAGTGCATTTAATTCCGCACTTACAGCCACCAGGCAAGTGGTGGAGCGCTGTATCGGCCTTTTAAAAGGCCGATTCAGATGCCTCCACCGCTCTGGTGGCGAGCTCATGTATTTGCCGGATATGGTGTCGAAAATTGTGGTCCTGTGTGGGATATTTCACAACATCGCCATAAGGAGTGGTGTCCCAATGCAGCCAGAGGATGCCTTTCCTGAGGATGGCCCCCCCGAGGTTGGTCGGAGGTCAGTATGTGGGGGGGCCATACGCGATGATGTGGTGGCCAGATTTTTTAGGTAAGTTTGAACAAAATGTGTTTGTGTTTGTTTGCGAACATCTAATTTTGTTTTCTTTTTTTCAACATCTTCGGTTTGTTCACATAATCTTTGGCACTACAACGCTCACTACTTCATGCTACCCTTACCAAACCTGGATCTGCTCATTTTGGGAATATATTCTGGAACCCATATCGCAACGCCATGTTTGTGGAATCATTTTGGCATGGTCCTTCCTCAACCAGTTCTTGATTTTTTATTTTTTTATTTTTTTTTATTGGGTATGTGTTGTAATTGAGATTCTCACTGTGTGTTTTTTTTGTGAGTGACCACTTTGATTTCTCAGTTATGTTGTGAATAAATGTTTGGAGAGTTAAATGTTCTTCCTTTTTTTGGACGTTACCAGCAAGTTTAACCAGGTTAACACACCTTACATTTGACTAAGGGGTAATCCAGTACTGACGCCAGTTGAGCAAAAATGAAATATGTTTTCAGGTTCCCAACCCACACCAAAAGGAAGCCTGTCCAATCATTTGGCTTTGTAAGATTCGCCTAAGCAGCTTGCCCACCAACTAGGAACCTGTAAAATGTAGAAATATCTAATTGCCACTACACACAAAAAGGGAAATGACATTGTTACTGTTATGTGTTTCTTGAGGGTGTTTTACATACAAATACAAAACCCAATCTAATTTTTAAAAAATGCAAAACCTTGCAGGAACAGTCTACTTATGTCAGGGTTAACTATCTTTGGTTCTGAAAAAACGAATGAGGCAGAACGTATATTAGAAATAAACAATTTATTTTGAAAAAGATAAAAAAAAAAAAAAAACTACTGCCGAAGGATGCCAGACAGCCGGTCAAGGGCCACAAGCACCCCAATTACATTTTGGCGCATGTGTGCCACACAATGTTCGACCTCTTGCCGACGCCTCTGTTCCTCTGTGGGTGAGAAAAGTGTGTGGATTAATCAAACAATAGGGAATCCACATTAAAAAAACAAAAACACAACGAAATCACTCCAAAACCAAAATTAAAAAAAAAGGGGTGCTGCAAAAATTACAAGGCCTATGTAGAAATACCCACAGGTGTGATATGTGTATGTTGAAATCAGCAGGAAGAGGTAAAGGCAAACTGCTAAATCACCAAAAAAGAACCCAAAAATCACGAATAAAGGAACGACACATGATTACATACAAACAGTTTGTGGTTAAAAAAAACGCAAAAGAAAAACATATTGGTAGCCAACACGGCAGATCCCGAAGTCCCTCCATCTTCATCCTCGGAGGAGCCTTCATTCCCCAAAGAACGGGGCGGGGTTATCACGGACTCCGGGGAGGGGGTAATTGGAAGAGGGGTGGTTGGAGGAGAGGGGGAAGGGGGACGGAGGGGAAGGAGGCCCGACAGTTCCGGGAGAGGCTCTTGGAAGGCTTGGGAGGAGGGGGGAATAGGGGAATTATTTGGGGTGGAGTGTTGGCTGGGGGTGGGTGAGAGTGGGCGGGACCGCCGTCTGGCCGGACGGTGACGGCGTAGTTTTGCCTGTCCCCCTAAAAGATGTCAAACAAATTGTGGTTAGTTTCTGGCCAAATCCTGCCCAAATAACATTTTAAAATCACCCACCACCAACAAAAAACATGCAAATATGAGTAGAATGAATATATCAGAAATAGAGGGAAAACATGGTCATGCAGATATGAGGAGAATGAATAAATAGGACAGACATAAAAACATGCACACGCAGATATGATGAGAATGAAAAAATAGGACAGACAGGAAAACATGCACACGCAGTTTGCCCCACAAAGACAAACATGAAAACCACAATACATAACACTTAGTTTCCAATATCTGCATGCGAAAGCATGCCAGCAAGCGGGGCGTTCGCCGTTGCAGGTCAGACCACCTGCGCTCCAGCTGGCCGATGTTGCGGCGTGAGCCGAAGGAGCGCAGGCGGGCCCGTGCCTCCGCATACGCGGAACGCTTCTGCCGGTTGGTGATGGGTGGAGGCTGGCTGGTGATACGCCGATCCAGCACCTCCGTTAGCACCAGCAGCTCGCGCCTGGTGAATGCGGAGGCTCTCATGATGGCAATGGTGTTTTTCTTAAAATTCATTTTTGATAAAGTGTGCCAAAAATTTCTGATTGGCTAATGTAGCTTGGAAATTAACAGGAGCAATTTGATTGGTTAGTGTATGAGTCATGTGTTCGACAGGGCCAGAAATCTCTGGAGAGTTATGATAGGCTTGATGCAGTGACATGCGTAAGCAAATTTAAATAAAGAAATGAACCCCGGAAAATATGCGGGGATCCACAGCAATAGAACAATTGTCTCATTGTGGCTAACAGCAATAAATGCGAATGTTTAAGCCGTACGTATTCTGCGGGTAAACACAAACACGGACAAGAGTAAAGTTTCTTGCATTGTGTTGAAAAAAAAAAAACATTAAGCTAATTGATACATTGATTGGCATGATACGATTGATGGAGGTAGGCAGAATAAAGGAGCAGGTAATCGACATCTGACATGGCCACTTCCGGTTTATACTTGTGCGTGCGTTCCCTTCAAGCCATTTCGGGGATGTACGCTCGCTATTTCGCACACTCGTTAGTTAGAGGAGGGGTCGTCTGAGTTTGGGGAGGATTTTTAGATGCGATCGAAAATACGAGCGAGCCCTTGAATTTAAATATTTTTGTACGTACGCCTAACGTACGTGCGCCCGCTTGCGAGTGGCTCTGAATGAGGGCCCTTGTCCAATATGCTCTGCTTCTTCTTAACAGTGAGGGTGACTGCTCCTTCCAGCTCCTCTACACTGGCAGCATCACAATGTCCTCCTGACGCTAAATGAACTGGGAGCAGCTAATTGTATTTCAAAGTTACCCATTATTGCTCAGGAAATGGCCCAATAATGAGGGTTGTTGCCCTCCCAAGTCCTAGCACCCTAGGCTACAGACTGATCTGCTAATAGTTGATAAGACTCTGATCATCCTCCTTCCCTCACACCCTGACCCCTCATCTCCTCCATCAATATCCTTCCCACACATCCTGACTTCTCTCCTCCATCATCCTCCATATCTAACTTCCTGGCCTCTCCTCTCCTCCATCATCTTTCTTCCCTCACACCAAACATTGGGCCTGATTCAGAGCCGCTCATAAGCGGCCGCTCGTTCGCTCTGAGCGATGTTCGCACAACTGCGCATGCGTATGGGTTGTAATGCGCATGTGCAAAACAGTCATTGTGATTGGAAATCGTGCGCTCGTAAAACTGCGAGGGGCTGCTAATTTGATTGACAGAATGTACCGTTTGTGGGTGGTAACAGGGGAAGGTGCTTGAAAACGGGGGAGTGGAGATCCGAATGCAGGCGTGCCTAACGGTCAAAAGGGCGTTTAATGGGAGTGCATAATTAGTAAAGGAGCGTCATCGACCACGTCACTTGGTTGTCTTTTAGCCTGAACTGCTCGCAGTGATAGCGGTAAGAAAATCCTACCACAAGCACTGTGAGCAGTTCAGATGCCTTTCGATGTTCCCGATTAATCTAATAAATACCGGAGATGACGTGTGATGCGAACTGCAAAGGGGCATCTTCAAAAAATAGCGAGCGCATTTTTCGGACGCTCGCTCAAACATAGAGGCGTCAACAAACCGCAAAGAGCGAGCACTCAATTTAAATATCCGGCCCCTTTTTTAGAACAACCGTCCACAAATAGCGTCCGGGTCTGAATCAGGCCCATTATCCGCTCCTCTATCACCCTCCTTCCCTCACACCCAGCCCCATCATCTCCTCCATGATCCTTCTTCTCTCACACCCTGGCCCCATATACTTCTCCATCATCCTGCTCCTTCTCTCACACTCCAGATCCACCCGCTCCTCTATCACCCTTCTTTTCTCAAAGAAGAGGTTCAGTCAGTGGGTATGTGTGCAGTGTCGCAGACTCCTCACATGCTGCAATGTCCGTCCCCCTCTTCCCCGCAGGCTGCGTGGCCAGTGTGTGTAGTACACTGAGACTTCATATGCTGCCTGTCACCTCTGCAGCTCAGAGACCAGTGCACTGAGTGTGGCCACGGTGCTATCACTAAAAATGTGTGTGGCGGTGGCTGCTAGTCTGATCAATGGTGGGCAGAAATGTGAGGGAGGCGGGCCCAGGCACATGCCCCTGGTGCCTCCCCTATAATCTGGCACTTTACTGGTGAGAGAGGTGGTTCAACTAAGTGGGCAAGACTGGCACTTCCATTAGGGAGCCTTAATTGGTTGCCTTGGGTGCTGGGACCTGAGGAGTTGCCCGGCTGAGGCCACCTGGAATAAAAATGAAAGCTGTTCCTGATATCCTAATCATACTGATGGTGGTGGTTGCAGATCTTATAAGTTGCCACAGCAGCCGCTGCTCCATCTCCTCTTTATTTATACATGCGCCTCTGGCCATCAGTGGTGCAGTAGACAGGCAGCAGCATGGATGCCTGACCCCTTTCCTCTCCCTTCTCTCTCACACAGCCAATCATGCAAGAAGCTCCCCTCCCAGATTGTACAAGAAGAATGAGGAACTGATTGGAGCCGGACAGGCAAGTGAAGTATAGAATGGCTTCTTGATGGAGATGATTGGGTTAACAGGTGCGGGGGAGAGGGGTAAATTGTTTAATGGGCCCCGGGGATAAATGTATTAATGGGTGCTGGGTAGCGGGTTAATAGGTGCTTGGGGTGAATGGATGAATGGGTGCTGGGTGGAGGGAGGTTAATAGGTGCTGAGAGGGAGAGTTAATGTTTGCTGGGAGTTAATGGGTTAATAGGTGCTGGGTGGGGACAGGTTATTAAGTGCTGGGAGGGAGTTTAATGGGTTCTGGGGATGAATAGATTAATGGGTGCTGGGTGGAGAGAGGGTAATGGTGATTACAACATTGATAAATGTGTTAATGGAAACTGGGAAGGTCAATTGATAAGTGGATTCTTGAGGAACATGGGTTAATGGGTGCTGGGAAGTTAATAAGTGTTGGGTGTGGGGCGAATGGGTTAATGGGTGCTGGTTGTGAATGTATTTATGTGTTCCTGGTGAGGGAGGTTAATGGGTGCTGGGGGGGTGACCTGATTAATGAATTCTTGGGACCTGAGTCAGAAGCAATGGCGATGTCGGACACAGTGAAGTGTTTTTCTCTGTGCATGCATCTGCGTTGCACCGCGCATGTGTCCCGATTTTGTTTGTACAGTGTCGCAGAACAAATTAAGAAGCATGCTAGCAGAAATGTAATGGTCGTTCCTGGACAGTGTCTAGGAGGTAATATGGAGTGGCTAAGAAGACGCATGGAGTGGCTAAGAAGACGCTAAGAAGACGCATGAAGACGTAAGGGAGTGTTGCAGGTGAAAGCGGTTGCACACAAGGATGCACCTACCAAAGCACTGGTGAAAATTTCCATGGTGCCACTGATGGTGTGTCTAAAGATGCTTCAGACGGGAATGCAGCATCTACAGTCATTTCGAGTGGGCATCTCAGACCTCGCACATTCATATGTACACCAGGGAAGAGCATTGTAGTGGTATTAGTCACAGAAACAACAGCTACAAAAGACGCAAGGATGGAAGCGACTGCGTCTGACTCAGAATCAGAGCCTTGGAGAGAAATGGGTTAATATGTGCTGGATGGAGGGAAGTTAATGAATGCTGGGTGTGGGTGAATTGGTAAATGGGTTGATGGGGGTGGAGGTGAATGTGCATATTGGGTGCTCTGTTTCTGCAACAATGTGTAGTACATTTACAGACAGGATGTGCATATGAGATATATCTCCCCCATTGTCATAGGGTTTGGTAAGCAATGAGTGTGGTTTTATGTACTGTATATGGAGCCTGATTCAGAGATTAATGCAATGCCAATGAATACATAGTTCATCCGTTATCACCAATTTGCACATATGTTATGTTTCATTACTTGGACAAATTTAATTACACACAGTGTGGTAAACCCAGACATGGCTTCCACTGTGACATACTGCTAACAGGCAGGGCTGCCATCAGGGGGGGACTGCCGGGACTGGAGTCCGGGGCCCAAACACTTGCAGAACGGGAGGGGGCCCATGCCCGCTTCAACCCCCAATGCATAGCCCGCACTACCCCCCCACCTTCCCATGGGCCGATTCCCCTCATCCCCTCTTCAGCCTCGGAATGCAAGGGGGTGGAGCCAATACAACAAGCCCCACCCCCATACACCCGGTAATCACATCATTGCAGAGGGGGCGGGGCCTAATTATACGAGGTGCCCGTCCTCATTAGAGACCTCCTTTTGCATCTAAATGGAAGTCATAAGTATGTATGTATGTATCTGTATGTGTTAGTGTGTATGCATGTGTCTGTGTTAGTGTGTATATATGTGTTAGTGTCAGTGGCGGACTAGGCCGGGGGACAGGGTGCCATCTGCCCCCCGGGCCAGTACAATTGTGCAGCACTGGGGCCGCTGCTGCACTCTCTAAGCATATACAGCCTGGGAGGTTCCTGTGCCTGCCTCCCAGTTGTCACTGTCAGGCTGCGACAGCTCAATTAAAATGAGGAGGGGCCAGCTGTCAGAAGAAGGGAGGGCTCGGGTGGGCGGAGGGTTAAAGGCAGTGGCGTAACACACAGCCGCCAGCGCTGGCGGTTGTGTGTTTGTTTTAATTAGCAGTCAATGAGAGCTAGACAGACCCTCATTGACTGCTGCGCCCACTGCCGAAGCTGGGCTGGAGCTCACACATGAGCTTCATCCATCCGGCCACTGCAGTGGGTAATGGGAGAGACGTCATGGCATCATGACGTCTCTCCCATTATGCAGAGTGGCTCGGCCCGACGTGAGGATTGAGAATCAGATGGGGGCGGCAGGAGCAGGAACCAGAGTAGGGATTCAGGTAAGTGTTTTTTTTTTTAATGTATGTGTGTGTCTGCAGGGGTGCCACTACTGGGGTCTACTACTGGGGGGAGGACTACTATTGGGGGCACTGCATCGGGGGGACCACTACTGAGGGCACTGCATCGGGGGGGAATTCTACTGGGGGCACTGCATGGGGGGACACTACTACTGGGGACTACTGCTGGGGGGAGGACTACTACTGGGGCACTGCATATGGGGGGGCTACTACTGGGGGCACTGCTTTGGGGGGACTACTACTGCAGCACTGCATCAGGGGAAACTACTACTGGGGGCACTGCATCTGAGGGGGGACTACTACTGGGGTCTACTACTGGGGGGAGGACTACTACTAGGGGCACTGCATGGGCGGGACTACTACTGGGGCACTAGATAAAGGGCACTACTGGGGGTACTGCATAGGAGGACTACTACTGGGGGCACTATATAAAGGGCACTGCATAGGGGGGACTATTACTGGGGGCACTATATAAGGGGCTTACTACTAGGGGCACTACATAGAGGGATCACTACTGGGGGCCTGCATAAGGGGGATGACTACTGGGGACACTGTATAAGGGCACAACTGGGGGACTGCATAAGGGGGACCACTCCTGGGGACACTGTATAAGGGGCACTGCACAGGGGGATCATTACTGGGTGCCTGCATAAGAAGGGGCACTACTGGGGGCCTGCATAAGGGGGACCTCTACAGGGGGCACTGTATAAGGGGCTCTGCATAGAGGGAATCACTACTGGGGCCTGCATAAGGGGGACCACTACTGAGGGCACTGTATAAGGGGAACTAATGGGGGACCACTACTGGGGGTACTGTATAAGGGGCTCTACTGGGGGCCTGCATAAGGGGGACCACTACTGGGGGCACTGCATTGGGGGAACTGTACAAGGGGCACTGCATTAAGGTGCATATGGAAAGAAATGTTCCCAGAGTGACGTGGGTGTGTATATATATTATATATATAAAAAATAAAATATTGGTGTGTATCCACAGTCTCCCTAAGGGCTCTATTTACAACAATCTGCATATTGAATGCAGATTGTAGTGTGATATTATCGACTGAATTCGCATTGCGAATTCAGGAAAAACCACAGGAATTTACTACAAATCCCTTGCAGGGACAGAGCATGCGATAAAGCTCTGTCCCTGCGAATCCCCTCCACACACTAGTGCTGCTGCCCCCCCAGCACTAAGTCACGCCCCCGTCATTAAGCCCTGCCCCCATGATCGCGGACCCCCCCTCCATTAATAGCACTTACCTGCAGTCATCGGTGCTCCGGTGATGTCCTCCATGCCTCCGGTCAGCTGATATCCCATACTGCACTGGGACCTGATCACCTGATGACTGGGCCGCAGTGCACCATGGGAGACCAGCTGACCAGAGGGAGAACATCACCGGAGCCCCAATCACCAGTCCCTGGAATCAGGAAAGTACATTTTTTTTTTACTTTTTTTTTATAGCAGAGATCAGCTTGTGGTCTGTTTAGACCACACAGCTGGTCACTGGGACCGGCACCGGGCTCTGCTCTGCCTTTTAGAGCAGAGTAGGAGCCCGGTAACTGGGGGAGACCCTGGATAATGCCACCTCCAGGTGGTGTTATTATCACAGGGCTTTCCCGGTATTTTTTTACAATTTATTTTTAGTAACTTTGGTCGGATCAAATTTCCCATTACAATTATGGGAAATGCAATCTGCTTACTAAAAATAAATGATACTTAGGGGTTGGAGTAGAATAACTATAGGTGATACTAACATAATGTGAAAAGGGTGTGAAAACACCCTTTTTCACTTTATTTTAGTCAAAATAATGTTAATAAATATAGCCCTTAATGGTTTACCTGCTTCATTCTTCCTTTCCTTCCTCTATGTGTTCCCCAGATTCTATTTTGATATTTGGAGTTCTGGCCTTTGCTTGCCAATTAAGTGCAGCCAAACAAAGGAAGCAAGATAGAAATAAATTTAGTGTAAGGATATACATGTGCACTGTGTGGCCTTAACTAAACTGAATCTGGAGATGACATTACCCTATCAGGCCAAGCTCCTAAATGATGGTAGTAAAGCCGGGGCCACTTGCTTGTATTTGCCCTCCTTGCTGAAAGTTGCCAGCCAGGCCCTGGTTAGTGTGCCAGGAACATCATTTAATATAATTTATATTGTGTGTGGCTTAAAAAAATTATTTGGTGCTAAAAAGTAAAAACCTTAAATAACGTCAGGCCGTAATACTGTGGCTGAAGTAACATTCAGTAATGGTTAGTAGATCAAGGGCCACCATGCAGTGTGTTGCAGCCAGTGTGTACATTTGTAATTTTTTTTAAAATATATATATATTTTTTGTGATAAATTCAGGTTGTGATACTGTGTCTGTGATACTGTGTTGTTTGTAATAAAAATATATAATATTTTTTGTGATAAATTCAGGCCGTGATACTGTGTCTGTGATATATAACAGTCGATAATGGTCAGTAGGTCAAGGGCCACTGCGCAGTGTGTCGCAGTCAGTGGGCACATTTTTATTGATAAAAGAAATATATATTTTTTTGTGATAAATTCAGGCCATGCTACTGTGTCTGTGATATATTACAGTCAGTAGCCATCAGTAGGTCAAGAACCACCGCTTATACTATCTGCAAAGTGTGTCACAGTTGGTGGGCACGTTTTTTTTTTAAATTTGTGATAAAAAAATGTAGGCATTGATATGGAACACGATGATCAGTCAATACAACAGCAGGAGCAGCAAATACTAGTGCTGCAGCTGCTGCCACCACCAGTCGTTATGATGATACTGCTTCAACGTCATCTTCTAAAGCCGAAGCTCAAGGTTATAGAGGCTTTCAGTCAGGGCATCTAAAAAACAACTTATTTTACAACTACATTGCTAAAGAAAAAACACATTTAATAAAGGGAAAGTTTCAGGCAGAAAAACATAAAAGTGCCAACATGCCACACGCAGTGGCAAGGAAAGGCTCAGGCCTTGTCCTTTATTTCTGAGTGGTGGTTCTGCAACTGCTGTCACTCAGGCATATGCTTCTGCCTCACATGTCGATGCAAGAGCGTCTCACTCTCGAAGAGGTGTAAAAAAATTAAAACCAGAATATCAGTGGTGAAAAAACCACTAAGGCAGTAGAACAAACTGTTTGTTGTTCAGAAACATCACAAAACCCTGAGGAGAGTTTAAGTGTGTCTGTGAGTGCTATGTGTGTGCCTGACCTTTCTGTATTCGTAAAGAAGCCTCCTTCCATTTCTGCACCCTCTGCCAATTTGAGCATGAGCAGCATAAGTCAAGAAGTTGCTTACCTAGACATTGATGATGTTGATGAGGGCATAAGATGAAAAAAAACACCTCTTATGTGTGAAATTACTGTCACCCTAATCCAGACAACAATTGTATTGCCACATATGTAATTTGCAGCGCGTGCATGAAAATTTTTTTGCAAAATCAGAAACTTATGCTAAAAAAGTAACAATGAGCAGTCCAGCATCAGCTAGCTTCCTTCTCTCTGCTAGAACCAAGCACCTGCAATCTCCCCCACCTATACCTTCATCATCAATATCCTCAATCATGATCGGAAGTAGTACTGCATCCAATTTGATAAGGCTAACTGAGTCCTCCCCTATCCAGGATTCCTCAGAAGAATCCTTGAGTGCTATGCCTGCTGCTGGGGTTGTATCTTCATCCCAGAAGGGGACCAAGAAGACTACTACTACTACTGTAGTTGTTTAAATAAACTGTTGACTGTAATCCTTTGATAGAGGAAACAAGTATGACAGCTGTCACCCAATTGCACAGCGGATCACTGATGCCATAACAGCTATGCTGGTATTAAAGCTGCATCCAATATCTGCCATTAATGCAGTGGGTTTTAGACAGTTAATTGAATCCTATGTCCCCACTAGCAAATCCCATCTAGATTCCACTTTGCTATAAAAACAGTTCCCCACCTGTACATGGATGTTAAAAAACTTAATTGCCAGCTCATTCAGAGGCAGGCTATCTTCTGTATCAAAAATTTTTTGGGACACTTTCGACAATGAGCAGCTGCATGTAGAATATTGCAGTATCTGCAAGAACAGTTTAATTTGCCCTGCCACTAGTTGAAGCAAGCGGTAGTAATATGGTGGAATTCCACCCTTTATATGCTGCGGCTGCCAGATAAAAACCCAGCTTTCCTAAGAAACCCACTGGTGATGCAGATGAGTCAACACAATATTTTGACATCTGGTCTGGTCTAAAAGAACTGCCTAAAATTAGTGACACCTCTACTGCGACTCCATCTGATAGGGTTACCATTCAAAGAATGGTTGAGGATTATTTTAATGATAGCACCCAAATAGGCATGTCAGGCAATACCTTTGACTACTGGCAGGAAAAAAGGCAATTTTGAGGCCACTGCACAAACTGGTTTTGCTTTACTTAAGCTGCCCACCCTCCAGTGTGTACTCAGAAAAGTTTTCAGCACAGCCAGGAACCTTGTGAGCGATTGGCGTAGGAGGCTACTTCCTCAAAATTTTGAAAAGATGATGCTCATTAAAAAGAAAAAGAAAAAACAAGGTAAACCTTTACCGGCAATTATGTCAAAGTCCAGAGGCACTTGTAATGGTGAATTCTAGCGGAGACAAATTAATATTATGTGAAGATGATGTACACAGTGATGAGGGTGAGGATGATAATGGCGACAACATCTTGCCTCTGTAGAGCCAGTTTGTACATAGAGGTCATTGCCAAAAATGTCATCTGCCCATTGGTAGCTTGTTTTTGGGGACCCAAAGAAACTAATCACTTCAGCCACAAATGGCAGTCCCTGTCACTATAGTGATTGGTTTGTTAAACTGTCCGTGTCTTAATATACAAAATAAGGGTGGGTGGGAGGGCCCAAGGACAATTCTATCATGCACCTCTTTTCTTTGCCTTATGTGCTGTTTGGGGCATTGCTGACTGTTTTTTTACATAGACAGCTTTTTTTTTATAGTTTATTAAATTGCCATCATTTCTGCCACTGCAGTTCCACTCTGTTTCCTAGATGTGCCATGTTGGAAATTGAACTGCCACAGCCACTGATATCTTCGACATGCAGTTGCTGAATGCTGTAAATCTCCAGATTTTTTTATGGCCACTGACAATATCACCTGCATGCCTCTTTGATTTCATTTTTTTTTTATTCTGAACCATCATTTAGCTCCAATGGGACAGGGACTGATGTGAATGGGAATTGTCTGTGTAAACCACTCCCCTCCTCTCACAAATTTGCTTCAGAACCCAAAAATGTTATTACATTTACAAACTAATCAATTCTTCCTTCCTTTCCCTGTCTTCAACTGCATACATACTCCTTCTCCTTTGGGCCTCTGATCTAGTTCTTGATTAATGAAAACATTCTTGTTTCCAATGTGGGGTTGTATAGTGTGTTAAACTGCCATCTTGTCTGCCACTGGAGTGTCACTGTTTTCTAGATGTGCCATGTTGGAGGTTGAACTACCACGTGTTTGTGCCGCCCACTGCTGTCACTTAGCTTAGTCAGCCAGCTAGCTCGGTGCAACCTTTTGGCATAAACTGGATGGGAACAATATTGTGAGCTGTGAAGTGGTCAAAATTGATTGGAAATGACTGGAAATTAATGTTATTGAGGTTGATAATACTGCAGGAACAAAAACGGGCCCTAATTATGTGATTTTATCTATTTCTATAATTTAAAAAAAAAAAATACAGATCCAAAGCCAAAACACGTGAGGGCAGTTTTGGCAAAACCAAAACCCGACGATGAATTAGAACCAAAACCAAAACACGAGGGTCGGCGCACGTTTCTAGTTTTATCACTATTCCAAGTGAAAAACTAGTAATCCCCTGACCTGAGCTACTCATAGTAGAGTAAGTTATGTAAATGCCGCCCTCTTTACCTTAAAAAATTAGAAAGTCAAAGAGATCACAATAATGTCAAGGCTGGTCGATGTACTGTTTAATGTACAGTAGAAGTGGCTATTGTTATCTTTCCATTACTGCTTTTTCCGCATTCCCTTAGGTCTGTCCCTGGCATGTGCAAAAATACAAAAATAAAAAGGTCCCTATTAAGATGCATCAATTGGTTAACATTCTAAAATAAACAAAGGAGCTTCAGGATTTATCTGACATTTATATTTTAATGTCAAGTTTAATTTCTTTTGTGTTTTATTATTTTGCTCTATTCAAATTAAAATATTATAGTTAAGTGTTTTTTATGTTAATTGCACTGTGACAAGATTGACATTTTGTGATGATTTTATTAGTAGCTCTTGCATGTTATAGCTGTACATAGTGTGTGTTTTTATTTTTGGTAATGCATTAACAAACAAGTTAAAAGTTTACATTCATTAAATAGACATTGGAAATGTTGGAAACAAAATAAATATTTAAAGAAGAATTACATGCCATCATTATTGTTTTTGAAATAGCATGTGAAATTCACAAACATGCACCCCCATAGCCTATATACTACATTGTGATGTAATGCATCCAAGTGTACCAGTTTTCACAGGGAGAGCATATATATATATCTATATATAAATATATATATATATATACATATATGTATATATATATATATACTGTATATATATATAACAAGTCCCTTTGGGTGGCACTCCAAAAATTCAAACAGTGTTGCAGGTGCCCTCCAGGGAAAGCCATGTATAGGCCTCATACATACAGTCCCAGTCGGCGGCACTCTGAATTAATACAAGCAACACAGGTATAACGTGAAAAGATCACCGACGTTTCAGAGCCTCTTTATTGCTCCTTCATCAAGGTAAGAACAAGACAAATGCACATAAAGCACACATTTATACTTACACATCGATGTGCAGGGTCCGCGTCATACTGCGTCCCAGGCTGGGGTGCATGTCGATGACATCATCACACCAAGCCCTCATCTCGGCGCATAGACAGCGTCAGATCCGGGATAGTGGAACCGCCCATCGTCAGCATCACCGTTGCCTCGGCAACCAACAGACGCCGGACTGAAAATGCACACAATGATAATTAAAAGACAAGTGTACAAACATGACAAACCCCGATCCCACACATTAAACATTTTATCAAGAAGCTTAGTTCTAATCACTCCTAAGAATGTTATAGATTATTAAACACAAGACAATATAGCACATCAAACCCGTTAGTTATACATCCAGAACACATATAATTGGCCACAATAATCAGACCCTATTAACAATCTATGGTAGAATAAATAAAGTTAACATCTATAATCACATGATAGTAAAATCCCATCAATTGAATGGGATCAACTATCATGTCAGGACTAAATGCAGGGATATATTATAATGCAACTACCCAAAATGAAAAGAGAACATCAAGGCTCTACACATAATATGCAGCACTCAAGTGCCAATATACGCACTAAATCACAGAAAACAGTTGAGGCCCAAATTCTTATTAAGGCCCCGCGGTGCCACAGACTGTAACCTAAATATCCAAGCAGATTCACATTTTAATAAGCTTCGGGATCTATCCCCACCACGTATGGAATCAGGTACATGATCGATGATCATGTACCGCAAAGATGCCAAATTATGTCCCCTGGCAGAGAAATGTCATGCAACCGGTTGCTCTCTGTGCCCAGATGAAATGGCAGCCTGAATGGCCAACCGATGCAGCGCCATGCGTTCCCTCAATGTCCTATCGGTCTTGCCGACATACATGAGTCCGCATGGACAAGTAATAACATAGATAATGAATTTTGTGGTGCATGTCACACGGTGTCTTATTTTAAATTTACGCCCACTGTATGGATGGCAGAAACTGTCCCCCACAGTCAGGGACCGACATGTCATAAATCCAAGACATTTAAAACACCCGAGTTTCGGGCGTAAGAAACTCTTACTGCCAGTAGCATTCAAATTGCTAACATCAGGTTTCACAATCCAATTTCTTAGGTTGTGTCCCCTGGTGTAGCAAGGCATAATCATGGTGTCATGCAAATTCAAATCTGGGTCTGTGCCCACAATCGGCCACAATCTCCTAGCGGAGTTCTTAACCAGATTACTGAAATTATGAAAATGATTTACCCAAGGTAACTTTTGTTTGGTATTTTTAATTACCTTATTTTGTTTCAGCAAGTCTCCCCTAGGTATTGTTAATGCCTTATTTGTAGCCTGTTCTAATAATCCCATAGGGTATCCTCTGTTTAGAAATTTGTTAATCATTTTATTGATTTCAACAAGTGCAATATTTTCATCACTACATATCCTTCTAGCTCTAATAAATTGTGAGTATGGCAAACCATACTTAAGTGAACTTGGGTGGCAACTACCAAAATGCAGCAAGGTGTTCCTATCAGTCGGCTTGCTGAACAATTTAGTGGTCAATCTCCCATCTTCCAATTGCAAATTCACATCCAAATAATTAACACCATTGGCATCAATGTTGAATGTGAATTTTATAGGATTGTCCGATCTATTATGGGCATCCATGAACAATCTAAAAGCTGCCTCTGAGCCCGTCCAGATAAGAAATATGTCGTCTATGTATCTGGCGTAATAAAAATTATCACCAGACACACAGGCATTTTGAAAGAAAATGTCCTGTTCAGCCTCAAACATGTAAGCATTAGCATAGGATGGGGCCACATTTTACCCCATCACTACGCCAATGAGCTGCAAATAAATCCTGTTGTAATACATAAAGAAGTTTCTAGTAAGGATCATCTCCAACAAATCAATCACAAGGTCAACATCAAGACCACAATAAACAGTACTGTTACCTATCAATTTTCTGACAGGTCTGAGACCCTCTACATTAGGAATCACTGTATAGAGGCTGCTTATATCAATGCTACACAGGAAATTCCCCTGTGGAATGGGAGGTAACCTATGTACTTCATTAAGAAAGGTAGTTGTATCTAATAAAAACCTTGGATGTTCCTGGACACAAGGTTGATATATATCATCCAAAAATACAGAAACCACCTGGAACAAAGACCCCCTGGCAGATATAATGGGTCTGCCAGGGGGATTGTCCAGGTGTTTGTGTATTTTGGGTAGAGTGTACAATAAAGCCATGGTAGGATGCTTAGGAATCAATGCCTCACAGAGTTTATCAGAAATTAACCCTTCTGTGACAGCAGAGTCCAACATCTCACTCAGTTGTTTACAGAACAATTCTGTCTGATCATTATTAAGCAATTTATAAACTGTAGAATCTGTAAGTTGTCTATCAATCTCACTCATATAATCAGATAAGTTTTGAACCACAATGGCCCCGCCCTTATCTGCAGGGCGAAATACCACATCCCGTTATTCCGAGAGATCTCGCAAGGCTCTCCATTCACCAGAGGATAGATTACTTGGAGGATGATCATTAGATGCAGTCTTGGTAATTGATATCACCTCTTGATCCAGAATCCTGATATAAGTCTTAATAGCAGCATTGTTGGATATAGGGTCAAATTGAGATCTCGGTTGTAATTTCCGTAAGGTTGTGGGTAATATATCAGTTAAAGGAGCAGATGGTTGCAAATTGCTTTTATTGCCCCTATAATACTCATGTAATTTCAGCTGCCTAGTAAGATGATACTTTTCTATTTCCCACTTCATGGGATCGAATCTCGTCATAGGAATGTAAGATAATCCACGGCTGAGAACCCTCTCCTCAAAAGCTGAAAGTGTGCGGGATGAGATGTTAATCACTGTCGTCTCTGTAATATCGGTGGCCTCCCCACTCTCCTTTGGCCTCGACCTCGTGTATTGCCCACCCCTACGGGTATATCTCCTTGTTCTCTTAGGGGGGGCTCCATATCGGTTGCTCTCCCTAAAGGAATCCTACGATTACTACTACTTGCACCACCTCTGCCACCATCTGAGTCACTGGTGTTATATTGTGAACCATCAGAACTATCATATGGTTTATGAAATCCATGCCTATCCACACGGCGTGTTTCACTACGTCCATTATTGACCCAGTTATAGACTCTGTTCTGTTCATAATCCAGAGATACTTTAGCCATTTGGGACTTTTTGAACTGGATCAGTTCATGTTTATAAGTGGCTACTTTTTTGGCAAGCTTCTCCAACCATGGTGTAGTAGTGTCAGCTTCAAATGTAGGTTTGTGTTCTTGTTCAAATTTGGATATTTTCTCTTTAACTGCCACCAACTCACGTGTCGCTTCCTCGATGTACACTTGTCTTTTAATTATCATTGTGTGCATTTTCAGTCCGGCGTCTGTTGGTTGCCATGGCAACGGTGATGTTGACGATGGGCGGTTCCACTATCCTGGATCTGACGCTGTCTATGCGCCTAGATGAGGGCTTGGTGTGATGATGTCATCGACATGCACCCCGGCCTGGGACGCAGCATGACGCGGACCCTGCACATCGATGTGTAAGTATAAATGTGTGTTTTATGTGCATTTGTCTTGTTCTTACCTTGATGAAGGAGCAATAAAGAGGCTCCGAAACATTGGTGATCTTTTCACGTTATACCTGTGTTGCTTGCATTAATTCAGAGTGCCGCCGACTGAGACTGTATTTATATATATATATATATATATATATATGTGTGTGTGTGTCAAGATCTAAATGCAAGCTAGGTGCACTCATACTGTACAGTACGAGCTGTATTGCATACAGTTGCAAAAATTAGATTTTGATTTGTATAATTATATATTTAAGAAAGATTCATAAATGGCACAGTGTGACTTTATAGGGCTGTTGCCTAGTTGGCAGGTGGCCAAAAACCATATCTTTGCAATTACTCAGGAGGTGCCAGTAATTTACTCACTCAAAAGTGAATTTACAGATATACAAATACCATGTATTAAAATAATATGACATACAAATTACACGTTATGCTGTGATATAATTCCTCTTACCCTCTTCACTTATTTAAGTCACAGATGAGGCTCTAGTCGAGTAATTGTTAAATTAATGAAGGGGTGGCTATAAAGTGATACCAGACAGGGCTTTGAAGTGACAGCCGCACCTGTGATTTGGAAAAGTAGGTACATCACCATACAGTACATCACCATTTTCCTGCTGCAATGCCCAAATGTGGAATGTTGCCATGCATGACTGACATACAGTATAAGCATTACACATCAAGAAATGCATTCTGCATCAGCATTTTTGTATTCCCTTAATTTATTCTTATTTTTTTCTTAAACCATCTTCAATTGCACTTAGCAATTTGGCCATTTGGTGGCAGTGTTCAAGATTGTACGATTTTCTTTAATGTTCTCTCTGCAGGTAAATAATATGAAGCGTTCCTAATTATCACAAATATGCAGAACTATAAGTATATACTGTGTTTATAGAATTACTTATATGTGTCAGTGTTATTGAATATTAAAATCTTGGGACCCTGGAGAGGTAATTATAATGTATGGGTGCAGGGTGTGCGGTGTGGGCCCCCCTGGACCCAGGTGCCTGTGTGCACCAGACACACTGCTCTCATTATAGATACACCCATATACTAATGTAATTGGTGTGCTAAGCCAATTAGTGATCTACTTTTGATGCAGGACAGCACCATATGTAAGAAGTATTTGTTACATACTGCACAATCCACCTCTGATGTGGGAGGGAGTGGTACATACACTGCATAGAAATGATTCATTCCATTACTATGCATGCAATACATGTAATACAGTAAACCTTATGTACATTTATCCCTCCAGCACAATAAGCATTATGGTTTTTCAAGCAGTACTTCATCTTGCACAGTACTTTCAGCAGATCTTAAATGCATTCAGTTCCATTTTTACTTTTTACTCCATCAGCCCCAAATTCTTTATGGTTGCAATATACATTATTCTCATGTCCACTTTACATGAACACCTCCGGGATACGTTTAAGACACCGGCAGTCGCAATCCCGACCGCCGTCATCTAGAATCCTTAATCCCGGCTAGGGTTAAATGACAGGCGTCTATAATCCAGACGCCTGTCATTTTCCCGACGCCGGCACACCCGATCTAAGGATGCCGGGCTTTAGGGCAAGGCACCGCCTTGGGAGGTAGGATTTAGGGCTAGGCACCCCCTTGGGAGGTAGGGTTAGGCTAGGGGGAGGGAGGGTTAGGGTTAGGCACCCCCTCCTGGGTCTTAGGGTTTGGCACCCCCTGGGATTTAGGTTTAGGCAGCGGGGAAGGGGGGGTTAGGGTTAGGCACTTGGGGGGAGGTTAGGGTTAGGGGGTTAGAATAGAGTAGTTTATACTTACCTTTAGATGATTGGGATTTCCAGCATTGTTGGTCTTCCGCTGCTGGGCTCTGCTGTTTTGTCGTGCTGCCTCAGCCAGGATTCGAACTGCCGGTCATGCGGCAGCCAGCATTCCATACCGAATGCACACCTCCAGCAGTATTATGCATAATGGGTCTGATTCAGCAGTTGACGGAGTGCTATTGCAGCTACTTACTTGGTAGTAACTGCGACAGGCAGCTCTAATATGGTAATGCAGCAGGAGGCGTCATGCATCAGGATTCTGTATCCAAAAATTAGCAGTTTCCTCTGCTGAATCAGGCCCAATGTCACAACAGTTCAGTGAATACACAATATCGTCTACAGAGGATCCCAGATCCGAAGTTACTTGAACCTTTTCTCAACTAATATGGGAGACTCCTAATGTGTGGTTGCAACAACCCCATTCACTTTGGGAGGACATCTCATGGGATTATCAAACATGGATACTACACATAACATAGGGGGAGATGCACTAAGCCTTGGAGAGTGATAAAGTGGAGAGAAATAAAGTACCAACTAATCAGCTGCTAACTGTCAGTTTACAGGTTGTGTTTAAAAATGACAGGAGCTGATTGGTTGGTACTTTATTACTTTCCAATTTACCATTCTCCAAGGCTTAGTGCATTTCCATATCATACTTACCTACTTTAATTAACTCCTCTCTGGGAGAAGCCTGAAGAGGAGATGTACCTGACATCGTCAGGGAGGAGGGGCCAGGATATCCACATAATTAGGCCCTGTCCCATCACAGCGAAAAACAGCGATTTGCATGTCCTCAAGGAGGGGGTGGGGTTAAACTATGCAGTTCACCTCATTTTGGCCCTGCCCCTCCATACGGACCCACAAATTCCCCATATAATCTCCAAATCTTGGTAGGCAAGTATGGTAGAACTAGACTCTACCACTCATATCTCAATCTCCAAGAACAGCTTAGAAGAAGATAACCTTGTATGAGATACTAGCCCGTTATTAAATAGGGATAGCCATACAGAATATGGGTGAACAAACAGATACCCTGAATACAGAGGACACAAAATGGGGGGAGATTTTAGAGCAAGAAGCAGGTGGCCCTGCATAATAAGCAACACACAAAAAAGAAATCTGGACACACTAGAAGGGGAGTCAGAGGAGGAAGAAGGATCAATAAAGACACCAAAATTACACAACAAGATGCCACTATCAGTGGCATCATCAATTTAAGTAACACTACACTGACTAGAACCCAAGAGAGAATTTGAAATAAAGGATTAAAATTTGCCCCTGTAGCTAAGATTAATAAGCTCCAAGTATATTTGGACACACATAAGTTTATCAAGAAACTGACTTTGGCCAAGTATTATCATGACCAACCGAACATTAGGACTATGGAGGAACAGAAACACAAACACACCAACTTACGACCAAAATCCAATTTTTACCCCCAACATCTTATGGGACACCTTATAGATACATTCGAGAAATTGGTCACAAGGGATATTCTGTAGATAGAATTCAGGATAGGAAAATAGGGAGGATCATGAACATTACCAGGGCAGAAAGACAAGCATTGAAATAACTGAGTGACAACAAACAATTGACAATAAAACCGGCAGACAAAGGAAGGAGTATTGTCCTACTGAATACCACAGATTTCAATGCAGAATCCCATAGGATACTGGGGGACATTACAACCTATGAATGCTTGACAAATGATCCAATACAACAATATCACAAAACCCTAAATATACTACTACAAGAAGGGTTAGAAAAGGGAATCATAACAAAGAAAGCACAAATACCTAGATAATAAACACCCAATTACTCCTGTATTTTACTACCTACCTAAAGTACACAAGGTAACCACCTGGATGCCCGATAATATCGGGGATAGACTCAATACCCTCCAACTTGTCTAGGTACATTGACACCTTATTACAACCACTTGATAAAGATCAGAAGTCACATATAAAAGACACGACAGATATACTCAGAACAACAACGAACATCCAATTGAAGGAAGACCTGTAGCTGTGTACAGCTGACGTTATGTCATAGACCATGAACTCTGGATAGAAGCAATACACCACTATCTTACCAAAGATGACACAATGCAACAAGAGTAAATTGAATTTATCCTACAGGCCATGAGATACATACTAAAACACAATTACTTTTGGTTCAGGGAACATTTTTCTCGCCAAGTGATAGGGACTGCAATGGGGACTAGATTTTCGCCGAGCTATGCGAATCTCTTCATGAGCCTATAGGAAGACACTAACATCTGGTCTGGGCATGGCTACAGTGCAAATCTAGACCTCTGGAGGAGGTTTATAGATGATGTCCTGTTCATATGGAAGGGGGATGAACAAACACTTATAGAATTCCTAGACCACATCAATAGGAATGATCGTCAATTATTGACTAGAGAAATGGAGCCGGCCTGTCGGGACAGCAGATGTGCCTGCAGTAGCCACTACAAAGAAGGAAGGAGTTGAGCGTCCACCCCGCACTGTAGTGTGGTGCAGCGTAACTGGGTGCAGGGGAGAGGGCAGGCACTGAAGGCAACCAGGGCCATGTGGCAGGTGCATCCCCTGCACCTACTGTAGCTATACCCATGGCCATGCAGCCTGACTTCCGTGCTTGTTTAAGGCATGTGATGGACAAGGGATGCCTATTTCAAATTAATCTGTTACACCGAGAATGGGGTCGGTGCAAGTATCAATACTAGGGGGTAAATTTACTAAAGTGAGAATTTTTAGAAGTGAGTTTTAAAAGAGATTTTGCCCATAGCAACCAATCAGATTCTACTTAACATTTAACTAGCATCTTCTAGAAGATAATAGCTAGAATCTGATTGGTTGCTATGGGCAACATCTCTTCTAAAACTCACTTCTAAAAACTCTCACTTTAGTTAATTTACCCCTAATGATGATGACAAGGGGAGAGAAAAACAGTGGGTTGTGCAATGCATAAAGGAAAAAGTTAAAGCAAGTAGGCAATGCTGCACTCTTATTTACAGCTATGCAACAAATGCAGTGGCACATGAGTGTACAGCAGTCCAGGCTACTAATGGTCACAGAAGCAACCCACATACTGTAGTTTTTCTCTTCCTACAGTACATGAACAATGAGTGCCTAAGCTTTATCTATGAGGCTATACAGTAGACATGTGACATTTGTTGCTGACTGGAATCTTTATTTTCATTATAACTTCAGCATTGCCTGAATCGCTTCATGCAGCAATCATGATTTGGTTGTGAAATCATTTTCTATATAAAGCTGACATATATAGTTTCAGAAAAATTATTTTCAAAATCACTTTCTTGCAGTAATTCTTTTTTAACACAAGATGCCAGTATAGGACTGAAGATGAAATATATATTCACTATGTGACTGTAAATGGAAACCGTGTAAGAGCCATAAGGAGAACATATATATAATACAAAATATTTTAGATAAATGCTATTTAAGTAAAAACAGAAGAAAAATATGTTTAAAACTTCTTTGTGCATGGGATGACAATCAGTGATTTTCAAAATATCATGCAAGGCAAAGTATAGATTTCACTTCCTAATACTGCTTTACTAAGCTTTGTCTCCAGGATGAGAAATAAATGAATAGTATATCCAAGACAATAGAAAATTCCCTGAGGTAGCATTATAGTGTTTTACCCATACTACTGTATTACTGTTTAATACCTCTATTACATTCAAAAACTTTTTGTGGCAAAAACGTTTAACAAACATAGGCTGTAATGTGTGCAATTCTGTTCTACTTTGCTGTTTCTAGTTGTAAAAACAAAGTATCAGAACACACAGACACATTTCAATGTAAGTCAATTGGAAAGATTTTCCCACACTATGGGGTATATTTACTAAAGTGAGAGTTTTTAGAAGTGGAGATGTTGCCCATAGCAACCAATCAGATTCTAGCTGCTATCTTCTAGAAGGTTCTAGCTAAATGTTAAGTAGAATCTGATTGGTTGCTATGGGCAACATCTCCACTTCTAAAAACTCTCACTTTAGTAAATATACCCCTATGCTCTCAAATTCCACATTCCATGCATTTTTTAATCTACTGGTATATGTGACCTATTGACATTGCACAAGTGTCTCTCTCTCTCTGGCCCTCCTCACCCTGCTACAAACTGTATGCACCAGGTGGGTACACATTTCACCTAACATGCAGCATACACCCAGCCGGTAGTATGTGTCCTAGTGCTAAATAGGGCTTGGTGAATATGATAAAAAGTATGTCTGCGCTGGTGGGCACCTTGGGTCCAACATAAACATGCGCACCAGTGTGATGACATAGGGGTAAATTTACTAAGAATTGTGTCTGGTCTGAGTTTAAACACTCACAGCATCGCTGAATCTCGGGAGACTTTTGCCTGTTGAAACTCACAAATTTACCAAGAATCGTGATTTGCTGAATCGAGTTTTTAGATGGTGTGCGATAGTGTTTATCCCCGAGTTTCCTGAGTCTGACTGCAGCCAAACTCACCCGAACATGCAGCCTGCACATATGAGTGAGATACGTGCAAGCTGCTTGTGTGGGGAAAATAAATAAATAAAGCATACATTTTTTTTTTTTCAATTATGCAGTGTCCCCCCCCAAAAAAAAAACATAACCAGCCCCAGACTCTGAGGCAGTCCTGGTTTTAAAAATACAGGGGGGGGAAACGTGCAGGGTTCCCCCGTATTTTAGGAACCAGCACTGGGCTCCCTGAGCCTTTCCTGGTTTTAAAGATAGGGGAAAAAATGCATGGGTTCCCCCTATTTTTAAAACTAGCACCGAACTCAAACTTAGCCGGGGTCTAATGCTACAGATAGCGGACCATTTCACCAGGCCACCCCGGCCAAAGCATTAACACTCCAAGCTAGTCAGCCCAAGCTGGGGATCTCAGGGGAGGTGTGGACCTCCTCAATGAAAGGGACCCTCCTTTTTCGAAGCACCCTAGGCTTAGGCTGAAGCCCTGGGCTTTTCTCTGCACCCCTGGCTGGTGGGTGCAGGGGTAATAGTGTAAAAAAATTATTGATGAATTGTTTTACAGTGGAACTACAAGTGCCCAAGGCGGCCGACACCCGTACCCCCACTGTAATAAAAAAAAAAAAAAGGTAAAAAAAACAGTACACATACCGTTGAATTTCTACTAGAGAAGAGGACAGAGCATCTGGAAGAAGGTAAGTATGTGTGAATGTGTTTTGTATGTAATAAAATTTTACTGTCAACTGTGTGTGTACTTTTTTTTACTATTTCTTTTACAGTGGGGGTATGGGTGCCAGCCTCCTGCTAGCACTTGTAGTTCCACAAGTGCCAAAGGGCAGGCACACTGGCACTTGTAGTTTCACTGTAAAAACAATAATATCAATCTATTTTTCACACTATTACCCCTGCACCCACCGGCCAGAAGTGAAGGGAAGAGCCCCGGGCTTCAACCTAAGCCTGGGGTGCTCGGGAATGAGGATATCCCTTTATTTACATCCCCTGAGATCCCCAGCTTGGGCTGACTAGCTTGGGGTGTTAATGCTTTGGCCAGGGAGACCCAGTGAAATGGTCCCCTGGCTTCGGCATTACACTCCAGCTAGGTTTGAGTACAATGCTGGTTTTTAAAATAGGGGGAATACCATGCCATTTTTCCCCCCTATTTTTACAATCAGGACCGGCTCAGGGAGCCCAGTGCTGGTTCATAAATTACAGGGGAGCCCTGCATGTTTTTCCCCTGTATTTTTAGAACTACAGTAGAACTGGCTCAGGAGCCTATTCTTTGGGGGAGAACCCTACGTTAATTTTTTTTTAACATTAAACTTTTTGAGAGTAATTACAGGCAGAAGCATATACAGATCACGCTGATCTGTGTATGTTTCTGCCAAACACGCAGCTCAGGTTATTATTTTAAACTTTTATTTGGGTCCGAGTTTGCTAAAATTACACCCGTGATTATAATCATGATTCTTAATAAATTCCCAAGTTGTACTCCCGGATATGAAAAGTACCTGCGAGTTTGGCCAATGGGGTATTTATTTCTATTTGTGTTTTCACCAGAGTTTTGCAGGGAGTTTCATGATTTTTCACCCGTGTTTGCCTTTAGTAAATTTGCGAGATGTAAAAAATGTCCAAACACACCTGAGAATGCAATCTCGACCTCACACGAGTCTTAGTAAATTTACCCCATAATGTACATTAGTCTTCAGTTTTTTTAAATAGATAGTTGGAAATGGTAAATGAGTTCTGCTGTGTAGCCTGGTTGGGGTATAATAATAATGGAGAAGTCTGGGAGGATAAAAATTAGTAAGGGAACTCTGGACAGTACAAAACGTGACACGGGGAGTTCTGCAAATGCAGAATGTTGCACTATCAAAAGAGAAAAATTTAATTGTGCTAAGTGTCAATATAGGAAATTGGAATTATATATCTTATTTGTGTCATAAGATACAAGGAGGCTTCTAATTTAAGTAAAATAAAATTTTATTTATAACAACCACTTAACACTATAGTACTGAAAATGTAGCTAATCTCTACTATGTACACTTTTTTTTTACAATTTATTATTCTGCACTGAGGGAAATGCTGCAGTTCATAGTTTTTAAAAGCACATACTGTACTGTAAAAATCTAAATATAAAATTATGAAAATAGATATTTGTATTTTATACCTTAGTGACCAGATCAGGCTTTGGAATTTGTCAGACAAATCATAAGTATGTTTTTTTCTGCCTCTCTGCTATAGTAAATGTCTGGAAAAATAAAGTAGATTACGATGTAGAGATACATACTGGGAAAGGGACTTTCCCCCCTCCTCTCGGTAATGTTTAACACGTACTGTAGTGATGTATATATTGCTGTAATGAAGGCAAGTCCAGTCACAAACCTTATCCTATAACAGGAGCTTGGAACATATACGCTTATTATTATTCATAGTCATGCTGAGCGGGATCTAGTTATGCATATTAAAATTTCTTGGTTTCTGAAATAGCTTGCAGTCACTCCTATTAATGCAAAATATATTTGACATGTATATTTGTTCTTATCCAGACTAAGATGTGCATTTAAACTTGATGGTGGGATGATTTTTATGAGCATTATGTTAAAAAAAATTCAACCCAAATAAAATTATAGATTACAAATAAAAATTGACTTATACCTGTATTAGTTTTAGGATTTTTTTAATGCTTAATTAGGGAGAAAATATGATTCACATTAGAACTAATAATGAAAGAATATGTCTTCTTTTGCTACTGTATGTGCATAATGGTAACTCTATCAATAATTAATATATACCTACCTACACACATTGATCATACAGACATTAAAAAGGTTTTTGTGACTGCTGTGTGTTATTTAGACCCCCTATTCTCCCTTTTAGATCACAGGCTCATTCCCAGTAAATGGTTTCACTTAGAAAACATGACACAAATATGAACACATTTCGTATCACAGAGTTTTTGTGTCTCCAAGACATTACATTTGTGCATTATAGTGTACATATAGTTTTATATTCTCTATATTTCAGGAGTGATTTAAAAATAGACCATCAAAAATATCCGCCTCCATACTGCCCCAAAGGAAACATTTGGTGCTTATAGACAAATTTGTACATATATTTTTTTTTTTTAAACTTAGCTTCAATTATTTGTTCATTTTCAGAATTTAGTGAACTGTCTCAAGTTCTGGAGTTTTGAATAAATACAGGGAACAGAATGCAGCAAATGTTTCTCTACACATCATCGGTAGAAATATGACATCCTACTGAGACTGTTTTAATGAGTTTCCAGCCCTGTGCATTTTAGTTCCTGATGTTCCACACATGGTGACATATGTATAATGTGCATTAAGTGCTTCTGAATACGCTATAGTGCTAATCTGGAGGCTCTTGGAGTACTTCTTGATATGCCAGCTTTCACTTTAAAAACACATGAATACAAGACCCAATATTGGGAAGCTCATTGTTTAGAATTAGGAGCACTGTAAAGTGGTAGGTGGCTTATTATATATTTGCAAGACTTCTGCAGTTCATGTATAAATAGGATTGCATTTTTTCTAGTAGTTCACAACAGTGTGTACAGAATTTTTCTTGGTATATGTTTTTTTTTCTCTGTTCTAGCACCTGTAAATTAGTTGAGCAACTTATAATTTGTATATCATTTGTACTTTGGCACTTTTGCCCATTTTTTCTGTATTTGTGAACATGTAATAAATGTATAGAAATTTTTATATGAGAAAATGTATCATAAATTCTAAGGATACTAGAGGCCAGATTCAATCAGCCACAGGTTGAGCCATGTGGTCTGTTCCTACAGGTATAGTGCCCAAAGCTATTCAATTACAAACCCTTGGTCAAACTGCGAGCAGCTCAGAGGCAACAGTTAAGGCTTATTTCTACTTGTGCCCTCTGGAGATGTGAGCAGAAATGACCATTAACTGCTGCCTTTGGGTTACTCGTGGTTTCATTGTGGGTCTGTAATTGAATGGCTCTAGGTACTATATCTACGGGAAAATACCATGTGACTTACCTATGACTGATTGAATTTGCCACTAGATGTCACAGAGGAGTTCTAAAACAATCTAAAAATTAAATGTTCAGGTTGATTTCTTATATTCAAGTAATGGAACTAAGATTTGCCTTCTGTTTCTCATAATAATTTATTATTTCTTAGACATAAACCACAAAGCATCATAACGTCACTGTTTGATGCTAGCAGTGCACTCTTACTTGCAGCTTTCTGGATACTCGGAATAGTGTCAGTTGATTGTAAGTTCAGGATGTGAGTAATGATTCTACAAAAATGATTTACAAAATGCCCATTTATATTTTATTGTTATGACTACTACTACTACTACTACTACTACTACTACTACTACTTCTACAACTGGTATTTATTACTTAACTATTTAGTTTTTGTTTAAGTACTCTTTTCAAAAAACTTTATTGCTAAATTTTCAAAAATATTAGGTAAGGGAGGACAGAAAGGAAAACAGAGAGGGGAGAAGCAGCATATAAGACAAAATCATTTCAGTAACAAATATAACAAAAAGTACAATTATCCAAAAATAGAGAGGCCCAGACAGAAAATGGAGAGGAAACTCCATAATGATCCAGCCAGGGGGTTCAGATTGCAGAAAATTTGTATGTTGAATTAGAGACTACAAAGAAGATATACTCCATTTTATAAGTACACCATATGGTCTCAACAGAGCCTAAGTGGGAGGAGCAATTTAGTTTCCAAGCAGAGGAAATATTACAATGAGTTGCATTCAAAGTATGCCAAATTAGATACTGAGTATGCTGGGGAATACAATATAAATAGTGGAGCGCTCAAACTGACACAGTTGGTGAGTCTATTTTGCTCTTTTACCAAACACATTAGCTGGCTACCAATGCTCTCCACTACTTACTGATGTGCAGGCCTGACTGAAAGAATGGAGTTTGCCTGTGTTCCTCTCTGTTGGAACACATAATCCCATCTGCCGACACTAGGAGACAGTAAAGACTACCAGCTACCAGCGGTGATCTGCCAGTGGGGCCATGTTACCCACGAGTGCCAGGAGTTAAGGACACCATCACAGCCACGGCTTGTGTTACACATGAAGTGCTTTACTTCGAACCAACCTGCCTATTGGAAAAGATTTCATCTCCTCTTGGACAGGTATATTTTTTAATGGAACCAGCATTCTAGGAGTGTTTCTACTAATAACCGGCTCATTATTGAGACATTACTATTGTCCTAGAGCCAAGTAACATTCATTATTTACCATAAGGAACTTCTTTATTATAAACAGATTTCAAGAGAGTATTACCATCCTCTTTTTACTAATGATTGTGCATATACGTTGCCACTGATTGCTACATTGGTTCATTTCCTATTAGTTGAGCCCTATGTTGATTATATGCATATAGAGAATATGATATCTGTTCATATAGCATATAGTATCTTCAGATTTTATTTAGGACAGAGATTGGATCTTTTTGGACTATGGGCCTGATTCAGAGACGGACGCTCTGACCAGAGAGCTCGCTCTGAATCAGGGCCCACCACCCACAGCATATACGAGCATCCAAAAAGATGGTCGCGATGGTCTTGACCATCGCGACTATCGGACTTGCGACGGAAACCCTGCGGTAGGGTTTCCCAGCAAGAAGCCCTGGAGTGATTTTGGCTCTATCAGAGCCAAAATCACTCCCACTGACATCACTAGTGATGTCAGTGGGGCCGGCTTCAGATGGTAGGCGTTCCCATGGGAACGCCTCCGTCTGGCAGGCACGCCCCCGGCATGCCCACCAAAGGGGGCGTGCTGTTAGTCACCATCGACAGCACGCCCCCTTTGGTGTGAGACCCGGAGTGACAGCTTGGCTGTCGCAGTCCGAGTCTCGCGCATGCGCACGATGGAGCACCCTCCGTCGTGCGCATGCGCAGTGGGGAACATCAACCCACTTGTGAGCGTACTGCCGCTTGTCAGTGGGTCTGAATGACCCCCTATATGTTTTATGATATGTGCAATGCATGTTAATTTTTATTATCTTATAAAAGAGCAAAATAGACTCATCAACTGTGTCAGTTTGAGTGCTCCACTTTTTATATTGTTTTTCTCTTGGATTGTGGGATACAGAACTCTCTAGTGAGCTGCCACAGATACAGCTGATATTGGGAGCATCTTACAGCGCACCCTGTGTGTTTCTTCCAGTTTATGCTGGGGAATGGCTGGGAGGGGTCGGGGCAGGATGGAATAAGAGGGGCCGTGAGGGACATGAACCTGTGTTATACATAAGATAAGGCTCAAAAAAAGGGAAGCAGGGTGCCTTCCCATCTGCAATCATGCCAGCATAGAGGCGATAGTTCTGGTTATATTTTAAGAAATCAACTGGAGACCACATGTCACACCTGAGGGTTGAAGTTATTTGGAACAGGCGTGGGAGGCTGAAGTGTAGCCGTGATTGAATCTGGGTGGCTTGTGGCAGGACTTTCTCATGCAATGAGGGAAGATAGCAGGCAATGGAACTGCTGAAGTGATGAGCCCAAAGGCAAGGACAGTAGGGAACAACTTTATTAGTTTAGTTTAGTTTATTAAAAGGAAATTGAATTGGAAATGTAGTGATAGAATCGGATAGGAACCAATGTAGTAGAATGAATGATATAGAATTGATGAAGCAGGATTGGATTGGAACTGAAGTTGTAGAATCAATGTAATAGAATCAATGATATGGAATTGATGAAGCAAGATCAGATTTTAACCAATGTTTCGAGACAGTCAAATTGGAATTGATGTTTGGAAAGAGTCAGGTTGGAATTAAAGAACTGGATTGGTTTGAGATGGAGGTAGTTATGAACAAGTATCTGTGGTAAAACCAGACTGGAGTACTAGATGGAATTGGAGACTTGATAACCAGACTTAGAACTGCAATGATATGGACTGGAACTGTTCAGATTCAGAGTACTTGGCAGCTCAGCACAGAGCTGTAACCTCAGCAAAAGCAACAATGTACTGGCAAAGTGGGTCAGTCAGGAAATGGAATTTATAAGGGTGGATCCCCAGGGATTGGATGCTGCGATCAGATGGTCTGGGGGCAGCACTCTGAGTGGTGGAGGAGAGTCAGGTGACTGAATCTAACATGGCTGTGCCCATACTGAGTAAACACACTGAGGGCCTCATTCAGACCCGCTTGCAAGTGCTGAGCGCTCGCAAGCGGGTCGATGTTGAGTGCATGTCGATGTTGAGAAATTGTCTCGCTTCGGGGCTCACTACAAAAGGGGCAGCTGTCGATGGTGATTGACAGCTCACACCATTTTGTAGGCAGGGTGAGGGGGTGGCTGGCAAAATGGAGGTATTCCCGAAGGAATGCCTGCCATTTGGGGACGGACCCACTAACATCAATCGTCTTGTCAGTGGTGAGCTTCCGGCTCTATTAGAGCTGAAAGCTCACTGGGGCTTGCGGCAGACAACACCCTATGGTCGCAATGGTCTTGACCATCGCGACCATAAACCTGGCCACTCGCTAAAGCTGTGGGTGGTCATCCACAGCTTAGCGAGTGGCCAGGAGGCCAGCTCATTACAGAGAAGTGGCCACCCTCATTCAGAGCGAGTGCTCGCATTATGTGAGCAGCTCTGAATGAGGTCCTGAGAACACAGAGCAGGAACAGTTTGGGCAAACCTCATAGCCAGCTGGATGCGATGTTCAGTGTGGGCGGATCTCCGGGTTTGATGTGCGGTTACAGTGTGAATAGACATCAGCGCTAGCTGGAACAAACACCGCAGAGGTAAAACATTGGAGAATATGGAAAAAATTAGTCAGGATCGTGACACCAGGTACCAACGGAGGAATATCTTTGCAGAGTTTTACGTGGGGATTTGTTGGAATGGACCTGGTACATGGGGAGATCTTTAGTGCGGTTGAGACAGAGACAGGTTTAGATAAAGAAGATTCAATGGAAAATCAGAGTCTAGTGTCAGGAGGGGACTGCCAGATCACACATTGGGTGAGTGGCATAATAATAATACCAGAGGTCAGGAACACCTGCAAAGTCTAATTCTCGGTCATCTTCAGAGGAAATTAGAGGTCATGCTAAGGGGACTAAGGGCCCAAGAGGGGACTGCTATTGGGAGAGATTGGAAGACACACAGCAGTCTCCATAGAACATTAATTTTAACCGCGTTCGCTCAGCCTGTCCATGTAATGAACAGAGATTCCATTTGCGTGATTATAGTCTTAAATATCATTTGACAATTAGCAGTGTATAATTGCTCATATGGGGGGGAGATGTACTAAGCCTCGGAGAGTGATAAAGTGGAGAATGATAACTACCAACAAATCAGCTCCTAACTGCCATGTTACAGGCTGTTTGAAAAGTGAAAGTTAGGAGCTGATTGGTTGGTATTTTATCACTCTCCACTTTATCACTCTCCAAGTCTTAGAACATCTGCCCCATAGTCTTGTCAAGAAGACACCCAAATACCTGGGAGTGCAATTTTGCCATTTGAATTTAAAGCATGAGGAAAGTTGTAATTTGAGAGGGAGCTGGAGATCGATATCTAGCACCTTTGTTTTCCCAGAGTTGACATTAAAATTGGAAACTTCAACAAACAGTTCTATTTCCCTTTGGAGGCTAGGAAGGGAGATGAGGGAGTTTATCACAGTTAAGAGAAATATGCACATAAAATGATCTTATGCTCCAGTAAACCAACTTCTATCCTAAAAATATCTGGATTACTCAGAATTTTACTTGCAAAAGGCTCCAAATTTAATGCAAATAAGAGAGGGGTCATCCCTGTGGCGTCCCATTAGTTATACTAAAAGGTGGAGAAATAAAATCATTGGTTAACTGCCGATGCGGGATGCGAGAAACTGTAGTTATACCACTAAGGAAAGCACCTTTTAAAGCCGAAGTGGGATACAACTTTATGCATCAAAAGGCCAAGAAATTATCAAATGCCTTCTCAGCATTTAATGGCATCAACAGGACAGGGAGCTCTTGCTATATCGAGCAAGTAAATAATAATACTGATATTGTCCAAGGTTTGATGCCCAGGAATGAAACCCAATTGACCAGGGTGGACCAGAGATGCGATGACATTCCCAAGTCTGTTCGCTAAAAGTTTTGCGGAGAGTTTAAGATCTACGTTAAGTAGAGACATCAGTTGATAGTTGCTACATGTAGATCTCAGCCTTTGGAATAACTACAATCACTGCCTTGGTGGAGGCCTAGTCAAATCTAGATCTTCTCAGAATTGCGCTGAACAGGCCAGTCAAGGTGGGAATAAGATGCTTTTGAAATCTCTTTCTTATAATATTTTGCAGGGTAACCATGTGGGCTAGGGCCAGATTAATTTTTAAGTTGGTAAGCTCTTCGGGGTAAACTCTGCATTGTGCTGCAGTCACTGTGAAGAAAAAAACTTGCGTAGAGATCAGGCAGTCAAGTATTGATCGATCTTCACATCAAGCTCCGTAGGGGTGTCACAACGAGATGGGAAATTATGGAGGTGGGAGTAAAACTTCTGAAAACTATTTTTTTAGGGACATACGTCAGGTGTCCCTCAGCAGTCTTAATGGAAAAAAAAACTATTATGAGCACATTTACCTCAGAGCTTAGCTGCAAGGAAAGCATCTGGCTTTATCATCAAGGCAAATAAATTTGTGCGGGTTGTTTACTCAATTACTATAAAGTATAGCAGCCATTGCTTTTTGGTTTATGTTTCTAAAAGGTACTAGTTAGTATTATGGATTGTCATTATATCAATCTATTTCATAATAGTTATTAAATATAGATGAGCAGTATTTTTTAAATTGTACTGTTTTACTGTTAATGGTTCACCTCATTCTGCATTTGGCTTCAAAACTTTGCATGTTTGGCCAGCGGAATTTGTCTTTAAGTGTTACTAGTCCTGCACAACGGAATGAACTGGCCATCATCATCATCATCGTACCAGTTTTCTTCATAGACAACACATTTTGTGAAATGTGAAGTTACAAAAACAGTCTGCAGTTGTAGTCTGTGGACCATCAAAGCAGAAGTGGAACTCAAAGACTGTGTTGCTGGATATTTAGAATCAGCCTGTTATGTCACAGAACATGATTTGCCCAAAATGCTGATTTCTATTATTAATTATTTTTGTTTAGCTTTCACCATGCACAAATGAGAAGCTGCCAATCAGGACTAAAGTACGTTTTACTAGCCCAGAAACTGTATGAACTTCAAAATGTCACAGTAACTGTTCTGTTAAACTAGGAACACCGAGTTCTAAGATTTTTTTTTTCGTTATATATATTTTTATTTGAAAACCAATACAGAAATACAGAAAACAAAATCATAACGAATAATGTTCTAAGATTTTTTAAAGAAAATTCCACTGTTTTAATGAATCTACTTCTTTGATTCTCAAGAGACATAGAAACAAAATTGCATTTGCCATTTATGATACTGAGAATACTTTTAACTTGTTCTTACAGGCACACCATCATTTATTTTGCTAATTTGAATAAATCTATGAAATGTTTATTTTCTTATTTCACAGCTTCCAGATAAGTGTGTAGTATTAGCAATTCCAGTTGACAAGATAATTTAATATCCATAGTGTATCTCCTAAACTGACATATACTGGTACAGTATATCCTGCACTATGTATCCTGGTAACAAAAATAACTAAATTAAATGGTTATAACTACACATTGTGTTTACAATATAGAATGTGCTTAAGCGAAAAGTAAGAATAAAACAATCCTAATAGGTTCTATGATAATCTAATTTGTTTAATATTTATGACAGTTTGTAATCTCTAATTATGTACTTTATTATATTTTTACAAATATGACCTGATCAAGGCCAAATTAAAAGGTTTCATGGTTTATTAATTTAATAATACAAAATAAAAATTAAGTATCAGTCTGTGACTGAAATACGTACGTACGGTTTTTTTAATGTTACCATATAATATTATACGATTTGAAATAGAAATTTTACATTACATTTCAAGCCATGCAGGAAATTGTAAGTCAATGAATTTACAAGGAAATATATAAAAAAAAGGATGTAGGGCCTGAATTATGAACTGAAAGTCCCTCTTTCAAGGGCAGCATTCTGTGAACTAGACTGGGTTCCTTTTTTCCTCTATGCCTGTCGGTATGGAAAATTAGATTGTAAGAAATTTATTACAGAAAAAATTCACCTGGCACAGCAAAGTAAAAGTAAGGTCACTAGGTATCTTTATTGCATATTCAAGAGGCTTTTAGCTGTTCGTGGACAATATTTATTGGAAGAGCTTTTTACTTAATGTCTCCAGAATGCAAATTCTTTAAAAAGCTTTTTTTCTTTTAGTTTTGTGGTTGTAAAAAAAAATAATTAAATCTATAGAACTTGGGCTGGAGTTTGTTTTTGTTTTCCAGGATAATCTGTCACTCTTAAGGCGGGTATCCACTTGCCGATTAAAATTAGGGATTGAACGATAACGATATCGTTCAATCGCTCATTAATCGTGCACAAATCGGGCATGAAAATGTCGGAAACGACTAGCGATGCGCGCTCCCGCTAGTCGTTTCCGACATCAATCATCGCCTGAACATGCCGGTCAATCTGCCGATAACGACAGATTGAACATGCTCAGGGATGAGGGAGTGTACCAACACTGAATGATATATCGTTCAATGTAGGCACAGCAGGGGAAGAGGAACGACTGTACAATTACAATGTTGTAATCATACTGTCGTTCCACTATCTGCTAGTGGATACACACCTTTACTCAAAAGAACAAGCTGAGCTGTGTTCCATGGTAAACATTCAATTTTTTATTGTATTTTTCATGATTCATGAAAAGTTGAACTTGATGAACATTTGTATTTTTTTAAATTTTGCTAATTATTCAATTAATCTATATTGTATTTTTTTTCTCTCCCTCTAATAAATTAGGTTGTTGCACTCTTAGAAGACACTACGGTCTCCCTTATCAAGAAGGAATCCCTAGCTGACTTTGGTAATCTGTGTAGTGGTTTCCATAACATCCTCTGTAATACAGGAGTAGCTGTTTATCTGGCGATCACTACTCACCCTCGCAAATCCACACCTCATCCCTGGCATTCCAAATGCACCAGATACCTGCAAAAATGTTCACGAACCGCCGAGCGACAGTGGAGAAGATCACGCTCTCAGGCAGATTTTCTCCATTTCAAATTCCTGCTGTTATCCTACAGTGCTGTCCTTTCCCTCTCTAAACAGTCATATTTCAAGAATCTCATCTCCTCGCAGTCCTCAAATCCCCAGCGTCTCTTTTCCACCTTCAACTCCCATCTATGCCCACCCCCTCCTCGCCTCCCCTTCTTGCTCTTTGCCATTGACTTTACTACCTATTTTACATCTAAAATTGATTCCATACATCAGGACATCATATCCAACCAGTCCCCCAGCTCTCCACCTCCTCCTTTACAAGATCACCCCTCCCCATCCATTTTACAGACTCTGACATCCCTCTCCCCTGTGACTGGAGAGGAAGTTAAGGCCCTTTTCCAGTCCTCCCCCCTTCCACCTCTTCCCTCGACCCTACCCCCTCCTGCCTCCTCCGCTACTTCTCTCCTTCTGCCTGCTCCCATCTTGCCCACCTCCTTAATATATCCCTCTCTTCTGGAACTGTTCCTGCATTCAAGCATGCCCTTGTCTCCCCCATTCTTAAAAAACCTAAACTTGATCCTAACATTCTCTCTAACTGCTGACCTATCTCTCTCCTCTGTTTTGCCTCCAAACTCCTTGAGTGTATTGTTTACAACTGCCTCACCACATTTATTTCCTCCCAGTCTCTCCTTGACCCTTTTCAGTCTGGTTTCTGTTCTCCCCACTTAACTGAAACTGCCCTCACAAAAGGCAGCAATGACCTCCTTGCTGCCAAATCCAAGGGCCACTACTCCCTGCTCATTCTCCTTGACCTCTCTGCTGCTTTTGACACTGGACCACCCTCTTCTGCTGCATATCCTTCACTCCCTTGGTCTACATGACACTGCTCTCTC
The DNA here is from genome assembly GCA_031769625.1 of Taudactylus pleione. Taxonomy (NCBI): domain Eukaryota; kingdom Metazoa; phylum Chordata; class Amphibia; order Anura; family Myobatrachidae; genus Taudactylus; species Taudactylus pleione. The sequence goes on along the minus strand of JAUIMM010000368.1, from coordinate 10,669,291 downwards.
TTGGCTATCCTCCTACCTCTCTGACTGTTCCTACTCTTTTCCCTCTCGCGACTCCTCCTCCCACCCACAGCCTCTTACAGTAGGTGTTCCCCAAAGTTCTGTTCTTGGACCTCTCCTATTCTCTCTCTATATAAATAGGTAAACTCATCCACTCTTTTGACCTTCATTATCATCTCTATGCTGATGATACTCAGATCTACCTTCCCTTACTTGATCTTTCCCCCTCTCTACTGACTCGTAACTCCAACTGTCTCTCTGCTATCTCTTTCTGGATGTCCCAGCAATTTCTCAAACTTAATATGTCTAAGACTGAGCTGATAGTCTTCCCACCCTCCCACATAACATCATGTACCACTATTTCTTTATCAATAGATGGCATAACTATCTCATCTAGTCCCAAAGTGCATGGTCTTGGAGTCATCCTGGACTCTTCCCTCTCCTTCAAACCATATATTCAGAACCTCTCGCAGTCCTGTCGTTTCCATCTCAAGAATATTTCCAAGATCAGACCCTTTCTCACCCAGGATGCCACCAAAACCCTCATACATTCAGTGGTCATCTCCAGATTGGACTACTGTAACCTCCTCCTATCTGGCCTTCCCAAATCCCATCTCTTTCCTCTCCAGTCTGTGCTCAATGCTGCTGCTCGACTCATCTTCCTCTCCAAATGCTATACATCTGCCTCCCCTCTCTTACAAGCCCTCCACTGGCTCCCCTTCCCTTTCAGAACACAATTCAAGGTTCTCACACTTACTTACAAAGCCCTCACCTATTCCTCTCACATTTACTTCTCTGATCTCATCTCCCTTCACTCTTCTGTCTGCCCTCTTCATTCACTTAATACACGCCACCTTTCATGCCAATTTATTACTTCCTCTCACTCCCACCTCCAAGATTTTGCCCGCGCTGCTCCCCACCTTTGGAACTCCCTCCCTCTCCCCATCAGACTCTGCACCTCTCTATAATCATTCAAACAAGCTCTTAAGATCCACTACTTCATTAAAGCCTTCTAAATGTCATCCTAACTTGCTGCTACCCTCCCTGCCAACCTCACCTATGTCACTCCTGTTTGTCTGCCCCTCCCTTAAAGAATGTAAGCTCCTTCGAGCAGGGCCCTCTACCCTCTTGTGCTTCTCCCTACTGTAATTTAATTTATCTCTTTAGGGCAACTAACACTTGGCTGCTTATGTGGGTGTTAAGGTCGCTAATATAGCAATGTTTATTATACATGTCCATGTCCTGCATTGCATTGTATTGTATTGTATTTGTTTATGTACTATGTGAGGCACTGCAGAACACCTGTGGTGCCATATAAATAATAAAAATAATAATAATAATAATAATCATAATAATAATAACAACCAAAAGCTAGGAGAAAGTCCATTAGAATTGGAGTCCATTTGTTAGCAGAAGCCAATTAACCAGCCAGTATGTTTTTTTGAACTGTGAGTGAAAACCCACACAAACTTTGAGTAAACATACAAGCTGCATAGAGAGTGCCCAGGGTGGAAGTGAAGAGTGATGTTTTTTGCTTTGCCTTTTAAATAAACCCCTAGTTTTTTAAATCCTCCACTAGCTTGCTGATCTGATGACTTATTAAGTGACATGAGGCTGTCAGCAAGGGATTTGAAAAAAACAATTGAAGTGGAAGAAGTGGTGCAGCGCCAGCCCAATTCTGTGGGTTGGCCTCAACTTTCTGGTAGTGCAGTGCAGACACTTCTTCATGTACCCTTACATAACATTCTCCCATTGGGCTCTTTATGCCTCAGTTCAATACTGGATGGAGGAGGGAAGTGAGAGATGCAAACATGGATGGTTATCATAGATATAGAGAGGGGAAAGACGAAGAAAGAGCCATAGGCCTATTTTCATACATCGCAATTAGATGGCATACACATTAGACAATATTTTGGACGATTTGTCATTTTGAGGTGAATTGGAATATCCATATCATCTAATGTGTATGCACAATCCCGCATTCACATGCGTCATTCATTGCATCTTCTCATCTGCTGTGCTGTCTGTCAGAAAAGGAAGATGATGTGAATGATGTGGTGCACATCGTGCAGTGTGTGTGCTCAATGGAAAGACCACAAGATATATTGGTCCAAACTTTCCTCTGAAGACATAACCTGAAGTGCCAGTGATCTACACGATGATCGCATAGTGTGTACAGGCGAAAAAATTAATTGGATACAATGCTCCGACATTATATATCATGCCGTCATTCGGAAGATTACATAGTGTATTTGCTCTTTATCATCTGTTCTGGGATGAAGGGAAATTAGAATAACCATCACATTGTTTGCACGTCGTTCTGATGTGTACCCAGCCTTAGGGTCTGATTTCTGGTCAAAATTGTGTTAAATGATTTCTAACATCATAAAACAATACAATTCAAAATAATAAGCATAAGGAAATATGAAAACACAAAAGTATTTCACATGACTAGAAAGGGAAAAGGTGAAAAATGTTGAAGCCGAAGAGCACTACTGCACATACTCCATACTGGCTCCTTTAGGAAGGCTTCAACCACTAACCAAGATGGCCACTGTCTATACTTCTGCGGATGCACGGCGCCATCTTGTCACTGTGCTAGAGTGCCATAGTGGGACACTGAGAGACACTACTACTACAACTGTTCCATCCTGCTACAACTGCCTATACCACTTGCATCTTGCACCACTACCAACATATAGGGGTTTATGTACTGTCTTGGAGAGAGATTAAGTGGAAGGAGATAAAGTGCCAATTAATCTGCTTCTGTCATTTTTCAAACACAGCCTGTAAAGGGAAAGTTAGGAGCTGATTGGTTGGTACTTTCTCTTCATTGACTTTATCTCTCTCCAAAGCTTAGTGTCACGCTCGGCTCCAGGGAGTCCCCTACTGAGGGGCTGAAAGCTGAGGTCCTGGGTTGAGGAAGGAATGGGAGGTGAGGGACCTGAATGTAAGTTATCTTGATCCACAAGTATCGGATGTTGATAAGACCTGACTAACCTGCCGGAAGGTGTTCACCAGTGACCCCTCCATGTGGGATATGGGTTTAGCTGCTCCTGGCGAGTTAGCAAAATGGTGATTGCTTCCAGTAGTTGTACAGAATGACAAGAGGGAAGGTCCACTGAGGAGTAGGATTCTCTGCTGGCACTGGAGGGTGGTGGTTGCGCTGACTGCATGGAGTGTGGATACTGGTGCACCATTGGTATAGAAGGTGATTCAGTGGTTGTACTTGGTCGGTGTGTACAGAGTACATGATGTGCGAATCCAGATGCACCGGAGAGAGTTTCCGAAGTTGTACCCAGTTGTGTGTACTGAGTACACAACATGCGAATCCAGATGTACAGGAGGGTGGTATTGAGATGATATTTGGCAATAACTCGAAAGTGAGGAACAGGAACCTGAAACGGAATCACAACAATCATACACCAGTAGGAACGACTTTGCACAGGCAACTTCCTGGTTTCCAGAGCCCAGTTATATACCCTAAGGTAGCAGTTCATTGGAGATCTGCAAGACTAACATGGCGGCGCCCATGATGGCAACCTCGGAAACCAAGACACGGAGCCACACATGGAAGTCCAAGAGCTCCTAAGACAAAATCCTCAGCGCGTCACCCGCCGCCACACCTGACATCTGACCGTACGAGAAGTCAGGGCAAGCCGGTGCTGTGTGAGTAATGGCTGATCTTTGGCCAAACCCTGACACTTAGTACATAGACCCCATAGTCACCAGATGGAGACCTGTATACGGCGCTCAAGCTCCGCTCCATGCTGTGAGTATGTATATGTATAACTGTGAGTACGGCTGTACTAATCACATTACTGATGAATAACCCACCCCAGTGGTTTAGTATTGGGCTGTAAACTGACTCAGGTGTGTATAATTGCTCTGCATTACCACCGCCAATAGTACGCACATATTCCAGCAATAAAACGCTTGCATGTATTTAAAGAGATGCTAAAAAGATACAATCTCTTGTACAAACATCTGCAGTAAAAATCAGGATCCAATTAGCCAGTAGAAGAATGCTTGTTGTTTAGCTAGTATGCTGGTAACTGTAAGTGAAGTGTAAGTCGAAAACCAGGGGTTGATAGCATCACATTTATCCATAGCCATATGTTTCTGTACAGTTTGGTGCCATAAAATAATTGTATTGGTGATTATACACAGTCCTTTTTTTATGATTTGTATTACTTGATTTTCTGACAGCACCACAGCCCAGAGGCACAACACTGGACCCTATTGATTAAATTACTTAATTGTATTTGCACATATAGATATATGGCATGAAATGTTTAATAGCAACAAAATGCACAAAATTGTTACCGGAATAAAATGTGCAAATGGCCTTTTTCCTACATATGATGGGAAATCAACAATGAAACCATCTATTGGCTGCACAGATGTTGCCTGACAATTCTAGCTCCTGACAAGTAGCAAGCTGTGCTTTTGACTACAAAAATGTTAAATAGTACAGCTATGCTCCTGGGAGGAGAACTGTATATGATAAGCAATATGTAAAATTATCATTAAAGTGGTTCTATGTGCTTATTGTGTGTTTTATGGCTGTTAATTTGGAAAATAAACATATTAGGATATAAAATCACAGACCAATATGTCTCTAAATACATAGCTAGATTTAAAATGTGTCACTTTATTGTATTTCATAGCAAGTAATTGCTTTCATTTCCATGCATTTCTCATTTGTATTTAATATTGTATAGCAGTGCTGTACACATATTTATAGAAAGGTAGCTTGTATATGATAACTTGGGGGATATATATATATTATTAAAAAATAATGTCATACAACAGAGTCTATGGGGGATGTTAGGGTAGTAGGGGCCACTAGGAGGACAGCCCTGGTGTTTATTGTTACGAGTAGAGATGTGCGACGACCCCCGCTTTTTGGTTTTGGATCTGTATCTCCTTTAAGGTTTTGTATCTGGATTTGGTTTTGCAAAACCGCCCTTGCGTGTTTCGGTTTTGGATCTGTATTTTTTTCAAAAGATAATAAAAACAGCCTAAATCACATCATTTGGACCGGTTTTTGTTCCTACAGTATTATTAATCTTAATAACATTAATTTCCAGTCATTTCAATTTTTACCCCCTTACAGCTCACAATATTGTTCACCAACATAGGCCAAAGGCTGGCTGTCTGAACTAAGCAACCACCAGAGCAGCGGCACAAACACACGGAAGTTATTTCTGTTTACAAATGTTTTCCAAATTAGTAATGTATTAGCAATAGCCAATCAAACTAACTCACCACAAGTACGTTCAATAGAAAATAATACAACACAGAACTTTACTAAAAATCCTGCGTGGAATATCCCTGCTCAAAACAAGTAGTCATAGTTAACAAGCAGCAAACAAAGAAAACCTAAACTATGTGTAAATAGCAACAGCAGGCATGAATGCCCCCTGCACAAGTAAACATGCCCCCAGCACAGAGCCGTAACTAGACTTTTTGGTGCCCTGTGCCAGAAAGAGCTTTGGAGCCCCCCCCATTTTTCAAATAGGGTCATAACGCACCCAAAATAGGGGAATGGCCTCATGGGGAAGGGCCAGGGAAGAGATAGGGGACGCCAGGAGATGCTGGGAAGGAAATAAGAGGAAGCTACAAGTGAGAATGATAATAAATATAAAATTGACAGGCCTAAACAGCGCCCCTTGTCCTGTGGTGCCCTGTGCCATGGCACAGGCCACACTACCTTAGTTACAGCCCTGCCCCAGCACATGCCTATTCTCAGTGCCCAATCTGTATTTCCCTCCTGGGGGTGCTGGGCCACTGATGACTGGCACTCTGTGCCCATGTAAGCCCCGATCAATCAGCCTTTTTGTTGAGCATTTCCCTCAAATCTCCCCAACCATAAAAACAGCCTTCCATACTTGCGGGTCAGAAACAGTGCTGGTCGGATACAGTACAGTTCAGATACAGTGTGTGTTGGATACAGTACAGGTTGGATACAGTGAGGGATGGATAAAGTGTAGGTTGGATACAGTGCGGGATACAGTGTGAGTTGGAAACAGTGTTAGTCGGGTACAGCGCATGATACAGTGAAGGTTGGATACAGTGCAGTTTACAGTGAAGGTCAGATACAGCTTGGTTTGAATACAGTGTGGGATACAGTGCTGGTCTGATATAGTGCAGGATACAGTTTGGGTTGGAAACAGTGCATGCTCGATACAGTGCGGTATACAGTGTAGGTTGAAAACAGTGCAGGTTACAGTGTGAGTCGGTTACAGTGCGGGTCGGATACAGTGCAGTTTATAGTGCAGGTCAGATACAGTGTGGGTTGGATATAGTGTGGGTCAGATACAGTGCATGATACATTGTGGGTTGGATACAGTGTAGGTGAGATACAGTGTGGGTTGGATACAGTGCAGATCGGATACAGTGTGGGTTGGATACAGTGTGAGTCGGTTACAGCGCGAGATACAGTGTGGGTAGGATACAGTGCAGTTTACAGTGAAGGTCGGATGCAGTGTAGGTCAGATACAGTGTGGGCTGGATACAGTGCAGATCGGATACAGTGTAGGTTGGATACAGTGCAGTTTACAGTGAATGTCAGATGCAGTGTGAGTTGGATATAGTGCGATCCAGATACAGTGCAGGATACAGTGTGGTTTGGATACAGTGCAGGTCATATACAGGGTGGGGTACAATGCTGGTTTGATATAGTGCGGGATAAAGTGTGGGTTGGATACAGTGCAGGCTGGATACAGTGCGGTATACAGTGTGGGTTGGATACAGTGCAAGTCGTATACAGTGCGGTGTACAGTGTGAGTTGGTTACAATGCGGGTCGGATACAGTGTGGGTTGGATACACCAATAGTGCACTTACTGTGACTGTGGTGTTGGCATTGTGGGGGTGCCGGCGGCGTCCTCAGTGCAGGGGTGCTGGTGGTGTCGGCAGTGCAAGGGTGTCAGCGGTGTCCTTAGTGTGGGAGTGCCTGCAGTATCGGCAGTGCAGGGGTGCTGCTGATGTCCTAAGTACAGGGGGCGACTGTGCAGGGGTACTGGCAGTGTCCTCAGTGCAGGGTACCAGTGGTGTTGGCAGAGCGGGGGTGCTGGCAGTGTGCTCAGCATGGAGGTGCTAGCAGTGTCCTTAGTGCGGAGGTGCCAGCAGTGTCCTCAGTGCGGGAGTGATGGCGGTGTCAGCAGTGCAGGGGTGCCAGCAATGTCCTCACTGTGGGGGTGCTGGCAGTGTCTTCAGTGCAGGGTGCTGGTGGTGTCGGCAGCGTGGGGTAGCCATCGGTGTCGGCATCAGGGAGCAGCGATGTCAGTGCAGGGGATGGGCGGTTTCTATACTCCATTTCCTGTGCCCATTGAAGTCTATGGGCAAGCGCTTATTGGCTAAGAGCCGTGATAGACGGCTCTCTCAGTCAATCAGCGGTAAACCCATTGAATTCAATGGGACTTTGTAAAATGGCCACTGAAAGCAAAACCTCGAGATCCGACAGTGGGATCTCGAGGTTTTGCCTCGAATAGGAATCCGGGGCAGGCGGGGAGATCTGAGCTGTGTCTCGGATCCCCTAGCATCCCCAAAGTTGGGGTGGGCTCGGTTCTCTGAGAACCAGACCCCCTCATCTCTAGTTATAACCGGACCCCCTCATCTCTAGTTATAAGATACAAGTAAGAATTTCTGTGACAGAATAAATGCAGAAAAATTATGATGTATTCCATCAATCCTTTAGCCAGTGGTTCCCAAACCTTTTAAAACCACGACGCCCTAGAGTATCAGCATTGTTTTCACGGCACCCCTAAGCCAAAAGTTTGTTATTCAGAAATTCAGAAAAAAATTTAGTGAAGTAAATTGTGCTACCCTGTTATTCTTAGGCTCAGTTATGAGGTTGTGGACAGGTTTGCACTTCTGCTTGTTCACATATTTACATTACATTGACCAAAAATAATTTGACTTGGTGCTGGACCAACAACCTAAGGCACCCCTGCAAGTGTCCCGAGGCACCCCAGGGTGCAGTTTAGGAACCACTGCCTTAAGCTATAAGTCAATTAGTCAATTATATTACTGTAGAAGGCTAGAGGTCAAGTTCATGTGACTACATCCAGGTGAATACAAGGGATTCCCATTCACCTTACTCTGCCCATGTTTTACTACTAAAATTCCATATTGATCAGTGGCAATATTGTCATAAGCCACACTCCATTATACCCACTTGTGTACTAATGACACCGCTTGCCCCACATATCTACTTATTAGTAAAGGTGGGGTCCAGGGTAAAGGAAGCTGAGCAATGATCCAGTCACTGTGTTCATGATTGGTTGCTTTTGCTTTAATGGAAATTTTCACCTATAGTTAATGCAATGTTTTTAAATATTCCATAACTGTGTTCCGTTGGTTAGGTTTACTTTTTTATTTTTAAAGTACTGTATACAAAGGAATGTAAAAAGCAGAATGTGTAGCAGAATCTTCCTGGGATGAAATATCTGATGAAAATAAAAAGGTAAGAGCCTTACAAATGTCTTCATGTTCATTTTTCACTTGATATACTGTATGCACACATCCATTTGATTTCCATTCCCCATCCTGTTCACTTTTGATATAACTAAGCAGAAACAAATATCTATCTATCTATCTATCTATCTATCTATCTATCTATCTATCTATCTAATCTATTTTTTAGCGATGAGTGATTTAGCTTTGCTGAAAACCAAACACACATGATGTCTGGGGTTCCGAGTCGAACCAAGTATCATTTCAGAACACTTTGGGGGTCCGTGTAGAATCGAGTCCCAACTAAGTAATAGAAATGACTATTTTCAGTCACAACCTGATGCAATGAGGATGACATGAGGGACTGGATATTACTTGCTGAAAGCACACATGTGCCTACTGTTGCCCCCGCATGCAAAAACAAGACTTCTATTCACATTTTTATTGTCCATCTGACCAGATACTTGGTACATTGTGACTGACATGCCTGTGTGCAAATTCCTTTTCCAAAGTCCAGCCTGCTATCACATATAGTTCATATATATTTCGGCATCTACATTCTTCTTCTAAAATATTACCCTTCCGATCATAGATGTATTCAGTGGGGTAATTCTCTGAGTAAACTGAAGAATTCACCTCTGGGCCCCAGGTGTTGGGGGGAGAGCCTGGGCCAGCAGATGAAGGCCCTGATTCAGCAGTATATGCAATTCAAACGCATTGCCGATATTCACATAGTTCAGAGATAATTTGCAACGGAGCATGTGCAAAAATTCCTGAAAACCCCTACGGCGCATGTGTTACACAGTGTACACCCAAAGATTCTATTGTAATCGGGAGAGAAGGTATCTGAAATGGGGCGGAAAAGTGATGGGCAAAGTGATGGGCTGAAGTGAAAGTCTCTCATGGGTGTGCTATGGGAGTGTTGCTGGTGTGTCAGTGAAAGCAATTGTGTTCTCAGACGCAGAACCACAGCCACCGAGGCCATGTGCAGACGGGGCACCTGCCATAGGGCTGGTGTAAGTGTCAATGGTACATGCAATGGTCATCAATAGTGGTGTGTCGAGAATCATCAGGAGTGTTACAGTGTGCAGAGATACTGAAAGTGGATGTTTCAGGGCTTACTCATTCAGACACAGGCTATTACACCAAGGGATGACAGAAACTAGTATTTGCACATTATAGTTGCCACGACTTTACAAACAGATGAAATAGCAATCTCTAGCTGCCCCTTGATTAGAACTTAGGGTAATGTTTTAGGATCCTGTGACTGGGCACTGTGAAGGATGTTTCATTCATGGGCATCTGGGGATGGCACCATGAGAGGACATCTATCTCCCTTTGGAATTATGCCTTCAGTTGAATTGCTAAACCATCAGTTACTCACCAGGCAGATCAAAGAATACATTATGTAGCCCTTTGCTTCATGTACTGTAGAGCATATTAAACACACAAATGTTGACCTTTAGGGCGGATGGATCAGTTGCCCAGGGCTATCCCCCACATATTTGGCTCAATGGTGCCTATGGGCTACACCTCATAAAATTTACCGGGAGAGCATTAGTGGCTCCTGCCCTCTTACCTGAGGGAAGCTGCCGCTGCTGCTGGCTTGGGTCTCGGCGGCTGCTAAATTATTCTGGCAGGCATCGGGATCAGCGTGTGCGCAGCGCTTAACACCAGCTTCTCGGGGCTTGATTGTTTGCAGCCCCGAGAAGCCCTGTAGGGCTGCTCGAAAAGCAGAGCAGCGGCTTCCACTGGAAACTGCTCTCTGCTGATCGCAGCCCGGACTGGCAGTCCCAGGAGGAGGAGACACCTCCCCATGGCTGCCTGTCTTCAGCGTGACTGGCAGGTGGCGTTTCCAATGGAAAGCCACCTCCAGTCACAGGTAAAAGTCAGTGCTCACTAAAGTGGAGGATCTTACTGGGGGGTAAGATCCGCCACTGCGGGAGAGTGTTCCTCTGGAACCCTCCCAGCAATGACTGCCACACATGCGTGGTCAGTAGGCCACGTAAGCACAGGAGTCCAAGCACAGGAGTGAAGAGACTGCACCTGTCCCTATATGAGCTATTTAATCACATCCTGCAATGTAATTTTGGACGCTAATATCACACCAGCATCACATTGAAAATGTGATAAATGGGCCACCTAATGATGTTGCGACACTGACAGTCAGTGGAGACTGGAGGAGTCTTGAAGAGCCATGCAGTCCAAAGATAGGGGAGCACAACCCAAGGTAAGGTAACTCCCGTTGCAAAGGAATGACAATATGTATAATATTGGTGCTTTTTACCCTGGTCTGCATGGTGTAGACACAGGGTATTGCCATTTACACACTGCAATGTTTATTGGAGCACTTGACCTCCAGGCTATTCTCTAACCTGTGCTACAACCCAATAGCAAAAATGGGGTGGGTGGCCTTGTCACATTTTGCACATTTTATATGACTGAAAAGAATCTGTGGACCTTAAGTCATTGAAGTTTTACATGTATGTGCAATCTTTACCCCCTTCATCTGTCTAAATTATTATTTATGGAAAAAAAATAAATCTAACTAAAAATAAAGCTTTTTAGTTACCACATACACTTTATTCCATAAGGAACTCACTCTAACCAAGTTGTTGGTTGACCATTAATGACATCTTGACAAGCACAATATGTAAAATGGATGCAAATGTTTTTTATGCAGCATGCAGACACATTTTTCCCCGTTCATAAATGTTCCCTTAATTCTAATTTGAGACTTTGTTGAATATATGAGCAGTGTTCCAGCAGAAAGCCATATAGAAAAGCCACTAGTTGAGTGAATTTCCTTTACAGCACACAAATAATATCTTCAGTTCAGTTACATGCGTATGAGCTTAATTCCCATGTTACATATAATTGCAGTCTGCTGTTGCTGGACAATCTCATATTGTATGTCATTTTGGAATATGACATTTCACGATTAAAGAATGGACACATTTATATGAGATCTAAATGAGAATAAGTTCACTCATCTTTTTTTTGGTACATGATTACTTATTATGTCTTTGCCTTCACCTCAGCAGGCCCATAGGTCCCTGACTAAATACTATACAGAGTTTCATCTTATTTATGATATAATTTTATAGTATGCAGCATACAATACAATTGATACAGTAGGTAAGCTAAAAGGATCCTCTAGTTGTCTTATAATTAAAATCTAGTATAAGGTTTTAGGATCCTGTGACTGGGTGCTACGAAGGGTGTTTCATTCGTGGGCATCTTGGGATGGTAGCATGAGAGTACATTCATCTCCCTTTGGAATTATGCCTTTAGTTCCATAGATAAACCATCAGTTACTCACCAGGCAGATCAAAAAATAAATAATCTAGCCCAGAGGTACTCAAAGTCCGCCAATACATTTCATGTTTTAGGGATATCCATGCTTGAGCACAAGTGACTTAATTAGTACCTCAATCCAATCCAATCCATTTGATTTAACCATCTGGATATCCCTAAAACGTGGACTGTAATGGCGGACTTTGGGAACCTCTGATCTAGCCCTTTGCTTCATGTACTGTAGAGCATATTATACACACAGATGTTATGCTTTGTGGCAGACGAAAAGCCCCATACATCTTTGCCTTAATAGTGCCTCTTTCGGTGCCTGGACCGTTGGTGGAGACTGGACGAGTCTTGTAGAGCTGTGCAATCCGGATACAGAGTATCACAGCTACAGCCCAAGGTAAGGTAATTGCTGGGTCAGAGGAATCACAATATGTAGATGGGGGGGGCAATTTTTTTTGGATGGGGGCCCAAAAACCTTAATCAGGCCCTGGAGTAGCAGATATATGTTTGGTATATTAGTTATTTTGCAGATGATAATTTAGGGTGTTAGGACAATGAAGCATAATAGGACAGTTTTTCATGTCAATTTCTTTGAGGCTCCTGGAAGGAAATCAGGTTGTTTGTTATAATTCTGGAATCACTGGCAGAAATGAGGTTATCTGTAAATTATTCCCCTTCACCCATATAGAATACATTTCAGGGAAATGACAAAGAATGAAGAGAGAAATAATTATGTACATTTTGTATAGAAATAAATCTTTAACTTTACACGTTGGATATTTCTGAGAGATTGGAAAAGATCCCTCAGTTAGAGGTTACGAATTGGTTTGTGAAGGAGCTTTTTTGTGCATAGCTTTGGAGAATGGTTCACTTACCACTGCTTAGTAAATTAAAGTTGAATACAAAATCAAGCTTAATGAGGTCATTACCATATACGATTTCACACTGTGCAGCCAGCTTTAAATTTTAGACAAATTACCTAATTTGTCCCCTTGTGAAGTGTTTGTCACTTAGTGCTATATCCACTAAGCTTTCTTAAGTGTTTGGAAAAGAGTATAGTGGCAGAGGCATATGCAGACATTTTCTGTGATATATCTATGAAATAACAACCATTTTATGTTATACCACAACAATTGGATGTGATAGGATGAAAATCATGTTAGACTTAAATCAGGACTGTGTTAAGTTTTGGATGGACTAAGGTGTGATAAAGTAGATTATTAATAACCAAAGGCGGCGACAGAGGTGGGGCTGCAGTGCAGTCCAAAATTCAAATAGGGGAGCCACACCAACTGCTAGAGCAGGGATTCCCAACCACGGTCCTCAAGGCACACTAACAGTCCAGGTTTTAGGGATAGCCATACTTGAGCACAAGTGACTTAATTAGTACCTCAGTTATTTTGATTTAACCATCTGTGCTCAACCATGGAAATTACTAAAACTAGGACTTAGTGTGCCTTGAGGACTGAGGTTGGGAATCACTGTGCTAGTGAGTCTGGCTGGCGATGTTTGGCAGCTCTTGGAAGGGCAGTTGGTGTGACTCCCCTATATGAATTTTGGACTGCGCTGCAGCCCCACCTCTGGAGCCGCCACTGCCAATAATCTTAATTACTTTTAATGTGATCTCATCACAAAACACATCTCTATCAGTCTGTCTTTTACCATCCTTGGCAAGGGATGTATTCGGCATCCCAATGATCAGAATACTGGTGCCGGAATCCCGAGCGCTGACATCCTGATGGTAAGTATTAGGGTTAAGGGTTGGGTTTTGGGATTAGGCATCAGGGGGAGGGTTAGGGTTAGGCTGCAAGGGGTAAATGTTATGGTTGTGCTGGGGGGGTTAGGGTTAAGCTGCAGGAAAGGTGAGATAGGTTTAGGGAGAGGGTTAGGGGTTGTGGTTAGGTTACTTACCTAATGCAATTGAAGTTCTGACTGTCGGAATGCTGCTGTCAGTATTCTGACCACCGGCATCCCGACCGCCAGGATCCCGTACCTAACCCCTTTGAAATAATGCTGAGGTGGTCAGAAATAGTGTGGTGATGTCATGTCTGCCCCATGCAGGAGATACAATGAAAAAGGACTCTTCTACTCGATTTTCCAGTAAGACACATTTAAGTAACAGCAGTCTTTAGCGGTGCTTATTTTTCTATGAATGTCAATATAAAAATAAGAACTTGGAAAAAAATGAACTAGCAGGCTGGGAGGCTGCTTTGCATGTTATGAGAGTTGCAATCCAGGATAAGACTCATCAAGGCTTTTCCCAGGAGTCAAATTTGCAAGTTATGGCCTCTACCACCCCATTTGAGAAGGGTGAGTGTATAATGGGGGATTTGTCAGTATTAGCTGATGTTCTGTTAGACACTTCCCCTAATCAGTTGGAAATTGTCCCTGTGGCAGGGTTAGCGCACTGTACAGGCACTGTAGTCCACAAGTTACTAACTTACATAACAGATATTGTTGACATTGCTAGCATAGCATTAGGTTGAGGGTGAACTACAATACATACATCTATTTAATAATTAATTGAGTCAGTAACTATGAGAGATACAGTATTCACCGACAGAGTTGATTATTTAGTGAAAAACAAGCACAGTTAGTTGTAGGGTCTACTGATAGTCACATGGAATACGCTACAATGGCCAAATACTACAACAATGTCAGATAATTCAGTTGAGGCTACATGTTAAAGCTTAGAGAGTATCAAGCGGCAGCTGACCTGCTCTGTGAAACGCGTAGTGCTACAGATGAGATACATATTCATTTTGTTTTATTTTTATCTGTTTTAATATGTCATATTTGTATTTTATGTGTTTTGAGAAAAACTTTAATGTTTTATAAAAAAACTTTTATAGGATAATTTGACATTAAATAGAACCTGTTATGTATTATAAATGACAAATGTTATTCATATATAATTAATATATCCATAATTTGGATACTACTGTTAAATACCAAATTATCAATAAAAATGTTAGTTTGGACCTGCGATCAGTTTGCTCAGGGTTATTATTGTGAAATACTATTTTTAATATTCTAAACCAAGTGCATTGACTGGACCAACCTATTAGGTTCAAAATATCTTGGCAAAAATGGTGGTTCTCCTGTTGCGCTGAAGATACCCCATGTTTTCTATATCTCTAAGGTGCTCTTTTGGGTAACTCCTATTCTCTTCGCATGCTGCAACTATTTTGCCTGGTGCATGCCAAAATTATCCTGTTTTGTTCTACATACTTTAGATTGTAACTTTGATAGAGAAAATAATCTGCTTGAATATTGATGTATGCAGTACATAAAATTATTTGCAAATATTTTCAAAATATTGGAATTTTTCGGAACCGTAATTCTTCAATATTGCGGGAAGAATGTACAGTATGTACTGTATTCATGCTTGGGTTTGTCACCATGATTTCACCCAGCACCAGGAAAACAACTTGTATAATACAGCCCCAGTACTTAACCAGCCAAAGTAACCAACAAAAAAGCTATGTCAGTAGTACAGGTCAGTGAGGAGGAACCATGGCAAGTTCTTTATGCAGTTCGGTGTAAAAATGTAAAAACCATAGGGCTGATTCACACAGCTCTATTCATGGATACAAACAGTGAGTTTTAGCATATGGTGCATGCACAGAAGCGACTACGCATTTTTACATACGCCCGTCCTATTCTGAGTCAGACGCAAATTGACTGGAGCTCTGTTTCCATGAAATGGGGCGTATCGGGGGAGGGATTGGTCATTGGCAAAGTAATCTCATGGAACCATCCTGACTTGTGACTCTCATGGGGGTGTCATGGGTGTGAATTCGAAGCTCCCTGTGATTGTAATTTGTGTGTACAGGGAGGCCTGTTTCTGATAGATCTGTTGCACCTAGCATGGGGCTGGTTGCTGTGTAGATATTAATGATGACGATCGCGGGGGGCGGTGTAAAATCAATGGGCGCACTGGTTTCCACTTGCATACTGTATGCATGATCTCCTGCATTAATTGAACGAATATTGGCATTAGCATAAAGTAGTAAATTAGGCTTCCGAGGCAGCCCGTCAATAGAGCCATTTTGCCTGTCAGTCAGAATCAACTCCCATATGTGATGATTTTGTCTCAGTACTGTATTGTTGCATGTCATATATAATGACAGGAAAGCACGTAGCACTTCACTAAGTTCCAGCTAGCCAGAATGGTTTTCATAATGTTATTTTCAGATATTACAGTAAATTGGTCCACTTTGCATGAATAGGTGACCTGACGGTCCTGAAGTCTAGCAGTCTTTTCCCACTCCATAAACCATTAGAGGTATCACTTGAACAGCATTCATGTTGTTTTTTTTTCTCCTTTTTTACAGGAGTATTCTATAACTCTGGATCTTTTCAGTTCCAAAATTGTTACTATAAGTCTCCTTTGAGCTTGAAGGTATTTTCATGTTCTCTATTTCTCTTTTCCTCATTCTTTTTGGTCAGGGATTCAACAGATATTAAGAATTTTTAAATCTAAGAAAACCTGCTTTAGTGAAAACCTGTCGAATAGCTCTAAAACTTGAATGTTGCTATGCAAGTCCCTATTGCTTTGGATTTAGTGGGACACTACTTGTTTGGACTAGTAATAGAGACTTGTGTACAGTATGTGTATATATATATATATATATATATATATATATATATATATGTATATCTCAAAATATCAACACCAAAATGTAGTCTGACAAAATGTCGACATGGTCAAAAATCGAAAACCAGAAGGTTGACATGAACATTAGGTTGATAGGGACAGAAGGTTGAAACGTAAAATGTAGACAGTCGAAATGTCAACAATGAATAAATAAATGTCGACAGTGAAAATGTCAACATGGTTAAAATGTAGACAGTCAAAATGTACACACTTTGTAGACAGTTAAAATGTAGGCCGTCACAAAAATCCATGTTCACATATTGTACCTAGATGTCTATATTTTATATGTTGAAATTTTGTCTGTCGACATTTTGACTATTTCAAAATATAGACAATAAGGGCAGTATTCAATTGTATCGCCCCCTACGCGGCCAAGAGGAGCTATTCAATTGTTGATCCTGTCAGTCGCGATCAGCTGCTGGTGCACCATTTCAACTCACAGACCCAGGGGGGGTGAGCGGAAATGGGCGAAAAGTGACCTGTTTGGGCACCCAAATTGCACTTTTTGCGATCGCGCTCAGCAGTTTGGTCGGGGTAGCCGTTTTACGTGGATAAACCCGACCAATATGGGCACGATCAGTGCAAATATGTTCAACAAGTGAATAGTGCCCTGCGATCTCCCGTCAATTTAGACAGGAGATCGGGCGCGCTATAACAATTGAATACCGCCCTAAGAATGTCAACATTGAACATATAAGCATGTCTGTATTTTTCATGTGGACATTTTGCTAGCATTTTTTTTTAGCATTTTTTGCTAAAAGTCAGTGGCTCAGGCTTGGAGCAGCTAAATAGTTACATTTTAGAAAATAATTGCATGGGGTCCTGTTAAATTAGGGGTGGGCAATAAGCAGCCTCCCAGCTGTTGTAGAACTACATATCCCAGCATGCCCTGCAACAGTTAGTTTTGCTATTTGTCCATGCAAAAACTGTTGCAAGGCATGCTGGAATTTGTAGTTCAACAACACCTGGAGGGCTGCTTATTGCTCACCCCAGTGTTAAATACATAAACACCCCCGGATCTGCCAGCCTGGGCGTGGGGTTTCCCCTATTTTCCAATAACAAGCACCGGGCTGAAACAGCCGAGGGATAACACTACAGCAGGAAGACACACAATGTGGGGTCCCTCTGCCACATTATTAAGCAGCCCCAAATTGGTCAGCCCAGGGCTGGAATTCCTCAGAAAGTCTAAAACCCAAAAAATAAAATGGGGTCCACCCTCGCAATTCCATGCATTCCTGGTGGCAGTGGGTGAGTGGTTAATGGATAATAAAGAGTTAATAATATTGTTCTCAACAGATAAGTCCCAGCAAGCCTGCACCCGCATGATGGCACTAGCATGCCTAGACATTAAGAGCTTGCTGGTGCCTGCAGTCTGCCTGTAAAGAAAATATTAAAATAAAGACAAGACATGGACACTGAATGTTGGTTGTCAGCCAATCAGCGCTGCCCCATTCATTTCTTGGGAGTGACCCAGTCACACTGCAGCGTGGCTCAAGTTTGTTTTTCTGCCAAAAAGCCATTGATGCCTACGTGGAACGAAGAGAAAACTACCTGCCTAATATTGTGTAGGTACCCCTTTTGCTGCCAAAGCAGCTCTGACCCATTGCGACATGGACTCCACAAGGCCTCTGAAGCAGTGGCGTAACTAGGGTCTTTGCAGTCCAGGGCAAGATGAAAACATAGCCTCCTCCAACTGAACATAGCCACTGAAAAATGGGGGCATGTTAACATGACCCACCACCGTTTCTCGTCACTCTGGGAACATTCCTTTCCATGCCATATGCACCTTAATGCCCCTAGTAGTAATGCCCCTTATGCAATGCCCCCACTAGCAGTGGCACTTATACAATGCCCCTGTAGCAATGACCCCAGTAGCAGTGCCCCTTATGCAATGCTCCCTGTAGCAGTGCCCTCAGTAGTATTGACCCTTATGCAGTGCCCCTAGTAGTGCCCCTTATGCCCCCAGTAGTGCCCCTTATGCAGTGCCTCCATTAGTGCCCTTTATACAGTGCCCATTATGCAGTGCCCCAGTAGTGCCCATTATACAGTGCCCCCAGTAGTGCCCATTATTCAGTGCTTTCAGTAGTTCCCTATGCAGTGCCTCCATTAGCGCCCCTTATGCAGTGCCCCCCAGTAGTGCTTCTCTTGCAGTGCCTCCACTAGTGCCCCTTATACAGTGCCCCCAGTAGTGCCCATTATACAGTGCCCCAGTAGTGCGCATTATCCAGTACCTACATTAGTGCCCCCAGTAGTGCCCATTATACAGTGCCCCCAGTAGTGCCCCTTATGCAGTGCCTCCATTAGTACCCCCAGTAGAGCCAATTATACAGTTCCCCCAGTAGTGCCCCTTATGCCGTGTCTCCATTAGTGCCCAGAGTAGTGCCCATTATACAGTGCCTACATTAGTGCCCCCAGTAGTGCCCATTATAAAGTGCCCCCAGTAGTCCCCCTTATGCTGTGCCTCCATTAGTGCCCAGAGTAGTGCTCATTAAACAGTGCCCCTTATACAGTGCCCCCAGTAGTAGTGCCCCATACACATAAAACACACAAATACACACATAATTTACTTACCGAATCCCCACTACTGTGCCCGCCGCCATCTGATCCTCCGGTCCCGTTTGGCACTATGGGAGAGATGTAATGACATCTCTCCCTCCACCCACGGCAGGAGCCAGAAGATGGAGCTCATGAGTGAGCTCCTGCCTGGCTCCGGCCCTGGGTGCAGCAGCCAATAAGAGTCTGTCTGACTCTTATTGGCTGCAGTGCTAAAACAAACACACCGCCGCTGGCATGTTTGTTTTAGTGTGTAGTGTCGTGGACCATACTGCCTTGGACTGCGCCCAGGGCACTTGTCCCACTCGACAACCCCCCACACACAGACATTACGCCACTGCTGTGAAGGTGTCCTGTGGTATCTGGCATCAAGATGTTAGCAGCAGATGTTTTAAGTCCTGTAAATTGCAAATGGCAGCTATCCTCATTCTCAGATCCCACACAATCCACATAAATCTATAAGAAAAAAGAGAAAACAAGGACGTCTCGATTTATACAAATGTGTCCACATACATCTTTGCTCACCAAATTTGCACTGTTTAGTGGACCATGGATTTTGCGACTTATACCAATCCTAAGTACTTAGGGCCTGATTCAGTATTGTACACAAACCCAATGGTTGGTGTACAATACAGATGGTGAGAGAACTGCGCATGTGCAGGTCTCCTTCTGCGACTTCACTCACAGTGCCAAAAAAGCAGCAGCATGATTGATATGTTGTGGCCATTTGGGGGTGGAACAGGGGTAGCAACAGTAAGCGTTTTACAAAACGGGGGCATGTCATTCCCATTTTGTAGGCGTGCCGTGGCCAGGATCTCAAGATTTCCTGACTCCAGCAGAGTGAAAACACCGGCCATCCTGCAGAAACTGAGGGTTACTCAGATGACCCATGTTTTTGCAGATGCTCCAATACTGCATCCTCGGATGCAGCAGCAGATCATACAAGTTTGCTTGAGGCGTCTATTTATACGAGATGTCTCCTGCAAGATTAGCATATTTACACACAGCAGCTGCATCCAAAGACACAGCTGGGCCATGTGTCTTCCTTAATACAATACTAGTTACTTAGGGCCTGATTCAGAGCCGTTCGCTGCTGGCGAGTGCTCGCTCTGAATCAAGGCGTGTTTTTTTTTTTTTCCAGCCCGCTCGCAAAGCTGTGGGTGACCACCCACAGCTTGTGCGAGCGGCCTGGAGTCCGTCGCGATTATCGCGACCATCAGGCTTGCGACGAGACCCTGGTGTAGGGTCTCGGCTCCCGCAAGCCCGAGTGGACTTCCTGCTCTAATAGAGCAGGAAGTCCACTACTGACATCACGAGTGATGTCAGTAGGGCTGCCCACAAACACCAGGCATTCCTAAGGGAACGCCTGTGTTTGTGCAGCCACCCCCCCTCCCCGCCTACAAAACGGGGCGAGCTGTCACTCACCATCGACAGCTGCCCCGTCTTGTAGCGAGATCCGTAGCGAGTGAGCTGCAGTCGCTGGACAGGTCTCACCCATGTGTACGCCGGAGGCGGCGCATGCGCAGTGGGGTAACATTGAGCTGCTTGCGAGCGCTGTGCGCTTGCGAGTGGCTCTGAATCAGCCCCTTAGTACACAATTAGTGAATTCAGATGCAAAATTCATGTGAAAGTATGCACTCTGGGTGCACTTCAGTAGTTACTCGTGCCATGCATTGTTATGCTTAATTTGCTTCTTTATACCAATTCCTTTGACAAATAGTACTGATCCTAAATACATAGGGCATGAGTCAGATATATGCAAACCCGATGGTTTGCGTACATCTCCAAAATTATGGGGACTGCACATATGATGTGCAGAACGGGTCCTGCAAACTCGCTTGCAGATCCCCCAAGCTGTGGCATGATTGGCACGCTGCAGCATTTGGGGGGTGGAGCGGGGGCGTCACCCCCCAAATTACCATAGGAGCATGTCTGCAGTCCGGGCCCTCTGCAGACATGTCTCCTCTGTACTCCAGACAGTGTGGATACTGAAAAGTGTTGAATTAATAAGAAATAAGAAGATACAGAAAATATACAGAAAAGCATTACATTAGTAAGATGTAGCAGTTTAAGTATTAAATTAGTTTACAGTACTTAATATGCTGAAAAAGTTTATTGATGTTCTGAAGCTGTTTAGTTATGCTAACCCAGGGGCCCCATGTTCTGACCCCATAACTGGTACTACTACTACTACTACTACTACTACTACTACTACTACTACTACTACTACTACTACTACTAATAATAATAATAATAATAAGTGGGGAGGGAGAATTTCTGAGTTACCAAACAAATCCTCTCAATATTCAGGTGGATACACCAATATGACCTTAAAGGGAACACCTACTCTATAAGCAGGTGTTACATATACGAGGTGTATGCAATTAATTTCCAGATGCACAAAAAGTATTAGATATATACAAACAAAGTGAACATTACATTTTTTCAAAGTATTTGCCAGAGGAGACTATGCAAAGTTGCATGCGCTCAAATCACTTGGTGAAGCAGCTGGACCAGTCTGAAGTAAATGTTTCTCTACATGCTGGATGAAGATCTCCACTGCAGCTTCTGGTGACTCAAAACGACTCCCATGCATGCTGCGCTTGATTTGTGGGAACACGAAGAAGTTGCAGGTTGCCAGGTCTGAACTGTACGGTGGATGACAAAGCTTCTAAATGCATTCATGAGCCAGAAAATCCACCACTGTCCTGGACTTGTGGAAAGGTGCATTGTTGTGATGGAAAAGGGCACCACGAGTGCGAGTTCTTGGACGGCAACTAGAATTGGCTTCCTAGAATTGATGCACTTGCATCAGGCATTGGTTAATCCCCAGTGATGGTGCACTGCTGTATGAGTGGTAGGGTAGCTACATCAGTCTTGGCCACAAAAACAGCCATCTGCTTGGTCATGCGACGCTCACGTCAGAACTGTTCTGGCGCACCTCTAACTGGTGTCCACTGGGCCGACTGTTGTTTGGTCTCGGTGTAGAAACTGTAGATCCAGGATTCATCAGCACTGATGATCTCCCAGACAGAGTTTGAGTGACTGCCATCAAACCTGGCCAACATGCTGTGGCACCAAGTCACCGGAGCCTCTTTCTGCTCTTAAGTCGGCTGATGGGGCATCCAGTGTGCAGAAACTTAGGCCAGCTTTTCAAGGAGTATTGAGCATATGGATCCCGATGAGATGCCTATCTCCTTCGCTATCTGGGTTATAGTCACCCTGGTATCCACCTCAACTATGGCCCGCACGGCAGCAATGTTATCCTCTATGATGGCAGACACAGGTCAACGTCAGCGCTCCTCGTTTTCCAGGGACCGTCTCCCATGCCAAAATTCTAAAAACCACTCAAACACAGTAGTTTGGAATGGTGCTTACTCCCCAAAAGCAGCTCATAGTCAGTCAAAACTTTCCTGCTGTCACAGACCACTCTTGCAGATGTAGAAGATCATGGCTCTCCAGTGGCCTCTGTTGATCTCCATAACAAGTTCATGAAGGAAGTGAACAAGCTGACTTCTTTGGTGTGCAGTGCTGCTTTATATACAGCTCTGTGCCCTGAAATTTCATAAGAACTTTAGTCAGAGATTACAGTTCAAAACCAGACAGTCCGATTGTGTCTACTCTACCTATGCACTGCACATCCGGAAACTTATTGCACATCCCTAGTAGATGACAAATATTGAAGTTCTCTAGATTTCATGTGAAGAAATGCTTGATTTTTACAGAAATGTTTTTAAATGAGCTTTTGTATATTCCTATCCACTAACAAATAATTATAACCACTTTGTTGTGACTTATCTTTCGTAATGCTCTGTGACTGCACCGGATGCTCATCCTACCAATATTCCCACCAGTCACACCTAGAGATGCAAAATATTCACCCTGAACCAAATTTGATTGCAAAATTTTGCTTACTTCTATAGTGGAATTTAACCTTTGTTATTCCAGTGCCCCATCATCACAACAAAGGAGAATGAGCTGACAGTCATCGCTTCTGCTGTAATTCTTCTGCAAAATGTGAAAGTAATGTATGCGTAAAGTGCTGAAGTTAAAGATTGTATTTCTAAAACATAGCACTTATATGTTCTATTCCGCTGTGAAACTTAATTTTGCCGCAGTTTTGCTCATCTCTAGTCAGAACCAGGTACTTTAAAAAAATTGCTACCTCTGAACAAAAGGTTTAATTATAGAACCTTTATGTTAGAACAGATTTCAACAAAGCCAGGTACTGTACTAAGCGTTGTCTGATTGTAGAAAAGTTCCTTAACAATGTTGTTAAAAGTCTACTTATAATTATTTGCTGCTTGCTACAGAAAGAGAAAAAAAACTGACTGTACGCTTTAAGCATAGCGAATGTCTCAATGCACGGTACATGCCACAATTAGACATCTCAATCTCACAATGGTACATGCATTAACAATTCTAATAGCTAAGTACTGTACTTAATGGATCTATTTCCACTGTTTGTCTGAGGCAGAAATAAAAAGTTATATTAAAGTTATCTTTGAATTGGATTAATTAATTAGACTCAGCCCCTGAATTCTTATTTATTGAGATATGTTGAGCCCAAAACGGTTTTGTTTAAACAGGATGAGTTTTTTGTGTTAATTTAAATAGTGTATCGTCACAAGCAAATTCCTCTAATTAGTAATGTAAAGTAAATACATTCTGTTGAAATGGGTACTGTATGTACACCGTACCTCTCCATGAATGCTGATCCTTGCCTATAGAGATTTTAAAAGGGGAGGTGGTCCTCATAAATCGATTGGAAATGTTGTGATGAGACTCTCCTCTCTTACAGCACCACATCCACTAAAATACTCTGCAAATCCCTAAACTGGCATCCCCTTTTCTCTGTGAGTACATATGGTGCACGTCACTTTACATCGACATTGTTCTGGCAGAAGTGGTCACAGCATTGAGGGGGCATGGTTATCCAAATAACTGCATTTTGTGTCAGTGTTTGTGTCAGTATGTGTGTGTGTCTTTGTCAGTGTGTGTGTATCTGTGATGGTGTGCTGAGAGAGACGATGCAGGGGGGAGGCTATGGTGTGCTGAGAGACAACGCGGGGGGGGGGGTGATGGTATGGTTGAGAGACCACTCAGGGGGGAGGCAATGGTGTGCTGAAAGAGGATGCATGAGGGAGGCAATGGTGTGGCTGAGATACGATGCAAGGGGGTGATGGTGTGGCTGAAAGATTACGTAGGGGGGAGGCAATGGTGTTCTGAGAGACAACGCAGGGGGGGAGGCAATGGTGTGCTGAGAGACAACACGGGGGGTGATGGTGTGGCTGAGAGACTATGCAGGGGGGAGGTGATGGTGTGCTGAGAGATGATGCAGGGGGGAGTCAATGGTGTGGCTGAGACACAATGCGGTGGGGAGGTGATGGTGTGCTGAGAGATGATGCAGGGGGAAATTTTGTGGCTGAGATGCACAGGGGGATGGAAGTTACACAGGGGGAACGAGTCTGGTTGAACAGCTGTTGTATAATGATGACCTCCTTAATATTCCTACACAAACAGGCATCTTCCGGATGATGTGACCTACATGAATAGTGAATACCGACTGAAGATGCCATCTTCCCAGGGATGATATATTTCTTCAGAGGTTCCACGTTGTGAGAAACTACCGTAGAGGTAAGGTGCATATAGAATGGAAAGGAATGTTCCCAGAGTGATGAGAAATGGGTGGCATGTCATGTTGGCACGCCCCTTCGGTATTTGACCACGCCCATGTGTTTGTGTGTGTGTGTGGGGTGCCATTCTTCAACTTGCCCTGGGCTCCAAAGACCCTGGTTACGCCACTGCAGTGACCCTACCCATATTTCCACAGTCCTGAACAACAGCCCTTCATACATCTGAAAAATCATTGTAACATACTTTATCTCAAGCCATGTTAGATATTGCATTCTCCTGAGCCTTACCTCAACTATGATAATCACCTTCTTTGTTGTTATCCAGCCCTCGGTGCTTGTGATGCATGATAATGATATTTAACAGGATATTACATGAAAAACTGGCTTCTCTTGTGTAATGGTGACAGTTGTAACAGGTTACTCATATTGACAAATGTCCATTCTTGTCCCATTTGTGCCAAGCATTCGGGAAAGCAACAAATTGGCAAGTTATAAGTCCATCTCTAAATAATGACCTGTGTCCATCAGTTGAAAGGAATACTGTATAATGAAAAGTTTTACAAAGGCACTTGCCAATCTTCCAGTCAAACTATTTCATATTACCCTGAGAAAAAAAATATTATGAACAGTATGATGTTCAATTTTCAATTTTGTAATCAAAAATAATTGAAGCTTTGTTGTGATTTTCTTGCTGCAAAGAACACAAGCTATGGCTGCAGTGATACCGTTTGTTTGCCGACATTTAAATGAACCTCTGGCTTTGTGATGCCATTCACTACTGGATTTGGGAGGCTGATCTGCACTCCCAGGAGTGCAGGATAACTCTGTAAACCTTGTGTGTCTCTGGGAGAGTAAGCAAGTATGCTTTTATTTTGTAGCTCATCAAATAATGTATTTTCTAGTAGAAAAGGGATCAACTTCTGTTGGAGACCTCAATATTTCCAGTTACTCGTAAAAGCAAAGGGTAAATAAGAAATTGATGGCCTGATTCAGAGATGGACACAATGTCGGTGATGCATGCAGTGGAGCAATTTTTTGTGTCAATGCTGCATGTGCCATGATGGTTTAGCATTGGTGGCCTCAGAGTCGATTTATTTGCAAAGTGAGTGACAGGTAGTCTGCATTTGGGGGAGATAAGTGGGTGGTTAGAAAAATGCAGGCATGGTGGACCGTTATTCTGGGCATGCTCTAGTGAGGCTCTGCCTTCACTCGCAGCTGCAGAGACCCCAGCATTTTATGAGAGCTGTACAGTCTGAGACAGCATAGGCTTACCCATACGTTTGATGTGTGACCGTTGTGCGACCGATATTGCCATTCTTGATGCATGAGCGACGGATGTCAGTTGCCGGCTGTGGGTGTCTCAGTGCACAAGACTAAGAGTCATTAGAATGTTTTTGTAAGTTTGTGTGTACATAAAATTGGTACAGTTTTTATTTGAAATTAATTGAAAATTAGGCTGGTAGGAACGCATGGTAACTGTCGGCAACAGCCAATCACAGCTAGCATTTAATAATATGGGGAAGATCCCTAATGTTGCCTGGGTATGCAAGGATACCTCTCCCCCTCTTTGGCAAAGAATCCAAACTGGAGCAAAGTTAAATGGCCCACATCTACTCTAATGCCCAATATGGCACCCAGTGACTTGCGGTGAGGTAAATGGCTGGGGAGCACTGGCTAGTATCAGAGCCAGATTTACAGATACATATATGATCTGAGGGTACATGTGGGCATTATACAAAGGTGCAGCAGTATATAGTGATGGAAATGTGGTGTGTGTTGATCAGAGATGTGCGGAAAAGGTAGACAGGGGAGGCAATGCCTCACCTGACATACACTTTTTTACTCTAGAGTTTTGACTATAAAAATTCTAGGTTGTTAGATATTTTTTGACTTGTCTCCTTCGAATGGTAAAAACAGGGAAATCATACTTCTAGTGGCGAGTTGCACATTGTACTGTCTTGACAAACAACATGAAATAAAAAATATCTATGCATACTGTGCACCTAGTGCTTATATATATTAGATTTCCCTCTGCCTAATGCATCAGCTGTGAAGACAAATTCAGCAGCATGTGCAGTAGCACCTATCCAAAATGCAAGAGCCCCAAACTGCTGACTGTCAGACACAGATTCTCCACACAATGCAGAATGACAGTGTGTAACTGAAACTTTGTGAAAAGAGAACCCTATTCATGCACCAACTATTGTGCTACTGAAACAGACTGTACACTTACTACATTAGCAGCTAGGGAAATAAGATAAATCACAGATGTCTAAAGCTACCAACTTCCCCCACCCAATTGAACCATCTAAGACACAGGTAGTTTGCAAAGAACCCAAGCATGCAATAAATGCTAAGATGTTATCGTAGGAGCAAGGGATGTCATGGGGCCCAAAAGCAAGGAGGTTCCAGACACAGGACATATACAGTTGTTATCAACCAAGATCCCGGAAGTGCCTGCATAGCCTGCTGGGATCGAGCCTTCTGAGGGTGGAGACTTACAGTGCACATATAGTTGATGGTCTTTGTCTCCCAGTAAAAACTTCACAGTAATATCCTGTATTACAGCCCTTCAACATGAGTTAGGGTGGAGGCTGGGGGAATTTGAATTCTGAGAGTAGGGCTGTCCCAGAAAGGAACAGAACACGAGTGTAATTTTGTGCACAAGGAAGTATCCTGCTCAGGTAGGAGCAGGTCGGTACCCACCCACTTCCCCCATGTCCTTACATTTTACTGTAAACAGCAAACTTCTGAGCCCTGAAGACTCTGCAGACGTGAGTTGCCGTAAAAGATTCAAAAGCTGCCTATAGGGATGGAGTGCTTAAAGCTCAGCCAAATAAGGTGAGATATGCAATGGGTCAATGTGATCTAATCATTCACTAGACTTCCATGTAGGAGAAGGCCTCCTAAGTAGTGACATTCTATATCAGTGATTGTGTGTGTATTGGGCATCATAACATAAAGCAGGGGTATGTATAGCTGCATATACATATCCTTGATGTAGATATATAGATGTATATTGGGGTGAAGGGGCAGTGTATCCTAATGCACTGGGTTCATTAAAGTCCAGTAGTTATTATTATGTTGCATAAAAAAGTCAACAAAGTACAATGCTTTAATAATTATTAAACAATATGCTGGACATACTATACAAATGGTTTGTAAAGTATAAACCATGATCATTACCTGTCTCACTTCTGAATAAACCTCTCATGAAACTATACTAAACCAAAAAACTAGGAACAAGCTGCATTAAGGAAACTATATGTATATATATATATATATATATATATAGTAGATAGTATATATAGTATATATAGTATATATATATATATATATATATATATAGTAGATGCCCATCAGGACAATATATATATATATATATGTATATATATATATACTTTAGGATAATGGAGTGATATATACATGTAGCATGTCAATCTGAAATTGTAAGGGACTTTGCATATTGATAGGCATAAATGAAGTGCAATTAACTGATCCAATATATTTCCAGAGTAGCTGCTGGGAAGTCTCTAGTAAATTATAAAGATTTCTATTTTATTTTATTAATTTATTGTTAAAATTATAATTTAGCCCTATATTACAAGGAACTGTATTAGATATTCCCATTGACTTGATTCCTCATTAATTCTTCTCACACCACTTTTCTAGTGACATTTGAACTTTTTTCATTTTATAAAACCGATCTTAAAATGACATTTCTGAGGAACAATCAGGGATACTAACATTTTATATTAAAAATTCAATCTGTGAAAAAGTTAAATGCGTTCAGGTTGAAGCAATGATTTTAGTTAATGTTTTCCATATGGCATAATTTAAATTTTACAGAATTTCTTCTTGTCTGCCATGTTTTAGGTTACAACTGAAATTACTGCACATTAAAAACTGATATATACAAGCCCTCTTTTATCAGAGAGCATAAAAAATTGTACAGTATTGCAATTTACATAAACAATAACTACTGTAGTATCTTTTGTAATCTGCAAATTAATCCAACTAAAAATCACCATAACAAAGTGAGGGAAATATTAAAGTGAAATAAAAATATATTAACAAAGCCTGAAATGGTCTATTTACTCAGAATATCATGCAGAAATTGCTTGTTATCCACATTTGTATTTCTGAGAATTGAAAGACAAGTCAACTAATCTAGCTAAGCATAATTAAACCTCTGAATCAGAACCATAACTAGACTTTTTGGTGCCCTGGGCCAGAAAAATCATTCCCCCCCCCCCATTTGTGAAATAGGGACATAAGACACATGCTCGAAAAAAGAGATGTGGCCTCATGGGGAAGGAGCATGACAAATCTGATTTGTCTTGTGCGATGATGAAGGGGTACCGATCCCATTGTAACACTGTTATCCAGGTGTCACTGCCAAATACAGTGTAAATTCAATGGCAGGTGGGGAGTTTGACTGGGGCGGTACACCTGTCAAACCGTAACGCAGGTGCCCTAAGGCAAGCTCAGGGAGGACTGAAACCTCCTGTGGAACAGAAGGGCAAAAGCAGTGATGATACACAATAATTAATTATGCAGTATAACTCACCAGCTCTAGATAAAGGAGAGCGCTGTGTGTGGCATAATGTGTTAAAAGGGGCATTAATGTGTGTGGCACAATGTGTTAGAAGGGGCATTAATGTGTGTGGCATAATGTGTTAGAAGTGGCATTACTGTGTGTGGTATAAGGTGTTACAAGGGGCATTACTATGTGGCATAATGTGATATAAGAGGCATTAATGTGAGTGGCATAATGTGTTAGAAGGGGCACTTCTACTCTGTGGCATAATGTGTATAAGGAAAACTACTGTGTGGCATAAGGTGAATGGACTCTGTGTGGCATATCATGAATGGGCTCTGTGTGGAATTCCGTGAATGGGCTCCGTGTGGTATACCGTGAATGGGTTTTGTATGGCATAACGTTAATGGGCTCTATTGTGTAGTATAATGTGAATAAAGGGCACTACTATGTGACATAATGTAAATAAGAGACAGTACTGTACAGTGACATGTGACTAAGGGACACTACTGTGCAGTATTATGTGATTAAGGGACACTACTGTGCGGTGTCATGTGATGAAGGGGCACTACTGTGTGGCATAATTTGAATTAGGGGTACTATTGTGTGGTCACGCCCTTTCCCAGTGAGACCACACCTGTTTTTTTTATGGAGGTGTCAAAATATGTAGTTACAGCTCTGCTTTGGTGTGCACAGATGTGTCCTCCTCTGTGTTCAGCACCCCTGCCCTAATAAATTCCTACAGTGAACACTGGGCCTGATTCAGAGCCGCTCGCTCTGACAGAGCGCTCGCTCTGAATCAGGGCCGGGTTTTTTTTTTAGAACAGCCTCCTGGCCGCTCGCATAGCTGTGGGTGACCACCCACAGCTACAGCCAGCGGCCATGATGATGGTCGTGATGGTCAAGACCATCGCGACCATCGGGCTTGCGACGAGTGTGCCCAGAGTCTACTGCGCATGCACAGATCACTGAGGAAATGGCGTGGCTGCCATTTTCCCGGTGATTTCCTCACTGCGCATGTGAAAAACGCCGGAAAAATGGCCGCGGCGGCCATTTTCCGGTGTTTTGAGCAGTGCTGAGACACCTGTTGCGGGACCTCAGAGAGGTAAGTTTTAGATAGTATGGGTGCAGGGTGTGCGGTGCAGGCCCCCCTGGACCTGGGGGCCCGTGTGCACCGCACACCCTGCACCCATTATAGATACGCCCTTGGCCTATGATCAGCCACCCTCTTTTCTTCTGGAAATCCTACCCTCTCTCCCTTTTTTACTTTGCCATTAGTTTGTTTATGTTTTGTAAGTGTTGGTGGTGGTTTAAAACAGCTGCATGGTTTCAATTGTCAGTAGTTATCAGTGATTATGCTGTCCTCATGCTTTTTTGATATCCAAGTAAATGTCCCTACTGGGAAACAGGATCTCATCCGGGTGTGTTATTTGTTTGGAGAGTTGAACACCAATGTTTGAGTTGCATAAGTGTTTTTTGGTATCCATTCTTTGGGCCTGATTCATTAAAGATCGCAACTGCAACAACACACGCAGTTGGGTGATTGTTGCATACTGCACATGCATATACAATGCAGTGCGTGTGTCGCAAAGGCTACACTGCAATTACGCAGCGCATGGTAAGCCATCACAGAGTGAGTGACAGATAGTCAGCATTTGGGGATGGTGACGGGGGAGTGGTTGGAGAAATGCAGTCGTGCCTGTCCATTTGAACACCGTTACATGGTCATGCCTAAATTAGCCATTGCAACGGCCTACGCAGCTTGAGTGCTTACTGCGTACAACAAGGTTAGCAATTTCTAAGTAAGGTCAGGGCTGCTGTAATTTTGAGTGAGGGGCCGATAATACTCTATGTTACCGACACAGGACTGTAAGGTATTACGGAAGTGAGATAGCGGTAGTGGGAGCAGTGGGTGTCTCTGTGCTGGCAGTGTGATGGCATTATGATAACAATCATTAGCATATTTTCGCAAGAGACTTCCGTGCAATTAAGGAGCTGCGATCGCAATAGTGATCCTTAATGAATCATGAAAATTAAGTTAAATTAATTGAAATTATTTAAATTTAATTTATCAAATACATTTTCCCTTAATCCCAACTTTTGTTGTACATGTGTTTATATAGATAAGTAGTTTATTTGTTACAAGTTTTAAGTGGGTGTGTGCAAAGAAAGTGCATATAGCCGCACCCCCCGCCAACATTGTATTTATAATGTAGAAAAGTTCCGGTTATCCACCAGGGGTAGGCTTGGGAGGACTTCTGTAAATTGGAAATTTAGGTCAGGTGATTTACCCTCCTGTCCCTACCAATAATTTGACACCACATCACCTATTGAAGGTTTGTTAAAGATGATTTATTATTTGTATTTCACTTAGATTAATAGCCAATGTATAATTTCCATATAATATTCCTACATTGTTTATTAATCCTACCCATGGAATGGGTAGGAAGTCCTTGCAGTCGGGATGCCTGCTGACAATATAGCGACAGCGGCATCCTGATGCTCAGTATCCCGACAAGGGTCCTGTAAGCATAGTAACCCTCCCCTTCTCCCCCTAACCCTCTGATTCTACATCCTAACACTAACCCTCCCCACCCCTCACGCTATCCATCCTGTCTAGTGCCTAAACCTAACCTCTTTGTGCCTAAACTTAACCCTCCCCTCTTAGTGCCTAACCCTAACCCCCCCAGTGGTGCCTAACCCTAACCCACCCCCAGGGATACCTAACACTAGCCTCCCCCTCCCCTGGCCTAACTCTAAACCTCCTGTGACACCTAAACCTAACCCCCCCCATGACTAAGACCTAACAAGCCTGCTTTACTTACGTTCGACATCCCGGCTGTCATGATTTCGGAGTCGGCATGTCAACTACTGTCGGTATTCCGCCACCGGTCTTCTGGCCGGGTAGTGGCATTCCGGTGCCGGGATTTCTTCAGCCAGTATGCTGGGTGTATGTATATTCACTACATCCCCTACCCATATCAAAACTTTGCATTCATTCACTCACACACAACTACTGGAAGTGTATCACATTCAATAGTGTAAAAAAAAAAGTAATAAAGTAATAATATTTATGTGCGCTGACCCAGATGTTTTGGTTTTGGATCTGGATTCATCTTAGTGTTTTGGTTTTGTTTTGCAAAACTCGCCTCAAGTGTTTTGGTTTTGGATCTGAATAAAAAAATAGATAAAAAGTTTTTAAAAACTGCTAAAATCATGTAATTTATGTAATCTAAAACAAGAAATTCAGATTTAAAATCCGAATTTTGATCCGCAAAAAGATTAGAACTGCAACTCTGATTTACCCGGAACTCCTCAGGAGATCATAACTGCGACTCGGATTTACCTGGATTCATGAAATTCGAGTGGATTCAGATTTCTGGAGAACCAAACCACACATCTCTAATTTTTATATAGCAGTCAATTAGCATAGCTAGGCATAAAATAATTCTAGGAAAATAAGGTTGTTTGAATGTTGCAAACCCAAGTTTGTGTTGTATTTATAGACTAGCATTAATGCAATACAAACAGGCAGCAAGGGGTAAAATCACAAAGAATCATGTTGGTCCGAGATTGCATTCACAGGTATGTTTGGCCATTTTTACAAACGCAGAAATTTACTAAAGGCAAACACGGACGAAAAATCATGATTCTCTCTGCAAAACACAGGTGAATACAAAAATAGAAATAAATACACCACCGGCCAAACTCGGAAGTACTTTTCATAGACAGGAATACAACACCGGAATTTACCAAGAATTATGATTGCAATACAGGTGTAAATTAAGCAAACTCAGTCAAAATAGAAATTTATAATAGACCCCCTCCTGAGCAACGTGTTTTGCAGAAACATACACAGATCAGTGTGCTCCGTGAAAAAGACAATATTAATTGAATACAATTTTTTAAACCTATCAACCCCGCACCCACCGCAAAGGGGTTCGGGGGATAGCCCCTGGCTTCAGCCCTGGCATGGGGTAACATGGAGGGGGGACCCCTTTATTGGGGGGTCTTCACCTCCCCAGGAATCTGCGGGTCTGTGCTGACTAGTTGGGGGTGCAAATGATTTGGCCGGTGGAACCCATGAAGTGTGTTCCCTGGCATTACACCCCCACTAGTGGAGCCTGGTGCTGATTCTAAAACTATGGGGGACCCCTACACAAATGTTTCCCCATATTTGTAGAACCAGGACTGGCTCACAGAGCCCGGTGCTGGTTCATTAAATACAGGGGACCCCTACACAATTTTTCTCCATATTTTTTTGAACCAGGACAGGGGTTGGTTGTGCATTTGGGGGGGGGCAAGACCCCGCACCATTTTTTTCTATTTTGTACACAATTTTTAGTACACAATATACACATGCACCCTGCACGTATCTCACTAATTTGTGCAGGCTGCATATTTGGGTGTGTTTAGCTGCAGTCAGACACTGGGAATATGGGTAGAAAACACGATCACATACTCCATCAAAAAACACAATTCAGTAAATTACGATTCTTGGAAAATTTAGTGTTTTAGCTGACAAAACTCTCCCGTGTCCCTGTGATGTTGAGTGTGTTTAATCTCGGGCAAACTCGGGTCAGACACGATTCTTAGTAAATTTACCCCTATGTGTCAGTGGAATAACCAGGTTTTGAAGTGAGGGAGAGCAAACAGTAAAAATAGGCACCATTTGGGGGAATTGCTAATACCACCAGTTAGGTAACAAACATAAAAAAATACCTTCCGGTTGACTTTTCTAGTCAATTATAGAAGTATGTATAAAAATACCTTTTATTATGCTAATATAACCAGGAATACAGAATACTAATAATGAAATAAAAGCGAAATATTAGTTACCAAATCAACACATGCCCATGACACTCCCATGTGATGAATCTGTTCTGTGCACCCGCACGGTAGCCATCCAGTTGCTACCCAGAAACCCCCAATTCATGAAAAGAGATTAGTTTATGCATTGGTTGAAATTCTGCTCTTATAATCTCTACATGTGTATATGCATGGTGTGTGCACAGTCAGCGATTGCTTTTTACGGTGCATGCGCAGTTGGCAGATGTCTGTGCATGTGTATCAGATCAGGTGGGGGCTACTGGAAAGCAATTGTGTGGATGTCCTAATTTTGAAAGCCACCACAACCTGTCCCCCCAGTAGCTGATTAAAAAAATATTGTCCCTAAAATGACAGAGGAACTGGAGCCCCACTCCCCAAAATCAACCTCTGCTCCACGGCCTTAGTATGCTAAGAAAGCACCAGGTGGGTCATGCTGCTGTGTGTGTGAGTAGGAGAGATTTTGGCACCACC
Source organism: Taudactylus pleione (assembly GCA_031769625.1). Taxonomy (NCBI): domain Eukaryota; kingdom Metazoa; phylum Chordata; class Amphibia; order Anura; family Myobatrachidae; genus Taudactylus; species Taudactylus pleione. The sequence goes on along the minus strand of JAUIMM010000368.1, from coordinate 10,634,837 downwards.
AGATAGGAAGTAACACTCATGCTCTATAACTGGACAACTCCTACCTTTAAAATAAGACAAAGCGAGGGGTTCTGTATCCAGGCAGCCACGTGTGGGTTAAAGGAAATAATTTTGGTGTGTTGCAACACCTCTGGACTCACAGCCGTGTTCTGCTGTGTAGGCAATGCCAGGCTGGATTTACACGGGGGAAAATTCACCCCCCTGCTCCCCCTGGCTATGCCCGGGCCCCTGGTAGCTATGTAAAATTTACTCTTTTCTGGTAGAGTTCTTCTTAAAAAGAATAAATATCCATCTTCTGTGAGTCACAACACCAGTATATATAAGCATATATCAATCTGTCAGTAGGGACTTTCTCTTTGCCCTTATTTTAAGAAATATAAATGATAAATAGAGTCCTCCTCAATTCCTAAATACCCAAATAAATATAACTTTTTTTATTACATGTGGAGGTGGACATAGCAGTGAAGGAATGCATGTATTAACATATCAGATATCACTCTCCACTATTATTCTCTGATTCAATAAATACTAGCTACCTGCCATTCTTGAAGCATCTGACTGCTGAGTAAAAGAGCATTTGTCCTTCACCTTAGCCAGTTCTGGCAAACAGCTTTAAATTATATCAATTTTCTCAGTGCTCACAGTGGCCATACAAAGTATTTTCAGCAGCAGGGTCTGCTGGACAGCTTCAACTGTCTCAGATGCAGAGCAGGTAGCAAGACTGGCCTTAGGCTATAGGAGGAGCTCAGTGACATTAGCCCAGGGTAGGCTACAGTAGGTCTCCTCCAGGGTAGGCTACAGTAGGTCTCCTCTCTAGGGCAGGTCAGGATCCAGGAGTTTCTCACTGGCAAACGCTACTATGGCAATCTCCCCTCTCTACTTCTCCTGAGGTAGCTGTTATCTCCCTCCTCAATTTATAACTTCTCCTCACGCACACCTATGTCTCTCCTACTCTGGACATACACTGGTTCAACACACACCAGCATGAAAGGCCTTCCATGAACTGACACTCTCAGCATAGTTTCCACTGCTATCCTTCACAGCTATATATGCCCTTAGATCTAATGCTATATATATATATATATATATATATATATATATGGAAAATTCTTCAATGAGACTGCACACTGGATCAAACTTGTAACATCTGGGGGTATATATCTTTAATATACTTTACACTGATATTTTGTTATTTATTAACAGCAAATATTGAGTCACATTCTCAACCTTATGGTATGGCACCATCCTATCATAACCATGCTGGATCACCAACTATAATAAAATAACACTTAAATACCTTGCAATCTCACATTCATTCTTTCTTCCTGTTCAACCTAAGAAGAATACCCAAAATATGGCCAAGTATAAATAATATTACGATAATTGATACTATGAATTTCTATAGACTCCCCCAATTTGTTATAACTCAGCATCATAGGGGGCTTCTGGATCCTATCATGTTTACTTCTGATACCAACTTCACTTCCCTTACCCCTGTTGGAAATGGAGGGATTTAAATATTTAGGGTTTCCTCAACACTTTCTATTTTAAGAATATACTGGCATTCTTCAGGTGGTTACATCTTTTCTCTTCTCACACACTACGGATGTACTGAACCCTCAACCTCCACCCTCATCTTAGATTGGCTTGACTGACATGAAGAAGAAACATTATGATTATCCCTATTTCTAAAATGGCCTTATTTGTAATGTTAGGCAGCTTCTTCTCTTCTGTAAATATATTATTGAAATCAAATTTCTTAACCTATAGGCATGAGATGTTGGCAACGGTGTGATAAAATGGGACTATTTCCTAATTCAGGTTTAATTTTGTATACACTATATAAGGATCCTCTGTCCACCTGTTTGCTGTTTTCTGCTTTCTGGAGAGACCCAGTTGTCTAAGCAATACTCTGTCTCCTGGAACTCATACTTGATTCTTTACTAGTTATTATTAGAGATGTGCGCGAATGCCCTTGTTTTAGTTTTGGCAAAACCACCATCAAGTGTTTTGGTTCAGATTTGGTTTTGGTTCGGTTTTGGATCCCTTAAAAATCGATAAAAACTCGATAAAAACAGCTAAAATCATGTAAATTAGACCTGTTTACATGCAATCAATTCAGTTTTAAATCCAAATTCTGAACTGACAGCAGATTTGTGCCAGGACTCGGATCCACTCTGAACCCCAAAGTGGTTCCGAAATGGGACTCGATTAGGAACCCCTAAGTTTATATTTCAGGAAAACCTAACAGCACGTCTCTAATTATTATACCTTGTTTTATTTCTCTCCCTCCAAATTCTGGGCTTTTTGGCGGGCAAATCAGTAAGCATAAATTTACTCTTTTCTTAATCTTTCCACATACTTGGTGTAAAGTTGATATGTCTAATCACTTGATGAAATCCCCATACAAACATCTATTGGTAGTCCTGTCTCTATCCCAAAAATTAGTGCATATGGGGAGTACCCAGTTTCCTAATTCCTAGTGCAATTATAAGCATGCAAAATCTGACAGATATACCTGAACCACTGAGATTTACAGTGTGGCTCCAAGGTACCCATCATATTGAGCAGGGTTTAGTTAAATCTTGAATTACCCCTTGAGGATGATATGAGGTAATTAATGAACAAACTTATGATAATACAAAGAGAAAGTTCTTTTAATTTAGTGGGCTTTGGTCATCGATTAACGGCCTACACTCTAGATGTATTAGTGACAATTACATGCCACCAGTGTAAAATCCTGCCGCTATTAATTAGCAGTAGCATCACAAATGATAGGAATTGCAGGGACAGTTCCAGTAGTATTGTGTCCACCACAACAACTCACGATGAATCAGATACATAATTAAGGGGGAATTTAGGAGTACTATGAGGAATAGGCCTCTTGGTGATCAACTCTCATCTGAAGAAAAGACATTAAACACAGTGACACTAATCCATTCAATTCAAACTGATTTATTGATTACCCACATTACAGAGAGCTGAGCTGAGGTTGGGACCTTGCTAAAACAACAATTAGTCATGGTCCTTGGAAAGGGAGTCATGCCAAACTAATATTATAAGAAAGGGAGTTTTTATAATTTCTTTAGTAATCAAGATAATTCTTTATGACACCTTTTTTTCCAAATAGATCTCAAAGAACTTTATATTATTGTAGAGGGGATAAAGCTATCTCGGTCAGGCTCAGATAGTGTTCTATCACATTATTTAATAATAGTCCTAGCCTGATTAAAGCTTACAGTTCAAATTCCCTACCGGGCACACTTGGTTCCATTTAAGTCAGAAGCCAATTAACCTACTGTCGAAGCTGGATAATTGGCGGAGACAAGACCAGTTTAAAATTGGATCGCAGTGACGCCATCTTGCGACTGGCCTCAAGACGCCATCTTGGAAATGAGATCGCAAGACGCCATTTTGCGAATGGCCGCCTAAGCGCTATTTTAGATAAACTCACACTTTAGTACATGTGGCGATATTACTATTAGCATCATGCGATTGCATCTGTGACCATCGCCATAAGTTACGGCAATTCATCAAAAGTCCATTTCATGACTTTACGTAGTTTGGGTGCTCTGGATAAAGTGTGTGTTTTATTTTAATTCCCCTAGAGGATATATTTCAGAAATGGCTGTACAGTATGTTAAAATTGGATTGCATTAGCTAAACAGAGCAAATGGCCACATGACAGCTAGCCTGTGAAGACAAGCTTCATGGACATAACGTCTGCTCTCACTCCAGGTGGCCCTGCTCGAATACAGCAAGAGGGTCGTTTGTAGCACCTTACATTAGCAGGCTTCCTACAATAAAATACCTTCAAAGCCAAGAGTGTTATCTGAGGTTTGGGTCTTGTAGCTGTGCTAATTTGCATCTACACAAGCCCTGGGAGAACAAAGACCAGTATTTTGGAGCCTGAAAAGGGTGGGGGCTGCTGGGGCATGAGCAAGTCATGGAACTATAATGCTCAGCATTCCACACTGCTAGGTGTTCACTTCTAGGGATAGCTGAGAGCGAGGAAGTGCTCCCCATGTCAGTGTATGGTGGTCTCCCTCCACACAGATTCTCTAAGACTTCAGATCAGCGTTATCTCTATGCTCTAATGAATTCATGTGCCTGTAGAGGCTCATGCTATAATTGCATAATCACTGTGAGTTTAAGTGAGATTTAAGTGCACCATTTCTCATAACTAGTCACATATTAGCGAATGCATAAGACCCTGTATGAAAACGCTGAATATTAGCTCCATGCACACGCATCTTCCCCAAGTTAACTAGCGTCTTTACATCAAACCCCACATACTCACACATTACATATTCACATACAAGGTTCCATAAGCTTTAAGGTATAAGATTCGAGTATGCACATTTATTATCATTGCTAGGAAATAAAGGTTATTTCGTAACTAAGGTTTTATACGTGATAAGTAAGCCATGTTTGGTATTGTACTGATGCATACTCTCTCAACAGTATTCCGGTAATATCGATGTAGAGATCGCAACATGCATTCTCAACTTATGGACCGCAGAGACTTCAAGCAACAAAATGTACATTATATGAACAACTGTTAGGATTTGCATGAGGTGGGAATCCAGAGACTACCAGTTGTTAGAGGCTGGATTGTGTCTATTTGAACCAACCTGTTAAATGCCTTGTAACATATGCCCTCTCCTTTAGGGCCAATGGTATTAGCAACAAACTTCTCTATTATGTTGTTTATTCCTGGGGGGTATAAATATGTGTGCTCTGACCCTGGGTTCCTAGTCTTCGTGCTGAATGCTGATTGATGAGGGGTTTCTTGCTGATGCCTACATCTGGACCAGAGAGCGCTGCGTATGTATAATTGTACTTGGGTCTGTATAATCTCTTTGCGCTAAGATTATATGAGGATCATAGCGTGTAACTGCTGTACTTTTACTTGAATAATACTTTGTGCTTTGGAACCACAGGTCCTAGGTCTGGAGTCTTTATCTACTGTATGACTGTGTACGCAAATTAGCGTCATCCTTAGAGGTTTATAGGAAAGATATTAGAAGGTATAGGCAGTGGTATTTATAAGGTTCAAAGGCAGTATCGTTACTACTAGGGGTGAGCGGGATCGGATTTCTGAAATCCGAACCCCCCCGAGCCCCCCCGATCCGAGTCCGATCCGAATCAGGCTCGACTTTTCCCGCCTGACTCGGATCTGAAATCGAGGCAAAACGTCATCATCCCGCCTTCCGAGTCTCGCGGGTTTTGGATCCTATATAAGGTACCCGCGTCGGCGCCATTTTCTCACTCGGCTGTGGACAGTGAAGAGGGAGGGTGGGAGTTAGGGCTGTGTAGTGTAGTGTAGTGCTGCTGTTGTCCACTACTTCAAAGTCCATAGGGGCTGGCTGTGTTGTGCTGTGCTGCTGTTGTTAATAGGGGCTGTGTCCACTACTTCAAAGTCCATAGGGGCTGGCTGGACTGTGTTGTGCAGTCAGTTCTCCATAGGGGCTGTGTCCACTCCAAAGTCCTGTGCAGTGTCCCAGTCCTAAAGGGGTGCTGTAGTGTTGTCCAGGGGGTGCTCTGTCCATCAGGGGTGCCCCCCCCAAGTGCTAAAAAAATAATATATTTTCTGTGTTTGTGAATTGTGTGCGCAGTAGCCGCACGTGCATCAACAAAGTAGTGCCAAGCGTGCGCCTGTGTCATAAGTAAAGGGCCGGCTGGCTTGACCGTTAAGGGTGCTGTAACCCCCGAAAGTACACTCCAGTCCAAACCAAAAAAAAAATTATTTTCTGTGTTTGTGAATTGTGTGCGCAGTAGCCGCATGTGCATCAACAAAGTAGTGCCAAGCGTGCGCCTGTGTCATAAGTAAAGGGCCGGCTGGCTTGACCGTTAAAGGGTGCTGTAACCCCCAAAGTACACTCCAGTCCAAACCAAAAAAAAAATTATTTTCTGTGTTTGTGAATTGTGTGCGCAGTAGCCGCATGTGCATCAACAAAGTAGTGCCAAGCGTGTGCCTGTGTCATAAGTAAAGGGCCAGCTGGCTTGACCGTTAAGGGTGCTGTAACCCCCGAAAGTACACTCCAGTCCAAACCAAAAAAAAAATTATTTTCTGTGTTTGTGAATTGTGTGCGCAGTAGCCGCACGTGCATCAACAAAGTAGTGCCAAGCGTGCGCCTGTGTCATAAGTAAAGGGCCGGCTGGCTTGACCGTTAAGGGTACTGTAACCCCCGAAAGTACACTCCAGTCCAAACCAAAAAAAAAATTATTTTCTGTGTTTGTGAATTGTGTGCGCAGTAGCCGCACGTGCATCAACAAAGTAGTGCCAAGCGTGCACCTGTGTCATAAGTAAAGGGCCGGCTGGCTTGACCGTTAAAGGGTGCTGTAACCCCCAAAGTACACTCCAGTCCAAACCAAAAAAAAAATTATTTTCTGTGTTTGTGAATTGTGTGCGCAGTAGCCGCACGTGCATCAACAAAGTAGTGCCAAGCGTGCGCCTGTGTCATAAGTAAAAGGCCGGCTGGCTTGACCGTTAAAGGGTGCTGTAACCCCCGAAAGTACACTCCAGTCCAAACCAACAAAAAAATTATTTTCTGTGTTTGTGAATTGTGTGCGCAGTAGCCGCACGTGCATCAACAAAGTAGTGCCAAGCGTGCGCCTGTGTCATAAGTAAAGAGCCGGCTGGCTTGACCGTTAAAGGGTGCTGTAACCCCCAAAGTACACTCCAGTCCAAACCAAAAAAAAAATTATTTTCTGTGTTTGTGAATTGTGTGCGCAGTAGCCGCATGTGCATCAACAAAGTAGTGCCAAGCGTGCGCCTGTGTCATAAGTAAAGGGCCAGCTGGCTTGACCGTTAAGGGTGCTGTAACCCCCGAAAGTACACTCCAGTCCAAACCAAAAAAAAAATTATTTTCTGTTTGTGAATTGTGTGCGCAGTAGCCGCACGTGCATCAACAAAGTAGTGCCAAGCGTGCGCCTGTGTCATAAGTAAAGGGCCGGCTGGCTTGACCGTTAAGGGTACTGTAACCCCCGAAAGTACACTCCAGTCCAAACCCAAAAAAAAATTATTTTCTGTGTTTTTGAATTGTGTGCGCAGTAGCCGCACGTGCATCAACAAAGTAGTGCCAAGCGTGCACCTGTGTCATAAGTAAAGGGCCGGCTGGCTTGACCGTTAAAGGGTGCTGTAACCCCCAAAGTACACTCCAGTCCAAACCAAAAAAAAAATTATTTTCTGTGTTTGTGAATTGTGTGCGCAGTAGCCGCACGTGCATCAACAAAGTAGTGCCAAGCGTGCACCTGTGTCATAAGTAAAAGGCCGGCTGGCTTGACCGTTAAAGGGTGCTGTAACCCCCGAAAGTACACTCCAGTCCAAACCAACAAAAAAATTATTTTCTGTGTTTGTGAATTGTGTGCGCAGTAGCCGCACGTGCATCAACAAAGTAGTGCCAAGCGTGCGCCTGTGTCATAAGTAAAGGGCCGGCTGGCTTGAACGTTAAGGGTACTGTAACCCCCAAAGTACACTCCAGTCCAAACCAAAAAAAAAATTATTTTCTGTGATTGTGAATTGTGTGCGCAGTAGCCGCATGTGCATCAACAAAGTAGTGCCAAGCGTGCGCCTGTGTCATAAGTAAAGGGCCAGCTGGCTTGACCGTTAAGGGTGCTGTAACCCCCGAAAGTACACTCCAGTCCAAACCAAAAAAAAAATTATTTTCTGTGTTTGTGAATTGTGTGCGCAGTAGCCGCATGTGCATCAACAAAGTAGTGCCAAGCGTGCGCCTGTGTCATAAGTAAAGGGCCGGCTGGCTTGACCGTTAAGGGTACTGTAACCCCCGAAAGTACACTCCAGTCCAAACCAAAAAAAAAATTATTTTCTGTGTTTGTGAATTGTGTGCGCAGTAGCCGCACGTGCATCAACAAAGTAGTGCCAAGCGTGCACCTGTGTCATAAGTAAAGGGCCGGCTGGCTTGACCGTTAAAGGGTGCTGTAACCCCCAAAGTACACTCCAGTCCAAACCAAAAAAAAAATTATTTTCTGTGTTTGTGATTTGTGTGCGCAGTAGCCGCACGTGCATCAACAAAGTAGTGCCAAGCGTGCGCCTGTGTCATAAGTAAAAGGCCGGCTGGCTTGACCGTTAAAGGGTGCTGTAACCCCCGAAAGTACACTCCAGTCCAAACCAACAAAAAAATTATTTTCTGTGTTTGTGAATTGTGTGCGCAGTAGCCGCACGTGCATCAACAAAGTAGTGCCAAGCGTGCGCCTGTGTCATAAGTAAAGGGCCGGCTGGCTTGACCGTTAAGGGTGCTGTAACCCCCGAAAGTACACTCCAGTCCAAACCAAGAAAAAAATTATTTTCTGTGTTTGTGAATTGTGTGCGCAGTAGCCGCATGTGCATCAACAAAGTAGTGCCAAGCGTGCACCTGTGTCATAAGTAAAGGGCCAGCTGGCTTGACCGTTAAAGGGTGCTGTAACCCCCAAAGTACACTCCAGTCCAAACCAAAAAAAAAATTATTTTCTGTGTTTGTGAATTGTGTGCGCAGTAGCCGCACGTGCATCAACAAAATAGTGCCAAGCGTGCGCCTGTGTCATAAGTAAAGGGCCGGCTGGCTTGACCGTTAAGGGTGCTGTAACCTCCGAAAGTACACTCCAGTCCAAACCAAAAAAAAAATTATTTTCTGTGTTTGTGAATTGTGTGCGCAGTAGCCGCACGTGCATCAACAAAGTAGTGCCAAGCGTGCGCCTGTGTCATAAGTAAAGGGCCGGCTGGCTTGACTGTTAAGGGTACTGTAACCCCCGAAAGTACACTCCAGTCCAAACCAAGAAAAAAATTATTTTCTGTGTTTGTGAATTGTGTGCGCAGTAGCCGCATGTGCATCAACAAAGTAGTGCCAAGCGTGCACCTGTGTCATCAGTAAAGGGCCGGCTGGCTTGACCGTTAAAGGGTGCTGTAACCCCCAAAGTACACTCCAGTCCAAACCAAAAAAAAAATTATTTTCTGTGTTTGTGAATTGTGTGCGCAGTAGCCGCACGTGCATCAACAAAGTAGTGCCAAGCGTGCGCCTGTGTCATAAGTAAAGGGCCGGCTGGCTTGACCGTTAAAGGGTGCTGTAACCCCCAAAGTACACTCCAGTCCAAACCAAAAAAAAAATTATTTTCTGTGTTTGTGAATTGTGTGCGCAGTAGCCGCACGTGCATCAACAAAATAGTGCCAAGCGTGCGCCTGTGTCATAAGTAAAGGGCCGGCTGGCTTGACCGTTAAGGGTGCTGTAACCTCCGAAAGTACACTCCAGTCCAAACCAAGAAAAAAATTATTTTCTGTGTTTGTGAATTGTGTGCGCAGTAGCCGCATGTGCATCAACAAGGTAGTGCCAAGCGTGCACCTGTGTCATAAGTAAAGGGCCGGCTGGCTTGACTGTTAAAGGGTGCTGTAACCCCCAAAGTACACTCCAGTCCAAACCAAAAAAAAAATTATTTTCTGTGTTTGTGAATTGTGTGCGCAGTAGCCGCACGTGCATCAACAAAGTAGTGCCAAGCGTGCGCCTGTGTCATAAGTAAAAGGCCGGCTGGCTTGACCGTTAAAGGGTGCTGTAACCCCCGAAAGTACACTCCAGTCCAAACCAAAAAAAAAATTATTTTCTGTGTTTGTGAATTGTGTGCGCAGTAGCCGTACGTGCATCAACAAAGTAGTGCCAAGCGTGCGCCTGTGTCATAAGTAAAGGGCCGGCTGGCTTGACCGTTAAGGGTACTGTAACCCCCGAAAGTACACTCCAGTCCAAACCAAAAAAAAAATTATTTTCTGTGTTTGTGAATTGTGTGCGCAGTAGCCGCACGTGCATCAACAAAGTAGTGCCAAGCGTGCACCTGTGTCATAAGTAAAGGGCCGGCTGGCTTGACCGTTAAAGGGTGCTGTAACCCCCAAAGTACACTCCAGTCCAAACCAAAAAAAAAATTATTTTCTGTGTTTGTGATTTGTGTGCGCAGTAGCCGCACGTGCATCAACAAAGTAGTGCCAAGCGTGCGCCTGTGTCATAAGTAAAAGGCCGGCTGGCTTGACCGTTAAAGGGTGCTGTAACCCCCGAAAGTACACTCCAGTCCAAACCAACAAAATAATTATTTTCTGTGTTTGTGAATTGTGTGCGCAGTAGCCGCACGTGCATCAACAAAGTAGTGCCAAGCGTGCGCCTGTGTCATAAGTAAAGGGCCGGCTGGCTTGACCGTTAAGGGTACTGTAACCCCCGAAAGTACACTCCAGTCCAAACCAAGAAAAAAATTATTTTCTGTGTTTGTGAATTGTGTGCGCAGTAGCCGCATGTGCATCAACAAAGTAGTGCCAAGCGTGCACCTGTGTCATAAGTAAAGGGCCAGCTGGCTTGACCGTTAAAGGGTGCTGTAACCCCCAAAGTACACTCCAGTCCAAACCAAAAAAAAAATTATTTTCTGTGTTTGTGAATTGTGTGCGCAGTAGCCGCACGTGCATCAACAAAATAGTGCCAAGCGTGCGCCTGTGTCATAAGTAAAGGGCCGGCTGGCTTGACCGTTAAGGGTGCTGTAACCTCCGAAAGTACACTCCAGTCCAAACCAAAAAAAAAATTATTTTCTGTGTTTGTGAATTGTGTGCGCAGTAGCCGCACGTGCATCAACAAAGTAGTGCCAAGCGTGCGCCTGTGTCATAAGTAAAGGGCCGGCTGGCTTGACTGTTAAGGGTACTGTAACCCCCGAAAGTACACTCCAGTCCAAACCAAGAAAAAAATTATTTTCTGTGTTTGTGAATTGTGTGCGCAGTAGCCGCATGTGCATCAACAAAGTAGTGCCAAGCGTGCACCTGTGTCATCAGTAAAGGGCCGGCTGGCTTGACCGTTAAAGGGTGCTGTAACCCCCAAAGTACACTCCAGTCCAAACCAAAAAAAAAATTATTTTCTGTGTTTGTGAATTGTGTGCGCAGTAGCCGCACGTGCATCAACAAAGTAGTGCCAAGCGTGCGCCTGTGTCATAAGTAAAGGGCCGGCTGGCTTGACCGTTAAAGGGTGCTGTAACCCCCAAAGTACACTCCAGTCCAAACCAAAAAAAAAATTATTTTCTGTGTTTGTGAATTGTGTGCGCAGTAGCCGCACGTGCATCAACAAAATAGTGCCAAGCGTGCGCCTGTGTCATAAGTAAAGGGCCGGCTGGCTTGACCGTTAAGGGTGCTGTAACCTCCGAAAGTACACTCCAGTCCAAACCAAGAAAAAAATTATTTTCTGTGTTTGTGAATTGTGTGCGCAGTAGCCGCATGTGCATCAACAAGGTAGTGCCAAGCGTGCACCTGTGTCATAAGTAAAGGGCCGGCTGGCTTGACTGTTAAAGGGTGCTGTAACCCCCAAAGTACACTCCAGTCCAAACCAAAAAAAAAATTATTTTCTGTGTTTGTGAATTGTGTGCGCAGTAGCCGCACGTGCATCAACAAAGTAGTGCCAAGCGTGCGCCTGTGTCATAAGTAAAAGGCCGGCTGGCTTGACCGTTAAAGGGTGCTGTAACCCCCGAAAGTACACTCCAGTCCAAACTAAAAAAAAAATTATTTTCTGTGTTTGTGAATTGTGTGCATCAACAAAGTAGTGCCAAGTGTGCGCCTGTGTCATAAGTAAAGGGCCGGCTGGCTTGACCGTTAAGGGTGCTGTAACCCCCGAAAGTACACTCCAGTCCAAACCAAAAAAAAAATTATTTTCTGTGTTTGTGAATTGTGTGCGCAGTAGCCGCACGTGCATCAACAAAGTAGTGCCAAGCGTGCGCCTGTGTCATAAGTAAAGGGCCGGCTGGCTTGACCGTTAAGGGTACTGTAACCCCCAAAGTACACTCCAGTCCAAACCAAAAAAAAAATTATTTTCTGTGTTTGTGAATTGTGTGCGCAGTAGCCGCACGTGCATCAACAAAGTAGTGCCAAGCGTGCGCCTGTGTCATAAGTAAAGGGCCGGCTGGCTTGACCGTTAAGGGTACTGTAACCCCCGAAAGTACACTCCAGTCCAAACCAAAAAAAAAATTATTTTCTGTGTTTGTGAATTGTGTGCGCAGTAGCCGCATGTGCATCAACAAAGTAGTGCCAAGCGTGCACCTGTGTCATAAGTAAAAGGCCGGCTGGCTTGACCGTTAAAGGGTTCTGTAACCCCCAAAGTACACTCCAAACCAAAAAAAAATATATTTTCTGTGTTTGTGACTTGTGTGCACTGTGGCTGCACGTGCATCAACAAAGGAGCAGCGCCAAGCGTGCGCCTGTGTCCCATAAGTAAAGAGCCGGCTGGCTCATTTCTTAAAGGGTGGTGTAACCCACAAAGTGCACTACTCTCCAGCAAAAATAAAAAAATATTTTCTGTGTTTGTGTGCGCTTTAGCATCACGTATATATATCAATATAACATAAATGGAGGACCAAACTTTCTCCGATAAAAATAAAATAGGGAAAGATCAAGACCCACTTCCTCCTAGTGCTGTTGCTGCTGCTGGGAGTTGTTCATCATCCCAGAGAGGAAGTAGGAACATCACTACTTTTACTAAACAATTGACCCTCCAACAGTCCCTAGCGATGAGGATGAAGTACGAGAGCAGTCATCCTGAAGCAAAACGTATAACTGAGGCCTTGACTGCTATGTTGGTGTTAGACGTGCGTCCGGTATCCGACATTAGTGCAGTGGGATTTAGACAATTGATGGAGGTAGTGTGTCCTCGGTTCCAAATCCCGTCTAGATTCCACCTGCATCCTCAAAGCAGTAGCGACAAGCGTGCGTCTGTCTGTTAAAGGGTGGTGACACCCTCAAAGTGTGCTACACAAACAATTAAAATATTGTTCTTTTTTTTTCTGTCTTTGTGAATTGTGTGGGCTGTAGCCGCACCTGCATCCTTAAAGCAGCAGTGACAAGCGTGCGTCTGTCTGTTAAAGGGTGGTGACACCCTCACAGTGTGCTACACAAACAATTAAAATATTGTTCTTTTTTTTTGGTCTTTGTGAAATGTGTGGGCTGTAGCCGCACCTGCATCCTTAAAGCAGCAGCGACAAGCGTGCGTCTGTCTGTTAAAGGGTGGTGTAACTCTCAAAGTGCTCCAAAAAATAAAAAAACAATTTTTTTAATGTGTTTGTGACTTGTGTGCGATGTAGCCGCACTTGCATCCTCAAAACAGCAGCGACAAGCGTGCGTCTGTCTGTTAAAGGGTGGTGACACCCTCAAAGTGTGCTACACAAACAATAAAAATATTCTTCTTCTTTTTTCAGTCTTTGTGAATTGTGTGGGCTGTAGCCGCACCTGCATCCTTAAAGCAGCAGCGACAAGCGTGCGTCTGTCTGTTAAAAGGTGGTGACACCCTCAAAGTGTGCTACACAAACAATTAAAATATTCTTCTTTTTTCTGTCTTTGTGAATTGTGTGGGCTGTAGCCGCACCTGCATCCTTAAAGCAGCAGCGACAAGCGTGCGTCTGTCTGTTAAAGGGTGGTGACACCCTCACAGTGTGCTACACAAACAATTAAAATATTGTTCTTTTTTTTCGGTCTTTGTGAAATGTGTGGGCTGTAGCCGCACCTGCATCCTTAAAGCAGCAGCGACAAGCGTGCGTCTGTCTGTTAAAGGGTGGTGACACCCTCAAAGTGTGCTACACAAACAATAAAAATATTCTTCTTCTTTTTTCTGTCTTTGTGAATTGTGTGGGCTGTAGCCGCACTTGCATCCTCAAAGCAGCAGCGACAAGCGTGCGTCTGTCTGTTAAAGGGTGGTGTAACCCTCAAAGTGTGCTCCACAAACAATAAAAATATTCTTTTTTTTTTCTGTCTTTGTGAATTGTGTGGGCTGTAGCCGCACTTGAATCCTCAAAGCAGCAGCGACAAGCGTGCGTCTGTCTGTTAAAGGATTACATCGGTGACAGCATCCAAGTAGGCATGTCAGACAGTCCGTACCTGTACTGGCAGGAAAAAGAAGCAATTTGGAGGTCCCTGTACAAACTGGCTCTATTTTACCTGAGTTGCCCCCCCTCCAGTGTGTACTCCGAAAGAGTGTTTAGTGCAGCCGGGAACCTTGTCAGCGAAAGGCGTAGGAGGTTGCTTCCACAAAATGTGGAGAAGATGATGTTCATAAAATGAATTATCAACTCTTCCAGGGAGACCAGCCTCCAGAACGTACAGAGGGACCTGTGGTTCCAGCAGGGACGAATTAATACTCTGTGAGGATGAGGATGTACACACTGAAGAGGGTGAGGAATCGGTGGATGAGGAGGATGAGGATGACATCTTGCCTCCGTAGAGCCAGTTTGTGCAGGGACAGATAAATTGCCAGCTTGTTTTGTGGGGGCCCAAACGAACCAATCATTTCAGCCACAGTTGTGTGGCAGACCCTGGCGCTGAAATGATTGGTTTGTTAAAGTGTGCATGTCCTGTTTATACAACATAAGGGTGGGTGGGAGGGCCCAAGGACAATTCCATCTTGCACCTCTTTTTTTTCTTTGCATTATGTACAGTTTGGGGCCTAGTTTTTCAATGCCATCCTGTCTGCCACTGCAGTTTCACGCCTAGATGGGTCACGTGTTTGTGCCGCCCACTCGTGTCGCTTAGCATAGTCATCCAGCTACCTTGGTGCAACCTTTTGGACATAAAAACACCATTGTGAGGTGTGAGGTATTCAGAATAGACTGGAAATGAGTGGAAATTAAGGTTATTGAGGTTAATAATAGCATAGGAGCAGAAAAACCTACAAATTCTGTGATTTTAGCTGTTTTTATGCTTTTTTACAAAAAAATACAGATCCAAAACACAAAACCCAGAACCCAAAACACGGAAGGGTGGTTTTGGCAAAACCAATCCAGATCCAAAACACGAAGAAAGATCCAGATCCAAAACCAAAACACAAAACACGAAAAGTGGCCGGTGCACACCCCTAGTTACTACCATTACATTTTTTGGATTGCGAAAGGAAGCACCTGTAGGAAACCAGAGCACCTGGAGACACAGGGAGAGCAATGCAAACAAACTCCACACAGATAAGGCCCTGGTCGGAATAGAACCCCTGACCCCAGCATTTTGAGGAAGCAATGCTAATTACTTTGCCACAGGGAAAATCCTTTTAGGCTCTGATACACTGGTAAAAGTCCATAAATAAATGTACTCTTTTTTTAAATTTTTTATTTTTTATATATGGTCTTAATTTGTGATTTGTTTTTGTTTTACACTAACCATCCTTATCCTTCTTTTCAACCAGATGAGTCCCTGAGTTTTTGAATGAGATTCTCTAGTATTATAAACACTATTAAATCCATTGTAAGCTGAACTACGATATGTTTTCACTTTTTACTTTCATTTTGTTAAAGAATGTAAAACAAAATTAATATTTATTTTTTTATATTTATTTGCATACTTTTTATTAATTCCTTTTTGCTTTTACTACAGCTTTAGTAGCTATAGTAATTGCTGCTCGTACAGCTCTCAGCACATTGCTTTGAAAAGCTTTCCATTATGATGTCTGTTCTGTAATATGTGACAATGTTACTTAATGCAGTTTGACTAGGAAATTCTTCTTTAATTTCAAATTGTCAATTAAAAATTTCACATACTCCTCAACAGGCAACAATGGAGGAATAGTCAAAGGCAAGAGCATAGTCATCAATTCACATGTAATACTGGACCTGATTCAGAACCGCACACAATGCCAAAGTTCACAGAGTTGAGACATTTTTAATATTGTTTTTATTGAAATTTACCAAATAAGGTAAAAACCGTTGCCCTTAGTGGCTGCAGGTGCAGGCTTTTCCTAAAAATATGAAAATGTCTCCCACCTGCCTGTAAGTTCTCCAACTGCAACTTCCCAAAATTTGGGAATAGAGGGTCATATTTTATACTGTCTATTGGGGTAAGATATACTCTGTGGATTAATGTATAGAACATTTCTGTACGGTTGATACAACGGGACACTTGAAAGTAGGTGCGCAAGATGATCACCCAATCTTCCTAAGAAATTGGCTGAGACAGGTCTTTTTCTCATTTAATCTGGCAGCAAATTTGCCATCTATAATTCCAGAACGTGGAGTCGATATCACCATGTGATTCCGTCTTTGTGACTAGATAAAGTAACCAGTGCTAGTACAGTTGCTGGGAAAGTCAGTTTCCTTAAAGGGACAGGTAAGAAACTCTGTAACCAGTGTCTTAATTGTAAATATTTTTAGAAATCTCAGGTAAGAATGTTATAAGCCGACTGTAAGTATGAAAATAGCCTATTATCCTACAGGACATCTCAATGTGAAAAGACCACTACTGGCCCAAGAGTCTAACTGTAAATATACTCGTCAAAGATAGAGCTGGAGATGGTAACAATATGTCATCTGAGGCAGACAGCAACCAGGGCCAAGCCAATATTGTAGCCAAGATTGTCTTAGAGGCTATCAGACCTGAAGGTTTAATAGAACCAGTGAGCCATAGTGATTTTGAGAGACGATCGGGCCGCAATAATTCCTTCTCTACTACAACCCAGGGTTTTGGCAAGGCCTCATCAAATCAATCTCTGGCTTCAAGTATGAATAGAGATAGAAGCGCTGATTGTCAGAACAAATTTATTTAAAATACAATATAAATTTCCATTCAGTCTAATACCGATGCCGGCCTAGCAAATTTCGTGTTGTACGGCTGGTGATTTCTTAATGTGTTTTTCCACCTGTTTTCACGTCAGTGGCTTCCTCAGAAGCCTTCTGAGGAAGACGTTGACGTGAAAATAGGTGGGGAAAAGCATTAAGGAATTACCGGCCCTACGAAATGTGATAGCCGGAGATTTGTCCTGCATTGTTGTGGTGTGCACAAGGTACCCTCTGGATATAGCTGTGCTCTGGGATAGCCGCCAGTAGCTGGGAGGAGAATCGCATTTGTACACAGGCACACGGAGGACTGTATTCTCAAATCTGAGATTGCCTATTAACCCCATATGCCGGGGATGGATCACAGAAGAGGGTTACAGTTGCAATATATTACTAATTAATCTGAGAATACTAATAATAAAAAGATCACTGGAGGAGGTGGGTCTCGCGTTTCTTTTGGGCCTATTGAACTATCCATCTGCATTTTATATTGGTCTTATCATCCATTATCGGAACGTGTATGAAAATGGCAAGTTTCCAGCATGTTTGACTCTTTTATATACAAAGGTTTGAGACCCTCCATTTTTTCTAAATCGAAGTTCAGTGGTGTAACAGGGTCCTGGAGCACCCTATGCTGGCCCTGCCCCTAAGCGCATGATGTCATGCAGAGGGGGTGCCGGCACCGGGAAGTGCAGTACTGCTCAGTGTGTCCTGAGGATGTTCTGAGCAGCTGCACAGACAGCAGGTGTTTTTGTCTGGAGTGTCTAAAAGACGGCACTGTGGTAGCGATCCAGGCTGCTGGGTGCCATTCCAGGCAAAGTGCTATCCAGGAGCAAGTACTGTGGGGCAGTGACGGAGCTGCCCCCAGAGCCCTGCACTCTGTCCGATGGCATTGCTCAAACACCTCTAGTTACGGCGAAATGTAGTCTGGAATGTAGTCCGACAGTCTAAATGCCGACCACCGGCTTCCAGACTCCGAAAACTCGACACCTGTCATTAACCATACGCCGGAAAACTGACGCCCGTCATGCCGAACGAGGGTAAGCCGGGCACACACAGCCGTGGGGGGGGGCTAGGTTTAGGGTTCCCGGGGGGGACTTAGGGTTAGGCACCCCCCCGGGAGGGTTAGGTTTAGGCTAGGGGAAGGGGGCATTAGGGTTAGGCACCCCTGGGGGGAGGTTAGGGTTAGGTACCCCCCCGGGGGACAGGTTTAGGCAGCGGGTAAGGGGGGGTTAGGTTTAGGTACTTAGAGGGGGAATTAGGGTTAGGCACTTGGGGGGGAGGTTAGGGTTAGGCACCCCTAAGGAGGGTTAGGGTTAGGGGGTACAATTAGGTTAGCGATACTTACCTTAGGGGCGATCGGGATCTTCACCCTTGCCAGGCTGCCGCTGTCGAGATTTGAGCCGCCGGCCATGCGGCTGGCGGTAATACCTACTACACCCGTTACGGCTCTGTCCGATGGCAATTACATTCTCCCACAGGAGATTTCTCTAGCAATGGTGCTTGTTTTTACTTAGCCCTATATATTAAGGGAGTTATCCCACCGGTATTAAGTTTGTACATGGGGAACATTTCTTAGCAAGTACAGTAGCAGTATTTGTACCACTATATCAATAAGGAATGTTTGAAAAAAAAATATTGATAAAATTAATGTTTTTTTTAATCACAGGACTCTTTGCATAGAATTGGGCACCTGCTACACCACTCTTATTTTATTTGTAAGTTTAAATCTTTTTAAAAAAATGTTTTCCAATAGCAGTGGAATGGAATGTTTAATTCAGATATTTCATACCATATGTGGAATGTGCATGGAACATGGAATGTTTATTTTTAATAGAGCAATATGGAGTTTTTCTGCCAAGATGATAAAATATTCATATATTGTGGTGAAAAATAAATATCTTAATTGCCACAATAAGCATAATTTTCATAAATAGGTCACTCAGGTGCTCTATTTTTCTCACACAATCCCAAAACATACTGGCAAGTTGATTGACTGCTGACAAATTGTGCACTTGGGTGTTTGTGTGTTATAGAATATATATTGAAATCTTTAATGGGGCAGGGACTTATGTGAATAAATACAAATTTATGAGGCTATTGTGTGGCTTTGTTATTATTTATTTATTTATTTAGATAGCACAAGTATACTCCATAGTGCTTTACAAATGGGAACACACATTTTAATAAAACAAAACTGTGGATCAATTTACACTAAGGTGGTTTTAAAGCATTGCCGTGTGACATCTTTTTGTGCAGGCTCTAAACTAACAGATACAATTAAGCAAATTCACAGAAAAATCACCATCTTGATTTTTTTCCAGGTTAAGAATATAAATTATTGGTTATATTAAGCTGCTGTTTTGCCAACCAATGGAAAACCCAGTAGAAATACCACCAAACAAAAGAGGTTTCTAGAGAGTTTGAATAGCAGATTATTGCCCCCCTTGGGTCTAGGAAACCTATAAAAAAAGTGATAAGGGCTCTAATTGTATTGTCGCACACAAATGTCTTTAGGCTTTCAAGGCTAGCTAATTTCGGGAAACCATAAATTTCATGCAGAAATGCTAACATACCTGTACATGAGTGTTGTGGTCAGCCATTGTGCATCATGTAATGATGTATATATATTCTGCCTGTCAGTTCCCTCTGATAAGTTTAAGAGTGGAAAATGCTGGATATCTGGCTACTAGGTATATCAAATAAAAATTGCTATGTGAATGTATCTTTGTGGACTATGCTTAACATTGGCTAAATACAATTTAGGTTTACTGATGTTAACATATTTGCTCAGTGTCATTAAAGGTGATTCAGAATATACAGCAGGTGCCATTCTTTTTTAATGACCCCTTTGTTGAATCCATTGACTCCTGCTCAATACAACTTCAGTGAGGCACATATAACCACTAGGGGTGTGATAGAATTAAATTTGGTATCATTGAAGTGTAGGTTCTGGTACATTTGCTCCTCTTCACCCCTACAAAGGTGGTTGATGTTGTAGCTGCTTGCTAACTGCTGCACAATATAGCATTGCTACAACATAGGCTTATTATAGCAGACAGCAAGAAAGCAGCAGTCTTAACATAGTCTTATGATGTGAAGAATACAAAGGGGGAATCAGGCCAGCCAGACGTATGGTCATCACAAATATGTGTTTACCAAAAATTCAGATTCACCATGCTCATTATTTTTGTACCCCTTTATAATACTTTCTTATCTCTCAAGTTTCTTATTTCTCTATATATAGAGCACTGGCCAGAATAGTGAGAGTGTCATGTGAGAAAACCTTAACCAGGTGAGTGTAATATATATTTTATCATTAGTTCTAGTGAGCCATGGGAAAACCAACCTTATAGCATGGCACATTGATGTTTTTCCTTATTATAAATGTAAATATTTCTACTTAAAACATACTTGCCTACTTTCAGGGAGATTGTGAAAACTAAACCTATGAGCGTGGCGGTAAAGTGGGCGTGTACTGCTACATCTGAGAGGCGTGTCATAATATTGATTCACATTTAAACGTAAATGAGTCCCAAAGCAGTTAGTAAGCTCTATTTGTTGATGAAAACACACTAATACTTTTCTGAAAATACTTGTAGCCATAGGGATCATTGGGCCTTATAACCAATGCAGGGAAATTACACTAATTATCCCATTTGAATGTATCTCTGTTTTCTTATATATAACAGCTACATAATGGGTTAAGGTGCAATCAGGGTGATTACTAGACTCTTCAGGCAGTCATGTAAATTGCTACTATTTCAAGGAGTCTCCCTGACAATCAGGGAGAGTTGGCAAGTATGACTTAAAATCATGTAGACACAAAATGACAAGATTATATAGCCTACATGTATAAAAGATGAAATTCATAAATTACACAATGGCTTTTAAAGCATTAAAAATAAACGTTTGGATGCAAGTGTACAGTATACAGTATCTGTACATACTTGCATTACAACTTCAAGCATTGGTCCCTTGTTAAATAAATAATATTTCCCCCAGTAGGTACAGAAATAATATCTAATGCCCCATTATATAAATAAACAATAAACAGTGCTCCAAAATAGCCCTAGAGTTACTGCCCCTTTGTATAATCATTGCTGCTTACATTATATGCTCCTATAATCAAAATCCATACGGTTACTAATAAAAAAATCTCAAAACAGACCATAAACAAGCACTTCCCATGAGAAATGCATACATTTTTGATGAACCTGCTTACTTACAAGTCAGGCAACCTATCAGCAGCAGTCTCCTACGGTTGATATTTTGTTACACGATCCCGACTCCCTGTTACCAGGTCTGTCACCTTTCTTGTGCTCTCCTTCAGACTGTTGTCTTGCTTAACTGTGTAGTGGGCCTCCAGACTGTCTTGCCTACCTTGCTGTGTACCTTGTGTCCTCCCCAACATTTTTCTGCTCCTTCTGTCTATGGGTTACTCCATCTTGGAAGGACATTACTCTGGATGTCTAGCCATGCTAGAGCAAGGCAGATCCCAGTCACATGAGTGGCCGGGCCAATCACCAGCAAAGGTGCCCTATTAGGTTGCTCGGGTGCTGGCAGATAGTTGCCAGGGCAATCAGTGCCGTAACAGGGTTGACTTACAGAGGTGGCTGGGCCACCAGATCAGGATGCTCCAGGGGGCTGTACAGACTACAGTGTGCATGTCTTTAGCATCCATAGAACGCTCCTGACACTGCAGCAACAATTTTGGATGCAGAGTGCTGTTCAAGGCCAGATGCAGGGACCATGGGACAGCAATGGTTCCACCCACAGAGCTCTGTACTCTGGCAGCACCGCTCGCAAACCCCTAGTTATGACCCCGAGTACAACTTCTTTCCTATAGGCCTCAATACTTTAGCCCCTGGTTCCTGTGTGTTTCAGTGAATCATGTTATACTGTGTGCTTCAGTGAATCATGTTATCCTGTTGTGCAATCCTGTTATCCTGCTATATCTGCATTGTGCAATCCTGCTAGTCTACACGGTGCAATCCTGTAATCCAGTTGTACTCACATAATTCTATCCTGATATCTGTAAGTATCCTGACAGTGCAGTTCTAGGGGAGGGTAAGCAGGGCTATCGCCCAAGGCGCTGCGGCCTGGGGATACATCCGCAGTCACCCCTACACCTGCTCTTGCCTGCCACTATATATAAGCTGCTGTAGCCGTGACACCATATTTACATATGGCTGCAGCACCACTGGGAGTCCCAGTTGCCCTGAATGCCGGGCGTGACGAAATCACACCGCATGACTTAGGCACGAATGGCATTCTGGGAGAAGCCACTGGAGAGATAAGATGGATGAGCAGAAGGGTGGAGGGTCCTGCCTGCACAAAGTAAGACCCTCCCCTTGCAGTGGGTGACCCCACAATTACTATTTTCTTTATGGGTTTTTTTGTCACTCATGGCCATGCCCCTGATCAGGCCACACCTCCTGAGCTCAGGGTGGCAAAGGAAACTCTCAGCCTGAGCTCAGCACACCCTACAGCTGGCCCTGTATCCTGACTTCTATTCCAAGGACTATGTATACCTGCACCTTGTATATCTGTGGACTCTTGATAATGCTACCTGTGCAGCAGTATGGTGCTATTGCTGCCTTCTCTCAATCATGATATTAATGCTTCTGCTTTTAGTCGAAATGAAGTAGTGATATTCGGACATTTAGCTTCACTAACATTCTAGTCACAGCTAGCCAAAGGGGCCTTGACCTGAATCCCAATCCACCTCGTGCCATGATAGATTGACATCCTCTTCGCAGACTGGGAGTGTGGTGCTTGGCTGTGACGTCATAGCCAAGTGCCACATTATGGCGTAACACTGTCATGGAGCTGCAGCCAGAAGCTCCACATCAATAGCTATTGGTTGCTTATCCTTCATGTCAGCAACCAGAGCTCTGTGTGGGGACACTTTGGAGTCATCTACACCTTGCAAAAGCGCCCCTCATTTGTTAGACTGCTTCTGCCTGGTTATAGGTTCATAACCGATGATGTGTGTGGTGGCACCTGGGAGGGGAGAATATATGTTCTACTTAGTTTCTGGGACAGAGAACTAGAAGTTTTGGAAGCTTTGAAGTATGGATATGGTTTGAGGATCCTGAAGTCTGTACAAGGGGTTTAAACAGCTGTGCTGAAACTTTTACTATAATGCAGATACTATGTGCAGTATATATATATTTTTTTTTGCTGAGCTCAATCATTTAATTTAAAAATATACATTGGTACAGTACAGTATAAAAGCTGAACGCTACAGCAATGTTCACAATAGCAATGTGCAGTACGTACTCTTAGTCCCTCTAGTCATACCTTGAACATGACACATGTCACCACTTTATAAATTGGTTCTCTTTGTGTTCTGTTCTAGTCCAAAGCTCTTGAGACAGAACTGTAGAGAAGCTGCCTGCGAACCGAGGACTCAGATGTGCAAAATTAGTGTGCATGAAATAGATAACAGACTGAGAGAATAAAAGTTTTCACAGATTTGTCCACTTCCTGGGGTTTATATAATATTGGCAGATGTTAGGTGTAAAAGAAACATCTGCATGCATAATAATGAGTTTTACTAGAATCTAAAATGACAACTGTATCAAGCTCAGATGCTGTTCTGCTTCCCCATTTGTGCCGATTTGCATACAAATTAAATAAAAACAAATATTTGGTTTTCAGAATCACTTGACAAATAATCTTTGGGGGTTTGTCACAACAGGGCTGAATACACTGGCTGTTTGACAGATTATGTTTTGAAAATAATATTTAGTTAGCCATGCTGTTATCAAGCAAGGCGAACGCTTCCTTTTGCATTTGAAACCATGAAAGCGCGATAGTATCAAATAAATATCATAACATAGATAGCTAAACATCTGCATAAAGCTATCAAGCAGAATGTTATACAAGCCTTTATTGCTCTTTTACATTGGTCATTTTTCATAAGTATGTAGTATATGTGATGCTGGTTAGATCAGTCCACTTTTTGGTTGAAAGAAAGACTTGGCACCTCTATGAGATTTTGGGACTAGGCTGTTGAATCGTGAAATGTTGGATTGTAAAGCATGGAAGCTTAGGTCCATATTGTGAGACCAAGGCCATAGTATTTGGGGATAGATTGATGCCATGCCACAAAAAAAAACAATATCTGCCTATGTTGTGCTATATGTGATATACTGCCATAAGGGTTGGGGATGGGATCCCGGAGGTCAGGATGATGACAGTCAAAATCCCAACAGAATTTTGTTTTACCTTAACCCTCCCCCTAACCCACCTCTGCCATAACCTAAGCCTAACCCTCCCAGTGGCAAACGCAGGATTTTGAAAGGGGGGTTTCCAAATAATTGGTTACAGACCCAATGACAAAAGTGGCTAAACAGAATAAGCCAGCAACATACACTTTATTGTGTACTTCAAGTGTTTTAATATAAATAACAAGGCATCAGGTTGCTATAGGCTGCTCTGATAGACATGATATACTGTATGTGAAGCAACCTGTGGATATGTTTTTCTGTTTTCAAATGGGTAATAGAGAGTAATGTTGATGTTCTAACAATACCCAAGTTCCAAAAAGGCATGAACGTACTTTTGACCTCTGCATTTCGTCATCTCTACTTATACCTTACAGCAGCCATTTTGTCCTTTCCTATGCCAGTACTTCTTTCACTATAATTACTGACATGCCGACATGTTCTCGCTCCCACCCCACCCCCTTAGCCTGCACACTACACAACACTGACACAGATAGATACACACAAACACACACATTGACAGAGACAGATGCACACACTGACAGACACACTGACACATGCACTCACCTAAATAAAACATAAATGCAAAGCCAAAATCCTAAACGCAGTGATCAATCATTTATTAAATATTATCCCCCCTCCCCAAATACATAAACCATTCATTTGGCATCATTCCATAAATATTGTCCTTCCCCCCACCCCCTCCCAAATACATACAGCAGTCATTTGGCTTCATTTAATAAATATTATTCTCTCCACCCCCCGGCAAATACATACAGCAGTGAGTCATTTTGTAAAGATAATTCCCCCCCCATCCCACGGCACCTAAATATTATCCTTCCCCCTTCCCCCTAGGCCATCTGACCCCCCCTGCAAATATATACAGCAGTGAGTCATGCATCTTATAATAATAAAGATTAGCCTCCTCCGCCCTCCCGCCCAATACATATGCATACAGAAGTCATCTGGCTTCATTTTATAAATATTATTCCTCCCGCACCACCACCTACCTCGTGCGGCTCCGGGACTCGCTGCGCATGCAGTGAAGGATAGAGAGTCCCAGCAGGCGCTCTCTCACATTGCCGGCCGGTCACAGTGCCCCTATGGGAAGTGACTGGGAGGGGCAGCTCCCCCTACAGCCAGCCCAGGCTTTGTAAAAAAAAAAAAAAAAAAAGTAATAATGTTAAGCAGCTCGCCGGGCCGGCGGCGACGGAGCAACGTGTAGGGGGGGTTTCTAGGTACTCAGAAACCCCCCCTGCGTGCGCAGGTGCCTCCCCTCCCGCGACCTAACGAGTCTAACCCTAATCCCCCCCCACGCCGCAGCCTAGACCTAATCATCCCCTCCCGCAGCCTAAACCTAACTCTAAAGCTGGCCACACATCTAAAGATTATCTGTCCAACCAGCCAACTAGTTGTTTGGTTGGAATGAAAATCTGGTAAGGAATACAATCAGCAATTTACTCCCAAATGCTGGAAATGGACCAAAACTGTTGTTTGAACAAATAGTTTAGATCAAACATTTAACAAACTTGTCTGAACGACCATTTTCATCTGTTTTCTGGCATTTAGGAGCAAATTGCTGATCATCATTTACTCCCATACATTACCAGATTTTCATTCCAACCAATCAACAAGTTGGCTGGTTGGATGTAAGTTGGTCTAGTGTGTGGCCAGCTTAACACTCACCATCGGGATTTCAGAGGTTGGGATTCTGACTGCTGTCGGATTCCAGCATCGGGATACTGACCGCTGGCATCCTGACTGTCTGGATGCCGACTACATCCCCTGCCAAACTATAGTTATAATCAAAGATATAACCTACCAGGAATAAATACATATAACTGGATGTATTTTTTTTTTTTTTAAATCCTAGGTTATTAACCTCTCAAAATGTCCCACTGGTGAAAATACAGCTCTTAGAGGCATGGAGTTTTGGGGGCCATGTCAGTGCCGTACCATCTGCCTCCAAATTCCTCTGCTGTTCTGAGCATGTGCGGAAGCTGGTATGCAGGGATACACCATTTGTGCTTTCAGTATTGAAAATGAAATCCAAAACCAGACTTCCCTGCACCTTTTTGGCTTTTCCTCCTAATTCTAATAGTAGCCTGACAATGGAGTGGTATTCCTCAGGCCCCTCCCTTGCCTTAGTTCCTATTCAGATTACAAATATTAGTTTAGATTTAGGAGATTACTGTAGTTGATTGAATATGTACAATATAGAACCAGTAGTATGTAACATTATAATTATGTTACCCAAATGGATGCTGAGTGGCATACCAAAAATTTTGCTTAGTGTACTAAAAAATAGGACTTTACATTTAATTGCTCTATCTTCCACGAGGATTTCATGTCTCTGACGATTGTTTTTAAAGTTTTATTCTCAGATAATTATTTTAAATGTACAGTATTATTACTTGTGCTGTACTATTTAGACTAAAGGCAATTTCAATTTAAACCTGTGATGAATATTATTATTATTATATTATTATTAATAAACTTTATTTATAGGACAGATCCATACTTCCTGCTTTCACTTATATTTACAAAATAAAATAACAGCAACAATTATTGTATATATTAGTAAACATATTTGAAATACAACCTATTTTTAATCTTAATAAATAATATTTTAGAGGAAACATACTAGGATCTGATGGATGAAGTGCCTGACATGAGAGAAACAGGTAGGCTCTAGAGTGCCGTGTCACAGTATTATGAGAAGCTGTTTCTTTATCCATAGAGAGTAGCGCAGATTGAGGTGATTTTATGCTTGGCTAACTGTCAATACTTTCTTCTCCCTTCTTTCTCCTTTCCTGTCACACAGAAAAATGCAACTATACATGTAAAATAATTCAAGATACAACTAGATATTTTGTTTTTCAGAAAACAAAACATATTTCTAAATTGTATGAACCATGAAATACAAGCAGTGTATTAGCGTAATAACAAGCAGATATTATCATAATAAAATAAATCTAAAAAAAAATTATATATATATATATATATATATATATATATATATATTCTCCAAAAAATGATGGTGCACCCACCAGACTTCATAGAATGTTCGATAAAATATTGTTTTTATTTACGTCATCATAAAAGTACAGCCATCGACGTTTCGGTCCAGTCCAAGGACCTTTGTCAAGATGCAAGTACATATAACACTAAGCACATATAAATACACACACTAATTACATGATTAAGCAATTACCATGAACAAGTACCTCCCACCTAAGTCACCTGCATTGTATCAATACATTGCTATATATAATCATACTTGACAATTAGAACAAACAAACAATAGTTGAAACTTGATAATAAATACATAATAAGCACATATAAAGCTTGGAGAGCATCTAGGAATCGCTCACCGTTCACTGTATATTATGATCCAGCGCAAAACTCCAGCGTGCGATCCAGCTACTACTTCTTCCTCCTCCTGGAAAGCACACATCCTAGTTACCAAAGGAACTCTAGGGCTGTAACCAGGAAGTGAACCTAAACATGTGACTCAACCAGAGTCATGGTGACCAGCGCTAGTGACTGGAACGCCGTTGAATCATCTAAGCAAAGTGCACACCCCTATGTTACCATGGATACAAGAAACAAAAAAACTATGGTGCTATAATGATACGCTATTCACGCGTGCCAGTCATAATAGTATATGCCAGATAACACACATGCTAAGCAAACACAGGTGATAATGAGTCATATCATGAAATTCGAAAACATCTAACGTTAAAGCTAAATAATAATCGAATCTAATAAGCAAAACACTATATTAACCCAAAACATGCAGTTGTACTGCATGAATAGTACGTAATCGATATTTAAGTAATACATGTAGAGAAAAATAAATGATGAATAATAAGAAAAATTAAAAAAATTAATTTTTTTTTTACTGACACGCAACCTATAGCTCTCCATTAGTAAAAAATTAATAATGAAATAAAAATAAAAAATGAGCTGCTTCATTGAGTCCCTTTGGATAAATAGTGTCAAGCTTATGGGTCCATAAAGCTTCTCTCTGCAGTAACAGTTTACCACAGTCTCCTCCTCTGCTTGGTGGTGGCACCCAATCGATAATTATACATTTGACGGTAGCTAATGGATGTTTCATTTCACAGAAGTGTCGGGTGACCGGTTTGTCAGAAATCCCGTCTGTCAGAAAAGATCTAATAGATGATCTGTGGTTTGCCATTCGCTCGCGAAATGGTCTTATGGTTTTGCCAATATAGTATAATGAGCAAGGGCAGATAAGAGCATATACTACATATTCAGTGGTGCAGGTGACTCTATGACGGATCGAGAATTTCCGACCAGTCCGCGAATGACAGAACGTCTGGCCAGTAAGCATGCTTCTACAGGTGGTGCATCCAGCACAACGATAACATCCTGGTTTAGGAGCACTAAGCCAGGTCTGTGGAGTACCTAAATTCGACCGATCTGGCCGCATCAGGATATCCTTCAGATTTTGCCCCCTCCTGAAACTCATTAGGGGTCTTTCAGGTATATGTCCTTTAAGAACTGGATCTGATGCTACTACGTGCCAGTGTTTGCATATAGCTCCAGACACTATAGACCCTGCTGTGTCAAAAGTAGTACAGACAACAGAAGGATCCTGTCCTTGTTTATTTTGAGGGTTATAACCATCTTTGAAGATCTCTCTAGCTCTTGTAAGACATTTATTGACAATTTTTACAGAATATCCACGAACAATAAAATGATCATACATCTCCTTAAGCTGAATCTCAGCTGTTGTTGATTCAGAATTATTTTGGAGTACTCTGATGAATTGTGATACTGGTAAATTGTCCTTTAGAGTATGCGGGTGATGACTAATGGAGAACCGTGTTGTGGTCAGTGGGTTTCCTATAGAGCCTATACCCATAGCCTAGGTCAGTGGTGTAAACAGTCACATCCAAAAAATCAATTTCAACAAAATCATTTCAAAGTTAGTCTGATGGGGGATTCAAGCTGATTCAAGAATTCAACCATCTGTGATAGCGCCTCCTCAGTATTGATCCATATCAGAAAAATATTGTCAATAAAACGACGATAAAAGCAGATACTATCTCCAAACCACTGGACCAGATGCTGGTTCTCATACGCGTCCATATATAGGTTTGCGTATGCCGGTGCTATATTACTGCCCATAGCAGTCCCAGCGGTCTGAAGATAGTATCTGCTGCCAAATTTGAAATAATTACACATCAGTGTCAACTCTAACAATTCCAATAGGAAATCAATAGGAGGATACCCCTGTGTATCTGTTCTAAAGCTCTTTTAGTTGCAGCGATGCCTTCACTATGGGGAATTACCATATACAGGGAAGAGACGTCAACAGTTACCAGTATACCCCTGGTATGTAAAGGTACAGTGCGTAATTTGTCAATAAAGTCATTTGTATCCTTTAAATAACTGTCTGTTTTCAATACACAGTTTTGAAGGAAACTATCAAGGAATTGATAACGTGAGTGTGGACACTTTGTGGTATTTTATATATATATCAAACAAAATGCCCTTAGCTTGTGCCGAAATATAGAACTATTAACAACAGCTACTTTCAATATTCTATAAAGCACTGTATAATTGTCCACTTTTTATTGAATGTACATTTTTTTATATATGATGAATAAATATTTTTATAATACTAATAGTGGCCTTTTGGGGCCTTTTTGGGTGATTTTCTCGGTGCGAGAGTTTTTATTTTAGATTGAACCCAAGGAGGATTCTACAGTATAAGGAGAGACGTTTTGCTTTACCTTCAGTGGTCTGAATCGTCAAGTCCATTCAGAAAACATCCTAATATTAATATTCTTCACGTGAAGATGTTTTCTGAATGTCAACATAGGCCCCAATCTCCCATGATAGAGGGAAGCTAGGAAGCAGTGGGGCCAGTCCGAGGCTGGTGACACATCCACAAAATGCCTGCGACAGTCCCAATAGGATGGAACATCTACATGCATCTGATTAGCCACCCCCTTTATATTTCCCAGTAACCGCATAGGAACTCCCCATACATATCCAAATCACTTCTGCTACCATGCGTGCAAATCTATACTGCACACTGTACATACAGAATCAGGACGCATGTGCAGTATGACTCAGAGCCTAAATGCCAATGTGAGTGGTCAAAGTGCATATTTTAAAGAGAATGTTCACAGACCAGGTGTTGAGTAATGAGGAGGAGAAAAGAGAATCAGCATTTTATTCAGTACCTGAGGAGAAATTAGTGGTCTGGGTTATGGTGCATAAGTTCTTGATGGGAGGTATGTCATGTCTCATGTTGTCTATGGATATTTCAGTGAATATGGGCTATGGGGGAAAATGAAAGTGCTAAAAAGGAACTTTGGATTTTTTAACTTAGTTGAAATAAATGAATTGAAGTAAGTATGCTTGGCAAGTGCTGTAAGGTATCAAAAGGAGATGGATAGAAAAGAACTCTGTTTTGTGAGCACTCAATTTATGTAATAAATGGGTTTTAAAAATTAACTTTTAATGTACAATATTAAAATCAAAAAAATGACAAGAAAAATTTAGGTTGGAGACAGTAATGATTATAATACACTATTCCTTATCACTATAAGTGCTGTAAGGGCACATTTATTAATTATCTGGTTTTTAGACTTTAGTTTGTTATCACCGCTTACGGCAAAGATAAATTAAGGTTCACCAGGAGGAATTAAAAAGCACATCCAGGGACAGGGACTCCGATAGTACCCTAACCTGGTGATGTGTATAGTGAAGTGATTGCTAATACAATTGCTAATACAATCACTTTACTTCCTCGTTCAGGGGTCGGCCGTGCTACTGCGCATGTGTGGTCATTAGATCATGCATCTGCATGCAGCAATTGACCGCGAGTTATATTACGGATCCCTTTCCCAGTAAATTTTATGATCTGAAGCCAATAGGCTATAATGTCTAACTGCCTCTGTAGATGGTGTTGGCTACCGGGCCCAAGCTGGTAAATTAACAAAAAAAGGTGTAGCACTACTGCCATTTCTGTTTACTTTTGAGTTACCCATATGATATTAGAGAGTAGGATCTATGGGTGGATGTGAAGCATCATGACCATACCAATCAATACTGTGAAAGAAGTGAAGCAGTGTTGGCCTATGGTGGAATGAGCATTTAATGAATGACAAAAAGTAAGAGACATTTGTTTGTTTGACGAGCATGAAGATTGCAAAGGGACTGGCAGTGAGGTGCCGGAGAGCACCAGACAGCCTGGAAGAAGTCCGGTGGGGTCAGCAAGCAGTGTAATATGTGCAATGGGCAGTCTTGAAAATGCTATCTGACCCACCCCATGAAGTCAGTGTCATGTGAGATGTGAGCTCGAAATATTCGGTTTTTGGAATATTTTGGTTTTTAGAATAATGGATATGAGAGACTCAACCTGTATTACCATTAGGGATGTTAAAATTTCTAAGGATAAGGACAGTAGACTACTGAAATGTGGAACAGGAAGGAAAAATATGCAGATTATTTTAAAACCACAAGCAGTGAGACCCAGAAATGTACACAGCTTTTGAAAAAGGACTGACATCCAAAATGTGTTAAGCGGTACCTGTGTGACTTGCACATCTGGAGGGTGACTTTAACCATCTTGGGTCCCCCTGGTGGGTAAGCTGGGTATCCGTAACTCTGCTGTGCTGTGCCTCTATACCAGGGGTCAGGGAACTTTTTTACCTTTTACCCCAAAATATATTTATATACGCCGACGTTACCCCCTTGATTTGAAAGGAAGGAAATCATATAGTAGTGCCCCCATATAATGCTCCTGTAGTAGTGCCCCCATAGTTATGCCCCTGTACTAGTGCCCCCATATAATGCCCCTGTAGTAGTGCCCCCATAGTTATGCCCCTGTAGTAGTGCCCCATATAATGCCCCTGTAGTAGTGCCCCCATATAATGCCCCATGTATTGGTACACCCATATAATGGCCCTGTAGTAGTGCCCCCATATAATGCCCCATATAATGCCCCATGTAGTAGTGCCCCCATATAATGCCCCTGTACAAAAAAAACACTTATCTTAATCCCCACTCCTGCATCCGCCACCATCCTGTTCATCCAGCTGCTCCTCAGAACTATGGGAGAGACGTCATGACGCCTCTCCCATAGTGCGCATGGAGAGAGGTGGAAGCTGGAGTTCAGAAGAGAACTCCATCCTCCAACTAACGCGGTGCTGCAGGGAAGGAGCCGGGCGCCCGCTGGTAATAACATCTCAATTGAGGTCTGGCTTAGAGCCTCCCTGCGGCACAGCCAGGCATGCATATGAATCATTCCATATTATAGAATGATTCATATGCATGCCCGGCTGTCCGTCCATTACCCCTAGGAATTTCATTTTTACCCCATGTGGGGTACTTTACCCCTGTTTCCCGACCACTGCTCTATACCATCTTTGGCAACCAGTGGGAGAGACTGTCACAGGAGATGTATTGCGGTCTAACCGCATTATATGCTGGTGTATATATGTTTAACATGTAAGTGCATTGTGTGATATTAAATTGCCATTTTATCCAAGGATCTCTGCACTACTGTTCTGCTTTTCTCTCGTGCCTCTGCTCTGCCGCCACCTTGAAAGGGTGAGAATAGCAGGGTGGCACTTTTCTAGGTGAAGGATAGAGTGGAGGATTAAGGATTCTCCTAATATATATATGAAGGTGTGAGATTCTGGATACCATTTGCATTTATAAAGATTGAGATGTACATGTTAATCCTTGAGAGCGCCTGAGTGGGGACATAACATTACTTTGTATTGCAGACTACGAGTACCACACCTATTTTTTATACACCTCCTGCTCAGATACTGTACAGGCTAACTGCTGCCTCCTCCTGAGGTACTATTTCCTACTAGTATTGCCTCCTGTCTCCTCCGGCCCTTACGGATAAATGCCCTTTCCAACTGCAATGGGAGAAAGACTTCCTATAGACTTTTACCAAAAACAATGGGAATGTATACAATTTACCTCTTTTGCCTTTGTTGAGGTACACCAAGCACAGAGAAATGCATTTCAAACTATTCAAAAGACTTTACTTAAACCCTACCAAACTCCATAGAATGTAGCACTCATGCTCAATGCTTTGTTGTTGTCACTGTAATACGGAAGGTATCATTCTGCACGTCTTTTGGGACTACCATGTCCTGCACCATAACTGGAGGGAGGTGTATGCTCTTATATGGATATTTTAGACCTTACTCTTCCACGTGACCCAGCACTGGCCCTAGATCATTGGTAGCCCTCGCAGTTCCCAAAACAGTCCGCTATGTCTTTGTGCATGGTTTGATATCTGTCAGGGCAACTATCGCCCAGAATTGGAAGTCCCTGTCTCTTTTTTGTAAGGTTGTTTCACAGACTCATTACCACTTTGAAATGGAAACCCTGGAGTTCCCATACCTTACTAATCTCTCTTACCCTGTTATGAAGTGGTATCCTTGGCACGTGTACATAACAGAGGCCAAAGCAGCCCTCTCACTGCATCCTAATGCAAGCTGTCTCCATCCTCCCTTTAATTTGAATGAATCCCTTGATGATGGGCCCAACTTGTAATACACTATTGTTGGTTTCCATGTGCATTTGCTTATATTCTCTTTTGGCCACGTCTCTGTGCCTGTTCTTTTTTTGTAATTTTGATACTTTGGAATGTTTTGTCTCCACCCCCATTCTCTCTACCCCCTTCCTTTTTTTCTTTTCTGTACCCCGCCTTTTGAGTTTTCACTAAATACGTAATATTAAAAAAAAGACAAATTAAAACTCATTTACATAGACTAGTTGTCGTACATATTGCTTACATAGAAACAAATTGGTTTTTAATTTTTTTCTCTTGTTAATACTATTAAAATAAATGTTTGTTTACTGCAAGGCAAATTAACTAAATGCCACACATCCTGGCACATACACATGCACACTTACAGTCCTCAGAGTACAAACCACTTCTGTTGCATTTTTGGCTTATTACAGTTACATTACACCATCACATTTTAGACAATGAAAAGTACTAAAGAGAAAGTGAGGACTTTCAGTTAACCATTTTATCTACACACAAAAGGGTCATTAGATTTGATAAGTGAGATGGTTTTTGTGCATTTTAAGTAGCAGCTTGTCAGTGAAAGAAAAGCAAAGCCATTGTTATTAATATCTAAACTACAGCATCTTCAATTCAGAAACATACATGGTGCAAGGTCAATCTAGACTTCTCTAAATGAAAAGCTATTCTGAGCCACAGCATTTGTAATCATCTAAGATATAAAGGTGCAAGGCACAGTTTTAATGAGCTATTGTTAATATAAAAAAACTGCAGGTAACTTGCTGTGATTTATAAAGACATTATAACATGCCACTAACTCATTAGCCATAATGGTCTTTGTATGTATACCCTAAACTTCCATATTTTTTTTAGCTGATTTTGCAGATATATAAGCTTGCCATTTGTACAATTTTATTTAGATGGCAATTTAACTTGGATTGAATGGCATTAGGGTGCAGATGAATGGTGTATGTATGAGTACACTAATTAGTATGTTTATTTATATAATGTATCTCCACTAGATCGTATTGTTCTGATTGGTTACAGGTACAGTATATATTAAGGAGTAGGCTGCATAGGTGACTTTTGTCCCGCAAATTGAAGAGATTCAATCAGTACAGAGATCACTCTTTTTGCATTACATTGTTCCCCTTATGCTCTGCTACACAAGAATTTTACCAGCTCTGTAGCAGGATGGTTTTCTTCATTGCTGCCATTCCTTCACCTTGTTTGAACTTCAGGCAATTAATATCCTTCACAGACAGTGGTGTAACATCATCCCAGGTGCCCCGAAGGCAAGATAAATGTTGGTGCCCCCCCAAATTAAAATTAACCACCCCCCAGCACCTATGCCAGCCCCAGCTGCCGCCGCCCCCCTGTGCAGTTCCCCCAGTAGTGGTCCCCCTGTGCAGTGCCCTCTGTAGAGGTCCCCCTATGCAGTGCCAGCCTATGTAGAGCCCCCCCCAGTAATGGTCCCTCTATGCAGTACCTCCAGTAGTTGTCCCCCTATGCAGTGCCCCCAGTAGTAAGGGTCCCTGTAGTACCCCCAGTAGTTTTGCTCGCTGCAGTGCCCCAGTATTAATGCCCCTTGAAGTACCCCCAGTAGTAAGGGCCCCTGTAGTTCCCCCAGTTGTACTGCTCCTAATAGTGCCCCCAGTAGTAAGCCCCCTGTAGTGACCCCAGTAGTAAGCCCCCTGTAGTGACCCCAGTAGTAAGCCCCCTGTAGTGCCCCCAGTAATGCCCCCTGTAGTGCCCCCTGTAATGCCCCCAGTAGTAAGCCACCTGTAATTCCCCCAGTAGTAAGCCCACTGTAATTCCTCCAGTAGTAAGCCCCCTGTAGTGCCCCCTGTATTGCCCCCAGTAGTAAGCCCCCTGTAGGTCCCAAAGTAGTAAGCCTCCTGTAGGTCCCCCAGTAGTAAGCCCCCTGTAGGTCCTCCAGTAGTAAGCCCCTGTAGTGCCCCCAGTAATGCCCCCTGTAGTGCCCTCAGTAGTAAACCCCCATAGTGCCCACAGTAGTAATCCACCTGTAGGGCCCCCAGTAGTAAGCCCCCTGTAGGGTGCCCAGTAGTAAGCCCCCTGTAGGGCACCCAGTAGTAAGCCCCTGTAGTGCCCCCAGTAATGCCCCCTGTAGTGAGAAAAAAAAAAATACTTACCTTAAGGTGCGTACACACGGACAGATATATCGTTACGATATGAACAATAACGATATCGTTTAATGATATATCGTTCATATCGTTCATTTTTAATGCAGTGAACAACCAACGATGTGCGTTCCCGTTTGAACGATAACGATATCTATGATCGCCTGTGCATGCAGACCAATCTGGACGATATCGTCAACTTTGCATGTTCAGAGATGTGGCAGGATGACTCACTGAAAGATATCTTTGAAAGATACAGTATCTTTCAAAGATCTCATAGAAAGAGATCTTTCAAAGATATCTTTGAAAGATATCTTTCATGTCGTTGGTGGTACAGATCGTCCCGTATGTACGCACCTTTAATCCCCGCTCCAGTGCTGCTGCCTTCCGTCCCCGGTGCCTGCTCCTCAGAACTATGGGAGTGACGTCATGACATCACTCCCATAGTGCATTGCGGGACCGGAGCTCAGGAGTGAGCTCTGGCTGCCGCTGCCACCTGGGGGAGGAAGGGAGGAAAGTAGGAGCCGGGCACCCACTGGTAACACACTCAGTGGGCACCCGGCAAATGGAGGATGCAGTAGGTGCAACCGCAGTTATGCCACTGGATTATGCCACCGATCAGTGGCGCTCCTTCTCCATGCAGTGCCGGGAACTGCCGGGGGCAATGGAGCCAAGTGCCCCCTTCAAGGCTGGCGCCCGGCGGCAAATGACTCCATTGTCTCCGGGAGTTCAGCTACTGTCCACAGAGCTTAATAGAATGAGTGATCACTAATTCAAAGGACCTTTCTAATCAAGAGACACTAACTGAAATGTAGAACTCAGGAAGGTATTGATTGATTGAGATTAATCAAATAAAATAGTATAACCTCACATTTTGTTGTCTTAAGTAATTGATCGGATGAGAGCAATGACCAATATAGTGTGAGCCTTGAAGTAGCACTCTGCAGTGCATTGGAGAACATACAATTGTTTTTACATAACTTGCATGTAAAAATTGTTTGGGCTACCTACTAGTCATTACTTAGTTACTTTTTAGCAGAAATCACATCACAGGTTCTAGCTAACATTTTATAATAGTGTAACCCCTTAAAGTAACCGCTTACAGTGTTAAATAGCTCATTAAAATTAAAATATAATATATGTGTCATTTCCTGAAATGTGTTAATCAGCAACGGCTCCTACCCTCTTAGATGAGGGGGTTGCTGCTGCCGAAATCCACTCACCTGGCTTCTCCTGGCCGGGTCCCGGAGCCTGCGCAATCAATCTGAGAGGTGCATGGACCAGTGCATGCACACTAGTGGTGAGGTGCCGTGCATATACCTGACTTCCAAAGGGTTGCTTTGTCTGCAGCCCCAAGGAGCTGGGTAGGGCTGGCAGAAAGTAGGAAGCTGCTTTCTGCTAATAGCAGCCTGGACTGGCAGTGCCTGGGTGAAGAGACACGTCCTCATGAGCCTGCCTGTTGTTTATGTGACTGGCAGGCAATGCTTCACATGGGAAGCCACTGACAGTCACAGTGTAGCCAGTGCAGTCACAGCCTGCTCTGACTAGACTGTGGCAGAATTTACTGGGGGGGCTGCAGCCCTGCAGCCCCTAGGCAAAACCTGCCACTTGTGTTAATGTATTTAATAGCTGGTAGCATGTAATAAGTCTAATATGTTAATTATATGTGTGCACTGTGAAATTTATCGAGCCTATAAATACAGTATAAGTAGTTAATGCATCCCCCAGTTTTTGAAAAGTGATACTAAACCTACCGAGTAATTCAGTAATTTCTTTTATGGTCCCATAGGCATAATCCAGGGTCTCCAAATACTCATAGACTGTAGAATTCAGGGCACTACACCTAGTAGCTTGTATTAAACCCATGGCTGGACCATGCAAACTCTCCACCACCCTCTGTTTTTTTTACATGGTAAGGACATTGCCATTCCTTGATCTATTGTATGGCTGCCTCTTTCCATGTTTCTTAAGTCTTTTATCCCATAGGAACAGGCAGTATTCCAGATGGTATGTATAGCCTATGATAACTGCCTTCACAATGCCACCTGTGAAACTAAATTTCCTACAAAATTTTGAGTCCCAAATGCATCAAGGTTAGGATTGGAGATCCTTTGTTAGGGGACGAATTAACATTAAAGCAAACACATTCTTGTGAGTCTATATTTAGTGTTTCATCATGATCGGGATTCAATGATGGCTTATCAGACCATACTAACTTCCACCATTTTCTCCTATAACTGTCAGCAATTATTATTGTAGGTCTAGCTCTTTCCCATTTTCAGTGGGCGGGAGTCTAATAACACCATGCTTCCCTGCCCATTGGTCTACTATATGAGTCCATATTATACTGTATAAGTTTCTCAACACCCGGCCCAATTACCACTAGATGTATACATGGGGCTCACAGCTAACAACTCATCTTTCAAATCTCACACCAAATACATAAATCAATTGAGAAAGGAGTTAAAATAGGCATATCAGTTTGCTCATCAAACCTCACTTAAATCTGGGGAAATAAATAAAACCTGATATTATAAAAAGTAAGAGGGCACAATTTGCATATTGTTTTTGAGAGAGTTAGGGTTACCCAAGAGAAAGAAATTGTACAATCACTGGATAGAAGAACCATATGTTATTGTTGAAAAGCTTCCTAATCTCCCTGTTTATAGACTAAAATTGGAAAATAGTTCAGGATTGATATTGACATACTATCATCAAAATTTATTGCCAGTTAGTTGTGAAATCAGATTTCCTGAGTCCAATAAAGAAACTCAACAGGACTTCACTAGCAAGAATAGGATTAATTGCATAAACAACAAAGTGAGAAAATAGCAACCGATATCTATAGACACACTCCCTTGTAATGAAAATAGTGATATGGTGAAGAATAGCAATGAGTATAATGCTGGTGGATATTATTACAGAGATAGTTTACCCCCATTGGTAGATGATAAAGCTCCCTTAGCTAATTATGATCATCAGATAAGCATGGGACTGGTGACCCCAAAGTAGGCCTTCCCAATAGCCTTGGAGAGGGAAGAAATGTAGAAGGTGTTTTACATCTTGAGGGTGCTG
The DNA here is from genome assembly GCA_031769625.1 of Taudactylus pleione. Classification (NCBI taxonomy): domain Eukaryota; kingdom Metazoa; phylum Chordata; class Amphibia; order Anura; family Myobatrachidae; genus Taudactylus; species Taudactylus pleione. The sequence goes on along the minus strand of JAUIMM010000368.1, from coordinate 10,596,318 downwards.
CAGAAGAATTTGAAACAAATGATTAATCAGAAAAGCTAGGTATAGCAAGCACTCTGAAACCAGACAAAGCTCTCAGTGACTGACTGTTATGAGAGCTAAAACTGCCTATGATGCTTACTTACAAGGAACTTGCAATACCCATAGCAGTACCAATGGTAATACAGCCATATTTAGTAACATTTGGCCCTATTTTGGGAGTGGTTATTAGAATAAAGACAACATAACATAGTAATCACCACTATATGCCCTAGTAGGTTACATAAGACAAAAAAAATGAATGATAAAAAATGGTTCTGAAAGCGGATAACAGTTATTTCAGTACCTGAGCACCAGGGGGAGAATGTAATCCCTTATAGCAATGGTTCTCAACCACGGTCCTCAAGGCATAACAACAGTCCAGGTTTTAGTGATATCCAGGCTTGAGCACAGATGTTAAATAAAAAAAACTGAGGTACTAATTAAGACACCTTTGTCCAAGTACAGCTATCCTTAAAACTTGGACTGTTAGTGTTCCTTGAGGACCGTGGTTGGGAACCCCTGCCTTATAGTAACCCCTTACAGTGTTAAGTAGCTCATTAAAATAAAAAATATAATATAATTGTCATTTTCTGAAATATGTAATTGTATTTAATAGCTGGTAGCATGTAAATATAAGTGCAATGTGTTAATTAATATGTTATGTGTACAGACACATAGGCAAACGCAGTGGGGGTTTCCATCTGCCTGGAAACCCCCCACCCCAGCCCACACCATGACCACAATAGCAATAGGAATATAATAGATTGTTACTAGTGCTGCATATTCTTCACAGTATCACAAATTAAATAATTAGCATCACCTGTGGATCTTTTAACATGTATAAGTCAGTCGCAAATAACCTGTGCACCAACTAGGAGATCTGGAAAACATTCACTATTAGGATTGTGCTGCTATAGAGCCCAATATGTACATATATGTCCAGGGCAGTGCTAGGTTCCTCTGCTGCTCCCCCAGACTCCCGAACTTGCTCTAATACTCTGGAATGGTGCCCAAATCTAAAGTAAAAACATCAAGCACAGGCAGGATGGCCATAATGACTTACTGCGATCGCTGGTCTTTTACATGCTGGAATTATGATACGCAATATACTTTGTAAGATGCATATTAAAGCTGGATAAATGCTAATTCTACCCTCTTCATGGACTGGCCACACTCACTCTAAAATCTAGCATTTGGAAACCCCCCTCTAGAAATCCTGCGTTTGCCACTGAGACATGTTAACTATTCTTCATTGGTTGTAAATTATTTAATGCAGGAAAGTTTTCACCTCACTTCTTCTTCAGTCAGCTTTTGCCTTGTTTGTTTTCAACATCATTAGAAGAAACACTGCTCACTGCTAGCAAAGTGCATGGTGTGAAAGGCTTATATGAGCAGACTACATGGAAAATAAATCATTATTTAATCATAAGCTAAGAGGTAGTCCAGCAAGCATATAAGGGATTTAACCATATAAAAAAAACTAAGAGAAATATACATTAACAGTTAACTGCATTGCAGGAGCATCTTCTCTCTGCAAGAAAGTTTATCTACTGCAGTATTTGTCTACAGATGTTAATTAAAGCTAAAGCTATTGTCCCTACAGTCAAGTATGCAGTGAGCAAAATAGTGTGTGTATATATATATATATATATATATATATATATATATATAATAGTCTGTTCCCAGTGTAAAAAAACTATGTATAGAAAAGTATCAGAGCTTTAAAGGAAGTTGCAATATTGTAGATGATAATTTTAATTTGTTTTATGCTGATGTGTGCATAATCATAAGTAGAGATTAATTGTGCTGTACATTTCTGCATTCCAATTTTATTGTTTCATTGTTTAAGTGTAAAGATGTATGTATGTTTAATGTCAACCTAACCAGAGCATTATTCTCCAGTTAAAGAAAGAGAAGCAGTAAAATACATTTATTTATGCTTCCGTGTGGATAGTGAATATATGTTTTATGGATATTGTATAAATATATGTATATAAGTAGCATTTACTAATACTATTGTAACCCTATCTTATACTTACCATCTGTGTGTGTTCCCAAGTCCACCCCTTGAATGGAATGAAGTATCTGAGACTTGGGTATAGGCACTTAAAAGGAGAGATAGCAGATAGGATCAATAATTTCGTATAGCAAAACATAATAATGATATATTTAATATAATTAATTCCTGCTACAGTTGTAATTGTTAGATCTCATTGACTTTGGTCGCATAGTGATCCACAATTTACTTGGCTGTGTTCTCTTTGACTAATACCTGGCAATTCTCTCAGGGTAAACACTGCTGATTCAGAGTTACACACAAGTTGGTTTTGTGAATAGATCTTGGGGTCTATTTACTAAGCTGTGTTAGGAGATAAAGTGAACGGTGATAAGGTACCAGCCAATCAGCTCCTAACTGCCATTTTTCAAACAGCCTGTGACATGGCAGTTAGGAGCTGATTGACTGGTACCTTATCACTGTTCACTTTATCTCCTAACACAGCTTAGTAAATAGACCCCCTAGTGATTTATCTCAGTGTGTATGCTCTGTACCCCAACAGGATAAATCTTCTAAATTGCGCCGGCTATTCACTGTGCACTGTTCAATGTGCACTGATTGTAATGACTGCTACTTTCACAAGCAGATGATAGTGGTGGTGCTGATGCATAAATGCTGAATACAGGTATAGATCAGTGTTTACTTCTGAACAGGCAATGGTGCCACATCTGTGGCTGGCTCATGTGCCACTCTGAAACAGGCCCTCTATCTACCTTCCCAAGATGTGTGGGTATGAATGTGCTAACCGAGGTCCTACGTTCACATGCGAATAAAGATAAAACACAGGTACAGTACGGCAGGTAAAATTCTGCACAGGTATAACCGATGAAAATGATTGGGTCCAAATGATTTAAAATATAGGTGTGAAAGTCTGAGAATTGCTACCTGTGATGGAGTGTCTATGTTGTGTTGTGCCATATGGTGCAATAAGGATGGGTGAATGAGGACATGTGTAAAAGTGCCTTCTTCATCCCTGCTACAGTAGTTAGTGGTTAATTTAAATAATCCTGTAATGCAAAACAAACATTTTCCCCATTAAGATGCACAACCTAGTGCACCTATGTACTTTGTAAGACATGCCCCTATCTACCCATCTTCTCCCATTGGTAAAGTCCATTATATTGAAGCACTTTTGCAAAATTAAAAGTGTGATCAGTTTGCACTTTTGCATTATCGTAAATGAGCATTAATATTGCTAATTTATGAGACATGCAGTAATTTACTTTGTCTTGTTACACTGAATAAGTAGATAATTCTGCATTTATAGATTAAATATAATTAAGCCAGAGCTACACAGCCACATAGATGGGTCTTTAAAAACACTGATCCAAAAACTGAAATGTGTGTTATTTAGACATGTTTGACCTATACAACTAAGGAATAAATGGATATAGAAAATATATAAAAAGAAGTGGAAGAGGGATGGGCCCCAACACCTTTGCTATGTGAATACAGTATGTGTGTATATATGTATGTTTATGCATGTGCATGTGTGTGTCTGTGGCAACAAACTGGAATCTGATTTAAAAGGTGAACTCAGACGCGGACTGCTGCATTTTTTGGTGGTTGCCCGTTCCGCGTCTTTATGCAAGTTGAAAGTTGGTGTAATACACTCCAAAGTGGAAAACTGTGTGATGATGGCACATAGCAGTCAAGGGTAGCTTCTTTATTAAGAATGAACATAATTATGCAGACACACTAGGTAAGTACAACTGTGCAAGAGATCATCCCCTAATTTCAAATATGATGGGTCCATTGGTGTTGTCACACCTTTTGCTTCAAACATTCCAAACTGATTAAGAAGTGTACCAGTTTTAGCAGATGGATTGAGTACAAAACTTCTATCTTCTTCTCGCTGTATATGGATTCCTAGGTAGTATGTCACCTCTCCCAGAGGTGAATTTAGTACTGATGATCTCTATTCTTCTTCATAGGCAATAATCAAACCATTCACATATAAAAGCAGATACATATAATTCCCTTTGTCAAACTTTGAGTATAGGCATGGATCAGCTTTATGTCTTGTGTGTGTGTGTTCTTGACCCTTTTTGACATAACCTTCAGGCTGTGTCATGAACAATTCTTCTATATTACCATTAAGAAAACCAGTTTTAATGTGAAATTGTCTCATTTGCATACTGTATCCTTTAAGGCAGCTATGGCAATCAAGGTTCTGAAAGTGCTCTGTTTAGCAACTAGTGCAGAAATGTCATCATAATCATCACCATGGGCAAATGTAATAGGGTGAGAGTTTAGAAAATATGAGAGTAAACTCACACACTTTTTAAACTTGGCTAATGTAATAGAGTCCGAGAACATGGAAACACATGTTTTTCAGACTCAAAAATCTCTCACGATTTAAACTCTCATTCAGATGTTTTCCCATTTTGAAAATACAACTCGACCAATGTAATAGTGTGAGAGTTTGATGCTAAACTCTCACATTTTCTAAACTCTCAACCCATTACATTTGGCCCCATATTTTTGAGAATAGACCTTTGTCACTGATCCTGCTTTAAATCTGTAAACTTTACCTTCAGAGTCACATTTGGTCTTAAAACCCATTTACATCCAAATGTTTTCCTTTAGGTATTTGTATTAAGTAGGATCCCATGCCTGGAGCTGTTTGAGAGATCTTATCTCTTCATCAGCAGCTTTAATCCATTTTTCATTTTCACAGGTAAGCAGTTTTTGCATCTCTTTCCAGGATTCTTGCTCATGTTGCAGTGCTCTCCCAGCAAGCTAAAATAACTGCTTTGGTGGTATATTCTTGTTCCCTCCTAGTAGATATCCTGACCGAAGGCAATGGTGATCTTCCCTCTTCATCCATAACTGGATCCTTCATACAGATGTGTCCATATACATCTTTTGCCATTGTACGCTACAAGTCACGTTAAACATAACGCGTGAGCCCAGTGCGGCTTGCTAGTGCCAAACATCTTTTCGTGCAACTTTTTACCTTCAAATGCATCTAATTAGAAAAGCAAATAGGCAAACTCACAAGCAGCTTCTGCTGATTAAAATGATATGCAGCGGCTGTGACACTGTAACATAGCATTTTGTAAGCAAATACAGCCGCATACAGAATATAGGCATGCCACATATCATTTTAATCAGCAGAAGCTGCTCGTGCATCCTGTTTGCATTGCTTTGAGATTAAGACACATTTGAAGGTAAAAAGTTGTGCTACTGAGTCATGCCACATCATGGCACTACTAGAAGGGCTGTTTAACGAACAAGGCAGTAAGATGTATATGAACACATCTGTAGTAATTTCAATTTTATTTTTCTTTCCCCCTGGTGGTGGTTTTTTAACTTTTTCCTCAAGCTGTTTTGCTTGTGTAGTTTCATGATCGAAACTCTGAGTATTCATCACAACACTTCTACTTATTGTCACCTGGGTGGTTTCTTTATGCAGAATTATGTAACCCTTTTGCTATTAAATGTAACCTACAAGCACTCCTTACTTTGTAGGAGCATCCCACTTTCAATGTTTCTCCTTTGGAACATGTACAGATGCTTGTAGGTCAGGTTTCTTTACAGTTCACAGTTCATATAGAGTCTTTTCAATAATTTTTGCCAATAAATGATTTTGAAGATAGCAGGCTGCTATAATTGCCTTTTCCCAGAAAATTGTTGGCAAATAAGCATTAAAGAGCATGATCTGCCCACTTTTGCAGAGTATCGGATTCATCCTCTCATCATTTTGCTCTGAATTGTATGGTCTATTTTCAAAATGGCCTGTGTCTTGCCACTTGTATATTCTGTCCCATTATATGCATATAGTGTTTTTGGAAAGCATCCAAACTTGTTCTTTACTTGATCCAGATATTCTTCAAGTTTATCTGAGACTTCATCCTTATTGTGCAGCAAGTAAAGTGTTGTGAACTTTGAGTAATCATCAATGTGAGAAAATATTAATTTTGTCCTAGGGTCATATTTTTCATTTGTCCACATACATTTGTGTGAATTAGATCTAGACACTTCTTAGCTCTGCTATTATTGGTTTGTAGAAACTTTTTCTTGCCATTTTCCTTTTTAAACAGCTTACACATTTCATTTCTTGGGAGAAGGGATCAATCTTGATACCATTTGCATGCAATTCTTATAGCTTCTGGATTTCTGTGTCCTAGACGATGATGCCATACGTGGATTCAGTTAATATGCTCCTGCTTAGAGTTATTATCAGTTTCATTGCAGTTAAGCTGACACAGTTGATTTGTGATTCTTCCTACTGCAAGTGTGTGTCAACCATTTGTAATAATGCATTTATCACCTTTAAATGTCACAACATGTCCTTGCTAAGTAAGCTTTTTTCACAGCTATAAGATAGGACATTCTTTATGAGCATCTTTCTAATAAATGTTTGAGACACTGGACAGTAAATATAACCTCTTCCTATTCCTTCTGAGACCATATAATGACCATTATCTGAGGCTATTTCTGAAATACTTTGGTCTGAGTAAAGAAAGTTTTATTATTTGTCCTATGACTTGTAGCTCCTGAGTCAATACACCACACATTTATCACTGTTTCTGTGTTTGTATTGAAAGCACATTCAGCATTAGTATTTTCCAACTATTTTATAGCACTCTGCATTTTGTTTCTTTAGCTGATTTATTCTGGCTTTCCAGATGCTGCAATCTGCCTTTAAGTGGCCAGGATAGGATTAATTGCATAAACAACAAAGTGAGAAAACAGCAACCTATATCTGTAGACACACTCCCTTGTAATGAAAATAGTGATATGGTGTAGAATAGCAATGAGTATAATGCTGGTGGATATTATTACAGAGATAGTTTACCCCCATTGGTAGATGATAAAACTCCCTTAGGGGCAGCACAGACGGTGTAATGGTAGCATTACTGCCTCACAGCACTGAGGTCATTGGTTCGATACCCACTATGGCCCTAACTGTGTGGAGTTTGTATATTCTCCCTGTGCTTGCGTTGGTTTCCCCCGGGTACTCCAGTTTCCTCCCACACTCCAAAAATATACTTGTAGGTTAATTGGCTCCTAACAAAATTACCCTAGTGTGTATGTGTGTGAGCATGCGGTAGGGAATATAGATTGTAAGCTCCACTGGGGCAGGGACAGATGTGAATGGCCGAATATTCTCTGTAAAGCTCTGCGGAATATGTGTGCGCTATAGAAATAACTGGTAATAATAATAATAATTATGATCATCAGATAAGCATGGGACTGGTGACCCCAAAGTAGGCCTTCCAAATAGCCTTGGAGAGGGAAGAAATGTAAAAGGTGTTTTACATCTTGAAGATGCTGCAGAAGAATTTGAAACAAATGATTGATCAGAAAAGCTAGGTATAGCAAGCACTCTGAAACCAGATAAAGCTCTCAGTGACTGTTATGAGAGCTAAAACTGCCTATGATGCTTACTTACAACGAATTTGCAATACCCATAGCAGTACCAATGGTAATACAGCCATATTTAGTAACATTTGGCCCTATTTTGGGAGTGGTTATTAGAATAAAGACAACATAACATAGTGATCACCACTGTATGCCCTAGTAGGTTAAATAAGACAAAAAAGTAATGCTAAAACTTGGTTCTGAAAGTGGATAACAGTTATTTCAGTACCTGAGCACCAGGGGGAGAATGTAACCCCTTATAGCAGTGGTTCCCAACCACGGTCCTCAAGGCACAATAACAGTCCAAGTTTTAATGATATCCATGCTAGAGCACAGATGTTAAATAAAAAAAACTGAGGTACTAATTAGGACACCTGTGTTCAAGTACAGCTATCCTTAAAACTTGGACTGTTAGTGTTCCTTGAGGACCGTGGTTGGGAACCCCTGCCTTGTAGTAACCCCTTACAGTGTTAAGTAGCTCATTAAAAAAAAATATAATATAATTGTCATTTTCTGAAATATGTAATTGTATTTAATAGCTGGTAGCATGTAAATATAAGTGTAATGTGTTAATTAATTTATTATGTGTGCAGACATGTTAACTATTCTTCATTGGTTGTAAATTATTTATTGCAGGAAAGTTTTCACCTCACTTTTTCTTAAGTCAGCTTTTGCCTTGTTTGTTTTCAACATCATTAGAGGAATGACTGTTCACTGCTAGCAAAGTGCATGGTGTGAAAGGCTTATATGAGCAGACTACATGGAAAATAAATCATTTAATCATAAGCTTAGAGGTAGTCCAGCAAGCATATAAGGGATTTAACCATATAAAAAAACTAAGAGAGATATACATTAACAGTTAACTGCATTGCAGGAGCATCTTCTCTCTGCAAGAAAGTTTATCTACTACAGTATTTGTCTACAGATGTTAATTAAAGCTATTGTCCCTACAGTCAAGTATACAGTAAACAAAACTTGGTATATATATATATATATATATATATATATATTAGTCTGCTCCCAGTGTAAAGAGACCTGTCGTACTATGTATAAAAGAGTATCAAAGGTGCATCTAAGGTTTTGCCAAATAACACTATTGGCAGTGCAAAAACCATACTAATACAAATTTGAATACTTATATACATAACTTTCAGTTTAGTAAACATATATGCATCAACGAGCATGGCACACAGACGGTTAAGAGAACTTTGAAGGATAAGTAAGAGTGTAAAATGAGATACTTTAAAGCCTTAAAAGAAGTTGCAATATTGTAGATATCTTAATTTGGTTTATGTTGATGTGTGCATAATCATAAGTAGAGATTAATTGTACAGTACATTTCTTTATTCCATTTTCATTGTTTCAGTGTAAAGATGTATGTATGTTTAATGTGTCAACCTAACCAGAGCATTATTCTCCAGTTTAAGAAAGAGAAGCAGTAAAATAAATTTATTTATTTTTCCGTGTGGATAGTGATTATATGTTTTATGGATATTGTATAATTATATGTATGTAAGTAGCAATTACTAACTAAGACTATTGTAACTATATCTTATGCTTACCATCTGGGGGTGTTCCCAAGTCCACCCCTTGGATGGAATAAAGTATCTGAGACTTGTGTGGAGGCACTTAAAAGGAGAGATAGCAGATAGGATTAATAATTTGGTGTAGAAAAACATAATAATGATATAATTAATATAATTAATTCCTGCTACAGTTGTAATAGTTAGATCTCATTGACTTTGGTCGCATAGTGATCCACAATTTACTTGGTTGTGTTCTCTTTGACTAATACCTGCCAATTCTCTCAGGGTAAACACTGCTGATTCAGAGTTACACACAAGTTGGTTTTGTGAATAGATCTAGGGGTCTATTTACTAAGCTGTGTTAGGAGATAAAGTAAACGGTGATAAGGTACCAGCCAATCAGCTCCTAACTGCCATTTTTTAAACACAGTCTGTGACATGGCAGTTAGGAGCTGATTGGCTAGTACCTTATCACCATTCACTTTATCTCCTAACACAGCTTAGTAAATAGACCCCCTAGCGATCTATCTCACTGTGTATGCTCTGTACCCCAACAGGTTAAATCTTCTAAATTGTAACGGCTATTCTCATTTGAGCGCACACAGGGATCCATCTGATTTCAGAAAGATCTGATGCACCAAGAATAGGGTAAGTGGAAATGTGCACTGATTGTAATGACTGCTACTTTCACAAGCAGATGATAGTGGTGGTGCTGATGCATAAATGCTTAATACAGGTGAAGATCAGCGTTTATTTCTGAACAGGCAATGGTGCCACATCTGTGGCTGGCTCATGTGCCACTCTGAATCAGGTCCTCTATCTACCATCCCAAGATGTGTGGGTATGACTGTGCTAACAGAGGTCCTCTGTTCACGTGTGAATAAAGATAAAACACAGGTACAGTACGGCAGGTAAAATTCTGCACATTTTGCTTTGCATTTTGTTTCTCTAGCTGATTTATTCTGGCTTTCCAGATGCTGCAATCTGCCTTTAAGTGGCTAGGTTTCTTGCACTCAAAAATGTTTGTGTCTCTGGCCTCTGACTAGTGCTTTTAATAATTCAGTTCTGAACTGTCAATCTTGTTTCATTCCTATTTTCACTTTCTATCTTGCAACTTAATTCAATGACAAATTTCCCTTTAACAAACTGTCAGTTCATAATCTGGTCTGGCACCAAGTTCTTTTCCAAGTGTCTCATAACTATCTGGGAGACCACAGATTAGCAGGGCTACTGTATGAAAGTATTTTATTTCTTCTCCTGTGCAGGGTAGACATTTTACTATTACTCATGTACATCTTATACAATCCTGCTTGTGCTGGCCTTTAAGCAGTTTGGCCTGGTACAACTTTCTTATTAAATACAGCTTATTAAATTAGTTCTCACATACACTTTCTGCAGCACATCCCGTTTTTATCTTGCAGTGTCACATTGATCATTATCTACACTGATAAGTATTGTACTCTGGTCTTTCTGGTCTTTCTCAGTCCATTCCTCTGTGACTAAGCCAGGCTTAGCCTCTTGTATAAATTTCCACATACTTTCTCTTATGAAAACCCATTTCATCTGGGCTCTGGGCCTGATTCAGATGATGAATGTACATCTCTGATGTTTCCGGGTTATGCCTGCGCAGGACCTGTTGGAAAACACTGGGGTAGGAACTGCTGGGTACTATGTCTTAGCTTTTCTATCACAGGACAAGTAAAACTATAAAATATGAAAGAGAGATGTGGCTAATGGATGGGGTCTTAGAATGTCAAAGTTTATGTGCCTTCAATTTCTGTACAGGAGATAGCCAGCACTGATCTGTCATGTCTGATTACACATTGTATTTCATGTTAGGACATTGTTTCTCAACTCCAGTCCTAAATCCTAAGCGTGCACGTTTTCCATACTCCGTGCTGGAGCATAGGTGTCTTCATCACTGACTGACACACTTTAAAGCTGGGTATACACTTAACTATTTGTGTATCCAGTGATGCGACCTGCGACTGCCCAACCTATGGGCCAACATATCTGGCAACCAATACACAGTAGATGATCCAGTGCCCGACCACCTTATATATCGGCCCCTGCCGCATCCCGCTGTATAGGGTTGTCAGACGCATTATCAGGTTGGCCTGCATGTAGTGCCAACCTTGGCCTGCATGTAGTGCCAACCTGACAATTTCGCTGATGACCTCATGGAAGTGTGCAACTGACAATATAGAGCATACACACTAGATGATTTTGAATAATATGTCATTCCAATGAGTTGGAATTGGGCATATTGTTAAAAACTCATCTAGTGTGTACGCACCTTAAAAGTATGGTGCTAATAATTTCACTTGTGAGTCTATGAGGAGGCCTATAAAACATGCACTGTTATGGTTCCCTGAGGACTGAAGTTTAGAAACACTGCATCGGAGATTCCAGCACTAGCCAGGTAATAATGTTGCTGCATTTATTTTAATGTTTGTTTTTAACACTGCACTGTCCAAGTTCATGGACTTGAAAGTATTTAAAATTAGAAATTGGTAAACTGTAGCAACCACAGTCATTAGTACAGTGGTTCTCAAGCTCAACCCTCAAGTATCCCCAACAGGTCATGTTTTAAGATTTCTACTTGTGGACACAGGTTGGATAATCTTGACCCAGCAAAATAGATTATTATTATTATTATTACCAGTTATTTATATAGCGCACACATATTCCGCAGCGCTTTACAGAGAATATTTGGCCACTCACATCAGTCCCTGCCCCAGTGGAGCTTACAATCTATGTTCCCTATCACGTTCACACACACATACACACTAGGGTTAATTTTTTGTTGGGAGCCAATTAACCTACCAGTATATTTTTGGCGTGTGGGAGGAAACCGGAGTACCCGGAGGAAACTCACGCAAGCACAGAGAGAATATACAAACTCCTCACAGGTAGGGCCATGGTGGGAATCGAACCCATGACCTCAGTGCTGTGAGGCAGTAACGCTAACCATTACACCATCTGTGCTGCCCAGATTAACTCACTTGTGCATGATTACAGAGATCCACAAAACATGACCTGTTGGCAGCACTTGAGGATTGGTGTTGAGAACCCCTGCATAAGTGCATAGTGCAGGTTTTAAATTCATGTGGCTCACTTCTCATGTTGCCACCACTTAATTAGCAAACTATGAGGTTATGCAAGTGGAGAAATGCCATAGTCACATTGATAGGGGCAGTCATATTAATGGACATATGAGATGCAAAAAATTCAATGTTCCACCAAAAGATAAGGATGAACTTTGCACTCACTGTAGGCAGAACATAGCAGAAAAAAAGTACCTACTTCCAACTGCCCTTGTCATCTGTTCAAACACAGATGCCACGTGGTACTTCTGGCATCGCTTTCCCTCCTGCACTTTTCAGCATGAAACTAGAACAGCAAGGTGCACTTTGACCTACAATTGTACATTATAATTAATTATTGGGCATTCCTGAAAATATGGATGTCAGATGGTCAGTGTTGGCCTGTGTATGCAGTAATCTGTCAAATGCCCTAACAGGCCTGCAGGTGAGCAGAGAACAGCCAAACCTCTACAAATTGGTGAAACTTGGGCAGAGCAGCAGGATGTACAGTTACACTGTATTAATTTATTAAAGTACATACTACAATAATTAGCATTATTATTATGTCACTTAATATAGAAAATAATATTTTAGAACTCATTGTTACCAAATCATTTAATTAAAAATAAGACTGTTAAGTGCACTTAATGAAATTGTTCACCTTGTTTACGTAACTGTTTGAGCACTCCATTGTGAATACATTATGCATAAATACATTAAAGCGCAAATAACCTTCAAGTGTGTCTCCACTTCTGTATCTTCTGTAAAATGGCACCAAGACATGATAAAGACAGCGGCATTAATATAATCCAAAATAAAGAAAGAAAATGCAGAATTCTGGAATGCCATTAGACAATATGCTTTAGGTCATTTATTTTAGTTTTCCCTGGGTCATAAAAAACACTTATGCTCTCTAGCATTAAACCTGTAGTCATTCTACTCTCCAGATATTACCCATAAGCACTTGAGGATTGTTAATGATTAATACCATCACAGTCCAGCCACAAACCTTTCTGCTGCAGATAATGCCAGGCAGCAAGCACGCTTGACACTTTTAATGTATAATTAAGTAGAAAAAGTCAGCACTCAGTATGCAAATTTTTCAAAATGATGAATGGTGCCATACAGCAGTAGGGATTGATTTGGTGTAAATGAAACTAATTAAGGAAATGTCAAACATAATTAATAAAACAGGTTTAAGCTGCAAAACATTGTCAGTTGAATGAATGAGGAGGCAGTGGCTCCCATTGTTTCTGCTTTATTTAGAGCTAGTGTTTAGCTTGTACTCTATTCCTAAATGCACTTTCAGCACCTCACACCCTCCGCTACCAATTCCCAGAGAGGGAGAAAATAAATTCGCGTGTCTCTCCACTGACTGCAGAAATTAATTGCAGAAATCTTGTCCTATCCAAGTGTTACATTCACTCACAGGACATTAACATAACTAATTTAAAAAAGCCCAAATGACTGCATAATAGAGGACTGTCAGTGTGCCTGACAGTCTATGGTCATACCAAATTAGCTTGATTTTCTAATTGAAAATTTTTTTCCCTCTGAACTTTTTTCAGATTTTTATTCTTAGCTATTCATTTTTGATAAGAACAAAGGTTTGATATTTTTTTTCTTTTTTTTTAAAAAAGAGGAGCTTGACCTATAATTACTAAGAGGAAATTAGGCAAGCTAGGAAAAGTCAGATTTAGTCCTGCTAATGATACAGGAGACCTGACGTTCTCATGGGAATAGGAAGAATAATGAAATCTCCTATTTTTACGGGTGACCTGTGCACCGGGGCTGACTGTTTCGGTGAATCCAGTTTGCCGGCAGATTGCTTCATTAACATTAGGAGGTCATATGTGCACGAAGGATAATATTTTACTGTCTGTTTGTTTTCATATCAACTAACTTATAATTTATGTCAGTTGTATTTTTCCCTGTATATTATTACTGTTAAGTTTTGCCCATTTTTTGGGGTACAGATTACTTGTTGTTTTCTTTAATGCAAAGTATATGCAGTTGCTTCCTGCTGTGTCCTTGAGTAGTCTTATTGCTAAATAATTATTTCAATGATGAGCATGAAGAAACTTCTACACAAAAATACAAAGTGCTGCATGTTAGTGTAAATGTTTTCAGCTTCATCAACTTCTAAATAATTAAATACATAAGTGTTAATGTTGATTGTGTTGAGTTCAAATATTTGTAAGTTGGGTCTTTTGTCAGATGTAAATTACTTCTCTGAGGCTTGGGGGTATACTTATCAATATGCTGCAATAAGTATGACCTTTTATTCCCTCTTATTGCACCACCATTTATCAATAAAGGGCAGCTGATCTGGCAAAACTGGCCCAGTAAGAGTTAACTTACAGCTTCGCTGGGCCGGTTTCAGCGAATATGTGCATGCATCACCTGGCTAGCTGGTTCATGCATACGCTTTGGAACTTAAAGCAAACACTTCTTAAAAAAATAAAGATACTACTGTATTTAAAATAGACAAAAATGTAAAACATAAAAAAGTTTTGAAAATATTTACATGAAAAATATTTATTGAAAAAAATAAAGCATTTTTATGTTTTTCTTCTATTATTTCCATCCTGAGATGCAAAAATCAGTGAGATTACCAATAGCAATAGCAGTGCCATCATCGGCTATAGCACTCTAAAGCTGGCCATCCACTATACAATTTACTGTCAGATATCTGTTCAATCTGGCTGGTTGGAATGAAAACCTGGTAATGTATGGGAGCAAGACTCTAAGCCAGTTTTGTGTACTTTTCTTTATTTTGCTTCTACCATAGTATTGAGGTACCCTTGCCTCTGAAAAGCCCCAGGAATATAGTAGATGGTTGGCCAGGTCCAGTAGGGAAAATTAACATAAAATAATATTTGCACTCTTACATAAGCTTACGAAGGTGATGAACTTTAATTTGTTTGCTGTCTTTTCGGAATGTGCTAGCTGTTGATTATTGATGATATCTTCATCCTCCAAATGGATGCAAATGGAACTCGCAGGGAGCATTTCATATTGCTCTTTTCATCTTGAAAAAAAATACTGTAGGTGTCCAGCAAAAATGGATTTCTGGGACTGAAAGGTGCTGAACTATAGTACATTAAAGCTAGGCAGTGGCATCACTGGGGTCGGTGTCACCCAGTGTGTGGCAAATAGACTGTTTTCATGCCAAAGGAGGGCTTGGCCTTGTGGGAAAGTGGCGCTGCCTTGTGGAAAAGTGATGCGGCCTCATGGTACACTACGGTTTTCAGCACTGTAATGGCATGTCCGGCACTCCCAGAGCCAGTGCAAGGCTCTCCTCACACTGGCTCATCAGTGACCGGGTCCGGGCTGCACAATAATATCACAGTGCAGCACCTGGCTACTGGTCATTGAGCAGGAGCCGGCATTTTAGTGTCACCACCTCCTCGGTGCGCACCCCCCGGCACCTGTATTGATGCCACTAGAGCTACAGTAGGTATATTTAAAAGACAGATCGCCATGTTATTCTAACCTAGACTCACTGGGGTATATTTACAAAGTAGCAGCTTGATTCCTGGCAGGTTTGACCTCAAAATTTAAAGCGGCACTATGAATAAGTGCAAAGCATGCATGGCTTTGCACTTTATCTTACTGCCGGCGCCGCTTTCAATTTTGAGGTTACATCCGCATGGTAAAAATATCCTATTGTTTTCATTCAGAAAATTAATACACATGGAAAGCTGTTCCTAAGAGATGTGTCCATGGGCAGAGGCAGGTGTACACACACACACACACACACACACACACACACATTAAGAGGCCAATTCATCATCGGGGGCCGTATGGCTCCTGATGATTGAGTATCCACCTCGCCATGGGGGATACTTAAGTATTCACCAGGCCGCAGGGGATACTTATCACCGGAGCAATTCATCATTGCTTCTGTCCTCGTCGCCACCCGTCGCTGTCGGGGAGTCAGCAAGGAGTCAGTGGAGGGATCTGCTCAGATCCCTCTTCGCATTCCCAGAACTCCTTCCCATAGGAAGGAGCGAGGCATCGAGAACAAGTGCCATCTGAAAATGATTTTTGTTATCGCATACAAACTCCGAAAACTTTATGATTTTGGAGGTTGCTGAATATCAGGTGGTCCTATCGGATCCCTGATGATGAATTGCCCAGTAACTTAAATACGTGGAAACTAGCATTTCTGCATTGTTAACAGACTATTTTAGTTATGATGAATATGCCCCTAAAGCTTAAAGAACCTGCCAGATCTGAAGATATTTAAAATTGTGAACATGAGGGATATTTTACCTATGTACATCAGACTTAGTGATGCTCACTGCAGCTCACTCTTCTATAGAGAAAATAACTGCTGCACAGTAATGTACTGTATGGAAAAAGCAAGAGATATTAGGTCTAGTGTCTGTTGTACCATGTTACGTATTTTGTATTCCATTTTTGTACCTTTGGGTTCTTTTTTTTTATACTATTTCTATATTATTTTTCTGTATAAATTCATACCTGTACAGTGTAATTTAGTAGAACATTGCTTATTGTGTTTGAGTAAGAAATGTATGCACAATGACATCTGTAAAAATGATGTCAAGGTGACGGGAATAAAACATTATTTCTAAGTATAAATACATTTATTGGCGATGATTTCAGTAGTGTTCACCTATTTGTTTTATCAGCCTTTTACTCTGAGGTCTCCACACAATGCTAAATTCCAACTGATAAATATGTATGTGAGGAAATGGCATTTAAATAACCATAAGCCTCCTATCCTAGCAATTCCATCAATGATTGACCTCATTTGTCATGCTATTGTAATGTATGTTATCTGCATATAAACATACCTTAGTGTGGAGATGGCAAAAATGCAATAAACTAATATCTGGATAAGAAGGGATTGCAAGTAGCATAATATAAATTACCGTAATGTTTTCTATTCTCATATAAACTGTTCAGTAGGGCGGGTGACTATAATGCAATAGTTAAATTGATTTTAGTCTTATGAAAAGCTAAGATATGTAGATGCTAAAAACTTCTTTAATACAGTTTTGTAAATATTATTTTTAATTAGTAATGTACAGAAAGTGTATAGGGGAAAGGGACATACAGTATTAAATTAGCAGGTAGTCATAGCTCAGTCACAGTAGGGGTCAATGTCGATTGGAAGGCAGGTAAACTGTAATTGGTCCCGCATTCCGTGCATGGAACATAATGAGATTATTAGCCCAAGTTGTACACAGAATTCTACCCATTTCTGCAGGCAGAGTGCCCTTATCCGCACACTTGGTTTGATAGCCATCATCATTATCATTGCACACTTGCACTGGCCCGCAATTCAGTCCACACAGTGAACACAGTGAACTTTGCCTATGTGTGAATACCTTGTTACAACCCAGCTAGGCCCCTACATTCCCAAGTGGAGATGCAAATAAATTGTGTATGACTCTGGATCGCCCTTTAGTTGCATATGATTGGTTCGGAAGAATGCGCAAAGCCAAAACATGCAAGATATGCTCTGCATTAGACAGTATTGTTTTAAACTGCTTATTACTCTCTAGGAAAAAGACAGACATAATGCACATTTGCACACTGAGGATCACTTATTCCTACGAGAAACCATTGATTGGTAGCTGATTGGGTGGTGCTTTATTTCCTTCCTACTCCCCCATTGCTCTCCGTAGCTTCAGCTCCCCGCGTGTCTCTTTATGGCGACCCATGTCGCTCCAGCTGTTTCAGCTTCTACCCCCCCTCCAGTGTCTTTCCATAGCCACAGCTTTCCCCCCAGTGTCTCTTCAGCAGCCAAACTTACCTACCCTGCACATTTTGCTTGCTCTGCTCCTCTTTGTCATGGTGGTGGCTCCTCCTCTATTCTTCAGACACAGCAGCGTGGATGTCACAATGTCACACACTGCGCTGAAAAATACAACTTTTTTGTGCTTGGGCGATGCCCCTTGTTGCTTGCGCCTGCTGATTACTCAAGTAATGCAGACACGGATACACTGGGCTGTCAACAGGCTTGCAGTTCACCACACCACTGCTAGGGCTCGGGAGTCGGGACACTGTCTGTGGAGATCTGAAGGAAGCAGCAGCACACAGAGGAGGAGGATGATAATGGAGTGGGTGCAGCCTAATAACTTGCCACCCAAAATAAATTAATTTGCGGCCGGACTAGACCACCAGGCTGCAACACCCCTTTAAGTGCGCAATGGCACCCCAGGGTGCACAATTTGGGAAACACTGTACTATTACATTTTGTTTAATAACTAATTTATTTTGTAATGGTACACAGGGCTGCCATCAGAAATAGTGGGACCCGGTACTGACAAAATAGACAGTGCCCCCCTCCCTGGGGGGTGGGGCAGAGGTAGGCTGAGCTGTGCATAATATTGGTGAAGCTACATAGGGGGTGGGGCATCAATTGGTGTATAAACGAGTTTAAACATTCTCAAAGTTTGAGCTGTTGGGGTGGTTATTATAACATGACAATCTATCATAATATATGAAACTATACAAATACAGCAGTGTGGGAGAGCAAACTGAGGAAAAAACACACACAGAAAACCAGAATCTATACTAAATATATAGGGAAAGCAATGTGAAATCTTATATTATATATTTATATAGCCAAAACCACATAAAATACATTGAAATACCTGCATCCACATAAAATACATTGCAGTACGCAAATCCACAAAATACGAAATAGCAGGATCCACACAAAATACATTCAAATACAAGGATCCACATAAAAAGCCAGAAGTAAGAGAAAGTGGTGCAGGACAGGGAGAGGTGGACCTAGACATGGTAGGGAAGGGGTGGCACAGGGCATGGAAGGCTGGACCTTAATGGGGGCACAGAGCTGCGAAAGGCTGGCTTGACTTGGGGAGGCACAGGGCTGGGAAGGCTGGCTGGACTAGGGGAAGGCACAGGGCTGGAAAGAATGGCTGGACTATGGGGGGCACAGGGCTGGGAAGGGTGGCTGGACTAGGGGGGGCACAGGGCAGGGAAGGCTGGCTGGCTGGAATAGAGCAGAACAGGCAAGGATGGCTCGACTAGAGGAGGGGACAGGACAGGCAAGGAGGCTGGACTGGGAGGGGTGCGCAGGGAAGGCTGGCTTGCTGGACTGGGGGAGAAGCACAAAGAAGGCTGGACTAGAAAGTGGGTGCAGGGAAGGGTCAGTATACTTACCTGTCACTGGTAGCCAGGCAGGCATGGAGAAAATCGGGCACGGATGTCAGCAGTGTGGATTGCACAAGCAGTCAGGGAGAAGAAACAGCGCTGGCGGCATTTTGAATATGGCATCGGTTGTGAGCCAATCACAGCTCATGGACCGGCAGCCAATCAGGAGCGGCCGCTGCTGATTGGCTTCAGTTCTGCAAGCTCTAATTGGCTCACGTCTGGCAACTTATTTGGAGTGCTGCCTGCGCCGTTTCTTCTCCCTGGTTGCCGGTATATTAATGATTAATCCACACTGCTGATATCTGAACCCCCTCTCTCCGGGCCCAGGTCTAAAAGCCCGGCTGTCCCCCCATGATGGTGGCCCTGATGATACATGTCCAATGTATTGCTGGGATAGAATCAGAGACGTCTTAATTTCACTCTAAATAGTCCTAAAATGATTACACATGAGACACTAAAAGAGACTGAATACATTAAAACATCCAGCAGTTCAAAGCTCATACTGTTTAGCTGGTTCACAGAGGCCATTACAACTAGAGTTGAGCTGTTCGGTTTTTCAGAAAACTGAATACACCCAAATTTTGAGGTTCCAAGTGTATCCAAGTCCCAGCTGTCTTTCCGCTTTTACGATCTCAGAACAAGGCAAAACATAATCTTCCCAGAAATGTGGATGTGTTTTGCATTGCATATAACAGCCCCTCCCTCCCTCCATAGGCAAAACTAAGGGGTGGACCACCCATTAGCCCGTGCCACCAATTTGCCTGCTCCCCGGCCATTCTGTGCTGCTGTAACCCATGGCTGCCAGCCAGGAGAGATCTTTCTGAGTAACAGGAGCTAACAGAAAATGGCTGCCCCCATATAAGGCTACGTAAAGATGGCTGACGTTGACCAATGGGGAGCCAGGGTTTATTTTCCCAGAAACCCAAGGAGCTGGAGAGAAGAAAAAGGGGGTGGGGCTTACCAGAGGAAAGAAGATGAATAGGTGAGTAAGGGTCTATACTGTGGCTGGCATAATGTGAATAAGGGGCATTACTGTGTCATAATGTGGATGAGGCACTACTGTGTGACAAAGTGAATAAAGGGAACTAATATATGGCTTAAAGTGAATAAGGGGAACTAATGTGTGTCATAATGTGCAATAAGGGAACTAATATGTGGCATAATGTGAATAAACAATACTACTATGTGGCATAATGTGCAATAAGGGTACTACTGTGTGGCATAATGTGAAGGGGCATTACTGTGTGGCATAATGTGTATAAGGGGCCATACTGTGTGGTGTAATGTAAATAAGGGGAATTACTGCGTGGCATTATGGGTGCTACTGTGTGGAGTTATGTGCCATAATGTGAATATGGGGTACTACTGTGAGTGTGTAATGTGATTTGGGGGCACTATTGTGGAATGGGTGGAGTATCATGATCACCCCATTTCAAGTGACTACGCCCCTCATGATGTAGCCACGCCTATTTTTTGGGTGCGCACCTATGGCACATACATACACTGCCTCTAAAAATGTTTATATAAGCAACACAGAAGGTGACATAAGTTCTTGTGAGGGGTTGGAACTGGGACCACCCATTACCAATTGTTTAGTTTCACCTACGCCTCCCTCCTGATCAGGTACCATATCACACAGTAAGATGTAGAGATGGGGTGTGGACTTGTTGTTAAAAAAAATGTCATTAAGATGCCATTAGGAGGAGAGAGAGTGGCCCTGATTCAGAGCCGGATGCTCTCAAAGAGCGCTCGCTCTGAATCAGGGCCGTCCTTTTTAATTTTTAGAGCGGCCTTCTGGCCGCTCGTATAGCTGTGGGTGAGCTATAGCGAGCGGCCAGGAAGATGGTCGCGATGGTCAAGACCATCGCAACCATCGGGCTTGCGACAAGACCCTTGTGGTAGGGTCTCGTTGCCGCAAGCCCTGGAGTGCTTTCGGCTCTACCCATGGGAATGCCTCTGTCTGGGCAGTCACGCCCCTGGCCCGCCCACCAAAGGGGGCGTGCTGTCACTCAACATCGACAGCACGCCCCCCTTTGAAGCGAGACCCAGAGCAACGGTTTGCCTGTTGCTATCCGGGTCTCGCGCATGCGCACGACGGAGCCACCACTGGGCCAACATCGACCCGCTTGCAAGCTCTCAGTGCTCGCGAGCGGGTCTGAATCAGGCCCAGAGTTAGTAGTAGGTAGATGGGGAGTACAGTAGGTTGGAAGGGTGACTGGCTGCGGGCACCTATCTCGCTGTGAGTGTGTTTGTCAGATAGACTAGCTAGCAACAACAACTGCAATCCAGTGCACTGCAGTGCAAATAGGCTACGGTGTGTTTGTCAAACATAATAGCACCTGCAATCTAGTGCTGAGCAGCAAACAAGCTGTTGTGTTTGTTTTATGTATCTTGTTAAAGTGAGCTTACACAAGGATATATCAGTATCACAGATTGCTATACTGCAGTATATATAATATACTGTATATATAATATACATATTTACAGTGTTTTATATATACTGCAGTATATATAAATATATCTCTATCTATCTATCTATCTATATATATATATATATATATATATATCTACTGAAGTGCCAAAAGTCATGGGATAGCAGTTTGTAAAGGTAATGGTAGGTGGAGGCACTGTACTGTGACATCTTGGAAATGCCCAGACCTGCATAAATTGTAATCTGACATCTCATGAGTCAGTTTGAACACCGACTAGGCTGCTCATGGCAAGGCGGCATGACTTATCGGAGTTTGAACAGGGCAATAGAGTGGGTGCCCGATGGATGGAACATTCCATTTTTGAAGATGTGCAGACATTCAACATTCCTTGATCTATAGTGTCACGTGTGTACTGGGAATACCTCATTGAATGCATTACCACCCACTGTGGACAGTGCAGTGATCGTGACCAGTGGCAGCTGGCCAGAATTGTCCATGGTATCAGATATGCGATACTGGCTCAACTCACATCCACATTAAATGCAGGAGGAACCAGATGCACATACTGTAAAGCAGGTCAGTGCGGCGGTCTTTAGCTTCCATGGGATATGGGAGCAGAAGACCCACCAGAGTGTCCCTGTTAACACTATGACACCGGGCACAGTGCCTCACCTGGGCTCATGACAATGCTAATTGGACCCTGGAGGACTGGCAACATGTAGATTTGTCCGATGAGTCACGATTCCAGTTGTTTTGGGCTGATTGTAGGGTTCGGGTGTGGCTCAGAACCCCTGAAGCCATAGACCCCAGTTGTTAACAAGGTACCATGCAGGCTGGTTATGGTTCCACACTGGTGTGGGGTGTGTTCACGTGTCATGGGTTGGGTTCACCTGAATATGTCATTGACTGGTAGCCACTAAGTTGCATTGCTTGATAACCATTGGCAGCCGTCATGGAATTTATGTACCCCCACAATGATGGAATATTCCAGCAGGAAAACACATAGTGCCATCAGTCCCAAGTTGTCCAGAATTGGTTCAAGGAGCATTCTGGAGAGTTCAGACGAAGGATGTGGCCACCACATTCACCCAACATGAACCCAACTGAGCATTTATGGGACATGGTGGAAAGGTCCATTCACACCCAAGATCCTGCACCTACAAATATCAAGGAGCTGTGGGAAGATATCCAGATGGCATGGGTCAACATCTCTCCAGAGGTATTACGTCCACTTGTGGAATCGATGCCATATGAAGTTGCTGCACTTTTGCTGGGCCACAGGGGGTCATACAGGCATCTATCCCAAGACTTTTGCCACTTCAGTATATATATATATATGTATTTATATATATATGTAGTTATATGTATTTATATATATACTGAAAAAAAGGGGATAAAGAAAACAGCACCTTCAGTGCAAATGTCAAATAGTTATTTTAAAAGACCTTTAGTGATTAAAAAACATTCAATGTAGTCTGGAGTTTCAAAGACATCCCTATTAACAGTCTTAGGGTATCTTCATACGGTACTCCCGCTATGATAATACATGGTAAAATAATACTGATGTACATGCAAGGAAAAAATTGTGTGGCGAAATTCAGCAAAATAGATATTTTGTCACCAATGGTGTAAAAAGCACTCCACTCGTGCTTGATAAAGGTTCCCAGCACCTATTAAGAACCAATAAAAAAATATGCCTTATACCAACTCTATTCATTCATAGTCAGGTATGAGGTAATGACATCTGTGGCTGGTCTCATCAGTAGGTAGATGCTCATACATAAATAAAAAATATAAGAAAAGAGCCTCCAATAATGTGGTATATTTAAATAAATGCACACTTTAATTACAAACACAACAAAGACTCGTACAATGTAAAAAATATCAATCAGCTTATCTGTCAAGTAGTTCCAAGGTGACCACAGGAGATTTATCCAACGCGTTTCGTCCCTCTGTGTTATCTGGGGACTTCTTCAGGGGAATAGTGATAGTATGACCTTGCACTCTGTTCATTCACTTTGCATTTTGTTAATTGATAAAAATAAACTACTGACACTCCTATTTTTGAAGGCATTCTCACTTTGCAGCATTTTTTCCACACCTGCCTAAAACTTTTGCACAGTACTGTATATATATATATATATATATATATATATATATATATTGTGTATCAGGGCAAGACAGTGTAATGTCGACTTTGAGATTGACCATTAAAACGTTAGTGTGCAGTGTCACTTTTAGTGACCTGCACCCCAAAGAAAGACCTTTTTTTGCTGTTATCAAAAAATTATTGCAATATATATATATATATATATATATATATTAGGGGTGAGCGGGTTCGGATTTCTGAAATCCGAACCCCCCCGAGCCCCCCCGATCCGAGGCCGATCCGAGTCAGGCTCGACTTTTCCCGCCTGACTCGGATCTGAAATCGAGGCAAAACGTCATCATCCCGCCTTCCGGGTCTCGCGGGTTTTGGATCCTATATAAGGTACCCGCGTCGGCGCCATTTTCTCACTCGGCTGTGGACAGTGAAGAGGGAGGGTGGGAGTTAGGGCTGGCTGGGCTGTGAAGTGTAGTGTAGTGCAGAGTAGTGTTGTGCTGTGCTGCGCTGTGCTGCTGTTGTCCATAGGGGCTGTGTCCACTACTTCAAAGTCCATAGGGGCTGGCTGGACTGTGTTGTGCAGTCAGTTGTCCTAGGGGCTGTGTCCACTCCAAAGTCCTGTGCAGTGTCCCAGTCCTAAAGGGGTGCTGTAGTGATGTCCAGGGGGTGCTCTGTCTGTCAGGGGTGCTCCCCCCAAGTGCTAAAAAAAATATTTTTTCTGTGTTTGTGAATTGTGTGCGCAGTAGCCGCACGTGCATCAACAAAGTAGTGCCAAGCGTGCGCCTGCGTCATAAGTAAAGTGCCGGCTGGCTTGACCATTAAAGGGTGCTGTAACCCCCAAAGTACACTCCAAACCAAATAACAAAATATTTTCTGTGTTTGTGAATTGTGTGCACTGTGGCTGCACGTGCATCAACAAAGGAGCAGCGCCAAGCATGCGCCTGTGTCCCATAAGTAAAGAGCCAGCTGGCTCATTTCTTAAAGGGTGGTGTAACCCACAAAGTGCACTACTCTCCAGCAAAAATAAAAAAATATTTTCTGTGTTTGTGTGCGCCTTAGCCGCACGTATATATCAATATAACATAAATGGAGGACCAAACTTTCTCCGATAAAAATAAAATAGGGAAAGATCAAGAACCACTTCCTCCTAGTGCTGTTGTTGCTGCTGGGAGTTGTTCATCATCCCAGAGAGGAAGTAGGAACACCACTACTTTTACTAAACAATTGACCCTCCAACAGTCCCTAGCGATGAGGATGAAGTACGACAGCAGTCATCCTGAAGCAAAACGTATAACTGAGGCCTTGACTGCTATGTTGGTGTTAGACGTGCATCCGGTATCCGCCATTAGTGCAGTGGGATTTAGACAATTGATGGAGGTAGTGTGTCCCCGGTTCCAAATCCCATCTAGATTCCACCTGCATCCTCAAAGCAGCAGCAACAAGCGTGCGTCTGTCTGTTAAAGGGTGGTGTAACCCTCAAAGTGCGCTCCACAAACAATAAAAAAATTCTTCTTTTTTTTTCTCTTTGTGAAATGTGTGGGCTGTAGCCGCATCTGCATCCTTAAAGCAGCAGCGACAAGCGTGCGTCTGTCTGTTAAAGGGTGGTGTAACCCTCAAAGTGCGCTCCACAAACAATAAAAAAAAAATGTTTTTCTGTCTTTGTGAAGTGTGTGGGCTGTAGCCGCACTTGCATCCTCAAAGCAGCAGCGACAAGCGTGCGTCTGTCTGTTAAAGGGTGGTGTAACCCTCAAAGTGCTCCAAAAAATAAAAAACAATTTTTTTAATGTGTTTGTGACTTGTGTGCGATGTAGCCGCACGTGCATCAACACAGTAGCAGTGCCAAGCGTGCGCCTGTGTCATAAGTCAAGGGCCGGTTTGGACATCTGGTCCGTACTGAAGGACGTGCCAACAATTTCTGACAAGTCTACTGTCACTGCATATGATACTGTCCTCAAAGCAGCAGCGACAAGCGTGCGTCTGTCTGTTAAAGGGTGGTGTAACCCTCAAAGTGCGCTCCACAAACAATAAAAATATTCTTCTTTTTTTTCTGTCTTTGTGAAATGTGTGGGCTGTAGCCGCACCTGCATCCTTAAAGCAGCAGCGACAAGCGTGTGTCTGTCTGTTAAAGGATTACATCGGTGACAGCATCCAAGTAGGCATGTCAGACAGTCCGTACATGTACTGGCAGGAAAAAGAAGCAATTTGGAGGTCCCTGTACAAACTGGCTCTATTTTACCTGAGTTGCCCCCCCTCCAGTGTGTACTCTGAAAGAGTGTTTAGTGCAGCCGGGAACCTTGTCAGCAAAAGGCGTAGGAGGTTGCTTCCACAAAATGTGGAGAAGATGATGTTCATAAAATGAATTATCAACTCTTCCAGGGAGACCAGCCTCCAGAACGTACAGAGGGACCTGTGGTTGTGGATTCCAGCGGGGATGAATTAATACTGTGAGGATGAGGATGTACACAACACTGAAGAGTGTGAGGAATCGGTGGATGAGGAGGATGAGGACGACATCTTGCCTCCGTAGAGCCAGTTTGTGCAGGGACAGATTAATTGCCAGCTTGTTTTGTGGGGGCCCAAACGAACCAATCATTTCAGCCACAGTCGTGTGGCAGACCCTGGCGCTGAAATGTTTGGTTTGTTAAAGTTTGCATGTCCTGTTTATACAACATAAGGGTGGGTGGGAGGGCCCAAGGACAATTCCATCTTGCACCTCTTTTTTTTCTTTGAATTATGTACTGTTTGGGGCCTAGTTTTTCAAACTGCCATCCTGTCTGCCACTGCAGTGTCACTCCTAGATGGACCACGTGTTTGTGCCGCCCACTCGTATCTCTTAGCATAGTCATCCAGCTACCTCGGTGCAACCTTTTGGATATAAAAACACTATTGTGAGGTGTGAGGTGTTCAGAATAGACTGGAAATAAGTGGAAATTAAGGTTATTGAGGTTAATAATAGCATAGGAGCAGAAAAACCCACAAATTCTGTGATTTTAGCTGTTTTTATGCTTTTTTTAAAAAAAATACAGATCCAAAAACACAAAACCCAGAACCCAAAACACGGAATGGTGGTTTTGGCAAAACCAATCCAGATCCAAAACACGAAGAAAGATCCAGATCCAAAACACAAAACACGAAAAGTGGCCGGTGCACACCCCTAATATATATATATATATATATATATATATATATATACATACATATATATATATTGCAATAATTTTTTATTTATATGTAAATAATATTCCAAAACAGGCAGCACTTCTCAACAGCAAAATAATGTAACCGCAGGAGCCTTCCTACCCTGCCAGTACTAATCCAGCAGATAAGTAAACAAACCATGTGACAGCGGCACTCAGTGCATAACAAAGACAACTGCAAAAAGTTGGTTTACCAATGTTTCAGAGCAATTAGCATTTTCATCATTGTTTTTGCACCCTGATGAAAGGGCTGATTGGGGGAGGTTAGGGTAGGGGTTAGGTTAGGTGTTCCAAAAATACTTACTGTTACTTCCTATGGGTGTCGGGATTCTGGCTGTCGGGATGTCACTGTTGGGATTCTGACCAGCGTCATCCCGACAGCCGGGATTTCATACCCAACCCGCTTTGCTCATGTCCAGGTGTAAAAATTATTAACAACACTGTTAATCAGCTTAAGCCCATTGTCATCTTAGTTTGTGTGGGTCCAAACAAACCAAGCACTTCAGCTACAAAAATGGTCGTAAACTGTGCACATACAATACTTTTTAATATACAACATAAGGGTGGTTTCAGAATAAATACATCTTCAGTAATTGTGAGAGATTGGGCTATGATCCCAGCTTTCTTTCCAGGAATATCTTTCCTTATTTCCCCCAAACTTTATGTATCATTTTGATAGTTCCCCCTTCCCCGGTTTCCCTTCATATTTATAAAATAAAATAAAATTGTGATGAATTTACAGTAAAAAAATACAGTAGTCTCATATATAGTCAATTGGATTTAAGTAATCCAGTTCTTGCACAAGACAAATATTACAAAAGGAGAATTAACTTGTCGTAAGGAAAAAAAACCATCTATAATAATTTAACAGTTGATTGAAAAAGATTACCTTTCTTTATTAAAAGGCATTATGGGAAATATATTTTAATCTCTAACACTATTAACGTCTCTATAATTTAATATGCTCTCAAGCCACGTGTCTTTTATATATCTTTCCAAATATTAATGTGTAAATGGTAGATTTATGGGATGTGTGGCTTTGACCCTGCAAGCAATTAAAGTTGTTGAGACTAAATAAAATTATCTTCCCGTTGAAAGAGGTTTCAATTTTTTTTGTGTTTTTCTTTAATATGATTTTTTTTATTTTTTCTTAATGGTTATTTTCTATAACTAAGTGGATTTTTACATGGTCTAAAATAAAACTAATAAAGTAGGACTCATCACAACACTTTTATTGGATGCAGTGAAATGAGCTCTCACTTCTTTGGTTCTGTTCAGGTTTTGCTAATGACATACACTAGGGGGTACTCATCAGTATTCATATTAATTATGCAATTACAGTATTCCATGAAGGCTGTTAAAATATGATTTCCTAACAACTGAGGAAAATATGCATACCAGGTCATGCCGGCCAAGCCATTAATTGCAGGAATGCTATTTTTAATTTAGCTTGTGGCACTGAGGTAGTACAGGAGGAGGACACGAGCAATTATGCAGGTAATAGATTTTTTTTCCCAATAACTGTAGTGATACTTCTAGGTGAAGTGTTACATTTATACAATATTCTGCTATCCTGCTGGTGGGCTTACAGTATGTCAGGAATATCCTGCATACACTAATATCACAGTATATGCAAGAATGCAAGATAAATAGCCCTGATTATTTGAAGTTATAGTGAAGATTGCTATGCGCTTTAAAGACATGCAAAGTACAACTACCCTTAAATTCACTTAGATACTGGGCTTAAAAGCGGAATGCCAGTGCGGGATCCTGACACCAGTCAGAATCCCAGTGCCAGCATACTGGCCACTGACATCCTGATGGTAAGTATTGGGGTTAGGTGGAGTGTTAGGGGTTAGGCACTATTGAAAGGGTTAGAGTTAGGCTGGGGGGGTTAGGTTTAGGCTATGGGGAGGGTTTGGTTTAGGCTGCGGTAGGGGTAAGTTTAGGGGTAGGGATGGGGTTAGCCTACTTATCGTTAGGTGTCGGCATAGTAACCTAGTAGGGATGCCGGCCTCTGGATTCTGAGCGCCCGCTTCCCGTACCCAACCCAATGTGCATACCTCATTAACCCCAACGGAATTGGTATGAAATACCGCCGGCCGCATGGCAGCGGAAGCCCGATAGCGCTAGAAATCCCGATCGTGGATAGGTAAGTATTTACTAACCTAACCTAACCCCCCTAACCCTAACCCCCCTTAGGGGTGCCTAACCCTAAATTCCCCCCCAAGTGCCTAACCCTAATCCCCCCTCTAAGTGCCTAACCCTAACCACCCCCTTCCCCGCTGCCTAAACCTAAGTCCCCCGGGGGGGTGCCTAACCCTAAGTCTCCCCGGGGGTGCCTAACCCTCACCCTCCCCCTCCCAGGGGGGTGCCTAACCCTAAGTCCCCCCCGGGAGCCCTAAACCTAACCCTCCCCCCCGCGGCTGTCTGCTCGCGGCGCCCGGCATCCCTACGATCGGGATGCCGGGCGCCGGTCTCCCGGCGTCGGGGAAATGCGGGCGTCTACATCTAGACGCCCGGCATTTCACCCTTGCCAGGAAATGACAGTCGGGAAGCCGGCTGCCGGTATTTAGGCAGTCCGCTTCCCGATTGCCTCCCTCCCCAACTGCCCATTGCTCATCGGAAATCTCTATGTGCAACTAAGACACTATTTTTGTGCTCATAGATATCATACAGTGAGAAAATCTCAAATAATGTCACAAAAGCATATTTTGTTAATTTTTATTGTAACTTTTCAAAAATACGGTGCTCAGAAAAAAAATATGGAAGGTGGCAGATGAAAATAGCATGGGTATCAGGCAAAGGAAGCAGACACAAGGTAGCTTTGTTTGTTTGGGAAATTATTAAATACTCATTCTGGCAAAGGCTTTAACTAGGGGTGTGCGAGCTGTGCCAATGCGCAAGCCTCAGTAGGTGGCATAGTTGCTGCCGTGGTGCGTGTCACATGTATTCTTCCTCGTCCTGGTGGCCCCTCCCCCTCATCATGATATCAGGCTAAATACCTGCATGACCATTTCTACATTATAAACAGTAAAACATATTATGACAACAGCATTCAAATCACAATGATAAAAACACATTGGATTATTTTACAAAGAGATAAAATGCATGGCATGTAGTTCTCTGTGCTACTTATAATAGAATCCAAACAGTTGGACTGGAGTTTTTAAAATCAGATAATATCAATAACTACTGTACAGTATGATAACAAAATGTGGTACTATTCCATGCTTACTTTGTAATTGTAATTGTTGCAGTAGTCTGCTTGTTTGCCTGTTGAAATGCACATATGGGAAAGGCAATGTTGGCCACATTTTTACAGTGGCAGAAACCTCGGATTAATGATCATAAAATGTGTATCAAAAAGGTCACACTTGGAGTTAAAAATCCTGACACTTCAGCGCAGACACTTGGAGCAGGCGACACACTTCGCTGCTCGGCTCAGACGGCAGGTGCTGGAGAGGGCTGATCTTCCTCAGAGGGATGTGATAGGAATAGGATGCTACAACTTGAAGCTAAAAAGATTGACAAATTGAATACGTGCTTCCCAATGGGTATCAATGAGACCTTCAGTCTGCAATGTTTATTGTGTGATTGATGTTGACATTTTGCATATTTTACAGGTGTTGTTTCTGACTAAGGAGCACGTGAAGGCATTGTATAATCTTTCTATATTACTGAGTACCCTGATTTTTTATCAGCACGTAAGTATTGTGCTATACACCAATTTGAGAGAGAGAGAGAGATCTCACCAAATTTATAAAAAAAAGTCTTACAGTTGTATTGGAGCTTCTTATACAGTAGATTCCAACTTTTCCGTCCAATCCATGGACCAAGGCATGACACGCACCAAACAACATCCTCCTTAAGTATCCGGCAAAACACGATCACACCAATTATAACAAATCACCACCCCACAAAACAGAACCGTATAAAGTGTACCAGACCTGATGTGCAAATCTTACATCTAAGATAAAAACATTATATAAACAGTCTCACTTAATAAGAATGGTCAGATAAAGTCATAGGGCCTGATTCAGAGATTATACTATGCCGATGTTTTTTGCAGTTGAGCATTTATTGGCTATCTATGCGCATGCGTCTGAGTTGCACTTTGCATGCATCAAAGTCCATTACCGCAAGCAGCAACTTTTTACGCACAGAGTGATTGACAGTAAAGGGGAGGTTATGGGGTATGCCGCTAGAAAAGCAGATGTGTCATGTTCTCGGGGCGTGTGGCTGTCTGCGGCTGCGATTCCATACGCACTAACCATGACTCTTAGTTCAGATGGCCATTCTGCATGACAGTAGAGTTACTCAGAACTACTACCGTCAACTGCACTGCGGCAGTTGCTGCGTCTTTGCACACAGATGCTTGGATTTGCAAAGTTGCAGGCAGGCATCGCAAAACATCTCCCAGCAACTGCGACATTTGCATATTTTCACATTGCAGCAGCGCACACATTTGCAGCAGCGGTGGCATTAGTGTACATACAACCAGGCCCGCTCCCCCCCCTCTCGGCGCCCCTGCGTACAACCCTGAATCAGGCCCATAGGTCGATAATGATTACCTCAAATAGGACCATATAAATTTTTTCATTCCCTTCTCTCATTTTAAAGTGTGAGTCCAATTCATTATTGCTTTAATGAAGGAGATATCACTAATATCTCCTAGTTACAAAACTGCCACGATAATTTCTACAGTCCTACGGGGATGGAGAAATTGTGTGATTCATCAAAAATGCTTTATTTTTGGAATTTGACTGTGAAACTGTGCGCCATTCTGGGATGACGTACAGTCAGCTGAATATTTTTACCAGCAGCTGGCAACTTGTCTAGCAGCATGTGTAGTGGCGGGATCTATTCAGATCTCTCACCGCTGTGCTGTCTTTTGCAGAGCCCTCCTCTGTGCCGTCAGGCCACTGCTCCCCTTGGCCCCATTGCTCCCTGCTGGTGTCTGTTTCCCTTTGACCAGTCTACTCCCACTCCTCACTTCTGTAACTGGTCCCTGTTGCTCCCCACTGTGCCCATTGGTGTCGGCTCCCCGGCTTCCCATCTCCTACCACTGTTATGTTAGTCCTGCTTGTTATATTTTATATAAAATCCTTTAAATATTAATGTCTGTATTCTATCTATATAATTAATTACTGCAGACTATTGCACTGACTGATTTCTGTATGAAGACTCATGCGGCGAAAATAATGGTACTGCAGGGGAAAATTATCACTCTTCCGAAAAGCTGTCTCTGCAAAAGAGTAGTTTTTCGGAAGTGATAATTTTACAAGTGTCTGATGATGAACTACATAATTTTAAGTAGAAAAAAAGCAGTGAACTTCAAACTAAAGCATTACTAGGAAGAATTGTATCATGATGAATACGGCCTATAATGAGCATAATTGTACAAGTGGCCCCATACACGTCACAGAATCTGTTGTTTGTGTCAGCATTTAAGCCTGCAGGACCTGCAGAGAAATGGGGTCTCGTGATGTGGGCTTCAGGCTTAAATGCATTGATCAATCCATGAACCAAAACCCCATTATTTATGTATTATTGTGGGTGATTTAACAATGGTGAGTGCTGAGCTTTCTGTTTTTATTTATTTGTGCAACCCAGGCCTGGGAATGGTGAGTGCAGGTCTACACCCCAAATCTGGGAGTGGTGAGTGCAGTGGATTTCTGACTCTTGCCTGCCACAGCTTCACACAAACAGTCTTAGAGATTTGTGGTCCTCCCTGCCTGACTGCAAGTCTGGACACTGGCCTCCTGACCACCACTGGCCTCCAGACATACTGGGCTCTATAACTGCCACAGTCCCACTAGGACTGTCTCCTCCAGCAGCCTGACTGGTCTGCCTCATTAGTCTCACTTGTGCTGTGTCCACAAGACAGCCTCTAGGTATGGTTAAATTTCCTATTTCTACCCTGTGTGAGTGGATCCCTCCAGCTCCATACAGAATCCATGGATCATTATTACCATCTAGCTTGGTATTGCCACACATCCCCCACCCCAGCTCACAACCCCTGGGTTGAGCGATTTGGGATGAGGCATTTTTATGGTAAGGACCTTCTTCACTTTTCACATCAAGGTCTTCACCACATTTACAAATATCATCCAAACTTGTCTGTCATCTGGTGGTCTCATCATCCAGGTTCCTGGGTCTCTTCTTTTTTTTCTGACCTTATGAAAATTGATATGTTTGCATGAATCGCCCTGCAGTTGTGTGACAATACTTTCAACTTTTGCAAGAAAATTGTCCATATTAACACATTTCAAATAAAAAATGTTACGCTTCTTTCGCCATTCCAATACTTTTCTTTGAACATGTAGCCTGACATTATCTATAGCCCTATTCATCTCTTTTTCACTGTATTTAAGAGTCACAAATTTTCCTCACATCAGATAGCAGGATGCCAGGATTTCCATCCTGTACACTTCTGTTGTCAGAAGCAGACCTTTCCTTAGACCCTTCTGATTCATACAAAGAATGGCTTTTTCTTGTTTCTTCTTAACTAAATCAAGGCTTCTCATGCTTAAACCTCTTCCTGGCACACCAATTGGACCACTTCTGCTTGAAACCCATCTAACCTTCAGCCTTGATGCACTGTATTGGCTACTAGCATGCTTGTCTGGTAACTCTACCTCTATCAAGGAGCCACCATCATCCTGAGAACTACCAGCATCATGTTTTTCAGACCTTGGCTTTATAGCATCAGAGGACATACTGGCACTGCCACTCTCAGATTCCGGACTGTCTTGTCCACATAACATACCCAAATGTTTCCATTGATCCACAAACTTCATCTCATTGGTTTGATGGCTGCCACTTCAATAATGCTCATATCCATCTGATCTTCTTAGGCATCCACTTGTTGGGCATTGGAATTATTGAACAACTTCAACATGTTCCATCAGCACAGATTCAGATTCACCCTCCACAGAGGTCTTTAATGTCAGCTTCTGTTTAGCTGATTTACTTGCTTTAAGCCTTATAGTGTGAGACAACTTTGCTTCCTCACAGACAAATTCAGCTGCATTGCAAGTTCCATCCTGGTTGCATAAAGACACTTTCACATACAGGAGTATTACTCTTCACATGACTGTAAACAATAACTTTCTTTAAGGCTTTGCTTTCTACTACAAAATTGTATGACATGGTCACATTCACATTAATTTGATTGAATTTTGATTACATGACATACACCACAGTCTCATCCTTGAGAATCATCAATATCTCTTTAGGCTTTATATATCTTGTACCATTTCCTCAAGGGACAAATGATCATCATCTGTATTGGTCACCTCCACAGCACCAATTTTAGACACTACTTTATTATCTGGAACTGTAACCCTTTGGGAAGACTGCACTCCTTCAGATCAAACTTTTGAAACACCATCTTTTAGGGTTTTTTCCCCAACTGTGATACTTTTTTATTTCTGTCTCACTAGGTTCAGTGAAGACAACAGATGCCATTTTGGGTCCAGGATTAAACTTCAGTGTATTTATCAACTTCTTTTCATCTGCTTTTCCCACTTTTCCACGTGGCACTTTTCCTAATTCACAGAGAGCTGTTCTTCTAGCTGGGTAATTTTCCAATGGCACTTTCCAACTTGTTCTCAGTCTGTAGAAGATTGCTTTCCATATCTTCAAATTCAATCAGTCTCAGCTTTTGTACAACTACTTCAGATTCTGCCATGTTGAAGTTACACTGAAACTCCAGTTCTCTGGCATACATTTCCACTTGCAGATTTTGCAACTGATTCTGTGTTCTTAACAGACATTTCTCAAGGTTCTCATTCTCTCCTTGCAACTTTTCAACCTCAGCACATGCATGGTACAGTTCTTTTTCCAAAACATCGCTATATTTTGCGGATTCATGCAGAGTTTCTTCCAAACTTGCTTGAAGACAGATAAACTCCATATTCTTTTTTTCTTAACACCAGAGTTAAATCAGCCACATTTTCCTTGTGTGCATTTTGCCTCACTCTGATGTCCATTTACACATTCTTTTAATTCTTCCACTTCCCTCTGAAGCTCCATACACCTTTGACGCAGTTCAACAATTTCTTGCTTTTGTTTTACAAAAAGCACCTCATTCTTAAGCTCTTTTCCCATCAGCTCATTATTCTTTGAAAGCAGCACATCATTTTCACACTCTATCATAGACTTTAATGCTTCTGCTGCTGCAAGGCATTCAGACATAACCGCTAATTTGAGGTCTGTCTTGTTAAGCCTTTCTTCTTCCATCTGATCAAATGCTATTTTCAAAGAGGATAACTCGAAAACTGTAATGTCTTTTCAATTTGCGCATGCAAAAGCTTCTCTTTCATAGCCTTTTTCTTTAAGTCATTTTTTTGGTCACAACAGCATAAAAGTGTTTCACGCCAAACTTCACAAAGAGAGTCAAATTTTTCTATGCTGATATAGTCCTCTCTTGGTGGACCTTGCACCATACACTGACCACACACACTTTTATTTTTACTCTGCTTCAGCAATTTAAATGTCTCCTTCTGTGCACCCCAGCATTTTGAAAAGTTTCCACAGAGGATTTCAAACAACTGTAAATCACTTCCTCACAACACACTTGCTTTACTTTCAGATTGTACACTCCATTCCTGGATTTGCATCTCTCTAGCTTCAACACTTGTAGGCAATCTGACTATTCTGAGAGCTTGCTTCTTTTTCCGCATATTTATCGGTACACGACATAAACACAGGAATAACTTTTGTTTTCACAGTATCACACTTTACTTCATGTGGCAATACTACAAATATTAGCATTTATCAATCACTGTCTTTTTAACAGCCTTGGCAAAAGGAATCTCTCTGCTCTGTTAGCACCACACCCTAACTTGATGATGCAGATTTAAAACACTTTTTTTTCTCATCAGCAAAAAAAAACACCTTTCCTTAATGAGCCAGAGAAACACTTTTTTTTATTTTAATACTTTCTTGTACACTGCTGCAAAATGTCATAACCACTTGCATTTCTTTGCAATAACACTTCAGCAGCTTGCAAAAAATGTTCTCCCTCTCCAAAGGAAAAGTGACTTTGCACACTTGTGGTTCCACACACTTGTGCATGACCTTTCTCACAAATGCAGACAACTTCCTATTCACACCACATTTCATCACAGACCTTCATCACTCACCCCATCCTGGGGTTTCACATAGGTGAGTCTTGTCTTGTGGTTTCCATTATGCTGTGCATCATTTATTTCTGTGTAGACCTCTGCGTAGACAAATTGCGCAGATCCTTATGCTTCTGCTATAATCCATATTTTCTGCATATATCTTTTACTTAGATCTGTGTGCCCATATTCTCCATCATATTGTGATAACTTGGGGTAATTTAGCTCGGTAGATGGGTCAGTGGTGCAGTGCCTAGGTGCATAATAAGGGAACCCTCACTATATTGGGCAGATAATCTGCAAATGTTACACAGTCTCTCAAAAGTTTCAATCCTGTCTCTCACTTGGACTGTCTCTTCCAGTAGCCTGTTTGGTCTTCCTCATTAGCCTCACCTGCGCTCTGTCCACAAGGCAGCCTCTAGGTGTAGTGTGGTGTGGTTACATTTCCTATTCCTACCCTGTGTGGGCGGATTTCTCCTGCCCCACACAGAATTCATGGCTCATTATTGCCTCCTACAGTATGTGTATATATATATATATATATAATGTGCGTATGTGTGTAAAAAGCACAATAACTTCTCTAATGAATTGTGTCAAAATTTGATTAATAACAAGTATGTAAACACTGCGAACATGCTAAAAGAAATACTCATATATACCAGCAACTCCCAGTACCAAAATGCTGTTTTGCTGATGTTCGCTTCATCATGTAATAATAAATCCAATATGGTGAAAATACTACTGGGGTTGAATAAGATAATACTAAATCAGTTTTCAGTAAGAACTGGTCACAACGTACACCTTGGTAGCCCTTTTTGCACTGTGAATGTTTATGAGATGCTGTTAAGATTTATATCACAAAGCATTCCCCATCATTTAAGCAGTATGCAAGATCTATATCGTTGCAGTTTAAAGTGTTCAGTGTACCTATCTGCCGGCTCTGGGTTTGATTGTCAGAATATTGGTGTGTTCAGTTGATTTGTTGTTACATACTGTAACCTTATTCAGTATGATTTCATTAATAAATCTGCATATTTGTTAACAAAATTATACTGAACTGGGTTTAATTAGCTTTACATACTTGATAATAAAAATAAAAATCGACAATTTTGGGGACATTTTTGGAAAAAATATTAGCCAGTTAAGTGGTTAAAACATGGTGGTAAATTTGCCAAGTGGGGCTTTTGCAAGCCGTTGCTTATTGGCATGTTTAAGAAGGACCTTTTAAAATGGCAATACTATTCAAAGCAAAACACAGTCTGCTTAGCTTTGAATAGTATTACCATTTAAAATTCCCTGCTTAAAAATGTTGTGTTCACTTGTCTCTTGCATCCCATTTTCTCATACAGTATGTACTCCAATTCTTGTCAGCTAATTCCCCAGAGGGTCTCCCTCTTTTAGCCTATGAGCTTGCAGACCTCAACCCATGAAAAAAGCATAGTATGTACTGTATATAAAATCTGTGTGATACCTGGTGGCAAAATATGCAGAGCTATTCTTATGTTTTTGTGAGTCAGTGTAAGAACTGGCCAGAAGAGGAGACTTTGACGGAGTTGGCTGGCTTAACAAATTATTGCAATACTGTATATTGGAACATACTTCAGACACAACATATAGGCGAGTGGCATGGCTTTAAGTCTATTGTTTAGAATACAAATTTGTGGTCACATTTTCTCTTGCACCCCATTCTCCCATTTGTAGGCCAATTGTTGTCAGCTATTTGTCCAGGTGCCCATTAACTGATATTCTTAGGGTAGGTTCTCTCTCTTTATGCTATGAGCTAGCAGACCTCAACCCATAAAAAGCATAGTTTGGTGGCAAAGGGTGTAGAGCAATTCTCATGTTTTTGTGAGTCAGTATAAGAACTGGCCAGAAGGAAAGACTTTGATGGAGTTGACCAGCTTGACAAATTATTGCAATATTTTGGAACAAACATTTCCTGAATTTAAATGAAGTACAGTTTGGAGTATAATTAGGTGAGTTTGGAGCATGTAAGATTATATTCACATTGAAAAATCGTAGTGACTGAAATTTGTTTCTAAATGTAAATCAGGTGGTAGCTTCTAAATATATATATATATATATTTTGTTTGTTGATGATTAGAGCAATATTCCAAAAATACAACACCATATAACAATATGAGGCTACATTGAGTGCAAGTAGATAGTATATTAGATTATGTTTTACTGTATTTTGGTAACACATCTATTTTTTAAAATTCAATATACAATGAAATACGCACAGTCTGCCAGATGTTCAACAAAAGAGTGCTTCATTTTTTCAAAAGTTTACTGTTGGAATGGTTAATCAGTAGAAAACAAAAACCTGTGGCGAGGACAAAGATTAATTATACCTGTGACTGTATGACAGTGTTTGTGTTTCAGACAAATTATGTTTGCTTGCCTTTAAACGTTGCATAAATCTGATGCATGTAGATGAGCGCATGTTTAGGATGAGTGAGCACACTTGTTTGAATGTCATATTTATCCCAGCATTTTGTCAGAAAATTAACTTCTTTGGAGTTTGTGCTTGAGTAGAGCATATGGTTCTTGATCTCTGGAGATGACAGCCTATCTGAGCTATAGCTCCGTATGGCTCCAGATCATCCTTGCTGGCAGATGCTGTGGGCTTTTCTTCGATTAAGTGGAGATCATCACTGTTTTGTTTGAGTACTGCTGTGTCTTGTACTCTGAAGTGTTTTGTTAATCACTGTCTGCCTTCAATGCAAGCTGCCAACGCTCTCATTAAGTTTGAATTCTGAGACGTCATGCTCGAATGATGGAGTCTTAGGTTATCTCATTCTACATGGAACTCAGATGCTTCTTTGTATGAAATTAATTAAATAAACAACCACACCAAACTTTTATTTCCCACTTAAGTATGGTACCTCCATAAACACTATGCATTCAGATATATTTTATTAGCCTACATAAAAATAGCTGAACCCCTCTAAGCCCTGAGGGTCATTGTAATCTTTATTTAAATTATCAAATGTGACCTGAAAAGTGTTGAGCACTTGTGGAACCAGCATGACCTGCCAAACAATAGTGGTCAGGGAGTATTGAGATTCATAATCCCATAGCAATGGGGGAACTCAAGCCTACAGTATCTCTGGTTCTGGATTATATAGCACCAGACCTGAAAGTTATATGGTCTCATGGTGACCAAATCTCATTCCACAATTACTAATTCCAGTCATTTTGTTTTTAAAAATAAGAGAAGGTTCAAAGGAATGCATAAAGCTACATCCAAGAACTTTACCATGACCTGGTTTGTTTGTTCAACCTGGTTCCACTGCACTATAAAAAATGGTGTCCTGGGCCATGAGTAGGGTACGTGAGATATTATGATGGCATATGAGGAAATAATATATAGGGGCTGATTCTAAGTCAAACAAATCTCTTTGCATGGATGGAAATGGTGAGTTTTAGCATACAGAGCATGAGCATATGTGAATTTACACATTTTTGCATATCTCTAACCTCTTCGGAGTTGACCAGGTCATTGCCGGATCTGTCTTTCAGTGAAATGGGCATTTTGGGGTGGGAACTATGTGCAACATTGCAGTTACACAGGCTTATTTACAATTTGGGGCACAAGAAGCTACATGGGGTGTCAAAACTTCTTGTGAGAGGGCTGTTCTAGCCTCATACTGGGGTTTGCAATTACACACTATATTAGCCACTTGAATTAGTAGTAGTAGTCTCACATACTTGCCACAAGTACGAGGTCTGCTTTATACATTTGCCCCTAAATTAAGAGTGATCTGCGCACTGTTCTGTAAAACAGGCTCTGTGTTGTATACTGGTAACTGGAGGGGTGTGGTATAATTTGTGGACACTTATGTCAACAGTCATCGGGTCTACATGAGTTGAACTGTCAACATGGAGTGTGTCGACATGGTCATCTGTCGACTGTGGTCATCTTGACATTCATCATGTCTACATGGATTTTATGTCGACATGATGAACCGTTGATCATCTCTGGTGGCCCAGAGATGACCAAATCATCTCTGGTGGCCCAGTGGTCACTTACCTTCTCCCAGCAGCAACGGGCAGTTCCATGGTCTTCCATGGTCTTCTTCTGGGTCCCAGTGGCCATGTGACAGTCACTTCCGGCATGGACCTGTGATGCTCCAGCATACCGATAAGTATTTCTTATTTTATTCCTAACCATATTCAGTAACCCTGCCAGTGGCGCCTAACCCTAAACGTCGGCATCCTCAGCATGGCGACATTTCACATGGCATCATTTTGAGGCTGTCGATATGTTACCTATGGACAGTTAGTACCATGTCAACATTCAAATATTGACACTGTGGTGACGACATTATGAATGTTGGCATGGTTACTGTCACAACCTTCTGACTGGATACCAACTGGAGTGGGCTCTGCTTTGTATACTAGCCATTATAGAATATTCTCTGATTTATATACTGCCCAACAAACTGGCCTTAGATTTTTATCAATACTGCCAATCGTGCATGATTTGCTGTAGTTTGTTGCATTTAATTTTTAAAATCTGCTTTTAGAAATATATATGAAGTTACCATTATTAAATATTGATGTAGCAAAAGTGTTTCTGTGTTTGTTATTTATTTTAGGTCCATCTTGTATAAAACCAGTCCAGATTAACATATATTGCATTGTTTAGCAGATAATGGAGTGGCCAGTGCTACGCTTGCTACATTAAAAGTATTACTGTGGTACTCTGAAAAAAAATATTTCTGCATAATGTTGTAGTATATAAATTATAATGTTCCCTTCTGATGGTGTGTCTTAAGGTGCCTACACACTTGGCAATGTGCTCACGATACAGCATTGTGTACAATTTCCCTTTTGAACTTTCCCCGGGGGCTCCCCGTCAGTCATGGTCACGATTTTGTCTAAAAAGCCGCCAATTTGATACACGATCTCACGATCTATCATGCATCATGTTGGATGTACAAATTGTGAGATTGTGCACGATAAATCGTGATCTTAGCAAACAACATATGAGGATCTTCACGATTGGTTGGAAATTTAAATAATGGGTGGGGTTAGCTAGGGTGTATAAAAAGCATGCACCATTTTAACTCTGTGCACATTCTGCTCTGCTACTAGTGAGGCTAGTACATTGTACTTTGCTAATGTGCTCTGCTTTGTATTTCCTTGCCTTTTACAAAGTGTGTTCAACCTGCAAGTGTGTGTTACCTGCAGTCTATCCTGTTCCTGAATTCTGTGCTGATGGATCCCTATCGGTATAGAATGATGGTCGCCTATGCTGGGGTCAAGGTGATGAAGGAGAGGGCCCAGCGAAGGAGGAGAGCATGCTGGACCAAGGAGATGCTGCTGCAAAGGGATTCTCGCTCTCACATGTTCCTGCTAATGGAGATCAAGAAGAAGAACCCAGATGACTATCACAACTACCTGCGCATGGATGACAACACCTTCCAGGAGTTGCTGAGTATTGTGACCCCCCACATCCAGAGGCAGGACACAAAGCTGCGGAGGGCAATCACTGCTGAAGAGAGTCTGGTGGATACCCTGAGGTACCTGGCTGCAGGAAGGTCACTGGAAGACCTGAAGTTTGGGACCCTCATCTCCACTCAGTCCTTGGGTGTCATCATCCCGGAGACCTGCAAGGCTATTGTTAAAATGCTACAGTGCCAGTATTGCAAGGTAAGAAAAACACATGTGTTTCTTGTGAAAGAAAAACTTTATATTTTTTTTGTTTTTAACTCTTTCAATAACAGTATTGTCAGCCAATATGGCTGCATTAACAACACTGTGCCAACAACACTGCACAGTAGTAACAAACAATTTTTTTATATATATAAATTTTATGTATACATATAAAACGTAGAAAACAGCATTATCACCACATTTTATCAGTCCCAATAGCTAGGCTGCTGTATGGTATATGGTGGGTCAGATGCCAGATTGAACAGGCCAATACACACATGGCACAAGTACAGATTGTGGCCCCGGCTTCCATCAATCTGTACTTGCACCATGTGTGTAGTGACCTTGTCCAATCAGCATCATCACCACCATACACCATACAGTACATATTGGGAGTGATAACATTTGGTGATCGTACAGGCAACAATAATACAAAAAAAAGATATTATATCTTCAAAAAATGGGGCACATCATCTTCTGCCTCCAGCATGGCAGTGTAAATTGCCTGGCTTGTGGATGGTGTACTGGGTGGGGGAGTAGCCTCCAACTGGGCTGGGGGAGGCCTCACAGAGGTGGTTGAGGCAGGTGAACACATAAGAGGGTCTGCTATATATGTGGAATTATGCATATTTGAATTTATAGCCCTAGTCATCAGCTCATAGACTCTGGAACTCCCTCTGTGTTTGCCCTATCATTTGGTGCACTGCGCTATTTATATGTGACGTAAAGTCATCAATATGGTCTAGTTGTCTTTGGAGGATTCGTTCCTCCTGCTGCAGGAATATTTCCTCCAGCTCGGTGGGTTGCTGTTGCTGCTACTTTTTCCCCTGCCTTTTTTTTTCCTTTGGGGAGGTGCGGAAGATGTTGGAGGGGAGTTGAATGGCCGGTGGGCTTGGGGATAAGGTATCCACCTCGCTGTCACCGATCAGACTAATGTTTGGAGTTGTGGACAAATCAGGGTCTCGGGTGGGAGTCTGTATAGGAAAAAAAATGGAGAGAAAATATTATGGTCATGTTTTAACCCATTTTTACTATTTTTCTAGTTTCCAAACACCGTGGATGAGTGGAAGACCATCGCTGAAGAGTTTGAACAACGTTTGAATTTCTCTAACTGCGGAGGAGCAATCGATGGAAAACATGTATGTATCAATCCACCTGTCAACACCGGATCATATTAGTACAACTATAAAGGCTTCTTCAGCATCATTCTCATGGCAGTGGTGAATGCCAATTATGAATTTTTATATGTGGATGTTGGCAAGAATGGCCATGCTTCGGATGGTGGGTCCTTCAAACAGATGACATTCTACCAGAGACTCACCAACAAAACCCTCAACTTGCCATCACTGGATGAGACACAGCACGGCCTGAATTATGTTTTCGTCGCCGACGAGGCTTTTGCTTTACATGAACATGTGATGAAGCCATTTGCACAGAGGGGCCTGACCAGAGAGAAGAGGATCTACAACTATCATCTATCCTGGGCACAGTGCATTGTGGAAAATGCATTTAGAATACTGAGTAACCGGTTCCGCATTTTCCACATCACCATAAACCTACGTGTGGACAAAATAGACTGGGTCGTGATGGCATGCTGTGTGCTGCATAACTTTTTGCAAAGAAAAACTACACAACGGGACCAGTCACAGCTAGGCCAGAAGATGCAGGACATCCGGAGGAGATTGCCCAGTTTACATCAGTGTCTGCACCACCAATTCAAACAACAACGACAGCACATACCAAAGAAGTGAGGGAGGAGTATATTGCCTATTTCAATGGACCAGGTGCGGTGCCATGGCAGGAGGACTGTCTGAGATAACTGACTAAAGTGGACATTTCTAATTTTTCGAAAATGTTTTATTTAAAAAAATAAAGGTATTGGTGTATGAACTGTGTTTCTACTTACCAAAATATCCTCAGTCGGTCCACTCACTTCT
This sequence comes from Taudactylus pleione, assembly GCA_031769625.1. NCBI lineage: Eukaryota > Metazoa > Chordata > Amphibia > Anura > Myobatrachidae > Taudactylus > Taudactylus pleione. Next base: position 10,552,639 of record JAUIMM010000368.1, on the reverse strand, counting down.
GCCGCCTCCTCTTGTCCCTCTCGCTCGGCCATCAAGACCAGAGACTGCCGTTGTGGCTCCTGCTCGCTTATAAAGGTAATCAGGTTGTAGTACCACAGCATGGGCTGATAGAGGTCGTCGGTGCCTGCTCCGGACTGCTTGGATTCATCCACTTTCTTCCGTTCCTTCACGTACATCATCCTCAAATTTTGGATTTTGGCGCGGACAGTTTTGATGGTAGCATCTGAACAAAACTTTTTGGTGAACTCGAGTAATTCCAACAATGCAGCCATTTTTTTTGGACGTATTGGCGTACAGTCTACAGCTTAACTGCCATAGACATTCTTTGGACTGCAGGATCTCCAGGAATCCTGTGATAAATTCTCACTTCTTATCAATAGACATTTCTAGGAAGAAGAAAAATATGGATACAAACAGTTTAAGCAATAATTGTAAATGGTTTTGTGATTTTTAATGTTGATATATTCATTTTTAGGTACATTTTTAAGTGTTTGTTCATGTTACGGTGTTTTAATATGTGTTTTACAGGGTTTTTAATATGTTTGTTATGGTGTTGTAATATGTTTGTTATGGTGTTGTAATATGTTTGTTATGGTGTTTTCCTATATTTGTTATGGTGTTTTAATGTTTGTTATGGTGTTTTAATATGTTTGTTATGGTGTTTTCATATTTACTAGGTATTAAATAGGTAGCCCATGACATTGGTGGGCAGTGGATAGGTGGGTGGCTCACATTGGTGGACAGGGTGTATAATGCATGACCCAGCCACCGCCGGCCTCATATAAGTGGGCGGTGGCTGGGTCATGTATTATACTTTTAGGGGAACAGAGGGTGGGTGACATTGGTGGGCAGTGGGTAGGTGGGTGGCTCACATTTGTGGACAGGGTGTATAATGCATAACCCAGCCACCGCCCACCTCATATAGGCGGGTGGTGGCTGGGTCATGCATTTATAGGTGGACAGTGGGTGGCTCACATTGGTGGACAGTGGTGGTGCATCAATGCAGCAGCAATACTCATCAAAACAAATAGCCCAGACTTGGGTGTGCAGGCTGAATCGCATCCTTCCTTCTCCTTCAAATCATGATGCTGCACAAGATGGCGATTGGGCGTGTACAGGGATCTTTCAGTCAAGTTACGGGACATACGATGGATCGTGCGATAGATCATGAATAAAAAAGTACTCACGATCGGCACCACATCATGTCCCAGGTTGTCAAATCTGCCCTACAGTATGGCAGATCTGAAGATGCAATGTACGACCTGCGGGTACGCGCATCGGCATTGTGATTGTGACTGGACACACAATTTGGGCATATTTTACACGATTTGTCGTCACGATGCGTCGGAATTATGCAAATCGTGTAAAAAAATCACCAAGTGTGTAGGCAGCTTTAGAGGATAGGCTTTTGTGTCAATTCTTCTCTTCAGTAACACTCTCTTTATTTTCCTTTTTCACTCCCCAGCAGAGATGCAATGATTTTTCCCCAGACACAGCCAGTAACCAGACAAAAATTTGAGCCAAAATAAATTAGTAGTTATTACTAAGGGCTCCACCATAAATATATTGCTTAAGAGTTACTCAGGATAAGATTTAGCAGATTTGTCATATAGTACAAGAAAAACACAAAGTTGTCACAATCACAATAATGTTACTCAGTTGGTAAGACTATCAATTCTAAACCACTATGAGGAATAACAGACTCCAATATTACCTCTTATCTTAATTAACTAAAACCTATAGACTACAAAATATTTACTACTAGTTCCTAATCACCTATCTAAATTTTAATCTAACAGATCTATTGAATATTACATATCTATCAGCAAGTTACTACAGTCTTATCACTCATGCATAGATGGTTCTGTGCCTTACTTAACTGACTATAGCTATTATTAACTATCTAACTAACTAAGTAACATCCAGAATCCTAATAAAGAAATGGCTCTTCTTGGAGGGCTTGAATGTTTGTATACTTGGGCTGCATTTGGGTGTTTGTGTGCACAAGTTGGGATCCTTACATAGAGTGTTGCAGTGCTGAATAATGCAAACAATGAAACAAAGTCTCTCCCACAAAATGGCAGCTTGGGTTAGTGTAGACAAGAAAAAGTGGTCTTATCTCACCTAAATCAGAACTCAGCGAAGGTTCAGCTTCCCCTCATGAAGGTGGATATAGCTTACACTGGAACACTTTAGCTTGTCTGTGGCACCACAGGTTTCAGCAACACTCTGTTCTCTTGTAGCTTGCCTCACTTGAGCTGATGACAGCTTAGCACTGTAAACTTAGAAGACTACAGTATGTGGCAGTTGACTCATCTGGGAAGGCAATATGTTTGTCTCTGAGGAGTGCTTGTCTGTGGAGGGCTGTTGCTGTTTGACTCTTTCTTCCAGGCACTGTTGTAACTTGCATCACTCTCTAGCTCTACAGGTTTCTGGCTCTGCATTTAGGTACTCTCTCCTCTCTCTTCTGTAGTTTTCCTGTAATGTTTTTTCTATATAGCACTATTCAGCTTCTCTCGGCCTACACTGCTTTCTGGGTCCTGCAGACCTATAGAGTATCTCTCTATCTCTCTATCTCTCTCTCTTCCCCCCCTATGCCTGGCTATCCACATAGGCTATATACTGTATATGGTAGAGCTGACATTGCAAGTTGAGGTGAGGGAAAACTTGTGATGCTGTCAGGTGCAATGTATTGTTCTGGAATGACACATTGCATCCATCAAGCTGAATTAAACTTTCCCCTTTAGTCTTCCCTGACATCTTGCTGGTGTGCTCTGTTTATGTGCCCATCCTCTCAACTACCTTGATGGCTTACTGTAGTTCTGGACACCTGTGTGGGCCCCAGTTTCCAAATAGCTGCAGCTGAATTGGGGCATTGAACACTGGTCTCTTTTATCAATGGTACTAACTACAGTAATCAATTATTAAGCTGTACTGATGCTTAACTTACACTTTTTGTTTTATCAATTGATGTGTTTATTTCTTGTATTAATATATGGTTCTTACAATGTATTCATTAATTTACCTCAGACAGTCAAGAAGGACCTCAGTAAGGGCATGGCATCTATGGTAGAGAACTTAAGATTGGCAGGGCCTCCCTCACCACGGGGCCTCCTGCACCCAAAATAGTTTGCTCACTACTTGGTGACTGTCTTGTTATATATTTCATGGCTAGATGATCTCTTGTTTTAGCATAAGAAGCATGACCAAAAACACCAAAATGATTGCAGCATAGTTTTTTTAAGTGTATTGTAACACAGACAGTGAATACATATGCAGTCAGTTATTATCTGGTTGATATTTTTATTTATTTAGCTTTATATTCATTTGACATTACAAAATATTTACTTGTAAATAACCTAGAATAGACCAAATTTTATTAGATAATGAAGAAAAATGTGAGAAATGCCAAAGGGGGTGGATTTTTATTACAGCATACTGTATACTTCTATAGAAAATGTTATTTGTTGCTATGAAGGTTTATTTTAAGCATCACTTGTGGAATTAGGCAGATTAAGCAGCTATGCCAGACATGAGGAGAGTTTAGTCAGGTCACTGTGTGGATCTAGGAAAAATCTTCCATTTTATTTTATATTTGCTTTTATATATAAAAAAATCCTTTTTTAATTTGTTTTACAGTATTCTTCCATTCACTCTGGAAGTGCACATACAAAAAAGAAATGAAGAGATAGGGGGCCTGGAGTTTCTGCCACTTAATACCTCTATGGGCCAGAGAGAGTCACTTGGGGGGGGGGGGGTCTTCAGTTAGCCATGAGGTTTAGCTGTGAGATTCAGTATGGCTGCAGAGACTCACGCGCGGGGTAATCCCCACTAATTGAATAGCTCTGGAGCAGCAATTAGCCAAATACCCCCTTTGGTGTGAGATTCCTTTAAAATTCCTTGTGGTTGTCATGCTTTGGGTTTGAGGAACCTAAAAATGCTACAAAGTTTATGTGCAAACTGAGGTATTTGGACCTGACAGTTGCAGAAGTAAAGAGTTTAAGAATTACTGAGGCAGCCTTTGGCAGTAACAGGGTTAAGCACTGGTGAACATGAATCAAATGTTGTATTTTAAAAAAAGGAAACTAAATTGAAAACAAGAAGGATTAGACATTGTTTCTTTCATTTGTTTACAGAAGGTTGTAAGAGGAGAAAATAGTTTTGTGTTAGAGAAAATAGTTTTGTGCTAGAGACACGGAAACTGCTACAAAAAGGAAAAAGGCAATTTGCTTGACATTGGTTGACATACAGAATACATTTAAAAATTCAGAGCAAACCTTACTAGGTAGAAACTTTTGTTTCAAATCCAGTCTCAAAAGTTACATTGCTTCAAGCTGCTACATAGCTGCTTAATATTAACTGTTCATTACCAGAACTCTAACTTAGCTCCCAAAAAGATAAATCATCCTTTCTGAGGCTCACAACTACAAGAGAGCCCATCCAAACAATGCAACAAGAAGAAATAAGACACATAGCTCAATCAGGCCTGATTTAAACTGGGTACACACGTAAAGATTTTCTGTCCAACCATCCAACTATTAGATTGGTTGGGTTGAAAATCTGGTAAGGTATGAAAGCAAATGACAATCAGCAATTTGCTACCAAACGCTGGAAAATGGACAAAAACTGTTGTTTGAACAAATTATTTAGATCAAACATTTAACAAACTTGTCTGACGACCATTTTCATCTGTTTTCTGGCATTTAGGAGCAAATTGCTGATCATCAGTTACACCCATACGTTACCAGATTTTCATTCCAACCAATCAACTAGTGTATGCACTCTTAGGGTTACCTGCAAGTCCTTTCTCACATGGATCTACCAAATTTTCAACTGCACATGTGGCAGGTTGTGCATCTTTAACTTTGTACAACTACGACAATTCAGTCATACATATCTCAGCAGCATCTCCACTCATGGTCTATTGGGTGTTACTGTGCAGCAAATGAGGGTTTAAATGTAGGATAAGTGTGTTGTGGGCATGTTTGCAGAATTGCGGGCTGTTCAGCTGAGTATACGCAAAGATCTTGCTGATTTCAGGCAGATCCCTTAATGTCCGGACATGCTGGCACCTTGGTTCTCCAAGTGCCTGCATGCCGGGCAGGTTTGCTAGTACCAATTTATTTTTGGGGTCCCGACTTTCTGAGGATTTCCTGCCCTGGGCTGATCAGTTTGGGGCTGGTTAATGTGATGGCAGGGAGACCCCATGCTGTGTGTCCACCTGCTATGGCATTACCAGCCCAGCTGGAGCAGCCTGGTGCTGATTATAGGAAAATTTCTATACCAGCCCAGGCTGAAAGATCCAGGACTGGTTACGGATTCGGGTGGGGAGGTGGAGGGTGCATGCCATTTTTTTCTAAAAAAACAACAACTTTTTAACACTTTCATTTACTTTTAACTAGGGATGAGCGGGTTCGGTTCCCTGAGAACCGAACCCACCCGAACTTCGGGGATCCGCGGTGATCCGAGCACAAGCTCGGACCTCCCTGTCTGCCCCGGATCCCTCTCCCTAGGCAAAACCTCGAGAGCTGCTGTCGGATCTCGAGGTTTTGCCTCGAGCGCCCATTTTAAAAAAAATGCCTTTGCTTTTAATGGGCAAAGTGTTGATTGGCTGATAGAGCCGTCTGTCATGGCTCTCAGCCAATCAGCATTATGGTGCTCATTTGCATGTAGCACGGACTCGTGAGATCCGTGCTACATGCATCTGTGTGATTGACACAGAGCACTGACGGGTCCGTGAGACCCGTCTGTGCTGCTGTGGTAAAAAAAAAAAAACCTGTGTAAAAAAATAAAAAAATGGCGTGCCCCCCCCCCCCAAAAAAAGAGCAGCCATCCCCGGGCATTAGTGACCCAGTGCTGGGTGTGCTTAAATACAGGGGACAAACGACGTAGGGGTCCCCTGTACTTAAGCACAACCAGCACCGGGCTAGTCAGAACCAGCGCTGGTTGCCAAAATACGGGGGACAAACGACGTAGGGGTCCCTCGTATTCTGCGCAACCAGCTCTGGGCTCTGATCCGGTCCTGGTTCTGGAAATACAGAGGAAAAAAATGAAGAGGGTTCCCCTGTATGTTCCAGAACCAGCACTGGACTTTTTCTAGCGGGGGGGCTGATGCCACAGCCAGGGGAGCCCTTTCGCCGGGCCCCTCAGCCGCAGCATCAGCCCTGACCGCTAGTCAGCCCAGGCCGGGGATCCCTGGAGAGCTGGGGACCCCCCCAATAAAGGGGTCACCCTCTCCAGGTGGCGGTGGGTGGCGGTGGGTGGCGGGTTGATTGTGTGGTGTGGTGTAAATAAAGAATATCAAACATTGTCTTTACAAGTAGAACTGCAAGTCCCAGCAAGCCTGCCCCGCATGCTGGTACTTGGAGAACCACAAGTACCAGCATGCAGGGCATTAAGGGCCCACTAGTACCTGTAGTTCACCTGTAAAAAAATGTTTAAAAAAAACACAGGACACACACACCGTGACAGTATAAGTTTATTAAACATACATACACACACACACACACACACACACACACATGTACACATACTTACCTATGTAACCTGTAGCATCGGTCCACTTGTCCGGTAAAGTATCCATAGGGGACCTGTGAAAAAAAACATACTCACCATCTCCTATGCGAGGTTCTGTCCTCTTCGTTCCAAAGTAGGCATCCCCGGACTTGGCAAAAAAAAAAAACGAAAACGCGATCCACGAACTTAGTACCGTTCTATAGAATGGTACTTCCCGAATGAGAGCTTAGCGGCGGGGTATCACCATGGAAACCCCGCTGCTAAGCGTTCATTGGCTGAGAGAGGCCATCTCCCGTCTCTCAGCCAATGAAAGATCTTGCTATGTGGCCCACAAAGTTCTAGTTACACCCTTGCATGCAAACACAGAGGGTTGACTTATTATTATTATTATTATTATTATTATTATTATTATCATTTATTTATATGGTGCCACAAGTGTTCCACAGCGCCTTACAAAGTACATAAACAAATAAGCAACCAGTGACTTACAATACAAAGCAGGACATGGATAATAAACATTTTAGCGACCTTTACACCCACATAAGCAGCCAAGTGTTAGTTGCCCTAGTGGGGAGTAAGAGATAAATGAAAATACAGTAGGAAGAAGCACAAGAGGTAGAGGGCCCTGCTCGAAAGTGCTTACATTCTAAAATATATGGTCACTTTAAAAGGACTAACTCTGGATTTAATATGAACCTACATGAGTCATAAAGTTTGATAGATGCTCAGACTGTGAGGTTAAAAGGATACTTTTGTAGCTTTCATACAAGTTTTTCACCATACTGACAATTTAAACTTGAGCCAGCCACAGAACCTGTGTAATATAAGTGTGTCACCATTTTTAGGGATTGTGTGACAGTGTCTGGCCCTGACGAGGTTCAAGCCTAGGCAAAAACCTAATCCTGGTCAAACTACACCACCCTGCCAAATTTGGTGGAGCTAGGCCCAAAACTCTGGCTGTGCATAAAGGGCAAACAGACAGACAGGCTTTCTTGGTTATTATATAGATTTATTTATGATGGGGAAAAACTTATTTATTCATGTTACTATACTTATATGTGCTTCCACCAACATACATTATTATTATTAATAATAATAATTGTAATATTATTTATATAGTCCTTTTCTCTTAGTAGGTCTCAAAGTGATTTACATGTGTAATTTAGAAAAATATATGCTATAAAAGAAAGTATTTATAGACGGCCTGATTCAGAGATGTACACAAACCAGATGGTTTGCGCACATCTCTGATGGAGGGGGACTGCACAGAATCATGACCTGTTCTGCGCATGTGCAGAATTGGTAATGCTTGATCGCTCACAGTGCCTCCAAAGCCTCAATATTATTGACAAGCTGCAGCTGTTTGGGAAAGGGGAGGGAGCAGTGACACAGGACGTTTTACAAAACAGGAGCATGGCACCCCCATTTTGTAGGCATGCCAGGGCCATGCTCTGCGTCTTCCAGTACAGATTTCCATTTCCCAGCTGGATAGTTTCACTGCCCATTCTGAGTAAAATGGGCGATGACTGCAGCCGATGGTCGTGATGGTGATTGGATGCTGCATCTTCGGATGCATCAGCGATCCTAACAGCGTCCATCTCTGAAACAGGCCCAGACTACAGAAAAGACTATGGGTTCCTCAAATAAATGCTGTAGTAAACAGATAAGTCTTGAGTCTGTTTTTAAATGAGGGGGCTTTTCAAACTGTGGGTCTGATTAAGGGATGTACGCAGTGCCGATGTTTATGCAGTTGAGCAATGTTTTGCTACTGCATGAATGTTCAGAAATCCATTATTGCACAGACATGAAGCCAAGTGTCCTACTGTATGCAATTGCGTATGGCATCGCTAGTACTTGCAATTCCTGGCTATTTCAGGGTAGAGATTGTGAGGTGATCTAAAGTCTTTTTCATGGGCATGTTATGGAAGTGTCATGGGTGTGTCTGGGAATGCCGCTGCATTTTTAATCGCAAATCCACAGCTACCACAAATGTCAATGGTGCAACCGATGTTGTATCGATATTGGAGTGTTAGCAATCTCAGTTGCAAATGCACAGACCATGGTGCCTTAAAGAGGGCGCCTCATCTCTTGTACACATCATTGCACCATGGGGCACAAAGGGAAGGCTGAGATTAGCATTTGCATATTCCCACAACCGCTATTGCAAGAGCGGCTGAGAACGCTGCTGCAATACTAACCATCTCTGTATAAGGCCTTGCATGAAGCAGCCAAAGCACCAAAATTAAAAGCTTGATGCCCAAATTAAGTATGGGAGATTCTAGGAACTGCTAATAGTTTTTCACCTGTAGATCAAAGTCAAAAGTTGTTAAAATTGTGTATACTGCATGTGCTATACTTGTGCTGTATTGTACTATACACCAGCTGTCAATCATCTTGGGTTTTGGATTAACATATTTACTGGGTCTAGTATTTATAAATTTGCAGGAGGATCTCCCTTTGACTTATGCATACAGTAGTTTTGGTAATCTTGTTTGCGAATATGTGCAATCATTTGCATGTCATTGAAAAATACTTCATTTTTCATTTAAAAGAACTAGAAGAAAAAGACAATTGCTCTGTCCCTTCATGGGTGAACCAGATCCCACAATATTCAACTTTTGTTTAACAATAATTACTCCACACACAGGGCCTGGTAGAAGGTAAGTATGTGTGAGTGTGTTAGGTATGTAATAAACTTTTAACTTCTACAGTGTGTGTTGTATACTGTCTATTTTTTTTTACTAATTTTTTACCCAGGGGGGGTACGGGAGCCGGCCGCCTGCAGGAACTTGTAGTTCCACTAGTGCCAAAGGGCAGGCACGCTGGCACCTGTAGTTCTGCTGTAAAAACAATAATGTCATTCTAATTTTCTCACTATTACCCTTGCACCCAGCGGCCAGGGGTGCAGGGAAGAGCTCCTGGCTTCAGCTTTAGCCTGGGGTGCTTAAGAGAGGGAGGACCCCTTTATTGGAGGGTCCCCACCTCCCCTGAGCTTGTGCTGACTAGCTTGGAGTATTAATGCTTTGGCCGGGCAGACCCCTGAAAGGGTCCCCTTTTTTTTTAGAATTAGGATTGGCTCAGGTGCCAGGGGCTGGTTATGCTTTGAGGGGGGGGAGGGCATGTCTTTTTTTTTAAATTAATCATTTATTGTACCCCAAGAGGCAGAAACATACACAGATCACACTGATCTGTGTATGTTTCTGCTAGACAGAAGGGGGACTATTTGTAAGTTCTATTTTTACACCGTGTTTGGTTTTATTACACCAATATTTCTAATCATGATTTTTGGTAACTTCCCATGTTGCATTCCTGTCTAGGGAAAGTACTGCTGTGTTCAGATGACTTTTACTTCAAAATCTTCCATGATCCCTCTAAAGATACAGAAAATACCTCCCTTTTTTTTCATAGTAAATTCCTGTGTTTGGAAAAACTGTAATTTACCCCCATGATTGCAATCTCGGACCAACATGATTCTTAGTAAATTTACCACTGGGTGTGGTATGTTAGGTAAACAGTTGTAATGTTGACATGCATAAGGTTGACATGAGAATCAGGGTCCCTGCAGTCATGTGACCAGCAGTTGCAGTGCAGATTACTAACATAATATATAAATTATACAAAAGTGCGTACCAGCAATGTGGACATATAAAATACACATGCTGTCTGCCCTAACATTGGTGCCTGCCAAATTGTGTACAGTATATTTGTCTGTTTGTCCATAACTTGTCCCATGTGACAGTTCCTGTTTTGTTTTTGTTGGTAGTTGCTAGTTACAGCCATATTGGTCAGTGACTAAAGCTATGTAGAAAAAAAACTGGAGCAACCTAGTTTCAGTGAACACATCAAGTTACTGTATATAGCAAATGTTTTTTTTTAAAGATGAAAACCTTATGAATTTCCTATTGATCTTTTACCAAATGACATTCTTCTCTGTAATAGGTGTACTTCTACTGTAGGAGCATGATTTTCTATGTTGGTAAAAAATATTGATGTCTTCTATTGATTACTGAGATCTGAATGACATTACAGTTAATAACAAATATCCTTCACATATTAAAATTGATCTTTTTTTATTCAAATATGGTAGTGGTTCTCAAACTCGATCCTCGCGACCCCACACGGTTCACATTTTTCAGGTCACCTAGCAAGTGCACAGGTATAGTCATTACTCACTGACACATTTGAAATGATCCACAGGTGGAGCTAATTATTTCACTTGTGATTCTGTGAGGAGACCTGGAAAACATACACTGTTTGGGGTCCTGAGGACCGAGTTTGAGGACCTGTGAAATATGGGTATCGATTTTAATATGGGAAACTGGCTTGCAGAAGCAGATTTGCCCTCAATATATAACAAGTCTTAGCCATAGTGTTGTGTAATACCCCTCAGGTACACACCTTTTGGGACATATACAAGTGATGTCCGCACAACAACACTTCCTGCTTTCACTCTCTGTTTAAATATTAGCAGTGCCTCCACCTGAATCTGTACATGCGTCAGGGGTAATGAACAGGTCTTCCATTCACCAGAGACAGATTCAGGAAACATCTGCCCTAACACCTCTAACTCTTTATACTCAACCAGTATAAACCACAAAATGTTGCCAAAACCAATCTTAAATACAGAAAGAGTGGTGATAACCTTTAGACTAGCAAAAAGATTACAGAGATTAGCAGCAACAATTGTAGAAATAAAGATTTTGAACAATGCACAATCACTTAAAATTGCAATATAACTGTAATAGAATTTTAAATAGAATTTTATCAGCAATAGATAGAACATAGAAAAGTAGATAATTGACAGGACACGAAACTATCAGTAAAGATTGCTGTATGGTAATATTGGGAATGAGAAAAATTGGTCAAGAAAGCATAATATGAATTTCTGGCATAGATAATTGCCATTAAAAAAATGATATCTAGCATACAATTTAGAGCAATGATGATAATATACAGTATAATGTAGAAGGTAGAGTAAAAGAGAATGTAGAAATAGCAATGATAAACAAAATAATCTTTGCAGCAATCTATACACAATTCACTCCAATCCATCCCTTGACTCTAGTGAACACATTGCAATCCCTCTAGAACCAAATTACTAACACTTCTAGGACTGTTCAGATTCCACTTAAACCTCCTTAAGCTCCAATAGCCTATCTGCTCAATAATAACCAGCCACACACCACTCTCATGCTAAATAATTAAGCATTATAATAAACAGTAAAATATAATATCATTGCAAGCTCGATCTGTCGGCAGGTACCATAGGTGTTAGCGTATATAGAGGTATAGCTGTAGACTTTAGCAAACAATGGGCCTGATTCAGACCCGCTTGCGAGCGCTATGTGCTCGCAAGCGGGCCGATGGTGGGGCATTGCGCACGTGTGGCGTGCGCAATGCGCGTGCGAAAGCCCCGGAGTGAGAGAGAAATGCTCTCGCTACAGGGTTTGCTGCAAATGGGGCGGCTGTCGATGTTGATCAACAGCTCGCCCTGTTTTGTAGGCGGGGTTTGGGGGGTGGCTGGACAAACGGAGTTGTGCCTAACGGAACGCCTGCCGTTTGTGGGTGGCAATACTGATATCACGAGTGATGTCAGTAGTGAGCTTCTGGCTCTATTAGAGCCGGAAGCTCACTGGGGCTTGCGGCAGACGAGATCCTACCACAAGGGTCTCGTCGCAAGGCCGATGGTTACCCACAGCTTAGCGAGCGGCCAGGAGGCTGGGTTTTTTACAACAAAGCGGCCTCCCTGATTCAGAGAGAGATTTTTGCGAGCGGCTCTGAATCAGGCCCCATGTCTCTTAAAGAAAGAATAATGCTGGGCATACACTATACAATTATCTGTCAGATATCTGTCCAATCTGGCTGGTTGGAATGAAAACATGGTAATGTATGGGAACAAATGACAGTCCATCATATGGTTTTAAACACTGGAAAACGGACAAAAAACAATTGTTCAAATTGGTTAAATTCGTGTGTTTAAACCAATTTATCTGTACAACCATTTTTGTCTGTTTTCCAGTGTTTGTAAGAAAATGGTCGGTTTGTCATTTGCTCCCATACATTACCAGGTTTTCATTTCAACCAGCCAGATTGGACAGATATCTGACAGATAATTGTGTATTGTATGCCCAGCATTAATTCCTTAAATACTCTGAATGCACTTTGAGTACTCTGAATGCATTTTGGATACTCTAAATGCATTTGGTATAGCAGTCTAGTAATCACTATTGCAACATTGTCCTCAACTACAAAAAATAGCTTCCAGCGGAGATATGCAACTATAACAAAGTCAGTTGGTTGGCAAAGAAACTTAAATAGTCACCCTTTTCTTGATTGAAGATACCCTCTGTGATAATGGTGGGTCATCTAATAACCAAGCAGTGGCCATCTTGGGGAAACCCATACTGGAAAAGGACAGTTTGGATGAGTGTATTTGCATATAGTTCCTGCAGTCCCATGGACAATACATACTAACCATTCATTGTGGGGCAGGATGCCTTTGATGTTGGTGTTGGTGCTGTTCTCTATCACTATTTTGGAACTTTCATTACATTTCACAGCCTTCTTTTTCTTCATCCTGACTGCAAATTGTTAAGCATCTAGGACACTGCTTCTACAATTATTGATGGTCATGTTGCAGCAAATCCTTCAATCTTGCAGAATTCCCAAATGGAGATATGCGAGAGCCATGTGGAGCTACAAAGATATTCAGGGGCTGATTCATAGTTAGCACTGCTTACTGGCAGAGAGCACAGTACACATTGATGAGCATTGTGCGTCATACTCAACTCAGTAGTATCTCTACTTACAGCTGAATCTGTATATTGGGGCTGCAACAGGCCATTCACACATAGGCTGAGTTTCTATCTCACTATTTTTGAACTTTCACATTGGATTTGCTGGTTATGCTGAGTTCAGTAAATGCTGAGATCTGTTTGATAGCGTATTAATATCTTACACCAAGGCTAAGACTGGTGCAAAAGCTTGATGAAAGTTATGACAACTTCTTCAGAAATAAGATAAAGAGTTCAATGCACCCCCATAGATTAGTGTTTCTCTGAATATGGGCATTTGTGGGCAACTTGTGTGCTACATATAAATCAGCCCTTTGGTGCATTTTTGGCATGCTGTGCTTCTGTACTTCTGCTGTATTTCTAAATATCTTTGCCTTTATGAATATATACTGTATTACTGATATGCAAAACTACAAAACCCATTTAAAACAACTATACTCCTAATACATACAGTACAGTATAGTTGCAGCAACAAAACACAAACTTAGGTCCTGATTCAGACCCACTCGCGAGCGGCTGTCCGCTTGCAAGTGGGTCGATGTTATGCACTGAGCATGCGCACGACGGAGGGAGCTCCATCGTGTGCATGCGCCAGACGCGACGAGTGAAGGAAAGTCCTTCGCTCGTTGTGTCTGATCAAAGGGGGCGTGCTGTCGATGTTGATTGACAGCACGCCCCCTTTGGTGGGCGTGCCGGGGGCGTGCCTCCCTGACGGGGGCGTTCCCACGGGAACGCCTCCCGTCAGAAGCCGGCCCACTGACATCACTAGTGATGTCAGTGGGAGTGATTTTGGCTCTGATAGAGCCAAAATCACTCCGGAGCTTGCGGTTGAAAACCTCAACCGCAGGCTCCGGCTCGCAGTTTCGATGGTCGCGATGGTCGTGACCATCGCGGCCATCAAAATGCACGCTCGTATTGGCTGTGGGTGGTGACCCACAGCTATACGAGCGTCCAGGAGGACGCTCCATTTTCATGGAGGGCGGCCCTCATTCAGAGCGTGCGCTCTGCTCAGAGCGTACGGCTCTGAATGAGGGCCTTAATTTGCTTTTGTATGAAAGAGCCACTGGTATCAGTCACATCTATTTCTGAGCTTAAAATGAAAAATAAATTGCATGCATCCAGATAACACAGAGAAATGCAACTTTCTAATTGTACAATACAACGTTTACATGTGATTTATAAGTGTTGCAACAAGTTATCTTTATATAATGGATCATCTCATAGTTTTATGAACCTCTATCATAAACAATAACATAATAATAGTAAATATAACAGAGAGTTGATGATAAAACAGACTTTATTCTGTATGACATAATACATTGTACCTACACAGATTTTTATTTTGTTTATTTTATCAAGTTTTTACTTTTTGCATTCACCACATATTTTTTTTTTTTTTTACAAAAGAATAATATGTTAGAAGTCACACATTTAACAGTTCAGGTACAAAGACTTGTATTGTGCCAGTTGGCAAAAGATTGTAGGAAGCTGTCACTAAATTGCAGCAGCTGCTCATAGTTCTAAAGAACACGTCCCAGTCAGAGACGAAAACTGATGGCATCTACAGTAATACTAGCTTAATGGCCCATCTGCTGCTCTATAGGGTCCCTAGCTGCTGTATGGAGTCGTAGGCATTTGACAGGCAGTCTCTGTTTACCAGTCCCATATTGTGGCAAATGCTGCAAATTATTTTTTTTCTATTTGACAATGTTCATGATAGTTCTCAGTAGTTTAACAGTTAATAGATTTTTTTGTTATTGTTTAATTGTATAGTTACCTTTTATTTGTTAGCATTTTCATAGTTATGGGCAGAAATTCATTACACATACTTATACCAAAGTATCTTCATAATAATAATAATAATAATAATAATAATAATTGTGAGCTTTCATAACAAGAGCTCTATTTACAATACTAAGGGACCTATTCATCAACACTAAAATAATGTTTTTAAGGACATTTTCATTAATTAAACGTTATTTTCGTATTCATGAAGATACTTAACACAGGAGATATCACTGATATCTCCTTGCTAAGTCCCCCTGTGTTCATTTTCACACTCCCCATACATTAGTACATTAGTATGGGGATATGGAAATTATGGTATTCATCAAATTCCAAAAATTAAGTATTTTCAGTATTTGATGGTGTTACCATACGCCACTGTGAGGACATGCCCAGCTGAAAACATACCTGCTTTCAGCTGGGCATGTCCCCCGGCGTCTTCCTCCTGAAAAGCTGTCATCGCAAAAATGACAGCTTTTCGAAATAGATAGTTATGGGGAGGAGGAATGATGAATTCCTCCGGTAATTAGGTATAACTCCATGCAAGTTCTAAACCTAATTACCTCCAGAGAAAGTTTAGGTATGACTAATAGGCCCCTATGTGTTATAATTGTATTTATATTGGGTTAATGAAACAATGTTATGACTACTAGATAATTTGTATTGTTTTCAGTTTCATTTTACATCAAGGATTATAATACCCAGTTCAGACAGAAAAGCAAATTACTGGGTAAAACACTTTTTCCTTTTTCTGTCTGAAAGGGTCAAACCGGGACTTCAACCCTGGATTTTACCAGGGTCGGAGACCCGGCAATTTTGACCCGGGTTGACCCCTTCAGACAGAACAAATATCTGTGCTGATCAACAAATTATCGGGAAGAAATGCTTTACCCAGTAATTTGCTTTTTTGTCCATGGTGTTGGTGGTGGATATTGCATGTGCTGGTCCAAACTGCTGGTAGCTAATACTGGACTGCTTGTTATTAATTTACAAATTATTATAATTTTGCTAAATAAATTGCATGAACTCGCTGCAAATGACATAATAGGGAGGAGGTGCCTAGATGATTAATGTCCCTACCTCTACTAACTTTGGCTTCACAAATGGTACAGATGCCTTCACAACTGTTAACTGTTAAAATAATCCCACACCCAAGACGTGGCTTTTCTTGTCCTATGCCCAGGCATGACAATGGCTTTCTTTTTAATATGGGCAAGAACTGCTGCCACTGGTGGCTGATTTACACAAACAACATCCTCATCATCAACATCCTCATTAGCGTCAGATATAACACAAATATCCCCCTCATTGTCCTTTTGTACTTCCTCCACACTATCATGCTCAATTTCTATTATTTCATCATCTAATACTAGCACAGCCATCATGGTGTCAGTGATCCACTGTGCAACTGGGTGACTGAGGAATCTTGGATAAAGGAGAAGTCACCTAGCCTTATCCTAGATCCTGAACTACCTCCGATCATTAGTGAGGATATTGATGATGAAGGTATTGGCAGTGGAGATTGCAGGTGCTGGGATCTAGCTGGGGAAAGGGAGCTAACTGATGCTGTACTGTCTGTTGTTAATTTTTTAGCACCAGTTTCTGATTTTCCCAAAAACGTTCCATGAACTTGCTGAAAATTACATAACAGGAAGGGGGTTCCTAGATAGTTAAGGTCCCTACCTCTACTTACTATGGCTTTGCAAATGCTACAGATGGCTTGACAATTGTTGCCTGGATTTGGGTTGAAATAATTCCAAAGAAAAGAGCTGGACAATTTTGTTTTATGCCCTGGCATGACAATGGGCTATTTTTTTCACAGTGCTTATATGGATACACTGGGATATTGCCTGCACCGTCACAGTATTTGTATGGTTACACTGTGGTACAGCCTGCAGCGTCACAGTACTTGTATGATTATTACACTGGGCATGGGTCCCCTGGATTGCTTTGGTTGGGCGGCTTCAGGACATCACATTATAAACACATTTTCCTTTTTGCACTTTCAGCACCTCTATTGTTTGTTTACTATATTTGTATTATTTTTAAACCTCTATTTTAGCTGCTCTTATCTATCTTATACTTTCTTACACTTCACCTTTTCTCATTAGAGTGATGCCGTGGGGTGGCTCAGCTGGGCCTGTTTGGGGATGTCCTGTGCTCTGAATTTCAACCCCAGTATGTTAAGGACCTACCCTCAGAGGTTAGTTACCTGGGCGCGGTGGATAGGCCCATAACCATGACCATGATTATGCTAAAACCTCTATGGGGCATATTCAATTAGCCGAGGGGTTTCACCCGTGGCTAATTGACAGGCAAAAGTCCAGCGACGGGGGTTTAGATATTCAATTACATAGCTATTTCCCCGCGTCATTAGACCAGGACTCCTGCGCGAGAACACACTGATTCCGCGAGAACTGCAGAATCAGTGTGTATTAACCTCTCGCGCGAGACGGAATACGGTGGCCTCACGCTGATTTTACCTTGCACCTACATGAGGTGCGAGGTAAGATCAAACAGCGGGGACTCGCGCGCGGGGTCTCAGGGACACCCGCACGTGGAATCCCCGCTAATTGATTCCCGTCCAGCGCGACAATTAGCCACGGGGCTAATTGAATATGCCCCTATGTATTGCAAAATTCTATTGCATAATGTATTATATATAATTAGTAATGTTGGAGTTGTGCACCTGTACTTTTTCTTCTTGTGAATAACTTGGGCACCAGACCTTCTCTTATAAAAATATACCTCTTTATTTCTCTCCTCCTGCACATGACTGTAAAGGACAAGAATATGGTTATGGCAGCTTCTCCTCTCCCTCCAGCTCATATACTTGGCATGTCAGATGGTATAGGACAATCTTATGGATATGGCTACATTACATCACACTCTTCTTCACCAGCACAGTCACAATGAATGCTTTGCATTTTACACACACAGGTCCACCTGGCCCTTTCCTGGCTGGTGCCTGTAGTTCTCCACTTCATATGTGCAGGTCCACCTGGCCCTTCGCTGGCTGGTCCCTGTAGTTCTCCACTTCATACATGCAGGTCCACCTAGCCCTTCGCTGGCTGGTGCCTGTAGTTCTCCACTTCATACATGCAGGTCCACCTGGCCCTATGCTGGCTGGTGCCTGTAGTTCTCCACTTCATACGTACAGGTCCACCTAGCCCTTCGCTGGCTGGTCCCTGTAGTTCTCCACTTCATACATGCAGGTCCATCTGGCCCTATGCTGGCTGATGCCTGTAGTTCTCCACTTCATATGTGCAGGTCCACCTAGCCCTATGCTGGCTGGTGCCTGTAGTTCTCCACTTCAAACGTGCAGGTCCACCTAGCCCTTCGCTGGCTGGTGCCTGTAGTTCTTCACTTCATACGTGCAGGTCCACCTAGCCCTTCGCTGGCTGGTGCCTGTAGTTCTCCACTTTATACATGCAGGTCCACCTAACCCTTCGCTGGCTGGTGCCTGTATTCCACAGCTTCACACACATCTAACATAACTTCTTTTGCACTCTGCCTCTTCTTTGTTTATTCTAAGACAATATACAGAGTGTCTCATACCCAGTCTGCCTCTGCTCCCCTTCCCTTTTTCACATGGGATAGCAATATACAGACTTTTCTATTGCAGCTATCACACTCTCAGCTGCAGCCCATCCCTATCCTACAGGAATGGCACTGCTACCACAGTGACCCCCCCTTTAATGGCTTCTGGGGGGCTTGTCCACTTGTCCCTTAATAATAAAGCTCCCGGGAAATTTCTCTTCCCCATCTCTCCAACACATATACTGACATATCTTACCCCTCTAGTGGGTACTAAACACTTCACTGGGCTGCTCACGCTGCAACATTCCAAAGATTGCTCTTCATTAAGTGTCAGTGGGCCATTGTTTTGGGACCTTTTAAAAAGAGATCCTAAGATATAGAACACTTTGCATACCTTACTATTAAGCAAACAATAACAAATAACACATTCCTGGACATCACTTGTGGTACCAACCCACTGAATTCACACCTCTGACAATCACAACCAATCCCAGTGATGCACATGTTATCTCTGTTGCTGAACCATATGAAGCATCATCAGAATGATGTTATTGTGCAAATATTGAGTTACACATTATGAATTGTTATTGTTTGCTTTTTGAAGACATCACCCAATTAACTGTTATTCAGAAACTTTTTTTCAAGATAATTAATAAAAATTTTTGACTGAGTAGTGAGGTAGAGAAGAATGACTGTCAGTGGCAAATGCAGGATTTTTAGGGGGAGTTTCCATATATATATATATATATATATATATATATATATACTGTGTGTACAAACACGTATATACATATATATATATATATATATATATATGTGAGATACACCCCCACTTTCAGTTATGTGTATCTGTATTATGCCCCATATGCACTATTTCTACTGTGGTCATGGTGTGGGCTGGGAAGGGGGGTTTCCAGGCAGCCGGAACCCCCCTTGCGTTTGCCTATGCATTATGCAGTCCCCATATTCAGGGCCCCCTAAAGTAGTGTCCCATATGCAGTGCCCCATATGCAGGCCCCCCAAAAGTAGTAACCGTTATGCAGTGCCCACCCCCCGCACCCAGTAATTACCTCACCACGCTGCTCCCACTCCGGCTGGCTCCCACCTCTCTTCTTACATAAGTATTTATTAATACTAGTAATAATATTGCTAAGCCTGTGTTTGACAATTCTGTTGTTGTAGATGCCAAAGTAACACATTATTATCAGTTTGACAGTGATTCAGTAGTAATGCTATTAGTGAACATAGGGCCTGATTCAGAGCCGCTCGCAAGCGGCTCGTTGTTTGGCCACTGCGCATGCGGGGCTCGCTACAAGATGGGGCGGCTGTCGACGGTGAGTAACAGCTCACCTCATTTTGTAGGCGGGTAGGGGGGGTGGCAGCACAAATGCAGGCATTCCCTTAGGAATGCCTGGCATTTGTGGGAGGACCTACTGATATCACTAGTGATGTCAGTAGTGGACTTCCTGCTTATTAGAGCAGGGAGTCCACTCGGGCTTGCGGCAGCCGAGACCCTACCCCAGGGTCTCATCGCAAGCCCGATGGTCGCGATAATCACGATGGTTTCCAGCCCGCTCGCACAAGCTGTGGGTAGACACCCACAGCTTTGCGAGTGGCCTGGAGACAAAAATATAAATAAAAAATACGCCCACAGACCCTGCGAGCTGCCTGCGGCAGCGAGCGAATCTGAATCAGGGCCATAGTGTAGTTTGATTGTTTCTACAGGAATCATTGTTTATGATGATGATCAATGATGATGATCAATAATGAAACGGTGTTTTTCATTGTAGAATGTAGGAATGATCCTAGCGGCCAATTTATTATATTGTCATCGAAAATCATTTGTTCACTTGGTGGCACAAATTTTTAGTACTATTTTATCCACTGATCCAATAACATTGATTCTACCACATTTGGAATGGTCTAAATCATACCTACCTACTCTCCTGAACTTCCGGGATACTCCCAGATTTTGGTGTGATTCTATCAGAGTGCGGGGAGACTATGCCAGTCTCCCACATGCTGATCACTGCTGCTAGCATTGATTCACATCATAATGGCTCCACCTCATGCTTTGCAAAACCTGAAATTCGATCTATATATAGTGGGGGACGGGAACACGATTATAGAATTGTGATGCAATGGCCCCCCACCCCTGATTCACATTACACCACATAATAGTGTCCCTTATTCATGTTATGACACACAGTAGTGCCCCTTTTACACAATGCCCACAGTAGTAGTGCCCCTAATACACATACTCCCACTGTAGTAGTGCCTCTTATGCAATGCCCACAGCAGTAGTGCCCCTTACACATTATGCCCACAGCAGTAGTGCCCCTTATGCAATGCCATGAGTAGTAGTGCCCACAGTGGTAGAGCTCCTTATGCAGTGCCCACAGTGGTAGTGCCCTTATGCAGTACCCACGGTGGAAGTGCCCTTTATGCAGACTCCACAGTAGTGGTGCCCCTTAGACAGTGCCCCCTGGAGAGGTGCTCCCTATGCAATGCCCCCAATAGAAATGTCCCCTGCAGTAATGCACCTGTGGTATTGCCCCCACATATGATTATTTTATCTGTGAAAGGTTTATATTAATAAATGTGTACATGTATACTGGTCTATATAGAATGTATTAAGGGCATGCTGCCACAGTTAATTGGTTTTATATGAAAATGTAATAGATCCCAGGTTTAGCAAGGTGGCATGATTCTGGTAAGTTGCAAGCTACCATATGTAATAGAATGTGACTGCAACCAAAATATATATTGATGTGGTATATTTTGTTGACATTCATAATGCCAACATGAGAATATTGACTTGGTCTTAATATCGACACGTGTGTCATGTTGATATTGACCATGCTGACATTCATCAAGTCGACACCAATGAATTGTTGACATGATTAGAATGTTGACAAAACATCCCTGGTAGTCTAGTGGTGACTTTCCTGGTATGGCAGGTCTAGGGGTGATGCCTTGATAACTTCTGGTGGAACCTGCGGTGCTTCTGGCAGTGAGTATCTGCAGTAATTAACCCTTTAGAAGTAATGCCCCCTGTTGTAAAGCCCCTTGCAGTAAAGCCTCCTATAGTAATGCTCCCTTTAGTAATGCCCCCTGTAATAGTGCCACGCACACACACACATACACATTAAAAATACTTACCTTAAGCCCCGCTCCTGCGTCCATGGCCGTCTGGTCCACCTGGCTGCTCCTTGGAACTATGGGCGAGATGTCATGACGTCTCTCCCATTGTGCACACTGTGGGAGCCGGAAGCCGGAGCTCAGGAGTGAGCTCCAGCCTCCGGCTTCCGCTGGCGCTGTGGGGAAGGAGCCAGGTGCCCGCTTGTAACAAAATCTCAGCAGGCAGCCTGCAAATGGCGACTCCATGTGGCACCAGACTGAGGTGGGCCAGAGGAGGCGGAACTGGTACCATCTCCAAATAGACGTGACGTAATGCAGTTCCGCCGTGTTCCTGCCCACTATATCCCCTGGTTCACAGTATAATAAATACAAGGCTTTAAGACTCATTTCTATTAAATTTAAAAAGTAGAAATAAGTAAATACTTACTGATGTGTCCACTCTTATCTATCCTGCCGGCCCGACATACACATGAGATATCTAGCATATCCCATGCTACACAATAAAGTTCTATAAAATAATAGCTTGTGGCACCTTTTCACCTGTATCCCATTTACGCTGCTCTAACTAAGTTATGTCTGTCCAGCAAAATAGTTAAGCAAAAACTCTTCAGCACATATTATGCACATTTGTGTGAACATCTATTACTGAACTCTCCTTCCAACTCTTATTCCACTTCTCCAGTTGTAAATTTTAATATGTGTAACATGCCAGGAGGTCTGCTTAGTCGCATATGCACGCATTCACTTTCTGATCATACACAGAACAAAATTAAACAAGATATGCCCTACAAACTTGCATAGAACCAACTCTGCATCAGCCCTATAGTGTGGTCAAATGTAATCCATGTATAAAGCACTTCATAAGCACTGTACTATTACCAGCAGACCAAATAATATTCACGTGAACAAAAGCTATTGAATGTCTTGAACACCAGCGTGATGAATAGGTCCCTAAATTGCTTATATCGCAGGAATTATACAAAATAGAACAAATAAACGAAAGCCATATTAATTAATATTTTCTTGTAATGTTTTGAATACTTACTTTTTCTTTATTTGCAAATATTGTTATTCAGTATTACTTTCAATATACAAACCTAGACACACACAGCTAAGAGAAGTAGGCTGTTTCCGATAAATTTCAGCCCACAAGACCAAACCATTGGTTTGTAGAAGGGTGTCATTTTCACATAGTCTCTAAATGACAAATGTAAAAGCACTTTGCGAAAAAAAATTTCCATGTAATTGTAGAGTCATTTTTTTCTTGGTATCTAAACTTAAAAAAAGATATGCTCAACATCCTCCCTGCCTGACTATGGTAGGTGGGAAAAAAAAGTCTTAAAGGGCTTAGATATTAAAAACATTTTTTTATGATTAACCCCCTCCCCCACCCAAAATAAAATGCTTATTTACACAAGTTATAGGTCTATTTCAAAAGTAAAAGCTGCCTTTGCTAAATTTCCAAATTAACTTTTAATGGGCAATAGTTTTTTTTTTTCAGTAACGTTTGATTCATTTGATATTTTCAATTAAATCTTCAAAAGGCACACTGTCCCAGCTGTAACTTTTCTGTAGAACGCATACAAGTCCTGCAAGCTGTATTACATGTAATAGGCAATGGCATAATGTCCAAAAACTAAATATTGTACAGTACCACCACACACACATTAATATATAGATAAACACATTAAACAGATATCAATGTATACCATATACCTTACTAACATGACAGATATGTCTCAATGATGTTTTGTTTTAAAAAGAAAATAATTTACTACTGTGTGACTTTTTTTATTTGATAGGTTTTCAGGATCTGTTGAAATTAAATCAAGTGCATTTTAATTTGCAGTCTTTGCTATCTGCTTTGAATTAAGGTTTAAAAAATAAAAAAGATTTTTTTTCCATTTTTCATTTAGCCTCCTTATTATTAATTTAATAAAATGATAACACTGTGCTAATATTTTTGTTAATAGTCAGCTTATTAAATTACATATTTTAAATGTAGCACACTTGAAGATACCATTATTCCTCAGGCTCATTTTCATTAGCTAGAAATGTGCTTTTACTTCAGCAACTGAATTTATTTACTGTACCATTTAAATTTGATGTGAGAATTACTTTCAAACAATAAAAGTGAAAAATATCAATAAATATTTGAAATAATTTTTTTTTTGATTTTTCTTTCGTTTTAGCATTCATCTATAAGAGATTATTTAATTGATAATCCTTTATTTAATTTTTTTTAAATATTTTAACCAATTAATAAAATTGAGGTTTTCTGCATTTTTATACCAAACTGTTTCTCACACATTGTTTGATTCATTGTTTTAACCGGGACTAACATTATTGTTTTTAGTCTCAATGTTGTTTATTCCAGAAGCATACTAAAGTAAATATATATTTTATGTTTAAGCACATTATATAGATTAAAAAGTTACAGCGGTGGTATAAAATCATTTTTTTTAAAGATTCTGCTCATTGTAACTGTTGCATAGAGTAAATCTTCAAATTATAGATATAGATACAGCTCAAAATAATGTTATATACCAGGTAAGAGATTTGTTTTATATGCTTTTGTCAGTGCTAATAATCTGGTTCTAAGAGAAATAGACACTTTTTTATGAACTACTGTATTTTAAAAAGGTCTTATATTACTTAGTACGCAATATACTGTAGGTGTATTATTATGTCTACCTTTATCTCTGCTAAAGGATGTCCTCATGATGTCAGTACTGTAGGTTTTCCTGCTTAAAAGAATCCACCTAGTAGCATATATCTTTCACAATGATTGGGGTTCCAAGAAGTGATTTAAACATATCCACCCACCACCGTAGGGTAAATGATAGCCGGCTGCAACTTTGTGAGAGTGCTGACATTGGAGCTTATTCTGAGTCGCACGCAAATTAGCAGTAGTTGTGGACAACTGCGGAAGCCTGAGTTACTACATTATGATAATTCCATTCAAGTAATATGGGGGTTCATGCATGCTTCCCATTGATTTTATGTTAGCCACGCAAACTGTCATCATTACTATCTGCACTTGCACCAGTTCCATACTAGGTTCAAGAGATCTGTCAGGAAAAGCCTTTCCTTCTCTGTTTGTACAATTGAAAACCACATAGAACTTTAGATATATGTCCACGACACTCCCAAAACACTCCCACAAGTTAGGGTGGTTATGTATGAACGCTATGTATTGTCACGGACCAGTTCCTTCCCTGAAATGCCCTATTTCACAGAAAGACAGATCCGGACACATTCTGTCTAACTCAGAATATGATGGAGGTACACAAAAATGTGCAAATTTGCTTTTGTATGCAAAAACTGTACATTTGCGCCCATGCTAAGAAAACTATCCAACTCACAATCAGGCCCATTATTTTGTGTGCTGTACTGTATTTAAAAAAAGAAAAGGATTATATTAGAGTGAGTTAATACAGGCAAAATGTCTTTTTAAAAAAAAAAAAAAATTAGATTTGCGTAAAATACCTTACTTTTTTAACGTGAAAAACACATGAAAAACTAAATATAAGTTATTATACTTCGAAAACAAAACACTCAAAAGTACTGTAATATTATACTTCGAAAACAAGACTGTACACTATCCCATTGAAATGTATATTTAAAGTGGATAAATAAAGTAATTTTATTAGCAATATTAATGCACTTTTACTAATTTTTACAAACATTTTTTGAAAATAGCATGCATTTTAGCTCAGTGAAAGTGCTACAGTTTAAAACAATTCTAAATATTATAATGTATCTAACACAAAACGAATTTTGAAATAAAAATAGCTGACAACTAACAAATTTTTTATGAAAGTGGGAAAAAAGTGTGTATTATAAATTTGGAATAAATAACTATTTATATCTCCTTTCAACTTGCATGAATGTGACATTGAATATACAAGAGGAGTGGCTCTAGACTGCACATCCTAATGTAATGAGAGGTGCTATCTTGCTGAGATTTATCATATCAATCATTACTACTCAAAATTGAAATATATATTACAATTAAATATCATATAAGAATATTCTTGTAACACTCTTAACCAGGGTCGGACTGGCCCACAGGATTACAGGGGAACCCCCGGTGGGCCCCACTGCCTGAGGTCCCACTCCCTCCTCTAGGGATCAGTTTCCCGATTGTGCACTTGAATTATACATTATACATATGTTACATTATATTGCACAGGATTATGGTCTATTTCCTATAATGCATAGCAGTTATTAATCTGGTATGTTATCATGCATGCACTAGCAGTATTTACTTAGCCAAGCCTCTGTGGAGGCCGGCCGTACCCACTCTGGAGGCTTACCACACCCCTAAGAATGGGCCTCTATCATTGCATTCCCCCTGTGGGCTTTTCATGTCACAGTCCGACACTGCTCTTAACACTGAGTAGCTGCCTTCACACACCTGATAATCTGTAACATGCCACTGCTATTTTTCACCATTGTGATGCCCTGGGGTGGGCTGGTTTGGGTGCACCCTGTGCCCCAGATGTGAACAACAAAGTGTAAGGCACTTGCCCGACAAGAGGTGACCAGGACGGTGGTGGGCAGGTCGATATATTTGGCCAAATATGTGCTAACAACCTCTTGTATGATATTCAATTGTAATATATATTTCAATTTTGAGTAGTAATGATTGCATAGTGCATCTGCATCCATTTTTTATATGAATGTGACATTGTTAACACTTAGGACATTAATCAGATATAGAGAAAGTTAACAGAACTGTAATGGCATCATGACACTGACAAAGCTTTTTGGCCAGCTTTGATGACCGGCAATGATTGGCAAATAGTTACTTTTCCTTATCATATTGGAGAAAATGTAATAGAGACAAGGTAATTGGAAGAATTCCAAGCGCCTGATATGCACACAGGATCTAAAGAAACACTTGCAGCAGTATAACAAGAGAGTTATTGCTAGCCCCACATCACTGCACTAGCTTAACTTTAATAAATTCTGTATAGACAAGTATACATGTACACATTAGTATAAAACGTTCACAGATAAAACATTCACATATGCTGAAAATAAAGTGATTCTGATTGTATCAACTCCACTGAGCAACAAAGTAGCAACAAGTAACTGTTTATGTAGTAGTAGATTCAAATGTTTCTATTCTGTTTAAAAATGTTAATATAAACCAGAAGAGGGCAGGAAGTTCAAGGCAATAGTCAGAATGTGAAAAATATCAGCCAGAGTCTCATTAATCTTCTCAATCTGCGGCTGTCATCAATTAATATATTTTATTTTAATATGAGAAGTTTAGTGCAAGTGCATAATACCATCTAAAAGTGTCCCAATATTTGAGACCAAATACTGTTCCTAATTTGGATACCCCCACAGTATCACCCGTCGGCAGTTGCAGTTGGACAAGCCTTCAACAGGGCACCCCCACAGCTGAACAGTGATTGTAGACAGTATCTGGATCTCGCAGCTGAGCAAAGATTGAAGACTGTTGAATAGTGCAAGGTACAATCAGCTGTTAATTCCTGGTCATCTGGTACTTGCGGGTATATTATTTGAACCTCCTGGATAGCCGTGTCTATTTCTCCCCAGTGCCTGTTAGCCATAGCGACAGGTCTATCAGCCGGTCCCAAGCTTTTACCCCTGATTTAATTGGGTAACTGTCAGCATACTTGAAGCTCTGGTGGAATCCCGTGAGTCCTAGATGACTGGGAATAAACAGCAGATGGTACCTTGCGCTATTTGACCATCTTCAATTTTGGCTTGGCTACGGGATCTGGATACTGTCTGCAACCACTATTCAGCTCGGGGGTTGAGCTGATTACGGGTAGTCTGTATGCAATTGCCAATGGGTAAATACTATGGGGGTGTCTGAATTAGGAACAGTACCTAGTGATCTGGTCTCAATTATTGGCACTTTTAATTGGTATTATGCAATTGCACTATTTTTATATTAAGGGGCCCATATATTAATAATTGCGGAACTGCTGCAATTAGTAAGGTTCCCTATTGCAGTGGATATTTTAATTCTTAATGAAAATATCCCCTCTATGCTCTATGGGAAACTCGCAGGGACAGCAGTTGTGGTAACAGCTGTCCCTGCGAGTTATAGCCCCGGCATTATGTAGAAGTCTTTCACAGTGTCAGCTTCCGCCACCGACCAAAGGCTGTGGAAGAGATTGGAAGATATTTCTCTTGCATGTAAGCCTCCATAGGCTTAAAGCAGTTTACACCATCTAAAGATGGTAAACTACCGAGCCCAAACTCTGAAAAGATTTGCTTTTTTGAGTTTGGTACACAGGGGTCAGATTAGAGTCCTCATTGAAAATAATAGGGACTTCGATCTGCAGTGTTAATTAGCACTCTACCAGAGATTTCTGTGAAAGCTCCTGCATTGTGTTATTAGTACATAGCAACAATTCATAAAATTATGAATTGTGACTGCTGTGACTACATAATTTTATGACAAAATAACTTGATAAAAAGACCCCTAAGATAAAATATATGCAATGATGACAGCTGCAGATTGAGAGGATTATTGAAACTGGCTGATATCTTTCATATTTTTCACATTCTGATTATTGAATTGAACTTCCTGGCCTCTTCAGGTTTATATTAACATTTTTAAACATAATAGAAACATTTCAATCTACTGCCACTTAGACAGTTACTTGTTGCTACTTTGTTGCTCAGTGGAGTTAATATAATCTTTAAGTTAGAATCACTTTATTTTCAGTACATGTGATTATTTTATCTGTGAAAGGTTTATATTAATAAATGTGTACATGTATACTGGTCTATATAGAATGTATTAAGGGTATGCTGCCACAGTTAATTGGTTTTATATGAAAATGTAATAGATCCCAGGTTTAGCAAGGTGGCGTGATTCTGGTAAGTTGCAAGCTACCGTATGTAATAGAATGTGACTGCAACCAAAATATATATTGATGTGGTATATTTTGTTGACATTCATAATGCCAACATGAGAATATTGACTTGGTCTTAATATCGACACGTGTGTCATGTTGATATTGACCATGCTGACATTCATCAAGTCGACACAAATGAATTGTTGACATGATTAGAATGTCGACAAAACATCCCTGGTGGTCTAGTGATGACTTTCCTGGTATGGCAGGTCTAGGGGTGATGCCTTGTTAACTTCTGGTGGAACCTGCGGTGCTTCTGGCAGTGAGTATTGCTAACCCTAACCTCCAACCCTCCACTTTGTACCTAACTCTATCCCTCCCCTCTGGTAGGCTAACCCTAACCATCTGCTGCCACAGCCTAAAGGAGGGTATCCACTAGGTGATTTTAGCAAGTGATTGCACGATAACGACGTCGTTATCATGCAATCGCTTGCAAATCGCGCATGCATCATGCATGTATCGGGCATGTTTTGGTCAGAAGCAACCAGTGATGCGTGTGCACGCTGGTCGCTTCCGACATCTATCATCGCCCATACATGCTGGTCAACCTGACGATCCCGTCAGGTTCAGCATGTGCGGGGATGATGGATGTGCCTAGACTGAACGAGTTCAAAAGTCAAGAGTCAGAGTGATGGGACCTAAAGACTTCTATAGGCTCTCAGGATTTCCTAGTGTCTTGTGAGCCATTTATTGTACTCATATTGTGCTGACAGCACCACACTTGAGGGCTGAAGAGTTTGTCAACAGGCAACACTTCCTTCCTTGTGCAGGTAGTCTGTGCTACAAATTGCACAATAATGAGTATGCTAATGGGTCTACCTGGGTCTTGTCATGGTACCTATATCCTGCCTAGATCAGCTCTGTGGAATAAGTTTTGAGAGATGCTTGAGGGCTGGCTACTATGTATGTTTTATTTTGTGTAACATTTAAGATTGTATTCATATCTAATTTTTGCTAGAAGCATGGACTAATGTTAAATTTTTTTCTTTTTTCATTTCAAGCAAATCTGGATATGGGTGTCAAACCTGGCTTATGACACCTCTGCTGAACCCTATGTACAATGCGTTGCACATTTACACATGGTATAATGCACAGGGCCACAACTAGTGTTGTGTAACAGGTGAGACCACACAGAGCACGGGGCTTTGT
This sequence comes from Taudactylus pleione, assembly GCA_031769625.1. Classification (NCBI taxonomy): domain Eukaryota; kingdom Metazoa; phylum Chordata; class Amphibia; order Anura; family Myobatrachidae; genus Taudactylus; species Taudactylus pleione. The sequence goes on along the minus strand of JAUIMM010000368.1, from coordinate 10,522,803 downwards.
GGGCGGCACCATCACTCACCCATGACTCTTGCTTCTGGCTAGCAAGGTGCCTGGAATAACAACCCTGAAGCTAGTATCACTGTGGCATTGCTACCTATAGCATCCTAGGATTCTACATGCTGGCACCCTGCCATAATTACAGCTGCCCGGAGCATCTTCAAGACCCTCATGTGCAAGGCATGGGGCTGGCACTGGGTGCTCAGAGCCCTAGTTAAGGCTCTTATAACAGACCTTTGGTATATTAAAGAGTAGATTCAGGTGCCTGAACCAGTCTGGTCTTCTCCATTATTTCCTACAGAGGATTGGAGAAATTGTACATGCATGCTGTACTGTATACTTCAGAATACCCCTGAGTGGGCAATATAAAATCATACAGCAATGAGTCAGAGGCCCCTGAACATCTGAACATGTGGTCAATGCAGAGGTGGGAAGAGAGGTTAGACAGAGGATCATCGGGCAGTACTTTACATGTAAGGCAATTTTCAATACTTGGTAAAAATGATTAATTGGTGTAGTAATTGTAGTAATGTTTCTCCAAACAAGTTTTAAATTATAAAGGTTACCTCACTTTTACTATGTGAGTTACAGCCCTTACTACCAGAGCTGGATTATAGGGCGGGCACAGGAGACTAGTTCCCCAAGGCCTCTCTCTTTTAGGGGGACCCCTGGCTAGAGCTGCTCTGACCCAGCTCTGGCGCTGCTGTCCTGGGATGATTAGTAAACATATCTAACATTTTACACTGGCTATATTATTATGAAGTTTATATGATCTAGTTATTTTTGGCACATTACAAAAAAAGGCAGCTAATTGTGATTGATTTGTTCTATGGTTTACGGAATAAAATGCATGCTGTACTCTTGTGTACTTTGCTTCTTCTTTTTTAAAGGAAACAAAGAAAAATAATGTTACTACTACAGGAAAAAATTAAAAAGTGTGTTACTTGCTTACCAGGCTGGTGCTGAGATGCTTGGCCATCCACTGCTTGTATGCCTGGCAGGGATTCTAATGGTATCAATTGGTGCATCTTCTTAGCATATGAGGTGTAATCGACATGTGGTCTCTCGCTGATATAATCTCAGCATATGCAAAACACAAATACAGATTCCACAAGCAGATGAAGTTGCATAAAAATGTTATTATACATAGTACACATGAATACAGGGTATGCAGAGCCCTTGAATGTTGCAGCGTACACACATAATACAAAATACAGTCAATGGCATGCATGTAGAGAAATACAGGAACTGTATACTGAACGGACTCAGCCAGTGCTGGATTAACAATGGTGTGGGTGGAGCTGCAGCTCCAGGCACCCCATCAAAATAGGCCCACATTATCTACTGTGATGCTGTAGACAGGAATATTTTTTCCTGCTAAAGCAGCCTACCAGTGGCTGTCCGAGTACCCCCTCCTCCCCTGCCAGACAATCAAACACTGGTATGAAACAGTGCAGTGTAAGGTTCACTAGCTATCTCTGTGCTGCATATGCATAGTGTGTTCCTCCATACTAACGTATGACATATGACGTCACATAGGTACCACCTAACCACTGCGCCCTGTGTGTCTGACTCCAACTAACAAAGGTAAGGTGTCGGTCCTGCTGGCTGCTGCTGCTGATCAATCTTGAATTTAACTCATATGCAGATTGGTTCACTGACAAGATTTTAATTAATCGTTTATATAAAATTCATTGGTCTGTTTGTTTATTTGTTTGGTTATGCATTCACTTATACACCCCTGCACTGATTGGGATGAAACCAACGTGAGTTGGTCCAGTTGGATTCTGGCTAGATTTTATGGAGCCTGTTCTGGGTCTTCCACTGGATGGATTTGGACGACATCACATAATTCGGATGAAAACTTCACAAAGCGGTAACATTGGATCCCAGATGACATACTAGGGCATTGAGGTCCTGTTTGGACCTCCTATTGGTGTACGCTGGGCAGAAATTTGACCCAGGGAGCCTGTTCTGAGCTTTCCACTGGATGGATTTGGATGAAAACTTCACAGAGTGGTAATAATGGATCCCTTAAGAAAAACTAGGGGGTAGAGGTCCTGGTTGGACCTCCTCTTGGTGTATGCTGGGCAGAACTTTGTCCCAGGAATGCTGGGCAGAACTTTGACCCAGGGAGCCTGTTCTGGACCTTCCACTGTATGGATTTGAATGAAAACATCACAAAAGTAATACAATTGGTCTGGGATGCCTACTGGAGTGTTTGGGGTCCCAGTCGAACCTCACCGAATACACTGGGCAGAACTTTGACCCATGGAGCCTGTTCTGGGCCTTCCACTGGATGGATTTGAATGACATCACATAATTTGGACAAAAACTTCACAGAGTGGTAACATTGGATCCCAGAAGATATACTAGGGAGTTGAGGTCCCAGTTGAACCTCAAGTTGATGTACACTGGTCAGAACTTGGACCCGGAGAGCCTGGTCTGGGCCTTCCACTGGATAAATAATTTTCTAAGCACTATTCAGAGACTACAAATTGCACAAAATCCAAATTAAGAATCAGGATGGCTAAGCAAAGGTGGAACTTGATGATTGATTGAGTCACTAGAACTTCACACCTCTGTGAAACAACTTGTTCCATTGCAAAACTCTATTTCACTTATCTCTCAGAATGTTTATTATTTTATTGTACCCCACCTAATGTTTGAAACTAATTTAAAATGTTATAAATCTTTCATGTGATAGTAAAAATGCAGTGTGGAATATATAATAGTTTTACTAGGCTACCTCCAATAAACATCACACTGTTTCCTGCAGCTATTTCTAATTATATGCATGTGATTTTATTGAAGCTTTGTGGACATTAAGAAACCCATGTTTGTTTTATGTGCTATTGTACACTTGCAAATCAGAGTCTTGCAAGATCATAGTCATATCTTCATAACCTTAATTGAAAAAACTAGCCTTTAGGGTTTTGAAATGTCATGTACAAATTAAGCCTTTATACTAATTCATTAATTAGTGTTCCCTTTTATTGTTTTTTCTATAAACACCACAACTACACACTTTATTGTTTATAAAAAAAACAAGAATCTGTTTAAAATTATAAGTTCAGTTTTCTAGAATCATGGCAACTGACAAGATGAAGTATCATGCAATTGGACATACTTTATGTTTAATTGGCATGTCAGTAGCAAAAGTAATAATTAGCCTATCAAAGTTGACTACATTTAAGCCAAGTTTTTCAAAAACTTACATATATTTGTGAAAGTAACTAGTAGGTGTTTTTTAAATGTAATATTTATCTTAAAATGTTTAATTATTACATAAATATACATAACATAAATTGATGTATGTGACTAAAGCTTCTGGATTTGACTATTTTTTTAATTATTATTTTAGTTTAGTAATTATCCATATTACAATTATCACAATATCATACAATGTTAACTTTCAAATAACTGTGCTTTTGAGTTATTTTGTACACATAAATATAGCCTAAACAAGCTTATTTAAATTTATTTTTAATGTTCCATTATTCCGTATACTCCTCTTATGATCCTGTAGGTTGTTGGGGTTTATTTTAACATATATGTAGTCCATTTTCAATGCATTTTTTTCACGTTAAATAATAATGCTTACAGTACATGATTTACCAGCCTGCTGCAATCTTTGACCTGAAAAACACAGTGCAAAGAAAAATAGGTCGTGCTAAGAGGCAGAATGGTAGAAAAAAAAAGTATTACTGACCTATGCCGGCAGTCATGTGTTTCAATTATTTTCAGGAATCCATTTGTCAAATAAGTGAAGCGATCTGCGATGTCAAGTTCAAGCTGGGGTTACTGGCTTTCTACATCTGATATGATGTATCTTCAGTAGCTGTTTAATTGAATTACTCAATTTATTTTTCAAGCAACAATGCTCTACCAAGAACCATGACATTAAACAATTAAATATGAGTTTAAAAGTCAGCATTTTGTGTAATTCATCATTTCAGCAAACCATCACAGAGGCCTTAGGGCCTGACAATTCTTCAGTCACTAAAGCAATATCAATAAAAGAACAAACCACCTGTCCTAAGTACCAAGATATAATAATTATTATTATTTTTATTTTATTGATGTTACTGATTATAAAGAACTTGTACATATGCAGACTATGTCCATTTTTCATAAAACGTTTAATATAAACTCAAGTAAAAAAACAACAAACAAGACAAAAAAACAAATTAATAAACAATTGCACTCATGTAGGAAGCAACACTTGCTGTACTAAAGCTGTAAAATTACCTAAAATTACTGTTTGCACAAAATATAATCTTTTGGCATAATTGGCAAGCAGAATAAAAATCATTTGAGGTCATTTTGGCTGGCTGACTTTATCATCCTTTTATTGCATGGGGTTAGGAAATTATTTCACCTTAGGTTACTTAGTAACTTTTCTGAATTTTGGAATAAATATGTGAAAATATTTACAATATTCTATGCCTACCTCACACTAACTGACTTTGGGGTTGGTTATGGGATTCTGTTGCACACATGACTGGCAGCCAGAAAGCTGATGCCGGAATCCTGACTGTTTTGCAATACTGACATATGCACCCCTTCCCCTAAGCCTAACCCTAATCCTCCCCTCCGCAACCTAACCCTAACCTTCCCCCCGCAGCCTAACCCTAACTCTCCCCCTGCAGCCTAACCCTCACCCTCCCCCTAGTACCTAACCCCTTACATACCGTCATACAGTCGGGATGTAAGTGTATGCTGGTGCCGGGATTCTGACCCCTGTCGGGCATTCTGAGCACTGGCATCCTTATTTTTATTATTTTATTACCAGTTATTTATATAGTGCACACATATTCCGCAGCGCTTTACAGAGAGAATATTCGGCAATTCACATCAGTCCCTGCCCCAGTATGCTCACACACATACACACTAGGGGTAATTTTTGTTGGGAGGAAACTGAAGCAAGCACAGGGAGAATATACAAACTCCACACAGTTAGGGCCGTGGTGAGAATTGAACCCATGACCTCAGTGCTGTGAGACAGTAATGCTACCATTACATTATCTGTGCTGCCCTTACTGTTGGGATGCCAACTACATAATACCCTGACTTTGTTATCTTGTCTACATTTAGAGTCATGAATTATTTTTTTTATTAAATTACAGTTTTAGTTCAGCACGGGCAAAACATAGATTAAATAAATAAAAATAATGTAAATTGTAGAAGTGTGGTCTATCCTGAATAGATTAATATCATATAGTGTTTTAGAGCTTTGATCCGTATACCTCTCGATTATAATATCCATCCAATTTACTGAAATTTTATGTAACGCCAGTATTTTGGAAAAAGGAATTAAAAGCTACACGCCATTATTTACAATGGAACCTCTCATAAAGTTATTATGTACAAATAAAAAAAATATATAAAAATATAACAGCACAGCTGTGCGGCCCGATCGACGATCTCTCCAATATTACAAATAAATTGGTACTCCATATAATCTGTGCGGCAAAATATCAAATTGCCCGCAACTGTAAACAAACTAGCACCCCTCCCCGACAGGAACTCATTGACCGAATTTGGTTCATAGCAAAAATGGAATATATTACCAGTTTAAGGAATATGATTTGGCGTCCCTGGTATTCCTATCAAAACTCCCATCACCCAGGTCTTGGTTAGCACCACCTAAAATCTCTTATTTTTTCTTCTCTCTTCTTCTTCTTTTCCTTATCTCTCTCTTTTTCGTGATCACCATCTCTCACCCCGGATCAACCCCTCCGAATTTATTTCCTATTTTCCTATTATTAGATCCCCCCTCCCCCCATTTTTTTTTCTTTACCTCTCCCAGTCTCACCTCACCCCTCCTGTAACCTTACTCAGAACTCATTCACGATTGATCTCCCCTAACGACAAATTGTTTTGTATTTTAGATATAGTTGTTGCTATTTATATTATTATTATTATTATTAGCATTTATTTATATGGCGCCACAAGTGTTCCGCAGCGCCTTACAAAGTACAAAAACAAATTGTATACAAGTGACTTACAGAACAATACAATACAGGACATGGATAATATATATTGCTACATTAGTGACCATATCACCCAGATAAGCAACAGAGCATAAGCAACCAAGTGTTAGGTGCCCTAGTGGTGAGTAAGATGTAAAATGACACTATAGTAAGGAGAAGCACAAGAGGGTAGATGGCCCTGCTCGTGAGAGCTTACATTCTAAAAAGGTGGGGGAAGACAAACTGGGTTGACACAGATGGGGTAGATGGGGATGAATGAGCATGTAGCAAGGAGTTAGAATGATAGCTGGAAGGCTTTGATGAAGTAGTGGGTCTTGAGAGCCCGTTTGAAGGATTGCAAACAGGTGGAGAGTCTGATGCGGAGTGGGAGAGAGTTCCAGAGGTGGGGAGCAGTGCGGGCAAAATCTTGGAGGCGGGAGTGGGAGGAAGTAATCAGCTGGCATGAAAGGCGGCGTGCATTAGTTGAGCGAAGAGGGCGGAGAGGAGCGTGAAGGGAGATGAGATCAGAGATGTATATGGGAGAAGATTGGGTGAGGGCTTTGTGAGCGAGCGTGAGAACCTTAAATTGGACTCTGAAAGGGAAGGGGAGCCAGTGTAGGGCTTGTAGGAGAGGGGAGGCAGATACAGAATGTTTGGAGAGGAAGATAAGCCGTGCAACAGCATTGAGGACAGACTGGAGAGGAGAGAGATGGGATTTGGGGAGGCCAGATAGGAGGAGGTTACAATAGTCCAATCTGGAGATGACCAGTGAGTGTATGAGGGTTTTAGTAGCATCCTGGGTGAGATAGGGTCTGATCTTAGAAATATTTTTGAGATGGAAACGACAGGACTGTGAAAGGTTCTGGATATGTGGTTTGAAGGAGAGGGATGAGTCCAGGATAACTCCAAGACAGCGCACCTTGGGACTAGATGAGATAGTTATTCCATCAATTGATAAAGAAATAGTGGGAAGTGAGGTGATGTGGGAGGGTGGGAAGATGATTAGCACTGTCTTAGACATATTAAGTTTAAGAAATCGCTGGGACATCCAGGAAGAGACAGCAGAGAGACAGTTGGAGATACGAGTCAGAAGAGAGGGGGAGAGATCAGGGGAGGAAAGGTAGATTTGAGTATCATCAGCATAGAGATGATAATGGAGGTCACAAGAGCTGATGAGTTCACCTAGAGAGGAAGTATAGAGGGAGAATAGGAGAGGACCAAGAACAGAACCTTGGGGAACACCTACTGTAAGAGGCTGTGGAGGGGAAGAGGAGTCGTGAGAGGAAACTGAAAAAGATCGGTCAGAGAGGTAGGATGACAGCCAGGAGAGGGCAGTTTCACGTAGACCAAGGGAGTGAAGGATATTCAGCAGGAGAGGGTGGTCCACAGTGTCAAAAGCAGCAGAGAGATCAAGGAGAATGAGAAGAGAGTAGTGGCCTTGGGATTTGGCAGCAAGGAGGTCATTGCTGACTTTTGTGAGGGCAGTTTCAGTGGAGTGGAGAGAACGGAAGCCAGACTGAAAAGGGTCAAGGAGGGAGTGGGAGGAAAGAAAAGTGGTAAGGCGGTTGTAGACAATCTGCTCAAGGAGTTTGGAGGCAAAGGGGAGGAGAGAGATGGGACGGTAGTTAAAAAGAAGGTTAGGATCAAGGGTAGGTTTTTTAAGAATGGGGGAGACAAGGGCATGTTTGAATGCAGAAGGAACAGTGCCTGATGAGAGGGAGAGGTTAATGAGGTGGGCAAGATGGGAGCAGGCTGAGAGAGAGAGGAAGCGGAGGAGGCGGGAGGGGATGGGATCAAGGGGGGAGGTGGAAGGGGGGGAGGACCGGTTGAGGGCCATGACTTCCTCTCCAGATACAGGGGAGAAGGATGTTAGAGTTGGTAAAGTTGATGGGGAGGGGTGACTAGGGAAAGGAGGAGGTGGAGAGCTGGGGGACTGATTGGATATGATGTCCTGACGTATGGAATCAATTTTAGATGTAAAGTAGGTAGCAAAGTCAAGGGCAGTGAGCAAGGAGGGGAGACGAGGAGGGGGTGGGCGAAGGAGGGATTTGAAAGTAGTGAAGAGACGCTGGGGATTAGAGGACTGAGAGGAGATGAGGTTCTTAAAGTATGACTGTTTAGAGAGGGAGAGCGCAGCACTATAGGATAAGAGCATAAATTTGAAATGGAGAAAATCTGCCTTAGAGCGTGATCTTCTCCACTGTCGCTCAGCAGTTCGAGAACACTTTTGCAGGTATCTGGTGCATTTGGAATGCCAGGGTTGAGGAGTAGATCTGCGAGTGTGAATAGTGAATATGTAACTATTTAATTCTGTTGTACTACAGTTCAATGTTCTGTATTATGCTATTCTATTGTATGGTCAACTATGTTCAATAAACAAAAAAAAATATATATATAACATCACAGAGTATACTCAGTAAAAGCTATAGGTATATAACTAAGTTTTGGCACAAAAAGGTGTTCATCCATAGTAAAATTTTCCATTCATGGTTGGTGACTCTGGAGTGTTGCTGATCTCAGTTGCTTTCATTGTCCAAAGGTGTATAAAAATCCTGAGCACTTGGATTTAGTCATGCAGATGAGAGGATGGTAACTTTTTGTGTGTTGGTATTTGTGGGTGGATAAGTTATACTTGTCACTTAAGGCTTGGCTGGTTAGTCCAGTAGAACCAGCACCTGGGGGGTGGGGAATATATATTGTTAGTAAAACTTTGCTTAGTCATGCTTACCTGTACTTGGGGAGGGCTTATCCCTAGTGCAGTCTATAAGGTGAGGGCATGCTATTTACTATTCCCCCTCATCAGATACAACTGGAGTGTGGCACTTTTGTATACTACTAATAGTTCATACATGTATCAATTTTTACTTACAGGACTTCTCTTCATTGATTAATTTGCCTATCAACAAAGTAGCAGGGGTAGGCTGACTGTAGGAGGAAAAGTAAGCTGCTTCCATCTTTGAACTATAAGAAAATTATTTTCATGTTTGACAGTTGTTCAAAATTAAAATCACTTCATTAACAGTTGAAATCATCAATAACTTGCTTAGGGAGTTTTCCCAACAATACCCATTTTACACTACAGCTGAAACCCAGTTATTGCAGGGTTAACCCAGATTGCTGCTAAGTGTAAAAGGGGCAAGGGTTGGATTCCCAGGTTCAAGTGACCCGGCAATCCAACACAGGTAACTTGCTGGGTTTAATATGGGAACGACTCATGAAATCCTGCAGTGTAAACTGGTAACCCCAGCATGGGGACTTCCGGGTTTCTAGGTGCTTGAAGATGATGTAATCTCCAAGCGCTGGGAGAAGTGTTCCACTGCACCCATGTGCAGTGTGAATGGGTGGGTTATTCTAGGATCGGTGCCACAGTAGAAAAGGGGTCTGTCCTGGGTCTGACCATCTTGGAACTATGGACCTGATTCAGACCCACTTGCTAGGAGGCGTTCGCACGCAGCCAGCCGATTATTTGCATTCTGCACATGCTTATGCATCGCAATGCGTGTGCGCGAACCAGTGCGTGCATTTGGGAAGCATATGCTCGCTGCGCATAGACAGCCCGGCAGAATGAGTGACAGGAGAAGCCGTTTGTGGGTGGTGACAGGTGCTGGCCACTAGAAATGGGGGAGTGGAGGTGTGAACACAGGCGTGCCTGAGCATCTCAATGCCGTTGCAGAGGTGTGCATAATTAAGAGGCAGTGTCATAGTACACGTCACCTGGTTATATTTTACACTGAACGGCTTGCAGTGCTTGCGGTACGATATGGACAGCCACAAGTGCTGCGTTCGCATCTGATGGTACTCGATGTTACCGATGGTTGCATACACTTCCTGGAGATGACGTGCGCAAGTGGACATCTTAAGAAAGGCTGGTGGGCGTCTGCATACACAAAGCGATCGCACGCCAAGACATAGTGGGCATGCTAATGCCTTGCCGTGTGATCGCCTGTGACGAATTTGCATACGCATCTAGCGAGCGAACCTGAATCAGGTCCAGTGTTTCAAACCCAGAACTTAGGTGGAAAAGTGGTACAACTTAGAGAAAAATGGTGTACACCAACATCTAAGAATAGTTGTCTCAGGAAGGGAGGCATAACATTGCTATGACCATTCATGTCAGTAATTATGGGATCATAATGTTTAAATTAATTAAGATAATACAAACAAAAAGGCTTTGAACCAAGACATTGACACTCTGTAATATTTGCTTAATTTCCCAATTTTTCAAAACATCACCTTTTTAAAATAATGATTTCCTGTTATAAGTTTACAGTATCTTCATTAAACAAAAAGGTAATAATATCCTATATACATGTAGCACAATATTATATAGATAGTATGTGTAAACATTTTTATAAGAACATAGTATAGAACGGTAGGTACTAGAGGAAAAAAAATCATAGTTTGGAACACAATAAAACGGCGAGTTATCTGTGACATGAAATATAAAGTTAATTTGGCACTTCTGGGAAAATCATTAGTGGGATATATGCAGCATACATCAATGTGCGTTATTTATAGGGAGAAAGAAGGGAGTGACTCACTATTAATCAATTAATGAAAACACACCAGGTGCAGAGAAAATTTAGAACAAATCAAGCTTGTTAATCATTGCTATTCAATGCCATCAACAATAAAAAGTGTTATATTAATTACACGAATAGAGATAAACATTAAAATAAGTATTAAAATGTTAAATTACTCATGTTGCTTGATAGTAGAACTTGTTAGAAAATAATATGTATTCCAAGAGTAAATATTTATTTTTTCACTGTGGAGGAATTTTAAGACGTATTTTCCTTGATAAAACAGAACCTGATAATACTTCTTGAGATTGTGGTACTGAAAATAGTGAATATTGAATTTGCATTGGAGATCAGGCCAGAGCCGGATTTAGACCTCATGGGGTCCTAAGCAAGCTATCAGTTTGGGGCCCCACTTCTTCAACTGCATGCAATTTTACACACACACAATGCCCCCATAACCGCACACACACACATTGCCCCCATAAACACACACACACACATACACACGGCCCTCATAGATGCATATACACTGCCCCATACAATAGCTGCACGCACACATATTGCCTTACTGACATATCACTTTCTGACACAGACCCCTTACTGGCACTGATACAGACACAATTACTGACACACCTTACTGACACAGACAGCACTTTCTAACAGACACCACTTACTGACAGACACCGCGTAATAATACCGATACTGCTTACACAAATACACTTACCTCTTACACCTACACCTCTTACTGACACAAACACCTACTGACACACTCCTTTTAATGACACAGACATCACTGACTAACAGACACACCTACACAGACACCTCTTACTGACACAAACACTGTTTCTGACACAGATACCGCTTACTGACACAGAAACCACTTAGTGACACAGAAACCACTTACCTACACAGACACCCCTTACTATTACGGACACCCCTTACTGACAAAGATACACTTAATGACACAAACACTCACTGACACATTTATTGACACAAATACCACATACAAGGCAGGATGCAGCAAGGTAAGAAATGTGGTAAAACCATGAAAATGCATGTTTGACCGCATTTCTCATATGCACCAAGCCACGGAATGCGATGCACTCTGGGGCTTGGTTGCGGTGGGTAACGCCATCTCCTGATTGGTGTTAACCTATAGAAACATATGGTCTTCTATCGGGAGAGTGCTGTGAAAGGGATCCAATCTAATTCCTCCCAGCACCCCTGCTGCATGTGCGTCCTTCTGTGCATGTACAGAAGGACAACGGAGGGGCTTCTGGGTCATAGACTTGGAAGTCCCTCATTCGCATAGGGCCACTTTTATGGAGAGAGCGGTTCTTTGCGCATTCCTACATGCATACCAGCATTACCAATGCCAGCATGCATGCGAAGAGCAGTGGGATGCAATGCACTGACACCACTTACTGACACACACACTGACACCACTTACTGACACACACTGACTGACACTGACACCACTTACTGACACACACACTGACACTGACATCACTTACTGACACACACACGACAGTGACACCACTTACTGACACACACACTGACTGACCCTGACACCACTTACTGACACACACACACTGACACCACTTACTGACACACACTGACTGACACTGACACCACTTACTGACACACACTGACACAATTTACTGACACACACTGACTGACACTGACACCACTTACTGACACACACTGACACTGACACCACTTACTGACACACACTGACACAATTTACTGACACACTGACTGACACTGACACCACTTACTGACACACATACTGACACTGACACCACTTACTGACACACACACTGACTGTCAGACATTAATTTATCATACATTCGCACTGCACAAGAAGACACACAACCCCCACCCCTGCCCCCTGCGGCCCTCTACCCCCTGGGCTATAGAAGGTGAGTTGTGGTAACATCAGCCAAATAACCCCCTGCGTACCCCACTGCTCGCCCTCTCCCCCTCCCGGACTATAGCAGATGGGTGCAGGAAAAATGTACCTGCACCTCCGGAGAAAGCTTTTCCAGCACTGCCACACAGCCACAGTCCGGCTCAGCTCTCCTCTCCTCAGAGAAAGCAGCCTCCTCTCTCCAGACTGTACATGTGATGGGGGTGGGATTACCGATGAGACACTTGAAGCGGGACCCTACACACTGCCGTGGCCATCGCTGTGGAGACGAAATGTAAACAACACATAACACCAATAGTGGATGCACAGAACATGCTAACGTAGACCTGAAAACTTATTTTTTTCACAATAATCTGGTATATCTATAAAGGGTGCTGTCCAGATCTGTAATAAAATATAAAGAGACAATGTGCATTATGTCACGCTAATGCTACAATTATAATAGTTAAAAATGGTACCAACCAGCTAGCTGGGGGTCACGTAGCTATAGATTACATAAACATGCTAAAGGAGAGCTGATCATTTAGACCATGGGGTTTTACAGTGTCCAATCTCCAAATCCACTGAGTCTCAAGTTGTAACAATCTTTTTCCTCGGTCTCCACCTTGGGGATCTTCTTGTGCCTGATCAATTATGATATAAAGTGATGTTGATAGACTGTGTTTAGCAACCGGCTGCTCATTTTCTTTATTATTTAAGGCAGCTCATATAGCTGAACGTGGTTGTCCCATTCTTTCTTTAAAGGACCTAATTGTTTTACCAATATAGTAAAGTCCACATGGACATTTTATTATATACACTACAAAGGTGCTGGTACACGTTAGAGGTTATATGAATCATGTATTTGCGACCAGAATGAGGATGAAAAAAATATTTTGCCTGTAGCTACAGGTGGTGCAGCCTAGGCATTTATAGCAGCCACCTGGTTTAGTTTGTACTTTAGAAGATTTTCTCCTAGATATGTATATATGTATAAAATATAATTAATTTATTCTATGTTTCTCTATTTTCCACACTGCTACACATCACTGCAAAGTAAGAGGCACTGTATTGCTGACTTTATTAGTACTCATTAATGGTCATTTCTCTGGCTCATGGTCAAACTATGCTGCTTATAACAGGGCCATCAGTTGTTTAGTAAAGACTCCTGCGATAAGTGGTAAGGAGGGGTAATCAACAGTAAGAGACATGAAACTTACATATAAAGCTGGCCATACACTCTACAATTATCGAGGCGATCCGCCCGATATCAGTGGATCGTCCCGATAATTGTAGCGTGTGCGGGCGACCGAGGGTTAAATATTGCTCGGTCGGGCATGCCGGATTGTCCAGCATGCCCGTCCGATGCAATATTTAAGAGGTAACTGTCGGCCGCATCGGGCAGTGTATGGCCAGCTGCGGCCGACAGACAGACATTTACTGTGTTTCTTCCCATGGAAGGAACAGGGAAATGTCGCCTCCCCCGAGGGGCGGAGCGCAGATGACGGGGCTATGTGAGATATCTCACAGTGTATGCCGCGGACATCTGCGGCTGACAAGCTGCGAGATGAGATATCTGTTGGTCTGACAGGCATTTATTCTGGACGTGTATGCCCAGCTTTAGTAAGAGAACTCCAAAACTGGAAACAGCTTTAGAATTTATCCTCTATCTGCATTCAGTTGAAAAGGACAGTTAAATTGAAGGTTAGTTCTTTCCAAACATATTCAATAATTAAGTTGGTATGTAACTAAAATATTATGTTTTATATGTACACTAAAGCACTTCATTATAACAGTAATCCAAGAGTAGTCCTAAAAAAATCATATGCAATTAATGTTAATGAACTTAGATTTTTCTATTCTGCTTCTTCATTGTTTTCTAATATTTTAATAGAAAACATGATGCATATCTCTGTTTGTTACTTGTTGCATTAGGAAAATATAAATGACGAAAGATAATTCAAAATGAAGAGGAACTTCATGAAACTGGACTCACAATTCAATTCCAGGAGGCATAATTTCTTGATGAACACATCCAGTAATTTTCCTGCTGTTAAGACCGCACGACAAATGTCAGAGGCAGATAGCGTAAACTGGGAAAGCAAGCCATCCATACATTCTCTAATTATCTGTGTATGAATACAATTGTTTTTTAGCCAGTAGATGATTTATGAGCATATTGATATATATATATATTTTTCTATCAAAGGAGATCACAGATGCAAATAATTATAGTATAATCCTAGTGATTCACATAAATGAAACATAACATGTAAGATACAGTACTGCATGTTGGGTTTACTTATAATAGAAATTTAGGTTAGTCTGTTGGGTGGAATAAGAATGTGAGGTGAATATAGTTAGACTGCACAGAGTGAGGCCTAGGTCAAGAGACAATAATGTTTTGCTGCTTGAGGGAAGGTTAGGTTTATTGCAGCTGTTAGCTCCAGATACAAAAAAAAGTTTCATCTAGTAATGAGAACAATCAGAAAAGGTTGAAAACAATTCTATTTTTCAATCAAAATGCTATTTTCAAGCTGGTTTACAGGGATGCAATCGGGAAGCCGGCTGACATTATACCGACAGCCGGCTTCCCGACTGTCTTATCCCGGCGAGGGTGAAATGCCCGGCGTCTAGATGTAGACGCTGCTCATTTCACCGACGCCGGGAGAGCAGCACCCGGCATCCCAATCGAAGGGATGCCAGGCGCCGCGAGCAGACAGCCACGGGGGGAGGGTTAGGTTTAGCGTTCCCGGGGGGGACTTAGGGTTAGGCACCCCCCGGCAGGGTTAGGGTTAGGCTAGGGGGAGGGAGGGTTAGGGTTAGGCACCCCCAGGTGGGAGTTAGGGTTAGGCACCCCCCTGGGGGACTTAGGTTTAGGCAGCGGGGAAGGGGGGGTTAGGGTTAGGCACTTGGGGGGAGGTTAGGGTTAGGCACCCCTAAGGAGGGTTATGGTTAAGGGGGTTAGGTTAGGTTAGTCATTACTTACCTTACGACGATCAGGATTTCCAGCACTGTCGGGCTTGCTGCTGCCGGGATCTGTTCCAGTGTCGGGTTACCGCTGCCGGGAATCAAAACGCTGGCCATGCGGCCAGCGGTATTTCATACAGATTCCGGTTTACATCCCCCTAAGGCAGTGCTTAAAGTGATCCTAGAGAAGTGGTGAAAATCACCCCCCCACCCCCCCTGAGCTTTTTCAATAAAGGGACAGAGCATGTGCCATAAAAAGGGGGTGTGGTCTCAAAAGAAAGGGGCATGGTCACACAATAGTATTCCCAATTCAAATTATGCCACACAGTAGCACAATCTTATCAACATTACACCGCACATAGTTCCCCTGATTCACATTACACCACATAGGAGTGTCCCTTATTCATGTTATGAGACACAGTAGTGCCCCTTTTACACAATGCTCACAGTAGTAGTGCCCCTAATACACAATGCCGACAGTAGTAGTGCCCCTTATATAATGCCCACAGCAGTATTGCCCCTTTTGCAATACCCACTGTAGTGGTGCCCCTTATCCAATGCCCTTAGTAGTGGTGCCCCTTATGCAGTGCCCCATGTAGTGGTGCCCCTTGTGCAGTGCCCCCAGTAGTGGCAGTGCCCCTTATGCAGGACCCCCAGTAGTAGAAGTGTCCCTTATGCAGTGTCCACAGTGGTAGTGCCCCTTATGCAGAGCCCACAGTAGTGGTGCCCCTTAAGCAGTGCCCCCAGTAGTTCTGCCCCTTATGCAGTGCCCCTTATGCAATGCCCACAGTGGTACTGCCCCTTATGCAGTGTCCACAGTGGTAGTGCCCCTTATGCAGTACCCCCAGGAGTGGTGCCCCTTATACAATGCCCTCAGTGGTGGTGCCCCTTATGCAGTACCCCCAGTAGTAGTGCCCCTTATGCAGTGCCCTCAGGAGTGGTGCCCCTTATACAATGCCCTCAGTAGTAGTGCCCCTTATGCAGTAACCCCAGTAGTAGTGCTCCTTATGCAGTGTCCCCCAGGAGTGGTGCCCCTTATGCGGTGCCCCCTATGCACTGCCCCCATCAGTTGTGCCCCTTATGCAGTGCACCCAGGAGTGGTGACCCTTTATGTAGTGCCCCTTATGCAGTGCCCCCTATGCAGTACCCCCAGTAGTAGTGCTCCCAGTAGTAATGCCCCCTGTAGTAGAGCCTCCAGTAGTAATGCCCCAAGTAGTAGTAGTGGCCCCTGTAGTAGTGCCCCCAATAGTAATGCCCCCTGTAGTAGTGCCTCCAATAGTAGTGCTCCAATATTAATGCCCCAGTAGTAGTGCCCCCTGTAGTACTACCCCCAATAGTAATGCCACCTATAGTAATCCCGCTTACACACAAAACTACCCACAATACTTCCCTTAAACCCTGTTCCTGTATTCGCGGCCGTCCGATAGGCTGCTCATCGGATCTATGGGAGATACGTTATGACATCTCTCCCATAGTGCACACTAAGGGAGCCAGAAGCCGGATCTCAGGAGTGAACTCCAGCCGTTGCCTGCCACAGGTGTTGCGGGGAAGGAGCCGGGCGCTTCTTGGTAACAAACTCTCAGTGGGCGCCTGGCAAATGGAGCCTCCCTGCAGATCCTGACTGAGGTGGGCTGGAGGATGCAGAACAGGTTCCGTCTCCAAATAAAAGTGACGGAAAGCAAATCCGCCCAGTTCTGGCCCACTGGTGTTGCAGTGATAAATTTTAATTGTAGATATATTTTCAGGACTGTAACTAGGGGTGAGCACAGTTGCTGCCCCATGGCACCTGTATTTTGCATGCACATATTTAGTGTTCTTTGTGTTGACTTAGAGATTTTTTTAGTCTCCCAATTTGCCAACAAAGTTAGATTGAGCGTAATCGAAAAGTAGCAGAAGCGTAAATGCTATTCACAGTATTCTTCAACATTTCTATAGTTTGCAATAAGGTACTTGGGAGCAATATTAATAAATATAATCCAACTACCACTCACAATGTGTTATTGATACATAGTAGACTTCGTAGATTTTGTAAAATGGCTTATGTACTGTCAATTTTGAACAATTCATATCTCTTTAATCTCTAATTTTATTCTTGAATTCATACTTGCCTACTCTTCCAGAATGCCCTGGAGACTCCTGTATTTTGGGTTAGTCCCCCAGACCTCTGGAAGAGTAGGTGGCTTTCCCATATACTACCCAGTGGCACCACGAGGGGGGTGCATGCAGCACTGTGTGACACCATAAACGGAGTGAGACCAAAATAGCAGTACTGCTCTCCAATTTGGGTATCACCCCCACGGATGGTGTCATCGAGTAGCGGTAATAGTGGTTATAGATGATGTGCACAAGTGTGCTTCATCCACTCTGTACCTGGAGAGACTGGGGGCTGCCCAACAGTTCCTGGAGCACAGGGCAAGCCCCCAGCATGACAAGAACAGGGCGTAACATGTGGTTGTGTCTCCAAAACAGGGGGTGTGGCTTCATGGGCATGAGGCCATACCCCTTCTGAGAGTGTGCGAGTAGTCTAGAGATGGGAGTAACAGGGTGAGTAGGAGCACTGGGTGTTGCCACTTATGTAGCCCATTTTCTAATGAAATAATCGGGTTGGGGAGCATGATGCCATGATTTGTCGCCAAGTGATGAGGGGCTGGCGCTAATCTGCTTTATGGAGAACATTTTAGCCCTGCCTAATGAGAGCCCCTGGATGAGAAAAATCCAAAGCATGCAAGTATGCTTTAAGTACAGGTTTTAATTCGGGTGTTATTATGTGATTTAGTGCAATGTGTGTGTGCTGTCTATACCCCATTCTTAAATTGTGTATCCTCCAACTTTGTATATATTAATAAATTATGATCGCTGAGTCTCAAATTAGTATAGATTCACTTTCATGTCTTACTACAGTTTCACAAAAATTAATTTATTATCTGCTGGTAAATATTAAATAGATCTACAGTATATAGGCAGTGATCATATTTACCACTAGCTGGGATACCTGGTGTTGCCTGGATTGAAGACTGGGACCCTGAAGTACACCTACATTTTCCTTGCTTATAACCCCATTCCATTGACCCTGAAAAGGACCCCACTGTTTGCTAACATGCATGTAAACAGTGGCGTAACTACCGTGAGTGCAAGGGGTGCAGATGCTATGGTGACCAAGCTGCCTCTGTGGCCTGCTGCTCCCCCTGCACCCAGTCACACACACAAGGTGGTCCGGTCCAGTTAAGACCACAAAGGGGCACTGGGTGACAGCAGTGTTGATTTGATGCCAGCCCGCCAGCTGATTACAGCTGGCGCACTGGCAGGCAGACATGGAGAGACAGCGCCGCCAGTCAGGAGGCAATCAGAGTTTGCAGACCAGCAGCCAACCAGCAGTGGTGGCTTCTGATTGGCTGCTGGTCCACGAGCTCCGATTTGGTCACGACCTGCACCAGATTAAATTGCGCCAACGCTGTCTGCCCATGTCTGGTGCTGCCTGTCTGTGAGCCAGCTGTAATTAGCTGGTGGCCCGGCACCAAATACACACCTGCTGGCTGCTGATGGCACACAGGGGGAGGCGAGAATAATGTGTTATATGGGGCACTACTACTATGTGGCATAATATGTACAGGGCATTACTGTGTGGTATAATGTGTAAGGGTTCATTACTGTGTAGTATAATGTATAAGAACCACTACTACTGCGTGGTGTAATGTGTATAAGGGGTACTGCTGTGTGGTATAACCTGAATGGACTTTGTATGACATAACATGAATGGGCTCTGTGTGGGGGCAAAATTACACCTATTGTACACTACATACATTGAGTAGTTTTATTTAATGGATTTGCATTGCGCTTATGTCAACTTATTGGGGTGGGAGTCTGGGAGCTGCTACATTTAAGGAGATCACCACCTCAGTTATCAGTATTATACAGTAAAAATTTAATTATATAGCGCTCACCTTTTGTATTTACCTTAATGTATCGGATACATATTTTTTAAAGCTAAAACAGACTCAGTTGTATAAGTTTAAATATTAATTTTATTTAAATTACAACAGTGTGCATTGAATGGCACCTGTTGGTGTGTGACATACTGTCTAGGGAGATGACAAGACACAATGGGATATGGGTGTGGGATAGCGTAGGATAGGGAAAAGAGGGAGAAAATGTTGATAACATAAAGTTACTTAAAAATGTAATACTTTCCATATTAATTAATATATATAAAAAATATAAGGGATACAAATTGCATTGATCTATCTGATATATTACAGGGTTATTATTACATTTAATCCACCTAAGTTAAGTATAATATGATTTGTTAGGGATTTCTATGACTATTGGAGGCAAATGATTTGCATAATTAAAAGGGATTGGTCTTGGTACCCCAAAAGGATTGTTTGGAAGCTGGTAGTATAACTACAGCTACCACACAATGCTATTCTGATAGTGCTTACTGATATTAAGGGGTACATTTATTAAAGTGAGAGCTTTAGAAGTGTGTTTTAGAAGAGATGTTGCCCATAGCAAAACCAATCGGATTCTGAAAATTAAATAAAATTAAAAATTTTACTTTTTGTAATCACAGCTTTCTCATGCACCCCTGTGCAAGCTCATTTATATTAACCTGTGTCAGCTGCCTTTTTGGTAGTATGATAAAAGCTATGTTTGGTGATTGCCTTGCATTTAAAAGCATTAAGTTAGCTAACAGGTGAGCTTTAAACCAGTTAACATATTTTTAGTTTAAACTCTGTGATAGCAGCTACCAGGTTTCCATAAGTATGACGGATAGTGTAGGACCTGCAGAGAAATTGGGTCCTGTGATGTGGGCTGCAGGCTTAAATGCATGGACCAATCCATGAATCAAAACCCCATTATTTATGTATTATGGAGAGTGATTTAACAATGGTGGGTGCTGAGTTTTCTGTTTTTATATTTTTTATATATATTAATTGCTATGGAAAGTATTCAATTTTTACATAAATTTATATTGTCAACTTTTTTTGTATTTTAATATAATTTTTCATACTTTTTATATATATTTTCCCCTTTTTTCCCCCCCTTTTCCCTATCCTACACTATTTTTACACCCATATCCCTTCATGTCTTGTCATCTCCCTGTATGTCATACTCCCATAGGTGCCATTCAATGCACAGTGCTGTAATTTAAATAAAATTAATATTTAAACTTATACAAGTGAGTCTGTTTTAACTTTAAAAACATATGTATCCGATACATTAAGGTAAATACAAAAGGTGAGCGCTATATAATTACATTTTTACTGTGTAATATTGAGCAGTTTTAAGCTTTTCATTAAAATAAATCTGCAAAAGTAAACTAATATTTTTACATTATGCAATATAAGCTGACTTGGGCTTCTCAAGTGTATAAAAAAGCATACACCATACATATACATATGTCCATCCATAGATTTGGTTTTGACTATCAAAATAAAATGTATTTATGACTAGAGATGTGCGCCGACCCCCGTGTTTTGGTTTTGGATCTGTATCACCTTGTTTTTTGACCTGGATTTGGTTTTACCAAAACTGCCCCTTGCGTGTTTTGGATCTGTATTTTTTAGTTTCCAGTCAATTTTGCCCACCTCACAGCTCACAATATTGTTTTCATCCAGTTTAGGCCCAAAATTTGCACCAAGCTAGCTGGCTGACTAAGCTAAGCAGCAACAGTGGGCGGCACAAACACTTTGCAGTTCAACTTCCAACATGGCACATCAGGAAACAAATGTTTTTATTATTCACGAGGCATGAGGGAGTTGGAGTATGTATGTAGTTAAGGCAAGGACAGGAAGGGTTGATTGGTAATAAATTCATTTTTTTATTCCAAAGCAGATTTATGAGGAAGGAAGGGGAGGGGAGCATTTACAAAATAATATTTTTCTCATTCACATCAATCCTTGCCCTAGAAGAATACTTGAGTGCTATGCCTGCTGCTGCTGGGAGTGAATTTTCATCCCAGAAAGGGACCAGGAAGACTACTAATAGTGCTTTAAAAAACAGTTGACTGTTAAACAATCCTTTGCAAAGATTCCACTTCACTAGAAAAGCATTTCCCAACCTGTATAGGGACATTAAAAAAACTTAATTAGTGGCCTCCAAAATGCCATTGTACCCATTGTCCACTTAGCCAAACAGAGCAAATGCAAGATTTAAGGTTTAAGTCTTACGTTGTGTCTTTCTTGAAAATCCTTGAGCGCTATGCCTGCTGCTGCTGGAAGTGGATTTTCATCCCAGAAGGGGACCAGGAAGACTACTAGTAGTGCTTTCAAAAAACAATTGACTGTTAAACAATCCTTTGCAAAGATTCCACTTTACTAGAAAAGCATTTGGTGGAAATGGCATATTGCCAATTTTATGTCTTTCTGCAGCTAACTTTCTCTTTGATGTTTTTTACTTTACCACTGTAAATGATTGGTTCTTGATTTCAGATGCCCTGACTTAAGCCCTGTATGCCTTTGGGCATCGGCTTTAGTAGATGATGTAGATGGACTAGTATTGTCATGACTGGTGGCACTGGCAGCAGCTCCAGCACTAGTAGGTGGTTCCTGCTCTCCTCTCAAGTCTCAACTGATCGTTCTCCATAACAACAAACACAAATGAAGTGGGATACAGCACACATCAATTGTGCCAATTTTAAATATTACACTGCGGTATCAATGACCTACAGTGTCACAAGATTTTTTATGAATAAGAAAAGAATAACACACTGCGCTGCCACTTACAGTGTCACAAGATTATTTATGAATAAGAATAACACACTGCGCTAATACTTAGTGTCACAAGATTAATTATTTATGAATAATAACACCCAGCGCTACCACTTAGTGTCACAAGATTAATTATGAATAAGAATTACACACTGCACTACCACTTACAGTAATGTCATTATGTTATATATAATGCATGTTATTTAGCACTTTGTTGTAGTCTTGCAGTCGGCATGTAGAGTAATCATTTATTCACAATTGAGGAAAGAAGTGAAAAGTTGAATATTAGACTGCGCTACCACTTACAGTGTCACAAGATTAATTATTTATGAATAAGAATAACACATTGTGCTACAACTTATAGTGTCACAATACATGGACGATAAACTGTGGTCTGGCCGGCAGTGTCACCAAACAATAATAGCGCAGCTAAGTTGCTAACGCACACACACACAAAAATAAATATTTTTTTTTGTGTGGCTTGATATTGATATTATTAATTTAATTTCACTTTTATTTTTTTCTCACTGGGGAAGGACACCCCTGAATGAGGCAGCAGCCCCTTGATGAACAACACAGACAGCTTTCATCTTTAGAGAATCTTTATGTGTGTATGTACCATACGCTGCAGAACCCAAGCAAGATCACATAGCACATCATAGCTTTTACTTACAGAGATAATAGGATTACTGCAGTTCCGGCATCACATACCTATTTTATCTTTTAAATACATCTTGCCCTTCTGCTCCACGGGAGGTTTCTGTCCTCCCTGAGCTCGCCTTAGGACACCTGCATTATGGTTTGACAGGTGTACCGCCCCTGTCACTTGAGCTGGTTCAAAATAGAGTTCACATAACCACTTTAGGTGCTTTTATTTGTTAGAATTAGTGTACATTGTTTTAGTACACCATAAGGTTTAACCTACATCTCTATACCATGCATTTTTTACTACAGCACTGTTTAGTGAACGTGGCCTTGGCGCAATATATGTTGTACGTTATTGTGCGTAGCATAGTGTGTTAAGTGCGTATATCTATCTGTTGTAAAGAGATATTTGTTACTTTTTTTTATTTATCTTTCCAATTATTTTATTATCAGTTTTATATATTACTTTACAGTGAAAGGACCATTTGTGTTTAAGCGAATGCTAATTACTTGTACTGAATTATCGCACAGTTTATGATCCCTTCGGTGGATTAAGGGCTCTAAGTTCGTCTAGACAGAATAGTTAACAAAATGACAAAAGGAAACATATAAGACCCTTGGGAAGAATCCCTGTGCTCCATAAGCAATTAATGCCTGCCAGGTAATGGAATTTAAGTTTATACTAAATCCAGCAGTGCTTTGACATTTCAACTGCTTTTAAACACATTATCTTAATGAATAAAGACAAATGAACTGTGTTTATACACAAGGAGGAATACTTGCAACCAGGCTTTTCTATTGTTGTCCTTATTTTGTTTTACCTTCACAATGGTCAGAATAATCGTCTCCTACTAATAATATAAACATGAGGTGGCCTTTGAATAGTCCTTCTCCCAGTTCACTGTGCTTCATCGTGATGGATGTGTGTTAACAAATTCTATTTCACAAAGAACTGTAATCTGTATGCACTGATAAAGCTAAAGCATATTAAAAAAATACAGTATTGCTGAATAAGACACCAAACAGGTCATTCGTCTAAATCCATCTGTAGGCAAAAACATAAAAGCAATCTGTCAGTATCTTGATGAGCAAGCTACAGCTTGCGCTAACTGTATGGCCCATTGCTGATATTTTGTAAGAAAATGTCCTTGAGTGGACTAGGAAGAGATCAGTCTGAGTGGATTTACAAGGCTCTTTTTTTCAGATGTGCTGTTTTTTTTGCATCCATAAGGGATGTTTTTCAAGGACTCTCTAGGCATACTGCCAGGCACAAGAACATTTTGAAAAGAAACATATTGTAGTAGCTTTTCATTCCACATTGCAGTTTAATGATTTTTTTTTTTTGTACTCCAAACACTTACCCACATTTAAGTTGCAGTCTTTTCCTAGTGGTGTAAGTTCAATTTACTTTTTGGGACTTAACAATATTGTCATATCCGATCCCCTTTATGTAAGTACTTAAAATGACATGTCAGAGTAACCTGATAGAAGCAATTTAAGGGGATTTGTCATCCAAACATTGGTGTTGTTAAAGCATGATGTGAGGCTCTATGAATAATATTGTGTGCCCCTTGTTTTATAACAGGCACTCGATTCTTCTCCTCTCACCAGAAATCAGTCCCAAACCAGAACATGATATATTTATGGGAAGCAGTCTGGAAGCCGACGGACGGAATCCCGACCGTCGGCTTCCCGACTGTCTAATCCCGGCAAGGGGTTTAATGACAGGCGTCGAAAAACCGAAGCCTGTCATTTTACCTACGCCGAGAGCCCAACACCCGCAGTGGGGGAAGGTTAAGTTTAGGGTTCCCAGGGGGACTTAGGATAAGGCACCCCCCCGGGAGTTTAGGGTTAGGCACTCCCGGGGGGAGGTTAGTGTTAGGCACCCCCCCGGGGGACTTAGGTTTAGGCGGCGGGGAAGGAGGGGGTTAGGTCTAGGCACTTAGAGGGGGGGATTAGGGTTAGGCACTTGGGGGGGAGGATAGGGTTAGGCACCCCTAAGGGAGGGTTAGGGTTAGAGGATAGAATAGGTTAGGAAATACTAACCTTGGGACGATCAGGATTTTCACTGCTGCCGGGATGCCGCTGTCAGGATTTGAACCGCCGGCCATGCGGCCGATGGTCCATCATACTGATTCCATATAGTATTGTTAGATTGTTTTTTATAAACAAGAATAGATGTTCTAATGACGCTTATTGCATTTTAACTAATGCAATACTGGCTAGCAGCTACTCCATGTTCTGTAACTTGGACTTCTGGTAGCAATTTCTAAAAAAGCTAAATTATTTTAGTTTAATCAGCCCTCCTATTGTCATTCTGAGATGGCAATATCTATAAGACGACAACTAGCAGTACGTGCCACCGTTGTCCTTGTTAAATACAAAATAACTAGCTTCCATGTGCTGGAGGTAATACCCCGTCATAGCAATCGTGGCTGCGGACTTTGTTAAATAGTGAGACTGTCAGCAAACAGCTACAATGAAAAGCTAAATTGTCATAATAAAAATAACATAAAATCTTAGGCCTGATACAACCGAAGGTAGTAGAATATACAAAATCTATCTAATGGGAAAAGATCTTACCTTACATTATGCATGCTATATTATATTATAAAATATATTCTATATGTAGACATACTAGTATATACAACCTAATTTGTTTTGCTTTCTTTGACCCCTAGATAAATAAAAGATGTGTTCCTGAATTTTATGGCAGTTTTATCCTACATCATCTGATCAATAAAAAGTAAATAGCTTACACGTTTTTCACTGTGCTTTATCGATCGTTCAGCTCTGGCTATCATTTTTCCCAGAGTCTTGTATCTTTAACCCCGAGGGACCAAAACAATTGCCATAAATTGAACAAATTAACAAGCTCATGAAAAAGGATTTTTCGTGGAACATTGGCAGTTGGTATAGTATATAAAGCTAGATCTTCTGCAGTTCTGGGAGACACAACACATCCTGTGTATGGAATGCAAGAACAGATGCAACATCCTATATATTAACACAGATTTGAAAGCTTTTTTTTGGTTGTTATTCAATTTAAATCCATCCATGTGTTTAATATAAGGAAAACTTTTGGGAACTGCAAGGAAAAGCACATATTAAAAGTTGCTGAATATTATATTGCCTCTTCCAGGTGAGTGTTTCATTTCTATTGATGTTATTGATGTTATACTGTTCTTGCTTTAATGAAATAATTACATACATTTTCAATCAAAATAGAAAAGAATGACTTATACCAATACATGATTTATTATTTGTGTATAGCTGAACATATAAAAATAATAAATTGTTTCTTTGCTTATACTAAGTGGTAAATTCTTCTTTTTCATCTATGTTCTTTGAAATACCTGCTTCAAAAAGGAGGATGGATTGCAATTTTTTTTTTATATATATATATAAGGAGGAGTTGTTGGTTGTGCTTTTTACTCCATCACTCTTAAAAGGTCTAAAAGTGACATTCTAGTAAAAAAAAAAAACCTTCAAGTTTACTTTGTGTGCTTTTTGATAATCAAAGATCCAAGCGGAAGTGAAAGTTGAGTATTGAATAATTTATATTTTATCACATGAGAGAAATGTGTATCTACAGCAAGAGATCATTGCCTGTATTTGAGAAGTGGGGTTTTCTTTGTTTTTCTTTTATTTAATTTTTTTTACTACATGTACCTGAGTTTCTGGATTGTTAGAAAAAAAATAAATAATCATGTACTGGACATAAATTCATAATCAAAGCTTTTATTGTTGGCTTAATTTTACATATAAATAATATGTAATATAATAATCAGTGAAATATAGTTTCACTGATTTGACTATACACATTGTAAAATCTAGCAATACATACTTTGATTCAAACTATCTTTGTCCACTGTTTCTAATATTATTTATTTTTAAGTCTTCTTTTAGGTAAACACATTGGTCCTGAAGAAAAAAAATATATTTTTGTTTTGTGTTTAAAAATTGTTTTGAATACTCTGTCACTGAATGAGTTAATGTAATGCTACTTGCTCTGCAGATATAAAACAGGTAAATCAATCTATGAATTGTTCTGTCCTGCAAACGCACTCCACTACAATAAATTTTATTGGAAGTATTGTACTTTGAAAATGTTACCTTGTTTTTTTTTGTAATGTGAATAAAATTGCCAGCATAGCTTACACAAATTACATTGACTGTTGAAGCTTTTTATTTCTTATTTTGTTCTATGACATTTTACACACATCTAAGCTGGGAAATTGTTCTATCTTAGGTTATTATGTAATCCTTAGGGTAGCCCAACTCCTGACTTGAACACTATTAATTTTCTATTATAGTGTGCTAAAGATGCTCGGTTATGTGCAGCTCACCTGCATTATTGAGTCAGTTACCAATTCAAGAGTTTCTCTATAGTGCATTTGAGCTTAACACTGCCCTCTGGGATCTCATTTATTATTTGTAGATATTGATTTTCCGGAACGAGAAAAAAAAATAAAATGTGTGAATCTAACACAGGCTCAACTTAAGCTAGAGCTCTACACCGTGCTAAGTTTCCTGTGGCTTTATGTAAAAAGTATATTTGTGTGTTACCTAATACAAACACAATATATATTGTATTTAAATGTGCCTAATTTATTTTAACCAATTCCAAAAAATGCATAGATTTTATGCACTTTATGTAGCTATTTATATTAAAACTACCAGCAAAAACAGAAATATTAAAATGAGTTTGACAGTCATATATATATATATTTCTTTCCCTCTAGTTTTCTGTTCCGGCTGGTGTCCAGGGCTTAGGCAATTGTTTTACAGAAGTTATTCAGATAAATCATAGATGTAATAGTAAAATGCTCAGCTTTTACATGAATATTATTATTTATAGAACTGTACCTCTTGTTTACCCTAGATCTACGAGCATTATTCACTATTCATTGCAGGGGTGGGTAATAAGTGGTCCTCCAGATGCTGTGGGACTACACATCCCAGCAAGCCCTGTCACAGTTTTGCTATCAGGGCATGCTGAAACTGTGTCAGGGCATGCTGGGATATGTAGAAGCAGCAGGTGTGACATCCATATGTATGCCCATGATGTGTTTATTAGAAATGTGTCTGTGACTTCTTACTTATTTAATGTGGATTTACAAGACTCCTCATGCCAAAATCATGTGTGCATGTTATCATAAGCTCTTAGGACCTCATTCAGAGTCGGTCGTTGCGGCTGCACGGTCATACGCATATGTTTTTCTTACTTCGCCTGTGCACGGCTAGCAGAGCGCATGTGCGTACGAGCTCTACCGATCAAAAATACTTTCGGTCGTAGGGCTTCCGACACGGAAGTGGATTGCTAAAGTTGATTGACAGGAAACACCGTTTGTGGGAGTATACGGGGGTGGTGGTCTGGAAACGGAGGTGTTCTTCAGCGTTTCCAGGCGTTTTAGGGGAGTGCATAAATTACCTGCTTCGTACGACCAAGAATTGCGGATGCATGAAAACGTCACTCTACGAACAGGATGATCGTCCAGACTAAGGTAGGCAAGAAGCGTCCGTAAGCCACAACAGTACAATCGTTAATCTGATGTTACCTGCGATGTTTCGATTTGGAACCACACAAACCAAGCATCTAAGATTGCTGCATTGTAACTATTAACACTGCTAATTACCTTGTAACTCGTTTCACTTGCGTGTGCATTAGGGAATTCGTAACCAAAATGTTTCTTTGTGTTTTTTAAACAGTTTTTTGATAAAACAGTTTTTAAAACATCTAGCATTATGTTTTGCGTAGCAGCCTTTTCAGATACCACACTGTTTAAACCTTGTATACATTGATATAGTTAAAGATAGACATTTTTGGTATGAATTTTTTTTATTTTTGTGAAATTTGCCTTTCATCACAATGTAAAGAATAATTGTTTAGGCAACATTTGTATATAATTAAAATAATGTTAAAAAACAAACAAAAACATTTTGTGTAAAAAACAAAAAAAGAGCTTGAGACATTGGTGACAAGAAATATGGGGACTGGACAACAGGTGAGGGCGGAGATATCCAGGGCTACTTGCGTCGTTTGGGCCGGCTCGGAGGAAGAGGTAAGCTACGGACAGCCGACTGGCGTGTAACACGCCGACTGGCCTGGCCAGAGGTAGATGGGACTTCCTCTGGCCTAGGCATAGGGCTCTCCATACTTGCGGGGGTGGCTGTTGGGCTGCCAGAGGTGGTGGTCCTGGGAGGAAGGGAGTCTCGCTCCATCATGGCAGGTGGGTTGGCCTGCTCCTTGGTATTGGCCCCAGCAATGGTCTCCAGGGCCACCGCCACCCTCACCAGAGTGGTCTCCATCCTCAGAAGAACACATGTGTTATCCTGAGTTTGGGAGACCAACCTGGTGAGGAGAGGCACTGCTCGGTCTAATGGTTGCCCTGGAGTAGACTCCACAGGGTCCCCAGATGGAGTACTTGGATCCTCCCCTGCAGAGTCTCCATCTGTGCTGGACCAAGACCTGACCTCAGGAGCAGGCACTACCTCCTCTGAGTCTGGAATATAAAAAAAAAAATGTTATTTGTTTTTCACAAAAAAAAACCAGAGACGTTTCAGCTTTATACTTTTTGTCTAGCAAAATTAAATTACCTTCTTGCACATGTGAAGCGTTGAAGTCAGCCATGTCAGTGTCCATAGTGGACATGCCGACTATCTCCTCTTCCGTCACACATCCCTGAGCCAACGTCTCCAACCTTGTCAAGGCCAGCTCCTCAGGGATGGGACCACCACCTGTCCCCGCAGCATGGTCCACCCTACATCGTAGATTCCTCTTCAGTTGGTACTTGAAATCCGTCCAGCTGTCAATGTTATTTTTGAAATGTAAAGTGTTAGTTTTTTTAAATAAGATCAAGCTTTGGACTTCAGTACACTCACAATATCATTTCCTTACTATTTTTTTATGACTTTCTGTGTTCTGTAGGTTGTCTTCACACCATTAACAGCCCTGGATATCTCCTCCCAAATCCTGTCTTTGGCTCCAGCCCCCATATTTCTGGGTGCATTTACTAGGTTCTCCATTGTCATGGTCACCAATGTCTCAAGCTCGATCCATGAAAATGGAGGGTTTCTTGGTCTTGGCCTTGGCCTGCTTGGGCCCGCCTCCTCCTCCTCTACTGGTGGTCTTTGATTCCCAGCACCTACAACTATTTTTTAAAGAGTACAAAATTTAAATTTTTATTTAGGGAAATATAACCAGTTGTTGTGTTGTGTAAAAAATGTGATTTGAACTTACCTGGCTCAGTTGGCCTCTGCTCACCATGCTCCTCGCTTGACATTCTGCTAACCTGTGAGAGAGCATGAAGAATACTGCTTGTGCAGACTTTTTATAGATGTGATCGCATCCCTGGATTGGTTACCCGTGCATCCTTATTTCCCTAACTACAAATGCCCACCTTTCCTGCATTCCGTAATCACTGCATGGGTTGTGCTAGATGTGAGCGCATCCCTGTATTGGTTACCCGTGCATCCTTATTTCCCTAACTACAAATGCACACCTTTCCTGCATTCCGTAATCACTGCGTGGGTTGGGCTAAATGTGAGCGCATCCCTTGATTGGTTACCCATGCATACTTATTTCCCTAACTACAAATGCACACCTTTCCTGCATTCCGTAATCACTGCGTGGGTTGGGCTAGATGTGAGCGCATCCCTGGATTGGTTACCCGTGCATTCTTATTTCCCTAACTACAAATGCACACCTTTCCTGCATTCCGTAATCACTGCGTGGGTTGGGCTAGATGTGAGCGCATCCCTGGATTGGTTACCCGTGCATAATTATTTCCCTAACTACAAATGCACACCTTTCCTGCATTCCGTAATCACTGCGTGGGTTGTGCTAGATGTGAGCGCATACCTGGATTGGTTACCCGTGCATCCTTATTTCCCTAACTACAAATGCACACCTTTCCTGCATGTTTCAATAATTGGGGTTTGGTTTCTTTATTTAAGGCAAAGCCAAATGTTCCCTTACTTGTGGGTTGTAGTTGGAGTGTTTGGTGGTGCAGGAGGTGTTTGCTAATAGTTAAATAGTTTGAAGTTGATTGAGAGGTGCTTGTGTGTGTAGTTTGAGAGGTGTTTGTTTGAAGTTGATTGAGAGGTGCTTGTGTGTGTAGTTTGGGAGGTGTTTGAATGAAGTTGATTGAGAGGTATTTTGGTAGTGGATTTTTTTTTTCTTGTTTTTTTTTTAGGCTTGGTTTTTTTGTGTTCCTTTCTTTTTGGTTGTTTTTTTGGTGTTCCTTTCTTTTTGGGTTGGTTTTTTATTGGTGTTCCTTTCTTTTTGGTGGTTCTTTTTTTTGTTCCTTTTTTTTGGTGGTCTTTTTTTTTTTGTGGTGTTGGTTTTTGTGTTCCTTTTTTTTATTTATTTTTTGTGTGTTTTGTTTTTGGTGGTGGTTTTGGTTTGACAAATTTGATTGCTTTGGACTATGAAAAACCCCGTAAATTTTTGTGCTTGATCCGGTGACTTGTTTGGTTTGGTTGGCCGGGCTTTTGTCTTCTTCCTAAATCCAACATTATTCGAAGAATCAAGTAAGTGTGCCAACCTACTGCATTTTGTTTTTACATTTTTTGGGATCAACAATCCTAAAAATTGTTCATTTTTTGTTATTTTTTTTAAATTTTTTTAAAATATTTATTAACAGTGTTTAACACTCCATTTTGGACTTGAATCAGGTAAGTGTCTATTTATTCAAACCTACACTTATTTTTTTTTTTTTTTTTAATTTTTAATTAAAAATTTTTTGGGAATATTGTTTATTGATCTATTTTTAAAATGTAAATTTGAATATTTAACAACAATTCATATTTGTGAGTTAAAAACTTAAGCATGGTTTTAACACTAAAAGTAGTAATATTGGTTTGACCTCAAAAAATTAAATTTTGTTTTTTTATTCCCTCTCATTTTAAAATCGTACAACAAATACACATGTAGTGATTTCCGAAGATGGCACTGCCCGACTCTGTAAGAATATGCACCATTATTATAAAGCTAAGTATTTTTGCACAAAATATCAAAATACACTCTGTAGAACTAATTAAAAATATTAATTTAACTTTACAGAGCGATGTTGGACAGCTAATAGTGGCCATGTTGACCCCCACCAACCTTCCTCAGCCTCCTCCTGGGCGTAGGCATAGGAGGCATGCAAGGGCCAAGATATATAGAACACGTGTCACCCTTTTTGGAATGCCTGATGATGTGGTTGTAACCACTTATAGCCTGCCTCCAAATATTATCCTAGACACTCTTTCAATAATAAAGAATGACCCAGAAAGTCAGATTAACATTCCTACAGCAATCTCACCACTTACACAATTGTTGGTGGTGTTACATTTCTGTGCCTCAGGGTCCTTCCAATCCACTGTGGGGCTGGTGGGTGGCCTCTCCCAGGCCTCATTTTCACGGATCCTGAGGCGTGTGCTAGATGCATTTTTCAATCATCTAGCACATTTTATTAGTATGCCTTTGGATATGGAAGCCTTGATGTGGTAATGCAGAAGTTTTTTGAAATTGCAGGCTTTGCACACGTCATATGGGTAGTGGATGGCACTCACATAGCACTTCAGCCCCCTGCATGCAGGGAACAAATATATAGGAACCGCAAACATTACCATTCTCTAAATGTAATGGTGCTATGTGATGCCTCCCTCCAGATCCTCTCACTGAATGCCAAATTCCCAGGCTGCAGCCATGATGCGTATGTGATCCAGCATTCAGGGATTTGGCCCAAATTAAGCACACTGCAAGCTGGTGATGCGTGGATTATTGGTAACTAAAAATCCAGTATGTACTTCTAGTAATATGGTAAATAGGTTCTCATGGTAAATGTATGTATCTTTTGGCGTCCCATTTCCATCAGGTGACAGTGGATATCCTTGCACGCCCTGGCTGCTGAGTCCTTATTTGACTCCCACACCAGGGCCCCAAACTCAATATAATACCGCGTTTACTGCCACCAGGCAGGTGGTGGAGCACTGTTTTGACCTTTTAAAGGGCCGGTTCTAGTGGCTCCATCACTCTGCTGGTGCACTCATGTACTCACCGGGTATATGGTTTCTCGCATTGTGGTCCTGTGTGGGATTTTACACAACATTGCAATAAGGAGTCGAGTACCCATGCAGCCAGAGGAGGCCTTGCCAGAGGATGGCCCCCCGGAGGAAGGTTTTGTGATGCTGTCGGGGGGGGCCAAACGCGATGATGTCATTTCACATTTTTTTAGGTATACATATTTACATTTTTTGAAAAAGAAAATACAAGTTTGCCAAATATATTTTAATGTGTACCTTTTTCTATTGTTTTCTTTTCCTACCAACAAAATCACAACACTTTCCAAAATCTGCTAAAAAAATGGAACCCATTGCCAATACCCTGTATGTTTTTGGACAACTAACACATTTTGAACGGATATCCCCCAACATGTTTAGTTAATTTGCCTTTTGTTTTAGTAATTGTTATATTTTTCATTCCAAAATCTGTTTGTTTTTTACTATAGTTGTTTATGTTTGACTAAGCCAGATGTTTAATTTGCCCAAACCATGAGGACATTTGTTATGTGTGAATCTGTTATGATTTTTTTGTTGCCATTAAAAGCCTGTTGGCAACATGTTTGTTATGTAATAAATGTTTTAAATGAATTAAAAATGTTGTTGTTTGATTCTTTTAAAAAATTGTAAGCCATTTTGAGGTGTATAATGTATGCCGACCCATAATTGAAAAATAAACTACATTACTGCAAATGTTCTTAAGGTTTACTAATACATGTTTTAAGTTCTTACACTATGGAAAGGCACCCACCTTTGGTTCTAAATTTTCTGACATGCAGAATTACACCCTTTAATGTGTATCAAAAAAGAGGACAAATGTTGGAAATAACAAAACTATTTTTTTTTTTTTAAAGTGTCATAAAAATGTAAAAAAACAAAAAACTACACATGCTCCAAATGACCCACTAATCTTTATATGCAGCAGTAGGCCTGCATTAAATAGCCCGAGGTCTCTCGCAGCTCCTCCCGAATTTCCCTCAGGATGTGGGTTAGATCTGTGGAAAATATAAAAATTTTGAGGCTTAAATACTTAATTACAATTAGAAACATTTGAACATTACACATTATTCAATGTACCAAAAAGTGTTTAAACACACTGATGTTATGGTGTGTTTGAAAGTATCAGACACACAACATTATTAATAGGTTTCTACTTTTCTGTTGTTCGACTAATTTGAAACCCTAACTACAGTATGTGGCATAAGCCAAAATCCACTATGATGATGTTACAAATAATGGGAGGTGTATTCTTAAGTCATGATGGCCATATCCTTAAAACACAATGTACGTATTCACTTCTAGAATGTTGTTGATAAACCAAAAATAGAATGTGTTGGTTTGCTATGTAAAAGATCACTTTGCCTAAGTACATTAGTACATTTTAAACACAGTGTACACAACATCAACAAGGGTAGTCTGGTTCCTAACACCTTGCCAAGTTTGGTGACAGGTTTTTTTACATTGTAAAATACTGATCCAAATGTAATCATTATTTCCTAAAACTCCAATACATTGTTGAAAAACCAATAAACCTATATTTTTGAGGTCCCAAAATCAAAAAAGGGCCAGCCACTAAACATAAGGTTGTAATTCTGAAAAACAGCATTACTGCGCAATGATGTTAAACCCCATACAGCAAATTTTCAAAACAACAAAAAGGTCACAAATTTGTAAAAATACATGGATAACAACAACACCCCAAAAAATTAAATGAAAAAAAACATACCCTGAGGGTGTTCCGACACAGCAACAGATGGTGCCGGAGATCCTTCGGGTGAGGGAGAATATTCGGGAGTGGGGGGAAATGGAGCTAGAAAGATCACAGGGAGGGGAGATTTGCAACATTTGGGATGAGTGGGCAGGGGAGGGAGGAAGACTTGGGGAGGATTGGAAGAGGGAGGGAGGGTTACTGGGGGAGTATGGTGGTGGGGAGGGAGGGCTGGGTTGAGGAGATGCAGGTGAGGGCTGCTGGATTACAGTAGCTTGTCTTTGCTTCTAAAATGTAAACATAAAATAAAAAAAAAGTTTCGAATTTCGGTTACACAATACAAGTACACATTCTGTACAATAGGGACAACATACAGGAGGGTTTTTTAACATTGACTAAAATAATTGGCAAAGGAACATACATTTTTAACACTTTTAAACAAACGCATACTTACGTCTGCGTATTTGCGCCTGCAAATTCATGAGGAGCGCAGGTGACCCGGCGGCCCAAGTCCGACCAGCGCCGCTCTAATTGGGCAATGTTTCTCCTATACCCCGCTGATCGGAGGGCTCGCCTCACCTCCGCATAGGCCGCCCGCTTTGTGCGATTCGAAATGGGTGGCACAGCCTGGGTAATACACCTGTCCATGATGTTTACCAGGACAAGCAACTCTCTCCTGGTGAACGCTGCGGCTCTCATGATGGCAATGGGCGATTTTACAGAAAACATGAAATATACATGGGGTACAAAAAAGATGATTGGCTAAAATATTTTCACTTTCCTCAAAAAAAACACTATTGGCCAATCCTTTAATCTTGTTTCCCAAAAAATAAGGTCACATTTGATTGGCTACAACACGCAGTGTGCAATTGCAAACATAAGAGTGCAAATGATCCTAACGCAAAATGCACATGCATTTATAAAGTTAACACAAATAGCAAACGGACATTCACAGTTAATAAACCTTACTTTGTTTTTAAAATTGTGTGAAAAAATAAGAACGGAGAAAACAACCACGAAATTAACAATAAAGTTTATTGACACATGAGAAAAAACTCGTTTGAAAGAACAGCAAGAGTTAAACACTTAATTAGATAATTGCCAACAAGCTAATACAAGCTGATCGATAGTCCATGTAGACATGACATGTGACCATCAAAACAGCACATACGGCCGCAAACATCAGAACATAATTAGCATACAGTGACTGACAGCGCCTAGCTACGATTGACTCGATCGTTTGTTCAGATCAGTCGGTAGCTAGAGGAGGTGCAGTGCTAACGAATGGGCGTCACTTTGTTTACGATCGCCCTGCCATACGATCGGATTTTGCGGTCGTTGATCGTACGACCGTGCTGCCGTAACGACCGACTCTGAATGAGGTCCTTGCAATTATGTGTGGAGTTAATGTACGTGACTGTCCCATCCTGCTTATTGCACCTATATTCTGCATAGAACTTCATGCTTGCAATTGTGTGTGGATTTAATGTACGTGACTGTCCCATCCTGCTTATTGCACCTATATTCTGCATAGAACTTCATGCTTGCAATTGTGTGTGGATTTAATGTACGTGACTGTCTCTCTTGCATAGATTTTTTTTTTTTTCCTGTATAGTCTGTATTGGTCAGTGAAGCATAGTTTATGGTATATATCTGGCCTGGTTTATGCTCCAACTCAGAGCAAGTTATCTCCTTTGATCAGCAAACCAATTGAGTCAGCTGTAGCCTGTCCTAATCAAGGGATACCACTCCTTATATTCAGTCTAGGGGCAGCTGGGGTTAAATGCACAAAGTGTACTAACATAACAGTTAATCAAACAGTTGAACAAACATTGACCAACATCTAAGGTAATTTCAGATTAAGAAACTGATTGCTTTAAAATTTGTCTAAAAATA
This sequence comes from Taudactylus pleione, assembly GCA_031769625.1. NCBI lineage: Eukaryota > Metazoa > Chordata > Amphibia > Anura > Myobatrachidae > Taudactylus > Taudactylus pleione. The sequence goes on along the minus strand of JAUIMM010000368.1, from coordinate 10,486,420 downwards.
ACAAACCAAAAACACACCATGTACTACACATTTCTTTTTATCAAGTCCCTCCTTTGTATTTTCTCTAAGGATATAACATCCATAACTCTCCCTGCATCTCCCCTCTCTGGGCACACTGCCGCCCTATTGAGTCACTCACCTCCTCTAAAAACTAATGAGCTTTCTTTTCATCAAAAATTGACAATTACAGCCTTATTGTGTCACAATAAAAAACTTTTACACACCTACAACTATATCTACTTCGCCATCCTCCTGCTTTTATTATCTGGTGACATATCACCAAATCCAGGCCCCACACACATACAGCGGATTTACTATGGAATAAATATCCTGCAAACCTCACATGTCTCCCATCACCCTCCAAATCAATAAATGTGCCTTATAGAATTCACAATTGATCACAACTTATTATTTTACATCTGAACATCTCTTTACAGTAACTACTTTCACCAATTTCTACATTTACCTGAGACTGCTGGTTCACACGTTAACCAAACTCTCTAAATAGCCCTTCATGAAGTCGCTTCAGCCACCCGTCAGATTTCACGTAAACTGATATAACAACCATGGCTTTCCACAGACACCTACATATACTGCCTTTTAAAGTAGAATGTCAGTGGTGTAAATCTTAATTCAAATGACTTCCTCACATACTGTAAAATAGGAATCCAGCCATCTGTCATCCTAACCCTCTGTCCCATGCTCACTGTCTACCCCATCTGTGTCACCCCTGTCTGTCTGCCCATCCCCTTTAGAATGTAAGCTCTCACGAGCAGGGCCCTCTATCCTCTTGTGCTTATCCTTTCTTTACTTATACTATCTGCTCTATACTCAAAAGCACCTAACCCATGACTTTTTGCCATCCTGCTTCTGTTGCAGCAGTGTTTATATACCATCTACTTGTCTTGTAGTGTCTTAAACTGTATGACACTGTTTTCTTGTGCTGCTCAACTGTTTATGTACTATGTAAGGCGCTGCGGAACCCTTGTGGCGCCATATAAATAAAGGATAATAATAATAATAATAATAGATGCCAAATCAATGCTATAGGGTAACTGCTTGTTCATCCTGTACTTAATTATCATACAACTCTGGAAAGTAATGGCTTAAAGGTGACAGGTGTGTCAGGTAATTAGAATGAGATGTATCAATCCTCAGAGAGAGATAGAGAGTAGAGAGATAAAGTACCAACAAACCAGCTTCTAACTGTCATTTTTCAAGCACAGCCGGTGACATGACAGTTACAAGCTTATTGGTTGGTATTTTATCTCTCTCCACTCTATCTCTCCCCAAAGCTTGATACATCTCCCCCATAACCTTTTACGTGTATTGTTTTATAGTACACACAATAAATATGGAGGAATGTATTTCGTTTAGACTAATGGCATGATAGAGCACCTATCATTATACCACTCTCTAAGGGCCAAATTCAATTACAAATTAGTTTGCCCAAAATTGCTTAACATGGGCTAAAAACATGTGCAGTTCCTTGTTGCTACTCAATTAGAAATTAATGGGAAATTAACCTGGGTCCACTCTAAATGTGCTGCAAAACCATTGAGTGGCATGGCTAGAGTGGCACAACCCAAGGCACAATTAGTCTAAAATAACATTGCTCCTCAAAGCTAATTATAATTGTAATTGAAGCTTTACACAGTCTATGGATCAGACTTACATATACCCTAACTCCCAACATTAAGTTTTATCCTGTTGTGGAAAAGTGTATTTACTGTACCAACATAAGGGAATGTCACACTCTCAATGGTCAGCCAAGAGCTTCAAAAGTATTAGGGGTCTAGTTACTAAGCAGTGTTAGGAGACAGAGTGAAAAGTGATGAGAGTGATAAGGTGCCAGCCAATCAGCTCCCAACTGTCATCTCACAGGCTGTGTTTGAAAAATGACAGTTGGGAGCTGATTGACTGGCACCTTATCACTTTCTTATCATTTTCTTATCACTTTTCACTCTGTCTTCAAACACTGCTTAGTAAATAGACCCTTAAGTCTGTCCCTAACATCCCTGCCTTCCACTAAAATAACCCCAGAAATGCTGCATGCAGAAGCAGATTGTACATGCGCCCCAATGTCTGTAAGTAACTGGGAGCGTTCTGCCAACAAACCTGTATTCCAGAGTTTGCAATTGACAAAGTATGTAATACAGTACCTTCAAAATCCGAGTTGCTATTTTTTCATTCATTTAAGTATAATAAGTGCAAATCCTTCATTTTGGTTTTATGTACAGAATTGCTCTAAGATAGCTGCACCTACAGCATGCCCAAGCCTGTCCTGCCTTTGCAAAAGCTTCAACAAAAGCAGTCAAAGATATGCAAAGGCAACAGTGGTATTTATGATAGGGGTGTGGTATGTTTTGTCAATATTTAGTGTGTCGACATTGATACTTTAGTGTGTCGACATTGAACAACATAATGTCAACGTGTTCTGACCGTCAACATTCAGAATGTCACATCATGTACAAAATGTCAGCATGTTAAATGGTGACACTGACACAGTATCAACATTGACAGAATGGTGACATTGTGATTGTCATCAGTCAGCATGTGGACAATGGGAATTCCCATACACATTTAGGCCCTCATTCAGAGTCGATCGCTAGATACAAGCGGTCGCTCTGAATGAGGGCGGCCGCTTGTGGTATGAAGTGCAGCCTCCTGGTCGCTAGCTAAGCGAGCGACCAGGTTGATGGTCGCGATGGTCAGGACCATCGCAACCATTGGGGCTTGCGACGAGACCCTAAGGTTGGGTCTCGGCAAGCGCAAGCCCCAGGGAGCTTCCTGCTCTGATCGAGAAGGAAGCTCCCCACTGACATCATTGCTGATGTCAGTGGGGCCGCCCCCAAACAGCAAGCGTTCCGTCGGGAACGCCTCAGTTTGGCCAGCCACCCCCCCTGCCCGCCTCCCAAACAGGGCGAGCTGTCAATCACCATCGACAGCTCGCCCCCTTTGGTGCGAGACCCGTAGCGACGGAGCGCCCGTCGCTAGCCGGGTCTCGCTCATGTGCACGTCGAAGCCGGCTCCGACGTGCGCATGCCCAGTGGGCAAACATCGACCGGGTTGCGAGCGCTCAGCGCTTGCAACCGGGTCTGAATAAGGCCCTTAGTCTAAGCCTAACCACAGCCTACTGTAACCCTAAGCTTAATATAATACTAACCCTAACAGCAGACTAACCCTATCCTTTACCCTAATCTGACCCTAATATCGGGTATAGACAATGTCCACAAAATGACAATGTTGACATTGGGGCCTATTCATCAGGAAATAATTATCACTAGTGATAAATATGTTTTAAACTCACTGCAAATTTAAAAGATGTTTTGGAGGCATTCATCATGCCTCATTCATCATTCCTCCCTAACAAAAGTATTACTTCCGGAAAACTGATTTTTTGCGGAGTCAGTGTTCGGAAAAGTGATAATTTTCCCCATGCAGCTGAAGTATCCACAAGGATTTTCTCACTGCTGCATGTCTCTCCTCCCCTCCCTCACGCTCTATTCCCCAGCTCTGTTTCACCTCCTCCCCCCCGCAGCGCCTCCGGTGTCCAATCTGGCCAAGGGGTGTCTGTTGCACACACCCCCTCCCAAAGGTTTCCGATGCCTCCCCGTGGGTGTCCGATGCCACCCCCACGGGTGTCCGATGCCCTTTCCAGCGGGTGTCTGAAGTGCTTTTTTGGAACTTAATGAATAGCCCTGACACTTACTTTAGTTTTTACAAAAGTAGGTGAAAATGTTAATTTTCTCATGCTTTTGTGAAAAATAAGTGATGATGAATAGGCCCCATTATGTCAGTATCGACAATGTGAATGCTGACATGTTCAATGTTGACATTCTGTTCATGTCGACATTCAGACAATGTTAATATTGTGTTGTTGACATTCTGTATGCCAACATTCAGAATGTCAATAAAGTGCCTACATACCCAGTTGATCTCTTGCACCAAGGATAGTGCCTCTCTCTTACTCTGTGTCCTAGTACCCAACATGTATAGCAGAGAGAGGAGAGCCAGTGCCGGAGCACACTGTTCTCTAATAGTAGCAAGAGCATCGGAACGAGGGTGATGTAAGGCGGCAGCTCGCACCCCCTTAAGCATTTGAAAGGTGTCTGTGGAGCGATGGCCGTGTATAGTCAGGGGCTGTGGATTTTAGCAATAGGCTGCACGGCACACCCCTTGACTGTGTGCGGCCGCCACTCCAGTCCCTGCCTCCTGCTGCTCTGGCGCTTATGGCAGGGAGGTAGCACCACTACGCAGCCTTGTTGACAACTGGGACTCATCTCCAGCAGTCATATACAGACAGTGGTGACTGCTAGTCAAAGCTACCACTAGTCAGTCAGGGATCGGGGTGTGGCCATCACTGCAGGGCTTAGCGCACTCATCCTCGGAGCATGTGGTGTGGGAGGTGAAGTCCTTGCGGTCACGTAACACCAATGGCTGAGTGACAGCTCTCAGGGTAATCGCTAGGAGAGAGTAACGAGGGTGTGGGACTTGGCAGAAGGGCCGTAACTAGGGTGGTGCGACCTGTGCCATGGCACAGGGCACCGCCGGGCAGAGGGCGCTGTTTGGGTCTGTTTATTATCATTCTCACTTGTAACTTCCTCTTCTTTTATCCCCAGCATCTCCTGGCCTCCCCTATCTCTTCCCTGGCCCTTCCCCATGAGGCCATGGCCCTTTTTCAGGTGCACTATGTAATGTCGTTATTTAAAAAATGGGGGATGCTAATGCTCTATCCGGCACAGGACACCAAAAAGTCTAGTTACGGCTCTGCTCTGCCAGCAGCAATGATACGCTGCTCTTTCTGCTGCATCCCTGGCTTACAGTCCGGGGCTCCTCCTCTGGACTCTTGTCATTGGTTCCCCCCCTTCTGGGTCTTCTTTTTTCTTTGGTTTGGCCAGAACCACGGACAGGGAAGGATCGCTTCACCGCAGATGCTGCAAATTTTCTTGTTCAGAGTTCACCAGCCCATCTGCAAGTTGTTCTCCCTGTGTGAGTACAGTCATTCTCCATGTGTAATGGCATTGCTTTGCTCCTGCCATGTCCCAGCTTTCCCGGTGTACAATGGATGACACTCAGTTTTTGCCGGTCATTTGAGTCACATCCCAGCACAGCTATTGCTTTCTGTTGTCAGGGCAGTGCATGTTCCACAAGCAGCAAGTTTATTTCAGGACACTGACTCTGTATGTGGAGGAAGTTATGTGTATCTGTGTCCAGCAATACTCTCTGTAGCAGAAGCTGTTGCTGTATTTCATGCTGGAATTCACAGTCTGCGACTCCTTGCATCATGGCCTGGCCCCAGCAACAGGTAAGTTGGATAGAGGGGGAGAGGCGCCAAAATTAATTATATATTGCCCCCTCCAACATAAAATCGTTCCAATGCCCCTGAAGAGTGGGGCAGATGTACTAAGCTCTGGAAAGTGATTCTTTGGAGAGTGATAAACTACCAACCAATCAGCTCCTAACTGTCATTTTTCAAACACAGCCTGTAACGTCAAAGTTAGGAGCTGAGTAGCTGGTAGTTTATCTTTTCAGAGCTTAGTACATTTGCTACATTAGTTATTTGCTAACAGTTCTCTACATATCACATTAAGGCAAATCACATGTAATATTGGAAGAGAGGAGATCACTGGAGGTGTGAGTTTATGCACTACAGCTCAGGGACTAGTATTACATTTTAGCATTACACCATCCTGCTTCACAAGGATAAGTGACAAAGCTGGATGTCTATTAGCGCAGAGATGAAGTACTATTTGATACCCTGACCACTAAGTCTTTTTTTATTTTTTGTTAGCAGGCTCAGTAAATACAGATATACTGTATGTCAATATATGTTATTTTCTTTAATGACATTGCTATAGATTTTGTGGTTACCAAGGCTGTAGATAAAACCAAAAGTCTAAGGGCCTCATTCAGAGGCGGTCGGAGGATGCAAGCGGTCGCTCAGAAACTGGGCGGCCGCTTGCATCCTGACCGCCCGCCTCTGTTTCGGTCGTTAGGCTGTGGGTTTACACCCACAGCCCTAAGACCGCTCGGGTGCTGGACGTGATGGTCAGAGACCATCGCGACCATCGGGGCTTACGACGAGACCCTAGGGTAGGGTCTCACTTGTCGTAAGCCCCGGAGAGCTTCTGGCTCTGTCAGAGCTGGAAGCTCTCCACTTACATCACTAGTGATGTCAGTGGGGCCTCCCCCAAACGGTAGGCATTCCAATCTGAACGCCTCCATTTGGGCTGCCACCCCCCGGCCCGCCTTCCAAACGGGGCGAGCTGTCAATCAACATCGACAGCTCGCCCCCTTTGAAAAGAGACCCGCTACGACCGGCGCTGTAGGTAGTAGCGGGTCTCACGCATGCGCACGAGGGAGCCGGCTCTCTCATGCGCATGCGCACTGGCCAAACATCGAGGCGGCCGTGCGGTCGTAGACCGTACGACCGCCTCTGAATAAGGTCCTAAGTATCAAAATGAAGCACTTGGCATAGGTTTGTCCTAGAGGAAAAAATTGCCCTAACTAGAGATGAGCGAGATCCGAGTCCAGCTCGGGTTTTCCCGCCTGACTCGATCTCAAAGTGAGGCAAAACATCACCATCCCGCTGTGTCGGATTCTCCCCCACAGTGATCGGCGCCATTTGCTTGCTGATTCCTGGGCTGTCAGGTCTGTGCTTCATCCAAGAGGGGCTGCTGTGTCCATCTAGGCCAGGGCTGCTGTGTCCAGCCAAGGGCTGCTGTGGGTCTGCTGTGTTCATCCAGGGATTGCTGTGTTCGTCAAGGGCAGTGTATTCGTAAAACATATTGTCACACTGTAAGTGGAAAATGCAGTGTATTCGTAAAAAATGTGACACTGTAAGTGGAAAACGCAGTGTATTCGTAAAACATATTGTCACACTGTAAGTGGAAAACGCAGTGTATTCGTAAAAAATATTGTCACACTGTAAGTGGAAAATGCAGTGTATTAGTAAAACATATTGTCACACTGTAAGTGGAAAACGCAGTGTATTCGTAAAAAATATTGTCACACTGTTAGTGCAAATGCAGTGTATTTGTAAAAAATATTGTCACACTGTTAGTGGAAGCACATGGTAATCGTAAAAAATATTGTGACACTGTTAGTGGAAAATGCAGTGTATTCGAAAAAAATATTGTGACATTAAGTGGAAACGAAGTGTATTCGTAAAAAATATTGTCACACTGTATGTGGAAAACAGTGTATTTGCAAAAAATATTGTGACTAAGTGGTAGCACAGTGTGTTATTCTTTTCTTATTCATAAAAAAATCTTGTGACACTGTAAGTGGAAAATTCACAATTTTACAATATAATAACACAAAGTTAGCAATAAAAACTGCAACTTTTCACTTCTGTCCTCAATCATGAATAAATTATTAGTTTACTCGCCGACTCCAAGACCACAACAAAGTGCTAAATAACATGCATAATATATTAAACATGACATCACAAACGCCTCAGCTGAGATTCACATAAACATATTTTCAAAAGTTTAAAATAGAGGATATGGTTTAAAAAATGGAGTAAAGCGGCTAAAACTGCATTCTCTGATTATAGTGTCCCTACTCTCTACCCATGGCTCCTCTACCTGAATTTCAGCGAGTCAGAGGGGTAACTCCATGCAACCATATTCCAGAGTGCAGCTGCTCCTCCTGTAGCCCAGATCAGAAGATGTGTAGGGGGTGTGGTGATATGGACTAACATGGAGCTCACATCCACTAAAGTGGACAATGAATCCCCAATCTAACAGGGAGCACAGCTGTAATTTATACACAACACAGGATGGGATGACGATATAGGCTTGGGTGCTGGTATAATCTGGGGTGAGGTATACATCATCTTCTTCACACAATATTAATTTGTCCCCGCTGGAATCCACCTTTACAGGTGCCTCTGTAATTTTTGCATGTAATTGACGTTCAAGGTCTTTCTCGTAGAATTTGTAGTTCATTTTGATGGACATCATCCTTTCTACATTTTGGGGAAGTAGCCTCATAGGCCGATTGCTGACAAGGCTCCCGGCTGTGCTGAATACTCTTTCGGAGTATACACTGGATGGTGGGCAGCTCAAGTAAAGCAAAGTCAGTTTGTGCAAGGGCCTCCAAATTAAATTTTTTTCCTGCCAGTAGTCAAACGGACTGTCTGACATGCCTATGTGGATGCTATCATTAAACATTTTGAAATAGTCCTCAACCATTCTTTGAATGGTGACCGAATCAGATGGAGTCACGGTAGAGGTGTCATTAATTGTAGGCAATTCTGACCCAGATGTCAAAACTTGGTTGTGTTGTCTCAACTGCATCACCAGTGGGTGTTTTGAAAGTTTAGTTTTTTCTCAGCAGATGCACTTGCTGGAGAAACTGAAGGAGAAGCCATTTGCTGAATCACATGCCACTTGAGCTGACAATTTGCTTATCAACAGCTCTTTACATCTCTTCAAATCTGTGTCCATTGGGAAGTAGAAACAACGTCTTCATCCCTTTTGGGATTAAAATCCACTCCCAGCAGCAGGCCTGGTGCTCAAGGATTCTCAAGGAAGACACAACATAAGACTTAAACCTTAAATCTGAGATGTTGCATTTGATACTCTGTTCCCCTTGTCCACATATCTGCTCTAGTTAAGTGGACAGTCATTACAATGGCAGTTTGAAGGCCACTAACTAACAGACTAACTGGGCAGCACAGATGGTGTAATGGTTAGAATTACTGTCACACAGCACTGAGGTTGTGGGTTCTATTCCCACTACGGCCCTTACTGTATGGAGTTTGTATATTCTCCCTGTGCTTGCGTGGGTTTCCTCTGGGAGCTCCAGTTTCCTCCCACACTCCAAAAATATACTGGTAGGTTAATTGGGTCACAACAAAAATTAACCCTAGCGTATGTGTGTGTGTGTGTGTATGTGAGCATGTGGTAGGGAATATAGATTATAAGCTCCACTGGGGCAGGGACTGATGTGAATATTCTCTGTAAAGCATTGCAGAATATGTGTGGGCTATTTAAATAACTGGTAATAAATAATAAATAAATAACTATGTTTTTTTAATGTCCCTGTACAGGTTGGGAAATGCTTTTCATGTGGAAGCTTTGCAAAGGATTATTTAACTGTCAATTGTTTTGGAAAGCAGTAGCACTCTTCCTGGTCTCTTTCTGGGATGAAAATCCACTCCTAGCAGCAGAAGCAGGCGCAGGATACAACATAATGGAGGGTACACAGTCAGATTTTCTGGAAGATTTGAACGATTGTAAAAATTATTACATCGTTCATATCATTGACATGTTTGACATACATCGAGGAACGATGCGTGTGCCTGCATGTCAGATAATGATATCTGAAATCGACTGTGTTTGCAGTCAGATTTGGATGATTTAATTCATTTAAAAACTTTCAGAAGTCGTCCATCCTTCATGAGATCGTTGGTAAAATCATTCAAATTGTTCATCGTTGATCTAGCAAGTTTAACCATGTGTATGCACCATTAGACAATCTTGCGCTTGTCCATATATGTGTGCTGGTTAAGTGGCAGTTTGGAGGCCACTAACTATGTTATTTTTTTAATGTCCCTGTACAGGTTGGGAAATGTTTTTTCGTGTGGAAGCTTTGCAAAGGCTTAGTTAACAGGCAATTGTTTTGAAAAGCACTACTAGAAGTCTTCCTGGTCCCCTTCTTGGTTGAAAAAAAATCCACTCCCAGCAGCAAGCATTGTGCATAAGGATTCTTCTGGGGCAAGGACTGATGTGAGTATGTCAAAAATTTTTTGTAAATGCTTTCCTTCCTCCCCACCCCTTCTTCCTCTTAATTTTACTTCAGAATCAAAAAATGAAATTAAATTTACTACCAATCAACCCTTCCTGTCCCTGCCTTCAACTACATACATACTCCAACTCCCTCAGGCCTCTCTTGAATAATAGAAATATTTGTTTCCTGATGTGCCATGTTGGAAGTTGAATTGCCGTGTGTTTGTGCCACCCACTGCTGCTGCTTAGCTTAGACAGCCAGCTAGTTTGGTGCAAATTTGGGCCTAAACTGGATGAAAATCAATATTGTGAGCTGTGAGGTAGTCAAAATTGACTGGAAACGAGTGGAAGTAAATGCTATTGAGGTTAATAATACTGTAGGAACAAAAACAGGCCCATTTTATGTGATTTTAGCAGTTTTTATGATTTGTTAAGAAAAAATCCAGATCCAGAACAAAAAACAAAACATGGAAGGGAGATTTGGCAAAACCAATCCAGATCCAAAACCAAGGGAGATATAGATCCAAAACCAAAACACGGGAGTCGGCGCACATCTCTAGCTGAAAGTAATGTTTTTATTGGTTAGATTCCTATAGATCCTAGTACAAAGTTTGTTCTCCTGTTTGTATACACATACATCAAGTTAATTAATAATAAGCTCACTAAAAGAAAGTGTGAATCAGATGGTTGTGTCCATAGAGTATGGGTGTCTATGAATTGAGTCAGGAGGTCAACTCCTGACTCAGGGCCTGATTCACTATCGTACGCAAGTGGGATTACCTACGCAATATGCCGATTGTTTTGCACTGCGTATACATATGCATCGCAGTATGCATGCACAAACCAGCCACTGCGATCGTGACTGCGATCACAGCGGCTATGCAGACCCATCGCAGAGTGATTGACAGGAAGTGCCATTTGTGGGTGGGGATGGGGGGGTAGTCGGGGAAACACTGGCGTGCCAGTGCAGTCGCACGCTGTTGCAGGGGCACGCATAAATTATCCACTGCAATGCCATACACCAGTAATTCCCAACCTAGGTCCTCAAGGCACACTAACAGTTCTGGTTTTAGTGGTATCCATGATTGCGTACAGATGGTTAAATCAAAATAACTGAGGTACTAATTAAGTCACTTGTGCTCAAGTATGGCTATCCTTAAAACCTGGACTGTTAGTGTGCCTTGAGGACCGTGGCTGGGAACCCCTGCCATGCACAGTTTGAGATCTGATACTGTGCGTGGTTGTTAGCAATTTCTAACTAAGGTCAGAGGTTTTGGAAGTGTGCGTGAGGCTGCGATGGTACGCGATTGTACCAATGGTTTACTAATCTGCTAAGTATTACGGATGTGTGCAATGTAAAGTGTGTGTCCTTATGTAGTGCTGAGTTTGCATTGGGATATCGCAGTTGAACAGCGTGCATACACAATATTATGTACCATAGTGAATCAGGCCTTCAATTCACAGACAGCAATACAAAGTAGTGGTTGCTTATATCAGCTTAATGGTTTTTAACAAGTGTTTGTAAATGGAGGGGTTTATTCTGGGCTACAGAAAAAAAAGGTTTCCCTCAAGCACACTGCAAGAAATACTTGACTACTACATAATAATAGAAATCCAGAGGTCTTTGTTGCATATATTTGCAAATATATGGTTAAGCGCTGGGCCGTGTCGAGGCTCCTCTATACTGGTGTCACTAATGCTACATAATAATAGCATCGACTCTGGGTCATAATTGCATACTGTTGTGCCACATTATAACAGCACATACATAAATATATTTAAGTTGAATGCCAACTCACCTAGGAGGTACCCCAGAAACCTCCAAATAGTACTAAAGGAACCAGCACACCCTCTTAATACTTAGGCACCCCCAACTCTCTTTACTATTGGATTTAATGGACTTTTGCGTAGATAAAGATATGTTTTTTGTGGGGTGGAGCAACTGGTGGTGGAGCTATAGAAAAACAATTATATATATGTATACATATCTCCCAACATTTGAGGCTCCAAAGTGGGGACTTCCGCGTGCCTTCGGCATGTGCTCCCCAAAAGGGGGCGTGTCCTATTTGTAATAGAGCATGGCCTAACGGCATACCCCCGTTTACATCACTAATGGGCCTGCCCAGCTTCTTTGAGATGCTGGGGTACCCACGTGATTCCTCCCCGCACTGTGAATAGATGCCATGCACATGCGCATGGCATCTACTCTCTCTCTTTGCTCACCCGCTGCTCTGCTATGCGATGCAGTGAGCCCCTTCAGCTCAGCGCATTACCAATGGGTGTGTCATCAGCTTGATCACTCCCCCCACAGGCATAGGAGACTGCTGTGGCTGCTGCTTCTTAGCAGCCATGAGCAGCCTCCCAGTGCAGCCCAGCACACAGCAGCATGTGCTTGGCTGCTGTGATGTAGGAGGGGGGAGTGGTGCCGGACCCGGGCCCCTCCAGCAAGCCCGGGCCCGGGTAAGTAGTACCCACTACCCCCCTTCTCGGCACCCCTGCCTATAGCAACCAACTGGGAATGGATGACGTCACTTCCGGATATCGGGGGATGCCACAACCAGAAGTAGTTAATCTGTACACTGGGCGATGTTGCTGTCAGAGGCTGCTTGAAGGCACTGGAGGGGTAAGGTATTTAAATGCCCTTATTAAGTATTGTCACTATTGATTGTGTATCCTGAGGAAGGGGTCGCCGCACCCCAAAATTTTGAAAATAAATACAATGTCGCCTCACTAATTTTGCAAAGTCTCCTGGAGTACCACTACTATTGGTACAGGAGGGCACCTCCATCAAGGTAAAGGTCCATAGGGACCAGCAGAGTGCCGGATTGTATTGTGTGGATATATATATATATATATATATATATATATAAATCACAGGGGCTCTGCACTCACCATAATAACTAATAATAATAATCTGATTATTATTATTATTATTAGTTATTATGGTGAGTGCAGAGCCCCTGTGATTTCTATTTAAACAATGTGGTCACATACCATGTTGCACCCCAAATCTAGGAATGGTGAGTGCCGTGGTTTATTGTTTTTTGTTTATTTTGATAAATTTTTATAATTAATCATTTTTGTGATCACATTTTCTCATGCACCCCTTTTAACTAGTTTAATTAACTTGTGTCAGCTGTTTTCCTAGGTGCTTTGCAACAGGGGTGCTTGGTAACTGTCTCACATTTAAAAGCAAAGTTGCTGTGAGCTTTAAACCTTGATAGCATACCATGAGTTTAACACTAATGTGATGGCTATGTCCATGTTATAAGTCTGAGCAATAGAGTAGGGACTTGCAGTAAAGTGGGGTCCCGTGATGATGGGCTGCAAGCTTAAATGCATTGATCAATTCATGAACTAAAACCCCACTGTTTATCATGTTTATTATTCTTATTATCATTAGTTATTATGGTGAGTGCAGAGCCCCTGTGATTTCTATTTAAACAATGTGGTCACATACCATGTTGCACCCCAAATCTAGGAATGGTGAGTGCCATGGATTAGTGCATATATATATATATATATATATATATATATGTTTCCATATAGCACACCGCCTACATTAACCCCCACACCTTCCTAGCTGGATCTGCAGAACCTGCTGCCTGTGTGTTTCTACTTCATTAACCTTGTGTAGTCTTCCAACTCATTCTGCCTGGTTATTAAACCAATCCTGGTTAAGTTATTCATTATGTGGACTGACCTCCATTACACACCACTGGCACCTATATTAAATACCTATACGATCTGCCAAAAAGGATTGCGCTTCACTGTGGCCCATGGTGGGAGGAGGGTACAGGAATCCCAGTTAGTAGAGAGGCTGGCACTGTCTGTTGAGCTCAGCAGCAGCCATCCAGCTTGATGTGGTCACAGAGTAGTACCCACACAGATACCCAAGAGAGATGTGGCTAGGAAAATGCTAGCAGTAAATACTAAAGTTACTGTACCCAATTTGAACAAAATATATTTAAATAAAAAATGAGCGGTTCTGATTTGGAGAGATCCCACAGAACCAAACTTGGTGTTTATGAGTAGAACTGAATCCCGGCTCGGTTTCTCCTAACAAAATTGATTCTCAAAATGTAATTTTCCCAGAAATGTAAGATTTTGTGTTTTTTTGCATTCCCTCGTGATTTCAGATGCCATTTTACACAAGAGAGTGCATGAAGATGATTGTGGGCTGCAGATGTGCTGCAATAGTCACCATTAGGGTGAGTTGTAGGTAGTTGTAGTGGGTGGGAAAAGTGTGTAAAAGCAGCCATCTTTAATTGGTGTGTCTGTGAGGGTCAGAATCGAGCAAGCAACTATCAATAGAGGCTTCTGTGTTTGTTTGATGATGTGAGCTGCACTCACAATTGTTTTTCACGGAATGGGATTAAAATGCCGGCGGCTATTTAGCCGGCAGTTCAAATCCCAACAGTGGAGGCCTGACAGGATCAAGATCCCAACAGAGGTAGGTAAGTACCCTAACCACCCCTTGCAACCCTTAACCCTAACCCTCCCTTAGTGGTGCCCAACCCTAACCTACCCCCCTTAGTTCCTAACCCTCTCTCTGGGGGTGCCTAACCCTCCCCCGTAAGGGTGCCTAACTCTAATCTCCCCCCCAAACCTAACCCTAACCCCGCTATACTCCCTATTCCTAACTTCCCCTCCCCCCGTGGCTAATGCTATGGGCGCCCCTGACTTACCTTCATTCGTGATGTCATCCTCTGTGTTTTGGCATTGGGATTATGATAGGTGTCGGTATTTCCATGCCTATTATAAATCCCTAGCCAGCATTCTTCTGTCGGTATTGTGACAAGTGGCCTTGCAGCTGCAAGGCCGCTGATCACATGACTACATCCCATTTTTCACAAGGTTATCTCTATCTACACTGCAGTATATTGTGTATGAGGACAGAGATACTACTGTGATAATATTTCAAGCTTAGCTGACCAAATATCTAGTTTGCTCAGTGTTGTGTCTTGGTGGGCTCAAAATTACAGTCTTTTACACTGTACATGTCAAGGGGAGATAATGGAACATACACTATAGCTAAAAATCTGCACATGCTCCTGCTAGTATTTGAGAGTGTCAGTTGCACTTACTGTGTACATATTTTAAGTATATATATATATATATATTGTACATTAGTGACAGAGACAGTACTCTGACTGCAAGCTTAACTGACCAATAAATACTGTGCTGTGTCTAAGTGAGCTGCACCCTAAAAAAGGTAAAAATCTCAAATATTTTATAATTCAAGGGAACATTGTGTGTTTTTGAGAGGAAGCATATATTACTGTACTTACTGAGTGTTACATCACATCAGCTGCACCCCAAAATAGTGAAAGCTGAAAAATACATTGTTTTTGTTTAAAAATAAATCTAATCTTTTAATTCAATTTAGACATTTCAAGGGAAACTTGTGTATGTTTGAAAGGCAGCATATATCACTGTATTTGCTGAGTGTTGTGGCCCAATTAGCTGGACTCCAAAATGATAAACATTTTAAAAATTATTTTCTTCTGGTTTAGAAATATTTATTAAGTCTTTTAACTCAATTTAGATAGTTCAAGGGAAGATTGTGTGTGTTTGAGAGGCAGCATATATTACTGTACTTACTGGGTGTTGTGACCCATCAGCATCCCAAAATAATAACATGCTGACATTTTTTTTTGCTGGGCTAAAAAAAATCTCAAGTCTTTTAATAAAACTACATGGTTAAGGTAACAGTTCCTCATTTCCCTATCTCATTGTACAGTGGCAATTATAAATTCAAGTACTGTAGCTTTGCTCCTGTTTTGGTTTAAATCAATCATGAATCAGCTACAGAAGAACAAGAACATTCGAGTACTAGTGCTGACAGTCATAGTACTTCTTCAACATCTACTTTTTAAAGAAGGTCAAGGGGTAAGAGGAAGTGTAAGAAGGGGCATTCCAAATCTAAACAATATTTGACAAGCTTTAAGAAAACATCACCTCTAACAACTGTATGAAGGGAAAAGTTACGACCGATTCTATTTTATCAGAACAGCAAATCCTCACATGTACCAGAATGTTAAACAAAAAATTATTATTTGCCTAGAAAATGCTGTTGTACAGACTATCCACTTAACTACAGATATGTGGACAAGTGGTATTGGTCAAACTAAACATTACATGACATGTGCCAGCCCACTTGGTGGCTGTATTGCCTTCAGCAGCAGCAATATCAGTATAACACACAATGCCAGCTCATTCACAGGCAGGCTACTCTTTGCATCATTGATTAAGAAGCATACCAGTATCAATATTTTGGAAAAACTCAGGGATGTGATAGCAAAATGTTTTACCCCACTAAGAATATCCTCAAGATTTGTCATTTCTAGCACAAGTAACATTGCTGGAGATGCTGGTTGTGGCCCATAACATGTTTGAGATTTTTTGGCATTTATAAACCACATGTAGAACATTACAACAGTTCAATTTGCCATGCCTCCAACTGAAGCCAGAGGTAGTAACTATGTGGAATTCCACCATTTATATGCTTTAGCAACTGGAGGAACAGCAACAAGCCATCATCAATCCATGAGAAAGGGAGAGGGATGACATGTTGCCACCTTACTGCAGCACACTGGAGAATACTCTCATTTTATGCAAGCTAACAAAACCATTTAATTATCTAACCTGTGAAGCAAGTTCAGTCACTGTCAGCCTGAGTGAGGTCATGCTCTTAATTAGAACAGAAAGAGTTGGTGTACTGTGGCGCTCAAAAATGTTGAAATACAATACAAAATTCGTTAAAAAATTTATATATTTATTAAAATATATTACACACAATATATCTCTTGGGAGTATACTAGTAAAATAAAAATAACACAATGAATAATTGATCTAAAATCCAGCAGGAGGACATAATCACAATAAACACTTGATGTAACACATAATGGTAACAATAATCCTTCGGTAAGATCGGATACTAATGTAGTCAATCAACATGCTTGGAAGAAAGGTATAGCAATGTTCCTTAAAGGTAGAAAAAATGTAGTGCTAATCTTGAATGGTCAAACAGTCATTAGTCTTCCATAGTAGGCATGTAGAAAAACATCATTAGGTAAATTGGAAGATGTAATTACAGTCTGGTAGGTATGGATCCTGTGTTAAGAGAAACAGTTCACATAGCTAGTGAATAGTAAATGTAGCAGTTGTCCTCAGTAATACTCTCTGGCTCTGGAATTATCCGTAATATGCCTCACCTGATGGTAAGCAGGAGCTGGTGTGGTAACCTGTTGCTGCTCCTAATGTCACGCAAGGGGTTAAATGAATCCTGGAGGATAGGCAGACAGGACTCCAGTCTGCGACCCACCAATCAAACCAATTCTTTTTTATCAGAACAGCAAATCCTCAAATGTTCTGGAATGTTAAACAAAAAATTATTCTTTGCCTAGAAAATGCTATTGTACAGAATATCCACTTAACTACAGATATGTGGACAAGTGGTATTGGTCAAACTATAGATTACATCACTGTGACAGCCCACTTAGGCTGTCACATGATGAGGATGATGACATCTTGAACTTTGAGGTTGATAGACACTATTAGCCTTAAGCCTATTGGTAACTTGGTTTAACCAAACCACCAAAATGTTTTCTTTTGTGGGGGCCCAAACAAACCATGCACTTCAGCCACAAAAGTGGCAGTCCCTGTTGCTGAAGTGCTTGTTATGTTAAACTGTGCATTTTCTTTTTAATACACAATATTAGGTGGTGGGTGGGAGGGTCAAAGGACAATTTCATTGAGCATCACTATTCATTAAGGACTTTGCCCACACCTATTTTGGTGTAAAGACTACAAGCATATTACACCATTTCCATTTACCTGTATTGGCCCGAAGCCTATGATTTGCTGGTTGGAGAAGTTTTTATTATTATTTTTTCTCCTAGGCTTTTACTATGGCTTGAATAGCCTTTTTTGGCCTGAGACCTGTGATTTGCTGTTTTTATTCAGTTTGAATTTGAAAACGCACATTTGGAAGCTTGGTTTTTAATAGTTGTGTCTCCAATTTGCTTTTCCTTACAGTAATCATATCTTAACACCAATAGAGGTGTGGGTAAAGCCCATAATGAAAAGTGTTGCTCGGTGGAATTGTCCTTGGTTTTTAATACGTTTTCAATTTGCTTTCCTTACAGTAATCAATGCTTTACCTCATAGTATATAGTATATGGTGAGTGTAATTTGATGCAATTAGTTTCAATTCGAGGCATCTTTCATTCTATTTTAATTTAGACCTGACCCACTGTCTCAAAAGAATCCTAAAGTCTTAAAGTTCTGCAAAAAAAATAAAACACAGCTGTAGTGACATTCATTGGAATGAAAGATTAATTTCAAATAATTTATTTGTGTTTTACTTCCCCTTTATTTAAATGCTATTTCACTTTTATTTATGCAATGTATAATTCTCTAGTGTTATGAAATGTTTCCATTCTGTTTAAGTACGTTTCATATGATGGAATCAGCAGAAAATAGTGTATTTACTGTATCTCTCTCTGTTATTCATTCTTTAAGGAATGAGCTGGATGGCTATTTCATAAAACAAATTGCACTCTCACTATCTAGTGAAAAAGATTGATTATTAGAGTATGTAAGATTTATAACACGTGTTTATATGTTGGCTTCAATTGTTTGGTACCAAACGAGAGGGTAATGTTTTCCTAACAATATCAGGGTGTAATATATTGTTCCAGAGTATCTCATTATTCAAGTGAGAAAGACAACCATCACTTACCAACAGCACACTGGTTCTGTTGTACATCAAAAATACCATAGAAATATGAGATCTTACTGCTGACTACAATGCGTAATGTCTTGAGCTGCTGTATGCTTTAAGATAGGAATAAGTAGTACAAAGTGATGTACAATGCCTTATAGCACTTTTGGTGACTTAAAATATAAGTGCATTTTTTATAAACAATACATAATACAATTCTATGTATACATCTTGCAAAGAAAAAAGAACAATGGACTTTACAAAGAAAGTTCTGTATATTTCACAGTGTACGATATGATAATATACATTTATAGAAGTTATTTCAGTCCATATTTGGATATTTATTTTGTTGACTACATTGACTAAACCTTTTTATTTTAAATTCAATTTTGTTAAAAAAAAATCAATACATTTTGTATGTTGCACTACACATTTAAACACAAATCCTACTCATCAGTAGGGACAAGGAATACTGATTTAAATAAATCATACTACATAATAAGAGAGAGCATGTGTGATTTCTCAAATATAGGATTTCGTTTTGCAGCACAGGATATTATAAAGTATGTGGAGATTGTACATAATTGCAGGTATATGTAGTTACAGGTAGAGATAAGCACATTTTTAACAACTATTCTGTGACATTTTCACCCCATTCTGCATTTGATCACAAAATATTTGTTTATTGGCAATATTTCTATCACAATGTTACACAATGCTTTACAGAAAATAATTATTCTCTTCAGTCCATTCCCCAGTGATGCTTGTTATATTCCATAACACACAGTGAGCACACGCACAGTAGGGTTAATCTTGACTGATGGCAATTAACCTACCAGTATGCTTGGAAGTGTGAGAGGAAACAGAGCACAGGAGTTCAATACAAGCTGAACTCAGATAGGACTCTGGTTAGATTTGTACCCATGACCCCACTGTTTAAGCATTTACCTAAAATATAGCATTTGTTCCCAGTCCTACCCAAATCACACAATACAGCAGAATAAATTGACCTTTGTTGTCCCAGTTCTCTTTATTGACTATAAATTCTGTTTAATTAGAATTTAAAAATGTAAATATATAGTGCAATATGACCATATGGCGGAATTGTGAAGCAAAAGGTAAGTGCAAAGGCTGTATGACCAGAACATTACACCTTTGCAAAATGGCTTGTTTATTTGTGTCATATTTTTTTAGGGGTGAGCGGGTTCGGTTCTACTCAGTTCCGTTCGGATTTAAAATCCGAATCTTATTGGCTATCACCTGTCACGAGTTTTGGATAGCCAATAAGATTCGTTTTTTAAATCTGAACGGAACCGAGTAGAACCGAACCCGCTCACCCCTAATTTTTTTGTCTCAATCTCACTCATTTCTATTTGCAGCCAGTGGCATAACCAGTGGGGTGCGTGTGAGGCACCCTGCCCTCAGCACCTTGGCAAAAGGGGGCAGCGCTGGCGCCCCGTTCTGCAACATCCAGTGCTGGGATCAAGTGTTGCGCCAAATCGCCTAGTTACACCACTGTTTGCAGCACTCCTGAAGCAAAAATACAGGAACCATTATTTACGCTAACATTGTACTGTAAGCTTTACAAACCTGCCCGCCTGGACCGCCCTCTCCAGGCAACTCCCAGAGAGGAACTTGCAAAGTTGGCAAGTATGGTATGTGTCTAGTGCTGGTACTGATTAAGGATTTTGGAAGGGTACATGCTGGGGGTTATGTAATAGGTTCTGTAGTTACGGAATCGGTGTGATTTCATCAAGATATCCACTAAATTTAGAGCAGCAATCAGTTATAGTGCAAAACCAACCTTAAAGTGCGTATCCACTAGGCAATAAAGCAATGACAGTACAATTACAACATTGTAATCGTACAGTCGTTCCTCAACCTGTAAGTGCCTACACTGAACGATATCATCCCTGAACATGCACAACCTGTCATTAACGGCATATTGACAAGCATGTTCAGGAGATGATTGATGTCGAAAACGACCAGCGGGAGCGTGATTCGCTGGTTGTTTTCGACATTTTAATGCCAGATTTGTGAACGATTAATGAGTGATTGAGCGATAACGATGTCATTATAGTTCAATCGCTCATTTTAATCGCCTAATGGATACGCACCTTTAGAACTAAATGCAACTTTAAATTTAACGATGAACTCACCAAAATCATGCTTGTTCCATATTCTTGGAACAAATGACATAACCCACGCTGTCTTTTTGTAGAAACTGTCTTCATCATAGGTTGCAATTTTGTGTATGCAGACTTTTTATTTACATTGATCGGAGTGCACCTGGAAATGAGCCTCTCTGCCAAAGTGCAACATGGAGTCGCAAAACAAATGACATTAAAAGCATAAAACAAGGCCCAATCGGAGCTGGTGTAAAAATAAGATATATTGCTGCAGTTTTAGAATGCACTAATCAGCGGTGTCAATCTCTTTTCTGCATATTACTTTAATAACCTTCTCACATTTCAAGTCGTTTTGTGGACATAGGGTCTGATTCCGCAAGGATCACTGATGCCATCACGGCAGCAAGCGCGTACGCAATTCTGCCGAAGTACCACTGCAGCACAACATAAAGACGCCCACTTAACTTTATTCACATATGTAATGCCCTGCAACTCTGTGAAAATATCGGTACCATCGAGTACCATCGGAGCCTCACGCACAATTAAGGCAGATCAGACCTCACTCACAAACTGCTAAACTTCGTGTCGGTATCTAGAGCTCAGGCTGCGTATGCCATCGCAGGGGCTTAATTATGCACGCCCCTGTAACGGCATTGATATGCACTGGCACGCCTGCGTTTCGCCGACCATCCGCAAATGGGAATTCCTGTCTTTCACTCTACAATGGGTCTGCGTAGCCCCTATCGCAGTCCCGATCACAGTGGCTGTTTCGCGCACTGCGATGCCTACTAGGGGTGTGCACCGGCCACTTTTCGTGTTTTGGTTTTGGATCTGGATCTTTCTTCTTTTTTTTCTACATCTGGATTGGTTTTGCCAAAACCACCCTTCCGTGTTTTCGGTTCTGGGTTTTGTGTTTTGGATCTGTATTTTTTTTAAAAGAAAGCATAAAAACAGCTAAAATCACAGAATTTGTGGGTTTTTCTGCTCCTATGCTATTATTAACCTCAATAACCTTAATTTCCACTTATTTCCAGTCTATTCTGAACACCTCACACCTCACAGTAGTGTTTTTATGTCCAAAAGGTTGCACCGAGGTAGTTGGATGACTATGCTAAGCGACACGAGTGGGCGGTACAAACACGTGGCCCATCTAGGAGTGACACTACAGTGGAAGACAGGATGGCAGTTTGAAAAACTAGGCCTCAAACAGTACATAATGCAAAGAAAAAAAAGAGGTGCAAGATGGAATTGTCCTTGGGCCCTCCCACCCACCATTATGTTGCATAAACAGGACATGCACACTTAAACAACCCAATCATTTCAGTGCCAGGGTCTGCCACACGACTGTGGCTGAAATGATTAGTTTGTTTGGGCCCCCACAAAACAAGCTGGCAATTAATCTGTCCCTGCACAAACTGGCTCTACGGAGGCAAGATGTCGTCCTCATCCTCCTCATTCACCGATTCCTCACCCTCTTCAGTGTTGTGTACTTCCTCATCCTCACAGAGTATTAATTCGTCCCTGCTGGAATCCACCACCACAGGTCCCTCTGTACGTTCTGGAGGCTGGTCTCCCTGGAAGAGTTGATAATTCATTTTTATGAACATCATCTTCTCCACATTTTGTGGAAGCAACCTCCTACGCCTTTCGCTGACAAGGTTCCCGGCTGCACTAAACACTCTTTCGGAGTACACACTGGAGGGGGGGCAACTGAGGTAAAATAGAGCCAGTTTGTACAGGGGCCTCCAAATTGCCTCTTTTTCCTGCCAGTACATGTACGGACTGTCTGACATGCCTACTTGGATGCTGTCACCGATGTAATCCTTTAACAGACAGACGCACGCTTGTCGCTGCTGCTTTGAGGATGCAGGTGCGGCTACAGCCCACACAATTCACAAAGACAGAAAAAAAATTTAATTTTTATTTTTTGGCACTTTGGGGGTTACACCACCCTTTAACAGACAGACGCACGCTTGTCGCTTCTGCTTTGAGGATGCAGGTGCGGCTACAGCCCACACAATTCACAAAGACAGAAAAAAAAGAATTTTTTTAATGTTTGTGGAGCGCACTTTGAGGGTTACACCACCCTTTAACAGACAGATACATGCTTGTCGCTGCTGCTTTGAGGATGCAGGTGTGGCTACAGCCCACACAATTCACAAAGACAGAAAAAAGAAGAATTTTTTTATTTTTTGTGGAGCGCACTTTGGGGGTTACACCACCCTTTAACAGACAGATACACGCTTGTCGCTTCTGCTTTGAGGATGCAGATGCGGCTACAGCCCACACATTTCACAAAGAGAAAAAAAAGATGAATTTTTTTAATGTTTGTGGAGCGCACTTTGAGGGTTACACCACCCTTTAACAGACAGACACACGCTTGTCGCTGCTGCTTTGAGGACAGTATTATATCAAGTGACAGTAGACTTGTCAGAAATTGTTGGCACGTCCTTCAGTCTGGACCAGATGTCCAAACCGTCCCTTGACTTATGACACAGGCGCACGCTTGGCACTGCTACTGTGTTGATGCACGTGCGGCTACATCGCACACAAGTCACAAACACAGAAAAAAAATTGTTTTTTATTTTTTGGAGCACTTTGGGGGTTGCACCACCCTTTAACAGACATATGGGACACAGGCGCACGCTTGGCGCTGCTCCTTTGTTGATGCACGTGCAGCTGCAGTGCACACAATTCACAAAGACAGAAAAAAAAGAAGAATTTTTGTATTGTTTGTGGAGCGCACTTTGAGGGTTACACTACCCTTTAACAGACAGACGCATGCTTGTCGCTGCTGCTTTGAGGATGCAGGTGCGGCTACAGCCCACACATTTCACAAAGACAGAAAAAAAAGAAGAATTTTTGTATTGTTTGTGGAGCGCACTTTGAGGGTTACACCACCCTTTAACAGACAGATGCATGCTTGTCGCTGCTGCTTTGAGGATGCAGGTGCGGCTACAGCCCACACAATTCACAAAGACAGAAAAAAAAAGAAGAATTTTTTTAATGTTTGTGGAGCGCACTTTGAGGGTTACACCACCCTTTAACAGACAGATGCATGCTTATCGCTGCTGCTTTGAGGATGCAGGTGGAATCTAGACGGATTTGGAATCGGGGACACACTACCTCCATCAATTGTCTAAATCCCACTGCACTAATGGCGGATACCGAATGCATGTCTAACACCAACATAGCAGTTAAGGCCTCAGTTATACGTTTTGCTTCAGGATGACTGCTGTCGTACTTCATCCTCCTCGCTAAGGACTGTTGGAGGGTCAATTGTTTAGTAAAAGTAGTGGTGTTTCTACTTCCTCTCTGGGATGATGAACAACTCCCAGCAGCAGCAACAGCACTAGGAGGAAGTGGTTCTTGATCTTTCCCTATTTTATTTTTACCGGAGAAAGTTTGGTCCTCCATTTATGTTATATTGATATATACGTGCGGCTAAGGCGCACACAAACACAGAAAATAATTTTTTATTTTTGTTGGAGACTTGTGCACTTTGTGGCTTACATTACCCTTTAAGAAATGAGCCAGCCGGCCCTTTACCTATGGGACACAGGCGCACGCTTGGTGCTGCTCCTTTGTTGATGCACGTGCAGCCACAGTGCACACAATTCACAAACACAGAAAATATTTTTTTATTTTGTTTGGAGTGCCCTTTGGGGGTTACAGTACCCTTTAATGGACAAGCCAGCCAGCCCTTTACTTATGGGACACAGGCGCACGCTTTGCGCTGCTCCTTTGTTGATGCACGTGCAGCCACAGTGCACACAATTCACAAACACAGAAAATATTTTTTTTATTTGTTTGGAGTGTACTTTGGGGGTTACAGCACCATTTAACGGTCAAGCCAGACGGCCCTTTACTTATGACACAGGTGCACACTTGGCACTACTTTGTTGATGCACGTGCGGCTACAGTGCACACAATTCACAAATACAGAAAATATATATTTTTTGTTTGGAGTGTACTTTGGAAGTTACAGCACCCTTTAACGGACAAGCCAGCCGGCCCTTTACTAATGGGACACAGGCGCACGCTTGGCGCTGCTCCTTTGTTGATGCACGTGCAGCCACAGTGCACACAATTCACAAACACAGAAATATTTTTTTATTTTGTTTGGAGTGTACTTTGGGGGTTACAGCACCCTTTAACGGACAAGCCAGCTGGCCCTTTACTAATGGGATACAGGCGCACGCTTGGCGCTGCTCCTTTGTTGATGCACGTGCAGCCACAGTGCACACAATTCACAAACACAGAAAATATTTTTTATTTTGTTTGGAGTGCACTTTGGGGGTTACAGTACCCTTTAATGGTCATGCCAGCCGGCCCTTTACTTATGACACAGGCGCATGCTTGGCACTACTTTGTTGATGCACGTGCGGCTACTGTGCACACAATTCACAAACACAGAAAAAATATATATTTTTTTGCACTTGGGGGGAGCACCCCTGATGGACAGAGCACCCCCTGGACAACACTACAGCACCCCTTTAGGACTGGGACACTGCACAGGACTTTGGAGTGGACACAGCCCCTATGGACAACAGCAGCACAGCACAGCACAGCACAGCACAACACTACACTGCACTACACTACACTACACAGCCCAGCCAGCCCTAACTCCCACCCTCCCTCTTCACTGTCCGCAGCCGAGTGAGAAAATGGCGCCGACGCGGGTACCTTATATAGGATCCAAAACCCGTGAGACCCGGAAGGCGGGATGATGACCTTTTGCCTCAATTTCAGATCCGAGTCAGGCGGGAAAAGTCGAGCCTGACTCGGATCGGCCTCGGATCGGAGGGGCTCGGGGGGTTCGGATTTCAGAAATCCAAACCCGCTCACCCCTAATGCCTACGCATGGGCAGAACACAACTATCGACCGGGTGTGTGCATTTTTGCACTTGTGATCCTTGCTGAATGTAATCCTGTTACATTCAAAATGTTTCTTGCACACCCCTTACAGTGCAAAGAGGAGGCTGGAGAAACTGCTAAAGGCTTGGAAAAAACTGTTTAGAAAAATAACACGAAGAAAGGAGAAAAAAATTTGAAAAGCTCAATTTCATATTTATTGTGGGTTTAGATCACAATCATTACACAAATTCTCTACAAATTAAATAACAATAAAGCCAGCACATTAAATGTATGACATTATCAGACTTGGTCCTAAATTGAAATATTCTATTACCATTCTTAATCATACATTTAATATTAAAATAGGGCAATAAATGGAATTCATCAGTATACACAGTACAGTATGTAATTGGTGATTAGACGATCCATCTGTTTTTAATGCCGAACTTAACAAGTGTGTGTCCATTTCATGTCATTCTACAGAGAAAATTAAGTGTGCAAAATTATTAAAGGATGATTAAATTAACTACATACTTACGCAGCACTCATGGACTCTATTAGCTATAATGAGAGCAGATATCTTTACTCTGTCCTCAGAAAGATTGCACACAGTAGTTCTCCAATTACAGTGATCACCTGCAATGATTTGTCATTATCACCCAATTTTTTTGGCCTCAGCCATTTTGGATTCATTAATGTGGAACACAGTCTCTATAGCATAGTCTAACCTATTGTTTGTAGTGTTGAGGGTCAAGGGAAGGGCAACACATTTAGATTGGACTCATTTGTCAAAAAGCATGCGAATAAAATTGACTTTAGCAAGGAGAAGGTGCAGTTTTATAGTACGAAATCCAAACCTTTCAAAGTAACTTCTCATAGTCTTGTTAATGGCACCTTTACTCATTTGGGAATGAAGGAGCAGAGCCTGATAACATGAATAAAGATTCTATAGCCAGAGTTTGAAAATGATGTGTGGGGTTCTTTTCTTCTTGACAGTTTAAAATTGCATCCTGAACACTTGTGATAATCGCTGTGCTTTTTAGACTACGAAAGAGGAAAACAATTCAGTTGGGGACTCATTGTTTAACCGGTGTAACGGCCTAAAGTGTAGCAATTTAATATGGGATACTGGTTTTCCATGGTCAGCAGGAGCCTTCGTGAACAATGGGTTGTGCTGAGGTAGCATGTGGAAAATGACTTTAATATACTATATAGAACAGCTTATTGCTTTGGTCAATAGGCTGCATTAAAGATGGTGTATTTAGCCACTTGGGAAGGTTATACCTGTCATGGTGCATAGTGACTGATATGCAGCAGCTGCTTATGAGCTTTCTAATGGAATAGCTAGTGACAAGCAAAGTTATAAAGGTTACACCTGACACATACTTCAGCATTATATGTTTTATTAATCCAGGTTAGCGGCATTATAGTTATATCCATTTTTTTTTTTTTTTTTTTTAACTGTACATCCGAGTACTGTACATCTGTAAAATACATAAAAGTATACATTTATTTATTAATGTTTATTTATATAGCGCTAGTATATTCTGTTGTGCTTTACAATTGGGAACACAGTAGCAAGTCTGGATATTAGCAGACAAACTGAGAGGAAATATTTTAGTAAAACTAAACTCCAGAACTCTCAGAGAAACCCCCTTCAGACCAACCAGTATAGTCCTGGTATTTGGGAGACATTATCATATCCATCTCACTACTTCAGCTGGCTTTATTCACTAGGTGCATTAAGAGGAGATTTATCAAAACTTCCAAAGAGGACAAGTAGTGGTGTTCCACATAGAAACCAGTCAGTAATCATTTTTCTGGGATGTAGTCTGGATGCCAGCAGTCGAAATGCTGATAGGCAGAATCTCGACCCTGAAAGCCCGACATGGGACTAAAGATACTTGTCTAAATACCGACGCCTATCATTAGCCCCATGCCAAAATCTTGATGCCCGGCATCTCGAATGTAGTTAAGCTGGCCATCGCGAGTAGTTAGCTGTGGGGGAGGGTTAGGTTTAGACACCCCCGGGGGGACTTAGGGTTAGGCAGCCCCCCAGAGGGTTAGGTTTAGGCGAGGGGAAGGGGGGGATAGGGTTAGGCACCACCAGGGGGAGGTTAGGGTTAGGCACCCTCGGGAGGGTTAGACTTAGGGTTAGGCACCGCCCCCTGGACTCTTAGGGTTAGTCACCCCAAGGGAGAATTAGGGGTGAGAGTGGATGGTTAAATATACTTACCAGCCGGCGTCGGGGTTTGGATCTGTTGGGCTTCCAGGGTCAGGATTTGAACCAGCGGCTTTTAAACCGTCGGTATTTCATACCCAAGCCATTTTTCTAGTACATTTCATAAAATGAAAGCTAGTATCTAATTGGTTGCTAAGGAAAACCCCTCTGCTCATCATCTTTATAAGGTTTGGGAAATGTCCCCCATGGTGTGGACAATTTGGGATATAGGCCCTCATTCAGAGCCATACGCTCTGAGCAGAGCGCACGCTCTGAATGAGGGCCGTCCTCCATAATTATGGAGCATCCTCCTGGACGCTCGTATAGCTGTGGGTCACCATAGCTCGTATAGCTGTGGGTGACCATCGCGACCATCGCCACTGCGAGCCGGAGCCTGCGGTTGAGTTTTTCAAACACAAGGCCCGGAGTGATTTTGGCTCTATCAGAGCCAAAATCACTCCCACTGACATCACTAGTGATGTCAGTGGGCCGGCTTCTGATGGTAGGCGTTCCCTTGGGAACGCCTCCGTCTGGGAGGCACTCCCACGGCACGCCCACCAAAGGGGGCGTGCTGTCAATCAACATCGACAGCACGCCCCCTTTGATCAGACACAACGAACGAAGGAAAGTTCTTCACTCGTCGCGTCTGGCGCATGCGCACGACGGAGCTCCCTCCGTCGTGCACATGCTCAGTGCAGACCATCGACCCACTTGCGAGCGGACAGCCGCTCGCGAGTGGGTCTGAATCAGGCCCATAATCAGCAACCTTCAGACCTCTACACAGTCACATGTTTTCAAACTGCTACACCTGGAGAATACGCTTAATGGAAGTGTATGGGTATTAGAATAAACATTGCATGAGATGAGAGAGTGTGTGGCAGCTGAAATAAAATTTATGTAAAAATGCATTCAAGAATACTCATTTTACTTGAAAAAAACAAAGCAAAACAGCTCATACAGATGTAGCTTCTACATCTTTTCATTACTGTGAGGGAGTGACGTGGTGGGAAACAAAAGTCTCCTACTTAGCACCTCTAAAAGACATGGTAAATATATGCACTTAATGCTGTTCCAGTATCTTGCCCGATTGCAGCATAAACTCACCGGCAGGTGAGCTGTATAAAACCCTGCTCCATTCAGGCTCCGCTCTACCACCAGTGTACATGTAATAGTGAGAACAACTGTACCTGTTAGCTATCAATAAACCAACGACCACTGGTTAAGTTACTATGTTGTTCATAGTTTTCATCGCACTTTTCCAACATTGTTTTCAACAAAAAAAATGTAATGTCAGTAAGCTTAGATTTTTGTCAAGACACATTTGTTTATGGAGGAGAGTTCAGTATTTGTGGAAAAGCAAACAGGATGAGGGAAGGAATTGGACAGAGTGAGAATGTTCCTTGATAAGTATAACAGGGGTGGAATTATTATGGTAGCGTGTGGTGCTGCTGCTGCTACAGGTCTGCAGCTGAAGGGGGGGCTGCCTCAATTGTTTTGTAGTGGCTGGGTTACTAAAGCTCCCTCTAGTGATAAGGCTGTGAGCTGTCCTAGTAACCAAAGAGAAGTCTGTAATTGGCTGACAGTGAAGCTGCTTCAAGGCATGGACTGATCACTAGAGTTCATCACCCTCCCTCCATGGTTTACTTCCTACACCCCTTTATGAAATCTCTTCCCCTCCAGGATTCTCATACCCCCTCTCTCTTTCTCTCTCTCTCACCCAATGGTTCTCGCAGTCTCAGCAAAAGATCTTCTCAGACTCTTTAAAGCATATATGCATTGTAAGGGAAAAATAATGACAGCATGTTGTATAAAAGGGGAAACAAATTAGCTATGGACTTCCAGTGGACACACTATCCAAGATGGCTATGATTTTACAGAGGCCCTTGCTCTACATGGCAAATAGACTGCCATATGTTGTGGTACTGGCT
Organism: Taudactylus pleione; assembly: GCA_031769625.1. Taxonomy (NCBI): domain Eukaryota; kingdom Metazoa; phylum Chordata; class Amphibia; order Anura; family Myobatrachidae; genus Taudactylus; species Taudactylus pleione. Next base: position 10,456,817 of record JAUIMM010000368.1, on the reverse strand, counting down.
TGATAGTGCCCTTATTCCCATCAGGGCAAGTGCAGGCAAGAGGGCATACAACTACCTTATTTACAATAGGCCCTATGTGAATATAAAAGTTTATTTTTTAGACACAGCTCGGTAGGTCAGGGATTTCAAGGATGTCTGCAACAATGTAACTTGTTTATATTTGGACAGGTGTCCTGTTGGGGGAGCACCAATTGTCACAATTCACGTATGGTTAGTGGACACTAACCCATATTTTGGGATTGGTGAGACCTATTACTGAAGCGTGGAGTCTAACATGCTGGTGGTATTCACCAGGGTCCCTGGCAAGGAGGTTTGGACTTAGCTCTGTCTGACACGCAGGTTGAGGCCCTCAGACTAGGTTTCCTAATACAGGTGCTGGTGTGCTCTGGATGGAGCAGAGTACGATGAAGATGTACAGCATAGTCGATAAGGTCAACACCAAATGGACAAGATGGTACCATGGAGCAGACATATGTAATGATAGTCAAGTGTCAACCCAGAATACCAATTGTAATACCAGGGAGCCAATGAAGTCGGGTCACGAACAAGTCAAGGTCAGGAACAAGTAGAATCACAACAGGAATGCTGGAATAAGATTTGGGAGCCTATACTCTGGCAAGGAAGAAGTGGCCAGGCTTCTCCTTATAATGGCTAGTTAAAATTTGCCGTCCACAGTGACATCACTATTGGTGCCCCTGTACCTATAAGAAGGTTCCTGAGTGGTGCGCACAGCCCTATGGGTGCCATGCCTGTGAGGAGGAGCTGCAGCTAGCGGCACAGCAGGAGCCGGGGACTTCAACAGCAGGTGCCGTGACCACACCGCCCACTGCTTGGATGCTGACCAGCACCGACAGACCCAGTAAGAGGGCACCAGGATCCAGCGCGCTGTGACACATCACCAGGCAGGTACGTGTCAGCTGAACTGGGTGGCTGCTGAGCTGTTGGCACTTGTGCGGACACCTTCTCACTGTACAAATGCAGTCAGAAATGTGCGAAGTTGAGTAGCATGGACAGAACATTATAGCAAATTCTGTCTATGCATACAATATTTGATACTGTACATCCTTGTATAATGTATTCAAATATTGCATTATGCTAGTGGAAAAATGTATTACAGCTAATCCACATGATGCCAATTTTTATAATATAAATATGCCCCTATCTTATTTCTGCATCTTCTCCATCAGTCTTGTATGTTCTGTTTTTATGTATAACATTTTCTCTATGTTTATTTTTTACAATTTATAGAGATTGCCCGGAACTACATTTTGTTCAACCTTATAAATAAGCAATGTTGATGATGATGATGATAGCTCATAGTAAATCAGAAAGAATAATGTTTTGCTAGCAGCAGACAATGCTGTGACCAGTAAAAAAAAACAGGATTGTTTATATTATGCCATATACAGTATAACAAAAGTATTTCTGCATAATATTAGCAAAGAAAATTTTTTGACGTTTAGTAGACACATTTAACTAAACTTTTCGGTTGTCACGAGGCAATATTCCTTTAACATTTATTAACCTCAAGGTCATTATCTTTCCTGTCTTTACAATTAAAATGGAAAACAAAAAGTGTTATTTATTTATTTTTTTCATTTAAATCAATATAATCACATGCAGAAATAGAACAGCAGGGGTAAATTTGTATTTGCCTTTAGTCATTAGGTTCTCTACTGTACAACAGTGTTTCAGATTATGATATAAACCTTGTACAAATTTTAATCTGAGAAATGATTTAAATTGGTCATGAATTAGTTTCTGTTGTTTTTCACAGTGTGCTAATTTTCTTTATATTCATTATGGTTCCATCTCCTTCAGGGGAGTTTTGAGATCCGTATTTTAATACAGACATTGAAAAGTTTAGCTGGCGGAGGGGTACCAGTATATATGGCATATATGTAATTTTGACTTGAAAAACAAGATGAGATTTATTAATCTAATATTATCTTTTAATGGCATGTACAACAAATTTGTATCAATAGCAAACAAGCAAACTAAAGATAACTGAAGAAGAAAAAGCAATATCACTAGTGCTTCATGGACACAATGCAGTCAGCAAAAATTATGTGCATATATATATATATATATATATATACAGTAAATATATATATATATATATATATATATATATATATACGAGATGTGTGGGTCCGGTTGTCAGAGACCAGACAACAACCACATTTAGGGTTCCGAGTCAAACCGAGTCCAAGTTTGGAATCACTTTGGGATACCGAGTCATACTGAATTCCAGTTCGATTCTTCCCGCGGTTAGGAACTTAGATTTAGAAACCGAACTTGGGTTTTGGATTGCATGCTAACAGGTCAAAATTATGTAATTTTAGCTGTTTTAATTATTTTTTTATTTATAGATCCAAAACCAAAACACTTGAGGGTGGATTTGTACAATCAAAACCAAAACACGAAGATGAATCCAGATTCAAAACCAAAACACAGGGGTCAGTGCAAATCTCTAATATATCTCTAAATATATATATATATATATATATATATGTATAATTAAAATAAGGATATAGGCTGAGGTTGCTTTGTATTTTCTTATTCAATGTGTTTTTTATTTTCTAAGTGTAATTAGTTACATTTAAAGTATTGTAAGAGTTATACAGGAAATATTACTAGCTCTATTTACACCTGGCATTGAGGGGCGGTGATGTGATTGAGCGAACAGGTAAAATACTGTATTTACAGCTGGCATTAAGGTAAAATACTAATGCACCAGGCATATGTTATTGGAGCATTGAATATTATTTTAGGTCAATCGGCATTAATTACAATCTGCAAACTCGTCTGTTTTAAGGCATTGCTTTTAATTAATTCCTTGATAAATGGGAATGGTTTGTTTGCTGTGGAATTTTTATTGGTAGTTTGGGAGTGGGTGGGTGTATTGGAGGTGGGATGCAATCATTCAAGCACACATGTCTGTACCACTATTTATTAATTATGGTATAGGCTGCAACTGGTAATAGGCTGCTGTGTGTCAGGATCCTGACTAGTTCTTTTCATTTGTTTTGTCATGTAACTTACCTTGCCATCTAATCTGTGGATCTTCATGTTCTTATTTGCCTGGGAGATCTGCTCAGACATGCAGGCTGCAACACTTCCAGTGTGTACATTTAGATTGTGCTATCACTTCCAAGTTGATTATCCACCTGATCCTCCTCCTGTCTGCGCCTGAACAATTAGTTACTACCTGCGGTATAACAGGTTATGCTGTTGTATTCTCCCAGTTGCTATTCTAGGCTCCTGCCGGTAACAGTCTGGCTCTTCAAGTTACTCCTGCTGGTCCCAGTCTGGTTCTGCAAGTTCTCCTACCAGTCCCAGTCCAACTCTGCAAGTTCACCTGCTGGTCCCAGTCCGGCTCTGCAAGTTATTCGTGCCTGTCCCAGGACGGCTCTGCAAGTTATTCCTGCCTGGTCCCAGTCAGGCTCTGCAAATTATTCCTGCCTGGTCCTAGTCAGGCTCTGCAAGTTATTCCTGCCGGTCCCAGTTCGGCTCTGCAAGTTTTCCTGCCGATCCCAGTCCGGCTCTGCAAGTTCACCTGCCGGTCCATTCAGTCTGACCACTGATGCTAAAATCGCTTACAGAGTTACATTACCCAGCTACTGGAACTGGTTCCAGTCCGGTTCTGCAAGGCACTACAGTCAGATCAGCCGGGTTTCTCCGGGCTGCATCACAGCTATCCATTGCTGTAATTTATCACCAAAGGCAGTTCTCACTGCTACCCAAATCTCTATGAGAGAGAGAGAGAGAGCTATATATTACCTCCATGGTTCCTGCCGCAATCATCTGCTGCTGATCCTGCTTCGACACCTGAAACAGGTAACTCAGTGACACCAGCTGTGACACAGTTTTTTCTTATTCAAAGTGTTCTTTATTTTCAAAGCGTAAATCACATTTAAAGTATTATAACAGTTAAACAGGAGGAAAACAGTAGGATTACCATCACCCTGAAATCTCTACTACTTTAAAACTCCTTTGAATAAACTGCACTCTAAATGAAACACCTGCATTCTCCATATCCTGGATACTACTTAGTAAAGACCCTATGGTTCCTGCACTTGATCCTGGACACTCTCCCCAGCTGGACCTCAGTGACCTGGCCACGAGTATCTGTCCACCTACCCTAACCCCTACCCTACTACCCTAACTTTAAATACTAACCTAATACCATCACACTATCCCCTAAACCTAATAGCCTAATCCCCTATCAACCTTAACCCCTTACCCTAATACCCACCCACTTACCCTAAAACTCTAACACTAATACCCAAAGAACCTTAAACCCCTTAATGCCGAACAAGGTGCATGAGGGAATTATGGAATTTAGGGTATATAATTCTAACTACATATTTTCTATAGCTCCAATCTTGGCTCAGATGCTAGTGTTGAAATTATCCATCTGTGCCTGTATTATCCAACATTATCGGAATAATGTGATATTATCCAAATCACTGATAAATAGCCACAGTTTATAGGTGCCTATGAATCATTACGTTGTCTTCATTTCAAGTTACAGTATTATACAGTTTCAAGTCTCCAAAACACTTTTAAACCAGTACAGAAGTCTTAGATATGAATAAAATTAAGATGAAAATTGTATTTAAAAAGGTTGTAACATAGTAAATCAGAGGGTTAACGTTTTACATGCTTGCATGCATTACTTTCTATAGCATACTATATTAAGCTAACCTGAACATGAATTACTGTACTTACTATGCATGCTCATGTCTATGCATTGTGCTGTAATAACATCACTTAATTTCTCTCACCTTCATAGATATGGTAATATTTGAAAGAGACACTCCTTTTCCTATTATCACTTTAATCTCTACAGTGCTAAACCAATCTGCATCTCAATGTGACACAAGATAGGCATTGAATTATCTTCTTAATACTTCATTACAATATGTATTTATTGTTAACTACAATGCTGAACATCACCAAAGAATTACTATTTATTATTCAGCAAAATATACATATGTATTTTTTTATTCTATAAAATTGCAAATAATAAGCGTATGAATAATAGATATGGGAATTAAAATATACATTTCTATGAAATGGATGTTTATATTCTTCAAATAGATATTCATAAGTTCTATTGCACAAATATTCCTATAACATAATACAGTTTGAAACTAAGGGCTTGATTCAGCAAGGATCGCTATTGCGATCGCAGTTGCGATTACGCAAGCAATCTCACTGCAAAAATATGCTAATGATTCCAATGATCACAATGCCGTCGCAGCCAAACATTAGGACTTTACCTTATACTTTGCAAGTCTACAAAACAATTGGCAACATCGAGTACAATCGGAGCCTCACGCACACTTGCACAAGACCTGACCTTACTCAGGAATTGCTAATCTCTTCGCACACAGTGAAAGCCCAAACTGCATATGACATCTCAATGGCTAATTTATACACGTCCCTGTAACGGAGTTCAAATGCACCGGCGCGCCTGCGTTTCGCCGACCACCCCCCCTGTCACCACCCCCAAATGGTCACTTCCTATCAATCACTCTGCGATGGGTCTGCCTACCCAATCACAGTGGAGTCTTCGCATACTGCGATGCATATGCATGCACAGAACTCAACAGTTGGCCTGAAGAGTGCACACATGAACATGGGGAGAGACCAGAAACCAATCAATTGCATTGTAGCAAAGCTGTAGCTAGAGATTTTTGCACCCTGGGCAAGAGAGAACTTTAGCGCACCCCTCCTTCCTATCACTATAGACTTTAATGTGCCTCTGCCCAGGGGCGCACAGAGTAGGGTGAGTGGGTACTGATTACCTAGGCCTAGTGCTTGTTGGAGGGGCCCGGCGGGGGCATGTGTCAGCAGCTGAGTGGTCATTGTTCCACTTTGCAGTATTGCTGAGGGGGACAAATGCCCCCTTTGCAGCCTGTATATACTCATCTGATGAGAGTGACATTGTCCCCCTTTGCAGCACTGCCAAGGGGCTGCTTGCCCCATCTCCTATCAGTATAGCCTGTAATGTGCTCTCCTCCATCTCCCCATCAATATAGCCTGTAATGTGCTCTCTCCCTCCTCCTCATCAGTATGGCTTGTGTAGCTTGAAATGTACCTCCCCTCCCTGTGATATAGCTTGTAATGTGCTCTCCCCCAACTACTCAGCAGTATAGCCTGTAATCTATCTCCCCTCCACATAAGTATAGCCTGTAATTTGCTCTCTCCCCCTTCCTCATCAGTATAGGCTGTAATGTGCTTCCCCCTCCCCATAGCATAATCTATAATGTGCCTCCCCCATCCCCATATCATATTTTGTAATTTGTCTCCCAGCACACACAAAGCATAATCTGTAATGTACCCCCCTCCCCTCTCATACTATAGTCCCATTGCATAGTCTGTAAGGTGCTTCACCCCATGGCATAGTCTCAAATTTGCCTCCCCCATGACATAGTCTGTAATGCGCCTTCCTCCATGGCATAGTCTGTAATGTGCCCTCCCATACCACAGTACTGTAGGTAACGTACCTGGCATCTTGTAACTACCACAATAACACAGGTCTGCGAAATTGAATGTATTGAAAGCTTTTTTTTATAATACCTTTATATTCTTAATTACTGTATACTCCTGTGTACATCAAGAAATAGTATATTAAAAAAAAAATGAGCACATCACATTTACCTATAAGAGGGTTACATACATTTTTAAGAAAAAACAAGAAGGTTAATTGTTTTTGACATATTTATTGTGAAATACAAAGAAGTGTAGATGATATCACTGTTTTTGTCTTAATTACATAATAAAATAACAATAAAATTAAACAATAATAGAAACAAAACCATAATTATTGAAAAAAATCGTTAATTTCTTGTTTTTTTGTCTTCAAACTTCATTTTGTCGCTTTTTGCTTATAAGCTTTTTCTGTGTCGTCTCTGTGTATCATCCAGCAGTAGTCAGCCATCATGCTGACGTCCCAACGACCCTGGTATGTTTTTTCTACATCTTTAACATCTTGGTGGAACCGTAAAACACTGTTCTTCACTGTAGTCTCCGATATTATTTGGGAAATGCTCAATGTGGGAATTCTAAAAATGTACCTTTAAACTCCTATTGCAGAAAAGGTTTCTGTAACTATTTAGCATTTCCCTGACAATTTCTTTGTAGTTTGGATCCTTGACACTGCCTTAAAATTTTGAAATCACTTGTACTGTATGAGTGGTGTGTACTGATATGTAGTGTGTGCTGTGTTTGTATGTGGTGGCAGACAGGAGTTACAATGAGCCGGCACAGGGCAAAACTGTGTTGCATCTGTTGTATTTGGTTCCACCTTCGCCAGCTCACCTTGTAGTTGTAGTTGCTGTGTGTGTGTGCAGTGTTCCTTTAGACAGTATGAGGTGTAAATTTCAGCTCCAGGACCATGTGAACCTTAATCTGGCACTGGGCGGGGGGACGTTTTATGACTAGAACTGAATTGCAATGTTCTATACTACCGACTGAACTCGTTTAAGACAATGTTTTATAATAAATGTAGGCAGAATACATTTATTACTTTAAAGAATATGAAAAAAATGATTTATTCATAAATACATGTTTTGAAGAAAAACGAAATGTGATATGCAAAATCTGGAGTCATTTTCGTGTTCAGAAGCCAAAAATCTATAAGTATCACATAAATTCGTTAAAAAGCTTTTTCATTGCAGACCTTTGTTATTTACTCAATAAGTATTTACAATTTATTTGATGAAAGTTTTGCTCTCTATTTTCAGACAGGAAGCTTGTTTAATCATACCAATCATAAGTTTTAATAACATGTAAACAAATAAATTCACACAAATAGCAGCAATAGTCTCGTTAAAATAATACCCAATTGACATAATAACATGCATAAAACTTTTGAGTAATAGGGCCCAGCAAGATATCCAGAACATTATATCACTACAGGTCACTATAATTTGTTAGTAAGTATGCAACATAGTAATTAGTTTGTCTGGCAGGTATTTATATAACAGTTGTGTTGCTTTGTTAAAAGTTCATCAAGCAAGTCAGGCAAACCGGTCAACCGGGCCCATTTATCAAAGTGTATTTGAAGTATCCCCTGTATGTATGAAGGAGGGACTGCAGCAGGTATCTCCGATACCTGCCGTGATCCCTCCTTTTCCGCTGGCAGCCGCCTCCCCCATAGATTTATATGGGGGAAGCGATGCTGCCAAATTTAACAATATCCAGAATATGATGCATTCCAGATATTGGCCCCCGCAGCTAATGCCATTTGAAGGTGGTGTTAGCCGCTATAGCCTATGGGCTACACCGTGCACTATAAGCCGGTGGAGGGATCCACCAAAACCTTCCCCAGCTAAGGCGCATGTGCATGCGCAGTCCACAAGACTGCGCATGGGCACCACCCCCTGCAGTGGCCGGCCGCTCTCCAGAGAAATCACAGGGATGGGCTCCTTTCGAAGCCCATGTCCCTGCATGTCCCGGATGATGCATCGGCCGAAGAGAATGTTTTTGCAAAGCAATCAGGAGTGTAACGCCCTGATCGCTTTGCTGGGAGAGCCAGAGGACCCTAAAGGAAGACCTGATTGGCTGAATGGCTGCTGGGAGGAGTGACCATGGAACACAAGACCCCCGGAGGAGATGTGTGCTGCCAGAACATAAAAAGGAGCCTTCCCGGTGAAAAGTTTTTTGGGGGGGTTCTATAGGCAGCATGTACAATCAGCAGAAAGTGGTGAGTGATCACTTTCCACTTTTTTGAGGGATGAGGGACAGTGGCGTAACTAGGGTATTTGGTGCCCAGGGCAAATTTGAAAAGGGAGCCCCCCCCCCGATGTGCGCGTGCCTTCAAAAAAATGGGCGTGGTCACTTAAAAATGGGGCGTGTCAACATGACACACCCCTTTATTTTCACACTGAACATTCCTATCCATATGCACCTTAACCCCAATAGTACCCCTTATACAGTACCCCCAGTATGGAGTTGTGGTCCCTCTTCTGCAGGCCCATAGTAGTGCCCCTTATACAGTATCCCCAGTAGTGGTCCCCCAAATGCAGTGCCCCATGTAGTGTTCCCCCTTATGCAGTGCCCCCAGTAGCAGTGCCCACAATGCAGTGTGCCCAGTAGCGGTATCCCCTGATGCAGTGCCCTTTATATGGTGCCCCCAGTAGTAGTTACCCCCCTATGCAGTGCCCTTTATATAGTGCCCCCAGCAGTAGTCCCCACTCCCATGCAGTTTTCCCAGTAGTGGTCCCCTTATGCAGGCACCCAGTAGTGATCCCCCCTATCCAGTGCCCCCTGTAGTGGCCCTTCCTATTATTGCCCCCAGTAGTGGTCCCCCGAGTGCAGTGCCTCTACTAGTAGGCCCCTTTTATAATGCCCCCAGTGGTAGTTCCCCCCCAAGTAGTAGTCCCCAGTAGAGGTTCCCCCTCCCGATTAAGTGCCCCCAGCAGTAGCCCCCCCCAGTAGAGGTCCTCCCAATAATGGTGCCCCCACCCCCAGTAGAGGTCCTCCCAGTAGTAGCCACCCCCCTCCCCCGTACTGCAGATAGGTTAAAAAATATATATATGTATATATATATATATAAAAACATACTTACCTGCTGCTCCGGTCCACGCCGCCGCTCCCACCACCGCCCGCCAGTCCTCCCGGGCTGGCGCGCTCAGCATTATGGGACAGATGTCATGACATCATGACGTCAGTCCCATTACCCACTGCGGGAGCCGGACGGAAGTCTGGCACTTGCAGTGGGTGCTGCTGCAGTCAATGAGAGTCTATCTGACTGTCATTGGCTGCTGTTTAACACATGCATCGCCGCCAGCGCTGGCAGCGATGCGTGTGTTATGCACAGCCTGAGCCCGCCTCCTGGCGCTATTGGACAAGCGCTCAGGGGGAGGGAATGGGCTCAGGTGTGCAGCACAGGACCGGCGCTGGAAGCCTAGCGCCAGTCCTGTGTAAATGTGTAGCACCGACCGCAATCACTGCGGTCGGCGCTACACTTGTGGCTAACTAGGGCGGGCCGTACTGCGGCCGGCAGTGCCCCCCCACGCCGCCGGTCCCACAGTGCCCAGGGCACGCACCCTGCCCGACCTCCCCTAGCTACGCCACTGATGAGGGATCCCTGTCGAGAGGAAGACCCCGCACATAAGACAGACCAGACTGCTGGCCAGCCGCAGGCAATGAAGGGGACAGCCCGAGAAGAGGAGAGAAGATCACCACCCACTGCCGAGACCACTGAGATGCTGGATTGTAACAGCGCTGCTGTCATGGACAAGGCAGAGTGCTGCTGCTGCAAAGAGCTGCACCTACCCCGGGATGCAGAGCAACTCTGAGAAGACTGCGGAGAGGTACAGTAAGTATCAAATAAATATAGGTGCAGGGCATGCAGTGTGGGTCCTCCTGGATCCAGGGGCCCCTGTGCACCGCACACCATGCACCCATTATAAATATGCCCCTTCCCTAACCCGCCCTACCAGGTGCCTAACCTTAACCTCCCCCCTAGTGCCTAAATCTAACCTCCCACACCCTAAACCTAACAAACCCTCCCAAGTGCCTAAACCTAACCACCCCCCTAGTGCCTAAACCTAACCTCCCCCTCCCCGCACCCTAATTCTAACACTCCCTACCCGGTTCCTAACCATAGCCCTCCCCCTAATGCCTAACCCTAACCCTGCTACCGAACCCTAACTTCCCCTTAACACCCCGATACTTATCTTCGGGATGCTGGTGGTCGGTATACTGGTGCCGGGATCCCGACCTGTCGGGATTTCGGCGCCGGTATTCAGACAATCAGCATCCCACACATCGGGATGCGACTACATCCCCCTGAGAGGGCTCTTTTCACTATAATCATTATACCGTCCATAACATTACTAAATAAAATTAGAACAAGTCGCTCATTCCAAGCCCCATCCTGACCCCCTGATGCATTCAGCTGTGATCAAAATTTTACCTGCCGCAATTATATTGACTATATGAACTCAAATTTATCATAGAAAATAGGCACTGCTGGGGGCGTATGCATAAGAAGCAGTCTTTCTTTTGTGGGGATATTCACCATTTGTTGTTGTATAATCTTTAATTCTTATAACTAGCTCCAGAAACTGGAAGAAATCAATGAAAAAATATCATGTAAACACTTATCCAAAGTATAGAAGCTACTTTAAATCTTGTATCATCTTGTAAAGTTAGGTGAGTACTGGTACTGTACCTCTTTTCTGAGTACCAATACCTTTTTCAGTAGAAGTATATATTATTTTCTTTATGTCCATGGCCCTCAATGTGGTGCGGTCCTTAGGATACATTGGCTATAGTTATGCAATTGCTTGGTAAATAAGCACAGTATAATTGCTGTAAGCTGTACGCTGACATTTTTATCATTGTAGGGAGTTGCTAAATATAAAAGGGGAAAAAAATTAAACAAAGAATATCCCAAGGAAACAAAAATCATTTCCAAGAATCCACACACTGAAATCCCCCTGCGGAAATCTTCACGTTAGTTAGATTGCTAGACAATTAGGGAAATTACTCATTTAGCATAGAAATAGAGGGATAATGAAGACATTTCTGCACCACTCATACTGTCAGTTTGTAGAGTTCTATTAAAGATACAGACACATTTAAGCCAATACAATTCTACCTAACAGTGAAAAAGGTTCCTTTCAGGTTTTACTAAACTCTCTGCTGGTGGCAAGAAATATTCATAAATATAATGATGATGATTAATAATAATAATAATAATAATAATAATAATAATCAATTTATTCACGAGGCATCAACATATATTGCAGGAACATAACTTTGCACAAATGGTTAGCAGGCTTCGCCCTATACAGAAGTGCATGGAATGGACAAAGGACCGGGCTCAAAGGAAACGCATATTGGCTTAAAAGCACTTGGAAGCACTGCATACTGTACAGCTGTCACTCAACTGATATCTGTCTAAACACAAGTGGCACTGGAGAAACTTTGGAGTTTGGATATTGCACCAGAGAAATTACAAGTTAGGGAAACTGAGACGCATAAGCTGCAATATGGGAGTCAAAGATGGCTGACAGCTAAACTAGGTGACAAAGGGGCATTTAAATATAAAAGTCTAAAGGACACATGTAAAAATGAGATGTGAGGTCTGGTTCTAGGGTATCCGAGTAGGATCTGAGTCCGCCTCAGGTTTTCCAGCCTAACTCGGAATCCAAAACGAGGCAAAATGTCATTATCCCACTGTCGAATTCTCACAGGTTTTGGATTCTATAAAGGTCCCAGTGATCGGCGCCATTTTCTCTCCGGCTGTGGATAGTGTACAGAGAACAGACATGCTCTGTGTTGCTCTGTCTGTTCAAGGGTGTAGTGTTGTCGGGCTGGGGCCACAGTACATAAAGGGGGGGATGCCGCTGTGTCAATCAAAGGGCTGGGGCGGCTGCAGTAAATAAAAGGTTGCTGCTGTGTTGTCCATAAAAGGTCTGGGGATGCAGTACATAAAGGGATGCTGCTGTGTTGTTCTGTCCATAAAGGTGCTAGGGCTGCAGGACAAAAAGGGGTGCTGTGTCATCCAGGGATGCTCCTCCCCATTGTTAAAAAATAAAAATTTACAGGAAAAATATTATAATTTTTTTTGTGTGTGCTAGCTATGCTATTATTGTTCGGGGACCCTGCTGGCCCGTCCATCCGCACTCAGCATGGGTGCTTTGTTGTCCATAAAGGGGTGCTGTGTTGTTCATCAAGGGGTTGCTGCCTCACCCAGGGGTGCTCTTCCCCAGTGTAAAAAATAAAAGTTAAATAAAATTAGCATTCCACAAATTAAAAAAAAAATATATATGTTTTTTTCAGTTTTTTTGTGTGTGCTGCTGTAGCTATGTTATTATTGTTCAGTGACACTGCCAGCCGGACCACAGTTTATCATCCACGTATTGTGAAATTATAAATTGTAGCACAGTGTTTTACTCATAAAAAATCTTGTGACACTGTAAGTGGTAGCACAATGGTTTACTTATAAAAAATCTTGTGACAATGTCAGTGGTAGCACAGTGTGTTTATTCTTTTCTTATTCATAAAAAATATTGTGACACTGTTGGTCATTGATATCGCAGTGTAATATTTAAACTTGGTACAAATTGGTGGGTGTGCTGTACCCCACTACATTCGTGTTTGTTGATATGGAGAATGATCAGTTGAGAGGAGAGCAGGAACCACATACTAGGGCTGGAGTTGCTGCTAGTTCCACCAGTCATGACGATACTAGTCTGTCTATGTCATCTACTAAAGCCGATGCCCAAGGGCATACAGGGCTTAAGTCAGGGCATCTAAAATCAAAGAACCAAACTTTAACATTGGTAAAGAAAAACCCATCAAAGGTAAAGTTATCTGCAGAAAGACATAAAATTGGCAATATGCATTTCACCACATGGTGGCAAGGAATGGCTAAGGCCTTGGCCTTTATCTATGACTGGTGGTTTTGTCTCTTATGATGATGAAAGGCCTTCTCCCTGTAGATGTTTCAATTCAAATAGTTAAGACACAGGAACTAGCTGTGCGCTCAGAAATGTCACAAATCTCTGAGGAGAGCCTAAGTGTGTCGGCGGGTGCCATGTGTGAACCTGACCTTTCCAAAAGTGTACTCAAAGAGGAGCCTCCTTCCACAACTTGTGCATCCTCTGCAAATGTGGAGATCAGTAGCGCAAGTCAACATGCTGACATACAAATTGAGGATGCTCCTGTGGAAGTGCACCAAGATGAGGAGGATATTTGTGTAGCTGACGCTAATAAAGATGTTGATGATGAGGATACTGATGATGAGGATGTTGTTGGTGAGGATGTTATTTGTGTAAATCAGACCCCAGTGGAAACAGTTGTTGCCCATTATAAGAACAAGCCCATTTTCATGCCTGGGTATAAAACAAAAAAATCCACTTCTTATGTGTAGAATCATTTCTACCCAAATCCGAACAACAATTGTCAAGCCATCTGTACCTGTTGTCATGCCAGAGTAAGTAGAGGTAATCATCTAGGAACCTCCTCCATGTTATGTCATCTACAGTGCATCTATTAAAGTGTTTGCAAAATTCAGAAACTTTGGCTAAAAAAGTAACAACAAGCAGTCCAGCATCAGCTAGCTCCATTCTCTCTGCTAAATCTAAGCACCTGGCTTCTTCACCACCAACACCTTCATCAACAATATCCTCAATCATGATTGGAAATAGTCCTGCATCCAATTTGATAAGGCTAACTTTGTCCTCCTCTATCCAGGATTCCTCAGAACAATCCTTGAGCACTACTCCTGCTGCTGGTGCTGCTGGGAGTGGATCTTCACCCCAGAAGGGGATCAGGAAAACTACTAGTAGTTCTAAAAAACAATTGACTGCTGTCATACTTGCTCCACCTTGCAAAGGATTGTTTAACAGTTACCCAGTTGCACAGCTGATTACTGACGAATAACATCTATGCTGGTATTAGATGTACATCTGATATCCGCCATTAGTGCAGTGGGCTATAGACAGTTAATTGAGGTCCTCTGTCCATGCTAGCACATCCCATCTAGGTTTCACTTCACTAGAAAAGCAATTCCCAGCCTGTACAGGGACATTAAAAAATACTTAATTAATGTCCTCAAAAATGCTAGCAACTCTATGAAGGAAGACTACATTTCCCAGACTACCTAGGAAAACCTATGTCCATTTCCGGTTGTGGCGTGAGCACTTCCAGTTATCATGAGAACCAAAGGGATATCCTTGTCTTCACCGCATTCAAGCTATCTGTGATCTAAGAACAGACCATACACCACCAGCCTCAGTGAACCATACATAGGATCTCATTCCTAATAAACTTTTGAATGTACTTTACTGTTACATGGAATTACTGCCATTTTCTTCCTTACACTTCTCTATAAAAAGAGGCATTAATACCTGTTCCCCTCTATGTCTTGAAAAAGAGAAGATACCTCTCGAAACGCATCTGAAGAGGAAGCTTTGAAGGGTGGTCCTTTCCGGTTTTGCTGCCCAGAGGAAGGTACGATCTTTACATTATTTTTTTACACAAATTGGCTACGCAGTTACAGGACTTGCCAAGCTATTTGTTTGTATTGGGATCGGTGCCTTGTCTCTGGGTAGAGAACTAGTCCCCACCTAACAATGCTTTTTGTACATTTTTGTGATATACGTCTTTTATACAATGGAATTTTTTTAATAATTATGTTAATAAAGCCTTCACCCTTTTCATCTGGCTGGATTTAATATTTTATATACAAATTACAAAGAAACCTTGATGGGAGTGAACATATCTCATTTGTTGTATCGGTACACATCTACACCATTTGGTTTAAAGATACCCTGATGAGCGCTGCATATGCTTTATTTTGTGTAAGTAAGGTATGCATAACTGCATCATACTTCTAAGAAAGGAATATATTGAACTACAGATAAAAAGATACCTTTATACAGTACATGTTGTCTACATTATTTTGATGAAAGTGAGGTACGAATACCAGTATCACATCAAAGAAAAATCTCAACAACAAGATAAAAGCTATATATTTTAAAAGAGGTCTCTTCTGTCTATATACCCATAGACCTCTGCTTGTTAAATAGTCTGTCTAAAGATCCTGACATTTTTCTCTCTTATATGAGAATTGTATTTGATTGAGTTTCTATTGTACTACACATTGTTGGTATCAATCCTTGTTTTCACGTATTTATTAAATTGTCTATATATCTATGGAGAACAATAATACCAGTTCATGAGGACATAAATTCCCCAGTGACCAACCTCCTTTATTTCCGATAAGTATTTTTTCTTTTTTATATTACTTGACTAGATATTAGTGCCATCTTCCTCACCAAGCACTCTATTTTCTATAGTCATTTTAGATATTTTGGGATAGATCCCTAGGTGCTGGTTAAGAAGCAACTTTTATCCATTTTTTGTGAAGCGCCAATATTTTTTCCTTAAATTCCAGTTTTTTTCCTCAAAAATGCTGTTGTACCCACTGCCCACTTAACCACAGATATGTGGACAAGAGGTGGGTGTATTGCATTTAGCGGCACCAACAGCAGCAGCATCTAAGAAAAAGCAGCTTATTCAGAGTCAGGCTATTCTGTGTATAACCAGTTTCACTAAGAGGTATACTGCTGACAACATCTTAGAAAAACTCAGGGAAGTCATTGCAAAATGGTTTACACCACTTGGACTCTCCTTTGGATTTGTGATTTCAGACAATGCCACCAATATTGTAAGAGCATTACAGCTTGGTGAATTCCAACATGTCCCATGTTTTGCTCACACTATTATCTTGGTGGTAAAAATATTTTTTTCAACTGACAGGACCATGCAGGAGATGCTCTCCGTGGCACACAGAACTCCTGGGCATTTTCACCATTGAGTAGGTGCATGTAAAAGATTGCAGCACCTGCAAAAGATTTTGAATTTGCCCTGTCACCAGCTGAAGCAAGAGGTAGATATGAAGTGGAACTCCACCCTTTATATTCTTGAGTGGATGGAGGAACAGCAAAAAACCATCCAAAGCTACACAATGAAGTATGACATAGGAAGAGGAGGAGGACTGTACCTTACTCAAGCTAAGTGGAAAATACTTTCCATGTTGTTCAGAGTGCTGAAACCCTTTGAAGTAGTCACCTGTGAATTAAGTTCAGACACTGCCAGCTTGAGTCAGGTAATTCCCCTCAGTAGACTGTTGGAAAGCAGATTGAGAAGCTGAAGGAGGAGCTGAAATGAAGCAATTCTGCTAAGCATGTCAGACTTGTAGATCAAGTCCTTTATGTCATGATCCAGTGCAAGTATTCCTCTGTGGAAGACAGTGAGCCAGGGGGTTCGGGTGAATAGGGAAGTGACTATAACTAGGTCTCCCCGAACCCAGGTTTGGCTAGACCTGCCCAGAGGTGCGGAGTCTAACTCACTTGGTGGTTTTCTCCAGTGACCCCTCCAATTGGGATTTTGTTTTTGCCACACCAAGTGAGCGGGTCGCAACCCTCTGGACAGGTACCTGGGAATGGCAGAAGACCGGAAACTATATTAATGAAATAAATGCTAGAACCCTGTTAGAGATCCTAAACACAGGCTTGCTAGAGAATAATGGAAAATGTACTGGGAATTACTAGAAATCCAGGTGCTGATTTGCACAGAGAAATGTGGACACAGGCATATACTGGGAATTGTTAAATATGCAGGTGCTGACAGAAAAACACAGAGAGATGTGGACACAGGCATATACTGGGGAATGCTAGATATGCAGGTGCTGATTTGCACAGACAAACACAGTGGAGACTGGACTCAGACATATACTGAGAATGCTAAGAGATGCAGCTGGGATCTAAAAGCAATAGCAGGTAATCTGACACCTCAGTAACACAGGGGAATAGCAGAACATTACAAGACACACAGGCATAGAAATATAAAATACAACAGTATTGGAAGAGAACTGAGTCTCAGACTAAAAGTAGCATGGAAGCTAATGCAGGAATTCTAGAGGACTGTAAGTGGGCTGAAGCAACACTCTGAAGGGAAAAACACAGAGCAACACTGGTGAGAATCACAAGTCACTGGAACAGTGAAATTGACCTGCAGTTACCTGTTGCTGGAGTCACACTTAAATACCCCTGGGTAGCTGATCAGAGGATCAGCTGAGTGACCACAGGACTATCATTGGGAGAAACTAGTCAGGTGATATGAACCAACATGGCTGCACCCATGCCCGGCATCCCAGAAACCAGGATGCACACATGGAAGCCCTAGCGGACCCCAAGGAGAATACTCAGTCACAACTCACCTCCACTCCCAGCATCTGGACACCTAAGCCCAAGGACGCCAACACAGAGGTGAGTAGCAGCCAATCCCAGGCTGCATCATGACAGTACCCCCCCTTTTAGGGTGGACTCCGGACCCTAAAAAATGTGCACAAAAATTTCCTTCCAGAAATACAAGAAAAGCTTCCAAAAAACTTGAAACTTGAAATACCAGAACAAACTTGAAAAAACTTCCTAAATCTTGACAGAGCCTGTCAGATATCTTCAAGAACTCAAAACATTGAGGACTCTAGAAAGTGCTGGAATATTGCTTCCTGAGGTGATTTGCTCATAAAATAATTCCTTGGTGAACAAAATGTCAATCAAGTCAAACAAGCCAATCTCATTAATAACCTTGACCCCAAAACTCTTTGCTTTCACTCGCTTGGATCTACTGTCACAGTAAAGGACCTTAATAAAATAGTCGATTTTACTGCAAATCTTCCCAGAAACTTTACCTCCATAACTCTCAATTAACAACTTGGCTTCATCATTTTCCATACACTTAAAGAATCCCACGATCACAAAGGTTAATCCCTTCAAGTATTTCTCTGTTCCCAGAAGACTTTGGTTAGTGTTAAGAACTGTAGCTGAAGAACTGGTCTTATCTATAGAAGAAGGTGAAAGATCTGGTTGTGAATATGAAAATTCCTTGGAACCTTTTCCTTTCTGCAATGTAGGTAACTCAGATGTAGTAGTCAAACAGTCTGATAGGGAAAAGTCACTTGAAGCTACCTTCTCAGACATAACACTGGAAACCCTCTGTTGGGGTAAAATACCTGAAGACTTCTCCTGAAGTATAATAGTTGAAGACTCCTCCTGGGGTATCGTTCTTTGAGTCTTCTTCTTCCAGACTGATTGAGCCTATACTGTATAATCTTATAATGGGCGTAAAGCGGTGTATCCGAGTTTAATGTCTGAAAGTGCTGAAATCAATCTAGAATTTTTATCAGAAGATAGATACATTGGAGCAAATTCTTTAAGCAGAGCTGTACTGAAGGCTTTTACATCTTGTAGAATTGGATCCTTGAACTCAATGAGTGGGTTAGCCCACTCCAAAGCTTTACCTCTAAAATGCATAAAAAGAAACATGATAAGGTTGGTGGGGGTAATACCACAAGATGGATCGGCTCTCAGTAGGGCATCATAATGCTTAAGCAATACGGTGTACTGGGACACATCTTCATCGAAGGTCCTGGACACTAAAGCATCTGATGGGTCCTGCGTTACAGAATTCTTTTTAGGAACTGAGATGAAATCAATTAGAGATTCTTTAATGCGATGATTTAGATGATTTAACCAAACTTGGTTGATGTTCTTTCTCAGACATGACACTGGAAACCTCCACCAGGAGCGTGGAACTTGAAATCTGCTCCTGGGTAACAGAACCGTAAACCCCCTCTTGGGGTACCAAACCTGAGACCTCCTCCTGGGATGTGAGACTTGAGACCCCCTCCTGGAGTGCAAAACTTGAAATCCCTTCCTGAGGAATGAAACTTGAGATCCCCTCCTGGGGTGTGAGACTTGAGACCCCTTCCTGTGGTGCGAGACTTGAGATCCCCTCCTGGGGTGCAAAACTAGAAATCCCCTCCTGAGGAACAGGACTTGAAACCCCCTCTTGGGGTACGAGACTTGAAACCCCCTCCTGGGGCATGAGACTTGAAATCCGCTCCTGGGGAACGGAATTTGAAACCCTCTCTTGGGGTATGAGACTTGAGACCCCCTCTTGGGGCACAAAACTAGGAACCCCCCTCCTGGGGCATGAGACTTGAAATCCCCTCCTGGAGAACAGAACTTGAAATCCCCTCTTTGGGTACAAAACTTGAAACCCCCTAATGGGGTACGAGACTAGGACCCCCCCTGGGGCATGAGACTTGAAACAAAAGGGCTTAAATCTGGAAGTTCAGATAGTTCTTCAGGGATGACCAGCTGGAGTTTTCCTTTAATAGAGGAAATATTGGGCTGAGACCGGCTGAGGTAATATTCTGGATGTGACCGGTAGAAATGGAATCCGGGCTGGGACCAGTAGAAATGGAATGAGTAGTGTCCCTGGCTTTAGAAGGCTGACATATCCTCCCAACATTTCTTAGATGAGGGTTAAAGCATCTTGTAACAGGGCCCCAATCGAAAAACTTGAACCTCCTTATCTGTAACTGAAGAAATGAAAATCACTCATGGCTGATGGGAAGAACTAAAAGCGCAGACATTGGGAGTCACAAACTTGCCACCACTTCTCAGTGAGCGCAGAGTACAGTCTTTAAGAAAGTGATCATCATAACAGCAATATAAACACAGATGTAGTTCCCGATGCCGCTGACGTTCAATCTCAGTAAGTTTAGGGTGCAGGAAACTTTGATGCCTTACTTTATTTTGCTTAAAAGAGATGTTATTGAAGTCAGGGGTAGCACTAGAAAGCTTGGGAATAACTTGAAAAATTTTGGGATGAAGATTTTGTAGTTGTTCTAGAAGCCAGTAGAAACTCTTGAAAGGTTCAAGGTCATGAATATCAGATAATTGGGGGACCAGAGGACACTTGAGAGGTTCACCAGTATACACAGAAAACCTTTCATCAGTAGGAGTAATTGGAACTTCAGAACGATATTCTGGGGAAGAGGAAACAGGAGAATTCACCGGCGGAGCTTGTGATTTGTCTGGAGACAAAGCAGTGAGAGCAGAATGAATAACCATCAATTGATTAGAAAGTTTTTGCAGCTGCTGTCTCATGAGTTGCAGAGCTGTCATTTGTGCAGTCACTCGAAGAAGTAGATTTTGGAAGCTCTCTTCACCCTGGAACCCAGCGGCTTCCATATTTGGCTGTTCAATCTGTCATGACCCAGTGCAAGTGTTCCTCTGTAGAGGACGGTGAGCCGGGGGGTTCGGGTGAGTAGGGAAGTGACTGTAACTAGGTCTCCTCATTGCGTCTGAACCCAGGTTTGGCTAGACCTGCCCAAAGGTGCGGAATCTAACTCACGGTGTTTTTCTCCAGTAACCCCTAAAATTGAGATTTGGTTTTTGTCGCACCAAATTAGCAACTCGCGGCCCTCTGGACAGGTACCTGGGAATGGCAGAAGACTGGAAACTATATTTAATGAAATAAATGCTAGAACCCTGTTAGAGATCCTAAACACAGGCTTGCTAGAGAATAATGGAAAATGTACTGGGAATTACTAGAAATCCAGGTGCTGATTTGCACAAAGAAATGTGGACACAGGCATATACTGGGAATTGTTACATATGCAGGTACTGACAGAAAAACACAGTGCAGATTGGACACAGACATATACTGGGAATGCTAAGAGATGCAGCTGGGAGCTAATAGCAATAGCAGGTAATCTGACACCTCAGTAACATAGGGAGATAGCAGAACATTACAAGACACACAGGCATAGAAACATAAAAGACAAGAGCACTGCAAGAGAACTGAGTCTCAGACTAAAAGTAACATGGAAGCTAATGCAGGAATTCTAGAGGACTGTAAGTGGGCTGAAGCAACACTCTGAAGGGAAAACACAGAGCAACACTGGTGAGAATCACAAGTCACTGGAACAGTGAAGTTGAACAGCCGTTACCTATTCCTGGAGTCACACTTAAATACCCCTGGGTAGCTGATCATTGGTTCAGAGGATCAGCTGAGTGACCACAGGACTACCATTGGGAGAGACTAGTCAGGTGATATGAACCAACATGGCTGTGCCCATGCCCGGCACCCCAGAAACCAGGATGCATGCGCGGAAGCCCTTGCAGACCCCAGGGAGAATACTCAGTCACCACTGACCTCCACTCCCAGCATCTGGACACCTAAGCCCAAGGACACCAGCACAGAGGTGAGTAGCGGCTGATCCCAGGCCACATGCTGACACTTTATTCAACTTTGCCAGGACCCAAGGGTTGTCAGATCTTCCAATCGGGGCAATATATTTTGGCGACCATGCTCGATCCTAGGTTTAAATCATACATTGTGTATTTCTTTCCAATGGACACAGATCTGAAGAGAAGCAAAGAGCTGTTGGTAAGCAAATTGTCAGCTCAAGAGGCACATGATGCAGCGATGGCTCCTCTTTCAGTTTCTCCAGCAAGTGAGGCTGCCAGGAAAAAACTAAACTTTCCCAAAAAAAGACCCACTGGTGATGCAGATGAGTCAACACAACCAAGTTTTGACATCTGGTTGGGTGTAAAAGAGGCCTACAATTATTGAGACCTCTACCAGGACTCCATCAAAGAATGGTTGAGGACTATTTTAATGATAGCCTCCAAATAGGCCTGTGAGACAGTCCATTTCACTACTGGCAGGAAAATTACATCCAAAAATTATAGAGGCACCTGAAGCTATAAAGGTGGATTCCAGCAGGGACAAATTAATATTGTGTGAAGATGATGTGCACACTGATGAGGGCGAGGAATCAGTTGATGATGGGGACAACATCTTGCCTCTGTAAAGCCAGTTTGTGCATGGAAAGATCATTGCCAGCAATGTCAGCTTCCCATTGGTAGCTTGTTTTGTGGGGGACCAAACAAACCAATCGCTTCAGCTACAATTGGCAGTCTCTGCCGCTGAAGTGATTGGTTTGTTAAACTGTGCAAGTCCTATATACAACATAAGGGTGGGTGGAAGGGCCCAAGGAAAATTCTATCTTGCACCTCTTTTCTTTGCATTATGTGCTGTTTGGGGCATTGCTGCCTCACATTTTTAATTTTATAGTTTTTGAAACTGCCATCCTGTCCGCCACTGCTGTGCTGCAAATGTTTAATAGATGTCCTAAAAAAATTTAAACTGCTGTCCTTTTGTGCTGCTGCTGTGACGCTTACTTTTTTTTTATAGTTTCATACTGTATTTATTTCAAATCACAAATAGGTATACTTGCAAAATACTCATGCCATTTTTCAACCTAGCCTTGTAGATACCAACCTGGTTGATCATAACAGCCATGTTTGGTCAGATGCAACTCAAACACCAAATGGAAAGGTTATTTTGTTATGGTATCTGGAGATGTTCTCTCTCCTCTCCTCCCAACTGTCCATTCCATAATCCCAGAAGCACAATTCTAACAAATATTTAGTACCAGACTTTAAAAATCCCTCTGCCTCCTTCCTGTTCAGAGCTTCCATTTTGTGTGCTGTCACAGACAGCATCTACTGCATGCCCCTTTCATTTTTTTTAAATACTGGACCACCACAAGAACTCAACTGGGGCAAGGACTGATGTGAATTAGTCAAATATTCTTTGAAAATGACTCCCCATCTCCCTCCCTCATATATTTGCTTTGGAATCAAAAACTTAAATTAAATTTACTATGAATCAACCCTTACTTTCCCTGCCTGAACTACATACATAATCCATCTCCCTCAGGCCTCTTTATTAATGAAAACATATGTTTCCTTATGTGCAATGTTGGAAGTTGAACTGCCACTTAGCTTAGTCAGCCAGCTAGCTTGGTGTAAATTATGGGCCTACACCGGTTGAAAACAATATTGTGAGCTGTAAGGTGGTCAAGATTGACTGGAAATGAGTGGAAACGAATGTTATTGAAATTAATAATACTGTAGGAATAAAAATAGGCCCAAATTATGTGATTTTAGCTGTTTTTATGATTTTTTTTAGAAAAAAAATACAGGATCAAAACCAAAACCAAAACATGCAAGGACTGTTTTGCAAAAACCAAATTCAAATCCAAAACACTTTGGCTGGGGTGACCCAGTGAAAGGGTGCCCTGGCGGTGGCATTAAACCCCGGCTAGAATTGAGTCCGGTGCTAGTTTTAAAAATAGGGGAAACCCCACACATTTTTTTCACCTACTTTTAAAACCAGGACTGGCTCTGGGAGCCCAGTGCTGGTTCATAAAATACGGGGGAAACCTACTCATTTTTCCCCCCATATTTTAAGAACCAGGACTGGCTCAAGAGCTTGGGGCTGGATATGCTTTTTGAGGGGGACCCTACATCTTTTTTTTTTTTTTTAACATTAATCATTTAGATCCTTATTACAGGCAGAAACATACACAGATCACACTGATCTGTGTATGTTTATAACAAACTCACAGCTCAGGAAGTAGTCTATTTGAAACTTCTGTTTACGTCCGAGTTTGCTATAATTACACCCGTGATTCTAATCACGATTCTTGGTAAATTCCCAAGTTGTATTCCTTGCTATGAAAAGTGCTTGTGAGTTTGGCCGATGGTGTATTGATTCATGTTTGCATTCTCACCTGAGATTTGCCGTTTCAATAGAGAAATCTCTCCCGAGTTTTCCTTTAGTAAATTAGCGAGTTGTTAAAAATGCCAAAACACCCAAGATTGCAATCTCGACTAAACACGAATCTTAGTAAATTTACCCCTACCACTTTATTTCTGCATTTTCTCTGTGTACTAAGAATACATTTTCTTATTAAGCTGTCCTCTCTCTGTGCCAATTCGTCATAGGTCACATATCACGATGCATTTAATTACTGATTTGTTATACCACCATTGTGGTGGCAGTGGATCGATTCTCAAAAGTTGCTCACTTCGTTCCTATGAAAAATTTGACTTCAGCCCAGGGCTGTAAACAGGAGATTGTATCACACTGTGGCATGCAATTTGTTTCTAAGTTTTGGCATGCTCTTTGCAAAGCATTCAACATTCTCCTCCGATTACCATTCATAGGGCCTGATTCAGAGCCGGATGCTCTGACAGAGCGCTCGCTCTGAATCAGGGCCGGCCTTCTGTTTTTTTAGAGCGGCCTCCTGGCCGCTTGCATAGCTGTGGGTGACCACCCACAGCTATAGCGAGCGGCCAGGAAGATGGTCGCGATGGTCAAGCAGACAGAGCCGAAAGCACTCCCACTGACATCACTTTTGATGTCAGTGGGGCCGGCCCCAGACGGTAGGCGTTCCCATGGGAACGCTTCCGTCTGGGCAGCCACACCCCCAGCCTGCCCACCAAAGGGGGCGTGCTGTCACTCAACATCGACAGCATGCCCCCTTTGGTACGAGACCCGGAGCGACGGTTTGCCCGTCGCTATCCCGGTCTCGCGCATGCTCCAGCGTGCGCATGCACACTGGGCCACCATTGACCCGCTTGCAAGCACATAGCGCTTGCGAGTGGCTCTGAATCAGGCCCTTAGTCCCAAACATTTGTGGTGCAAGTCAACCAGGATTTAGATACCTTTTTAAGAATATATGTTTCTTCTAATCAACATGACTAGATGGTTCTGCTTTCTTGGGCAAAATTTTCACACGCAAATTATCACGTATATAAATCCCATACACCTTTCTCTGTGTTATAAGGCTGTCACCCTTTGCTCCTTGAGCTGTTCTCTTGTCCATCTAAAGCTGTTCTGATGGTGGTACCAGTTCTAAGTAAATTCTCTCAAATAGGTGAAAAATCAAAAAACTTTTTCAAAAAGCCTCAAGCTGTTATAAAAGTTGTGGTTCCGAAACTATATCCAGTGGGCAGAGTCTGTCTCTTTACTAAACTTCTCAGATTAAGGGGTATATTTACTAGGGATGTGCAGGCTCGGATAGGTTCGAGTTTGCACGTGGAGTTCGGATTTTTCCCTCCAAAAAAACGGAACTCAGAAAGAGGCAAAACGTCATCTTGCATGGACGAACATCATCATTCCTGGACTGATGATGTTCGTCCATGCAAGATGACGTTTTGCCTCTTTCTGAGTTCCGTTTTTTTGGAGGGAAAAATCCGAACTCCACGTGCAAACTCGAACCTATCCGAGCCTGCACATCCCTAATATTTACTGAAGTGCAGGTTTTGCCCATAGCAACCAATCAGATTCTAGTTATTATCTCCTAGAAGGTGCTAGATAATGTTAAGTATAATCTGATTTTTTGCTATGGGTAACATCATCACTTCTAAAAAAACTCACTTTAATAAATATACCCTTATGGTTCCCAGCATGAGGCTTGCACCTTGTTTGATAGAAGTTGCATTATCTTGATACAAGAAACATACATTATAGCAAAACTTTTGTAGTTTTAAACACTACCACTAAATACTTTCTATTAACCTGTATAAAGTAGCATTTATTGTTGTCTAAAACTATTTTTTTCTGCATTATTCACTTATAATAGTCATTGTGTTCAACAAATGTCAGTGCTTTGATCTGGTCCGAGTGAGTCGCCAGTTCACTAGTAGTCTGTTTTTTTTTAAAACTATTTTGAAGCAATTTTCTAATTTTAGTCATAACATTTACTGTACTGTGATGAATAGAGTTTATGGGGTATATTTGCTAAAGTGCGGGTTTTTAGAAGTGGAGTTGTTGTCCATAGCAACCAATCAGATACTATTGCTATGGGCAACAACTCCAGTTCTAAAACTCTCACTTTAGTAAATATACCCCTATATCTCTACTCTATCATCTGTTTACTATCTCTCTTGAATCAAATCATTTATGTATTCTATTAACCTGCCATTTATATTTTCCTGGTCTTTACCATCTCTATGACACTTTGGTTTGATTCTGAGTTTTATTTTTGTTATTTAAAATGGGCATTCTTATTGGCTACTTTCTGAAGCTTGGAGGAGCCAATGACTTACTGTAAGTGACAGGTATGATAGGTGGCCTTTACTTTTATTTGTTTTACTATTCTGTTAATATTCAAAGGTTACAGTGAAGCATAAGGACTGGACATTTTTCACATTATTATGGTGTTTGATCTTGTTTCATATCATTTTGGTTTTTTTTGCAGAAAAAATGTAATGGAGCCGATGCTGAGTTGGATGAAATATATGTGTTTTTAAAAAATCACTCACATCAAGCAAATGTAGAAATACTGTACTTACGGCCTGATTCAGAGCCGCTTGTAAGCAGCCGCTCGTTCGCTCTGAGCGATGTTTGCCCAACTGCGCATGCGTACGGATCGTAATACGCATGCGCGAACCAGTCAGTGCGGACGAAAATCGTTTGTTCGCTAAATAGCGAATGCCTGCTATTTTGAGTGACATGAGGAGGCGTATGTGCGTGGTAACAGGGGAAGGTGCTTGAAAACGGAGAGTGGAGATCAGAACGCAGGCGTGCTTAAAGGTCAAAACGGGCGTTTTATGGGTGTGCATAATTAATACAGCAGCGTCATTGACCACGTCACTGGGTTATTTTATAGTCAGAACTGCTCGCAAGATTGTGGTAGGAAAAACCAACCACAAGAATAGCGAGCAGTTCATACGCTGGTCGATGTACTCGATTAATCTAATAAATAGCGGACATGACGTAGGATGCGAGCGGCCAGGGGGCGTAGTTTTCCAAAAAACGACCGCAAGTTTTGTTCGCTCGTTCAGACATAGAGGCGTGAACAGACCGCAAAGAGCGAACAGTTCATTTGAATAGCCACCCCTTTTTTCTGAACGAGCGACCGCAAATAGCGTCCGGCTCTGAATCAGGCCCCTAATCCATATACTTGATGAGTAGGTGACATCTCAAGAAGCAAATAGCTCTATACCAGAAGCACATGCTACATCAGATGCGCTTACACACAACCAGGTCATCAGCACAAATAAAAATCCTGAAAGAAATTAAACACTGAGGTGGGATCTGAGGTTGTGAACTTAGAAATAATAGTTTGGTTGTGAAAGAGTAAACTGTCTTGTGTTTTCTTGTGTGGATCAAATATTAATTTGGAAGCCGAATGTGAGAAATGTTAATTTAAGGTTGGTAATTCCTGGTTTAAAACCTCTTTGTCCTTCTGGATTTGCCACCTGCCCACCATTTTTGTCCATTTTGTGGGCGGTAAAGCACAGCAATCAATAACCACATTGAGCACAAGATATGATTTGGACCACCTTGCTAGTCACCTATTTTCAGTTGTACAAAATTTTGTCAAAGTTGAAAGGGGGTGGCGCCATATTATACAGGGGAAGAGTTTATGACCCCATTTTGTGTTTAACTGGATAGTAAGTTATTTTGGGGCCTGAGCTGTTTGTCATGCTTTCTCTGCTACCAACTTTCGCCTTTAAATAAAAGTTCATACATTTTCTTCATAACCATGTATTTGTGTCTTTATTTATTTTATAAGATTGTTATTATGTTAGTTCAGTGGTCTAGGAAGTCATATTTTGATAGGGGTTTAATAGCGCAGTGTGGTGTATAGATTGGAAAATTAGTAGTAGGTGTGGTAGGCTTCAGTGAAAAGGTATGTTTAAGTGCATGCTTAAAGGTTTTGAGGCTAGGTGAAAGTCCTACTCTATATACTAAATACTCTACATACTGCACTGTGGACAGCATTCCAGAGGTTTGCAGCAATGCAGGAGAAGTTCTAAGGATGGGAGTGAGATGAAGTGATAAGGGAGAATTAGAGGAGGTGGTAGTTTGCTGCATGGAGTGGGCAAAAAAGAGTGTGAGAGGAGATGAGGTTAGAGATGTAGTCAGTGGTGGATTTCCCACTGGACACATGAGGCATGTGGCTAAGGCCAGAAACTTGCTGGAGGCAACACTACAGGTCCCCCTGTATTAGTGCACCAGTTGGCTATTACCATGATGGAGCCTCCTAAAGGCCAGTTAATTTTTCTTTTTGCAATTCTAAATTTTCTTTATTGCAACTGGAAGTTGGGGGATAGTAACAGGCAGCAATTTGTAGTACCAGGGCCCTAACTGTGCACAAATACTCCCTGTGTCGGCAGCGCCCCTGAACGCACAGTGTCATGATGTCGAGCATATTATGTCATGAAGTTGCACAAAAGAGGCAGTGCTAGCAGCACCAGTAAGTGCAGAGCTTATCTGGTGTCCTGAGGCTGCTTGGTTGGCTGTACAGACTGTAGTGTGTCCATTTGGAGCATCCACGGGTTGCTCCAGATGGCACTGCACAAGTGATGCTGTTCTAGGCACCCTCCTAACCAGAAGCAAGGACAGTGCTGCCCACAGAGCCCTTACACTCTGTGCAGTGGCATGGTTGCACAACCCTAGTTACGGCTCTGTGTGGTACAGGAGGAGGGAGTATGTGGTTAGGACTGCCTTGGCTGTCCAGTGGCTTTGAGATCGGCCTCGACATAAAGGGCGCAGAACCAGCAGTGCAGTGATGTGAACTAATGTAGGGCATGCAAATGTGCTAGGGGCTCGATGGTCTGTGTGTGTGTGGAAGCAGCTAGGGTAACCAGTCTCCTTAGTTACTGAAATAGCGAATGTGTGACCTGAGTACTCACCTTTCTACTTGCTGTCAGCAATTTGTGGTGTGAACTAGGGTGTTATATGATGTATGGATTTCCTAAAATCAAGTTCTTAATTAGATGCAAGAAATGAAGTTATGGAATAACACAATTAATATTGAGAAGATTGTCTATCACACAATACATTGTGCACAAACACATAGATTCAGTGATACAATGGATGACATAACGTAGTGACGTAGTGAGTATTAATTGAAAACAAAAAGTGGATGTAATGATTGCAGCGAGTATAAGTGGAAAATATACTATGTCTAATGAGTGGAATGAAATACAATGACTAAAATGATGGGGTAAAATCAGATTAGCTTTAATTAAATAAAAAGTACACCAACTGTAGGAGTATTTACACAGTATACTACATTTGACTTGGATGGTAATATCCTTAATTTAGATTATGGGTTATACTATTCTTATTAGTCCCTATTTGCAGAAGGGTCCCGGTCATGGTGTAAGGTAGCACATGCTACTGAACATGCAACAATACGCAGGGTTGGGGGTGAGCTAGGATGTGTGGACATAGACATGAAGTGTGGTTGGTGGGGGGAAAGTGGGGCACCGGCAGTTCCTTGAGATTCGGGATGAATGCTGCAGCGTTAATACATCTGCGGGTTGCTGCTAGCTGGGTGATGGTGGCTAACTGTTAGTTCAGCGGTGTGTGCTGCAGTGAGTCCGTGTCTCGGCCAGTGTGGTGTGGTACCTTGTACTGTGGAGGTGACTGCCACCTCTCAATGCCGCTTGGTGGATATGGGTCTCCCTTTTAACGTAATTATTGTTCCCCGAACAGATGGGCTTGTGTTGCAGGGGTGATGTAGGTGGCATGTCTTTGGCAGAGTCCGAATGCATTTCAGGCAGTGTGCTGGCTTTATTCAAGGGGGTGTGTATGTAAAAGACTGCCTGTTGATACCTGTTAGTCCTGCTGAACTGCCAACGCAGCTCTTCACTAAAAACCTTTTCTGTAATATGTATCTAAGCACTGTGTAATATATATTTATCTATACAGAACTCATATATTCTACACTTATTTCATCCAGTTTTTCTCAATCTTAAGTGGCGCTGAGAATGTTTTGGTTTCAAATTATTATTATTTTTTTTTAAAACTAAAGGTGTTTAGTACATCTCATAAACTGCCATTTTCATTTGTAGGTTTGTTGCCTGTAGAATTTTGGTGCATTTCCAACATGTCTAATAATGATCGGATTGTCAAGTATATAATATAACATCCATTACAATATAATGGAATTCAGTGAGGCACAGTGCACTATGCTATCGGGAGGATAGCTCTTGTTGTGCCTAGGTGCTGCCTGACCCCTAAATCCACCACTTGATGTAATGAGGAGTACTCTGAGGCACCCAGTCCTGTGGAACCCACAAGTTATATGACTGCTGACAGGTGTTTCTGTTGCTCCAAATGGGACTGCCTCAGTAGCAATCACACAAACATGTAGCGAGACCACTGTTCATTGCCTTTTCCCTCCGCCATTCTGCCTCTTTAAGTGTAAGGAGGTGCAAGTACCAAATGTAAACACAGACATAGGTGTATGCATTTTTGCAGCATGCTCAGTACAAAATTGCATATTTTACTAGAGGCAAACATGTACATTTTTGATTCTCATCCCTTGCAAATCAGACTTCTTTTGCTGCGCTGTATTAGTTGTCAGTTGCTGACAATGCTGCAGGTGTGAAAAACAATAACATTACCTGCCTCAAAAAATATTACCCTAACCCCAAATTTTTATTATTTTCTTTTTAATTCATCAGACCACTGATTTTGTGGCTCTGTTGTAAAAAAAAAAAGGTAAAAAGAAGATGATTAGGAGAAACTAAAAAGTGAGTAGAAAAGATATTGCAAAGTGACAACAGATTATAATTTACTGTCCCTGACACTGACAGTCGACCTTTCTAGATTCTACCTATTATCTGCTTCTCTCTCACCTCCCCAGTCTCTTAATATATAATTTACAGATGACAAGGTTAGGACATAACTAGTATACATTTCACAGCCTCTCCAGCCCTGGGACATGGCCTAGTATTTCTAAAGGTTCTTGACTAGTCAAAATGTTAAAACACTCTAAGGTTAGTGCAATGAAACACAAGCAATGTTCTTTTTTATTAGGCTTTCCTAAAATTTTGACAGCTTAAATAAGGGAAAATTATACTGCATAAAAATAATGCAAACACTGAAACCCCCAAAAAACAGTAAGAAACTTTGTTATTTTAGTTTACTGAATATGTATAAAAGTGCGTGGGTGAGAAAAGTAATAATAATTATTGGTAATGTATAATGGTTAGCATTACTGCCTTACAGCACCAAGGTCATGGGTTTGGTTCCCACTACAGCCCTAACTGTGTGGATTTTGTATATTCTCCCTGTGCTTGCTTGGGT
The DNA here is from genome assembly GCA_031769625.1 of Taudactylus pleione. Taxonomy (NCBI): domain Eukaryota; kingdom Metazoa; phylum Chordata; class Amphibia; order Anura; family Myobatrachidae; genus Taudactylus; species Taudactylus pleione. Next base: position 10,425,515 of record JAUIMM010000368.1, on the reverse strand, counting down.
TTCCACTGGGTGCTCTGGTTTCATTCCCACACTCCAAAAATATACTGGTAGGTTAATTGGCTCCAAACAAAAATGATCCCAAGTGTGTATGTGTGTGAGCATGTGATAGGGAATATAGATTGTAAGCTCCACTGGGGCAGGGACTGATGTGAATTGGCAAATATTCTCTGTAAAGTGCTGCGGAATATGTGTGCGCTATATAAATAACTGTTAATAAATAATAAATACATAATTAATGTAGGAAATGAATTGTGCCTCTTGCTGATTGCCATTTGCATAAGTTCGCCATTCAGCTTTAAAACTGTTAAAGGTATAAATTCATGCTTGAAAAAAATCACCTAGCATTAAATAAAGCAGGGGGATCAGACAAAAAAGCTACATATAAATAGGGTGATTGTCAACCTTACAAGACAAATAAATAAAGAAAAACTGCGCTACTTGGGTCTGTGCTGGGACACCAGAAACGTAAATGTAGTCAAAAATATAATTAAATACAAATTTAATAAGCTGTAAATCAGCACAGAATAACACATATATACAGAATTAAGAGTTGATCAGACTCTCATGATTAAAAAAACCACAAGCATAGCATAAAAAACATATAGTAGTAGTGGCAAACGGAATGAAAGTTCCAATTGAAAAATCTAAATTGCACACTGGTAGATAATTGGATAATAGCCCTGTAAAAGTAGAATTGGATACAGTTAATTCATGAGAACAATTGTTCATGAAAAGGATAAATTGTGACAATAGTCAGACAGTCACATATGTGAATAAGTCAGCTGTCTCCGGTGTAGTCACATATATAGCAGTGTCGTATGTGATTTTAAGTACACAACCAAACATAAAAGTCTCATATCTGGCACCCACTCAGAGGGGAAAATGGGAAATAGGCTGGCTCCCCAAATACAAGTGCCACATCAAGGTAACGGGTCTCAGTAAATAATGGATGAGGTCCCTTATGCAATCAATACAGTGATGTAGTGGCACTCTATAGAGCTAGTGATAATCGTATTATTATTAATACTGCTGTAAGTGTTATTGATAATTGTTATCGATTATTATTACTCTCATTATCGATATTTAACTTGATGTATAAATATTAATGTTATATCCTGACAAAAGAGGTCATATTTGTGCAGGGACATTAGACCGAAAATATTAGTAGCAATTTTTTGGTTGTAATGATTGATCTTTAGTTATTGTAATTCATCTTCATTATTTTTATTTTATTATTATTTTTTGATTCTTCATATATATAATTTTTATTTTTTATTATATTTATTATATACTATTGTATCCATTTTAATTTGTGTGCTAATTTTCATGTTTAGCATTGGATGTCAATTATATCAGAGGCTGTTTAATTGTGAGTCTGCCAAATAGTATTTCCAATATGCCATAATGGGTTAATCTAAAAAATGTAATTGATTGATTGACCAATCAATCTTGTTCAAATAGTATTTAAACCCTACAATGGACACAGGGAAACATCCTAGCTTGAAAAAGGCTACAGTGGTAGCCGAAACGCGTTGCTGTTTCCCTTGGAACACTGGATATTTAGAGTCAGCGCCTGTTCCACCTGCCTGCATCTTTGGACAGCTGACGCCTTAATTGCTGCAGCCCTGTTCACTCCAAACCATCTGTAGACAGGAGCTGACCTCGCCTGATTACCGGCTGCTCAGGTCTAGCGATTGACCGCTCAATACATCATCCATGCTGCTCACCTCAGATGTTCAGCGGCTGGCTCATTGCGGCTGGCCTGTGCTGTGGCCATTACCTGTACTGTAGCATCCCGGCGACAAAGAGGTGACAGGAAAGGCATCTACCCCCGTGCTCTATACCATCAGAGCCACCGATCATCGTTCAACCATCAAACCGCTGTGGTCCTGCTACGGCCTTTAATAGGCGCTCAGCGAGTACACCACCATCCTGAGCTGCTCCAGCTTTTCCCCGGCAGCATCCTGACCTTGCCAGGTAACCCGCACATCACTGTATTGACTGCATAAGGGACCTCATCCATTATTTACTGAGACCCGTTACCTTGATGTGGCACTTGTATTTGGGGACAAAGTCTATTTCCCATTTTCCCCTCTGAGTGGGTGCCAGATATGAGACTTTTATGTTTGGTTGTGTACTTAAAATCACAAAAACGACACTCTGCTATATATGTGACTACACCGGAGACAGCCGACTTATTCACATATGTGACTGTCTGACTATTGTCACTACTTCCCAATTTATCCTTTTCATGAACAATTGTTCTCATGAATTAACTTTATCCAATTCTACTTTTACAGGGCTATTATCCAATTATCTACCAGTGTGCAATTTAGATTTTCAATTGGAACTGTTTCATTCTGTTTGCCATTACTACTATATGTTTTTTATGCTATGCTTGTGGTTTTTTTAATCATAAGAGTCTGATCAACTCTTAATTCTGTATATATGTGTTATTCTGTGCTGATTTACAGCTTATTAAATTTGTATTTAATTATATTTTTGACTACATTTACGTTTCTGGTGTCCCAGCAAAGAGCTAAGTAGCGCAGTTTTTCTTTATTTAGAAATTCATGCTTGAATGTGAACTGTCTAGAACAGTTTTGAACAACAAACCTGAAACCTTTTTAAACTTGCTTGATCATGGTCAAACTGGTTTGACTTGCCTAAACTTCAAGAAACTTTTGAATTTCTGTACTAATTCAATGAATTGATTCAGCTTACTAGTTCCAGCATCTCTATTCTTTAAATTTTTTTTTTTTAAGATCTGTTTATTTTGGATTTTCAAAAATCAAGTGACAGAAAAAATAGAAAACAGTAAATAACAATGTGCAATAGTTATACAAAGGTAAAATGGGAAAACCAAACTGGTGTGTAGATTCAGATGCTAAACATACATTAGGGAAGTAGAAATATAGTCCCAGTTTGAATAATAATTGTATAACAGTAAAAAATAGCCCATGAACAATATTATAATACCCAATGAAAAGTAAAACAATACATATAGATATCTGGATAAAAACACAAAAATAACAGCAAAAAATTCAAATATTAGAAAAAAGGAGGGGGGGGGAGGGATGGAGGAAGAAAGAAAGGCAGCATTGCAGTAGAATCAATGATTAGAGAATACATGGTCAATATCAGGGTGATGTATAGAGCATGTCCCCTGAGCATACATACTATATATAGGAACATCCAGGTTTACAATTGGTCAAAAGGAAATACAATACATAAGAATTTCCTTTTCATTCAAGATAACTGTCTTAGTAAATACCATGAGGTAGTCTCAAACACCTTCAAAATCTAAGCTTGTGTAGGGGAGTCAAGTGATTCAATATATGCGCCCCATTTTTTGTAAACGGATGTAACCCCTCCTTCCAGCGCAAGGAAAACTGCTTGTCTATCATAATACAGGGTCTGGAGCATAATAGACTTAACCATTCCCAAAAAGGGAGGGGAAGGGGTGGTCCAAGCACATAAAATGACTTTTTTAGCTACGGTGACAATGACAGTCAGTAATGGGACTATGCGAGATTTATCAGGGCCCAAATGTCAGTTTGTGAAATTAGCACATAATAAGGCCAGCGGATCACTATAAAGTTTTAGGTGAAAAATAGAGTTAATAAAGATCATTACCTTACCCCAGAACTTTGCGATCTTAGGGCATGTCCAGAAATTATGAAAAAACGTAGCATTCGGGCGCTTGCATTTTAAGCAATCACCCGTCTCCCCTTGCACCATAAAGCTTCTGCGAGCCTGCGAGATATATGCTCTATTAATAGTTTTGATGTGAACCTCTTGTAGCCAGGAACAGTGCAAAAATGTAAGAGTAGCATCATAAGTATCCAACAAGCAGTCCATGGAAGTGACAGTAGCCAGGTGTCTGCTCCATGATAAAAATGTATGTTTCCAAACCTTGTCATGCGAGCTCCCCACCAGATAAGTGGTTAGATACTTAGTCTTATAGGGGTGTACCATGAGAAAGGATAGGAGACTGTGCAAAGGATCAGGCAAATTAGAGGAATGAACCAGGAATTGAAGAGAACAAGCATAATGAGTGGCTTGAAGGTACATATAGAATTGTCTGTGTGGAATATGGGCATCAGTATGGAGGGTAGAGAAAGGGAGAATAACTCCACCTGGGTCAAAAATGTCCTTAATTAAGGCAATACCCTTCTGTTTCCACTGGCAAAAGCCAGAATTATCTAGTCCTGGTGGGAACATAGGGTTACCAGTAAAAGGGATATACTTCGAGGCGGTATAGGGTCTAGATAGTTTGGTGCAAATAGCTCTCCAGGCCAAATAGGTATAATGAACTAAGACATTACGAAATATGTGAGTTGGCATAGATTTTCTAGGCGTATGCAACAAAGCAGCAGCTGAGTAAGGTGAAAACATAGCTACCTCAGTAGGCGCATTGGTATATGTTTCCCTGTTCAACAATCAATCACCGATATACCTAAAATGCACCGCCCTAGTAAATGTAAGAATATCGGGGAGACCCAGCCCTCCATGAGACCTAGGAAGTATTAACTTGTTCATTGCCAACCGGGGTCTGCCATCTCTCCACAGAAATTTGGTAAATAGTTTGGTGCAAGTTTTTATGTCTGTTAGTTACATGCTAATTGGGAGCATTTGTATGGAATAAGATAATTTAGGAAAAGCTACACTTTTAAGAAATGTGATTCTACCAAGTAGGGACAGGGTTAGCATCTTCCAGGTATCCAGCAATTTAGTCAGTTATAGGAGTATAATTAATACGATATAGGGAGGAGGTAACCGCAGGAATATTAATACCTAAGTATTTGAAATGGGAGGCTGTAACACGAAAATGTTGATAGGCAGGATCCCTCAAAGCCGCTGCTGTGATATTCGCAAGAGGCATCAATTCTGATTTGTGTAAATTGATTTTAATCTTTACATTTAATAGCTTTATTGCTTTTTCAATTGTTGTCAGTGCAAACTAACAATATTTCTTGAAATAAAAACTAGATAAGCAAAGCTCAATTTACCCAAATTAAGAACACAAATTCACATAAATCAGATCAGTGATTAATGGTTGCAAGCAAATAATTTTTGGTGCAGATTAGGCCATTTTCTAAAGTTGTGATATTTCGGTGATACCGTACTGTATTTGAATTGTGATTTTGCTCCTCTATTCCGTAGAAAGCCTACTTTGAACTGTAGGTGTATTTTTGCATTTGTCTAATTGCTTAGTCTTTGAATTGAATGACAATGATCAATTAATTGTAGATAAAAAAAACTAATGATGATAATGATGATTCCGCTGTTTTGAGGTAGGATTATGATCCCTCAAAGTCAAATTCTGCTGGTGACACATGGAAAGAATTTCCAGCCAAAAGCAAAATGTGGTGAATATTCTGCAGACTATTTTTTTTCAAACGTCCTCTCCTCTGTATAAGGAGGATTAACATGTAAAATAGGAATACATAGGACAAAACACTATAGTATAAATCCAAAAAATTTTACCCATCACTTAGTCTGGGTCAAATCTCTACTGGTCCAGATTGATCTTTACATTCATATAACAATGTAATATTGTGACCAATCCCATATTCTTTTATGTCTTATTTTCATTGCACACTTAAGTGTGTTCATTACACTAATGCCATGCAATAAAATCCAAAGTGATGTACTGTAATCATAATTACGTTCTTCCTGCTTGTTTTTACATGCTTTTGGGCACATCTTTGGAAAAAATGATACAAATATCTAATTATTTATGCAGTATTTATCTGAGCGATTTCTTTTTAAAAATCCATATCATTTACAGAAAACAATCACAGAGAGAGTAATTGTGTCATGTTTATCTCTTTTATTGTTATTTTTTTTCTTTTACTCTGGTAGATTTATTATAAATAGAATGGGTACTGTAGCACAACTGTAAATCTCTGCTTAAAAGCTAGTTTTGCATATACTGAAGGAATCATTATCGCTTTATGAATATTTTCATGCTGTTTAACAAATATGGCACCACACCAAGATTATGAAGACAGCATATGTAAGCCAGGAACAATAAGTAAAACAAGTGATTTTTGGAAGGGTTTAACAATCTTTGCTTCTGTGTTTTACTAGAACTTTAAATGAACTGAATAGAGGCAAAACTCAATGATGCAAAAGACAATAATAAATCATGTAATATCTGTGCATTTCTATACACACCATACTAATACACACAAGATAATGATATACACATACCCACCTAGTAACAGTGGTACAATTTCAACCACAGCACCTGGAGAAAAGCCCCCCTTCCCCCTTGGGTGACAAGTACCCAAAGATCCGCAGAGAGAGCTCAAAGGCCAAATATATTCTTGTTGACATGTATGTAGTATTTTGTGGTATACGCAGTTATTAAATAATAGACACCAGCGGAAAGTAGTGTTGTAGACACACCAGCCAGATAGATTTAACCAGGAGTTTGGGTTAATTGCAGTGAACCAGTTTAGAACAGCTGTACTCACAGGTGTGTATATATACGGCGGAGATAGAGCATACAGTGGACCTCCAGGTCATGTATGCAGCCAGTATAGAAGGATATACAGCAGGTCCCCCACAGAGCTACTGTAAGTAGTAGTACTACATATCTAGTGTTCAAACACAGTGACCCAAGATTGCCACACTTGCACAGACTACGTAGAGGTGGCCATCTTGGCAAAGGTACAGTTGCTTCAATTATTGTATTAAGCATCATGTAGGTAGCGCAGTAGCTTACTCCATATACCAACAGTTCTAACTAATAAAATCACAAAGAAAGTCATTTTGGTGGAACAGGACTGGAACATAAAACTGCCAGACACAGTGAGCTGAGAAGGGAACAAGTAGGACTGCTGTCTGCTGTCAGCATCCACACTAGTGGAGTAGTTGACTGGATTTAGATAAGTGTATTTACAGAAATCTCTATTCAGCACAACCCTCATCACAGTTGTTTCTGATATGTAAGCTACCCGCAGGAACAGTAACAGTTGCTTGATGATTTACAGAGACATTTTTCCAAATACAAGTCCTAAACTTATATTTATTGGAGACTGTTTGATCACATACTGAGCCCAACAAACCCCCCCACCTGCTGCTGCAACAGCATTCGTGGTCGGTGAGGAAATGACTGCAGCCAAGTAAGAAGCAAAAGAGAGACTAGCGAACTGATGAATGGTGGGTCACAAATATTAGTGTTAAACAGATGTGTCCACACTTAATGGGAGACCATACGAGATGCCTGATGCAACTGAGGCACTCCGAGAGGAGTGGTGTACCCAAGGCCGGATAATAATGAGGGTTGATGGGGAGGTTGCAACCCCTTCCCAGCAGCACTGCAGCAAATATTGACCTGACCTGGATGGCTCCTAGCATTCAAGTAGCAACAAGTAGGTCACTTGTTCATAAAGCCCCCATGACTTGACTGATGTCACCATGGATGCCGTGGGGAGCCACTGAATCACATCAACATCAGCTGCTGCTCTGAGTTGTGATTGTTATTTGCTGGTCTGCAGCCAGGGGCAGCCGCTCATCAACACAGCCAAAACCAGCAAACAGGGTCCACATTGATTACTGAAGTAAACAGAAGGCGAGCAACATCAATCATAACCTGTTAAAGCACTACTACATGGAGGACTATTGGAGGGTACATATATTTACTATTTCAACTCTATCCAGTATAATACAGACATTTATATCTTCCATATATCCCTCCCCTTCCCCATTGTTCCTCCCACCCATATGTATGTCATTCCTATGTATATTGGTTAGCCCTGCAGTGAGCACATTAGATCATTCGGCCAGGTTAAAAGTGGTGTTTGTATACTGTAGGTATTTGAATATATTGGCCAAAATGTTAGAATTTGAATATAATAACATTAAAGATAATTAGTAGAGATGTGTGTGGACTCCCATGTCTTGGTTTTGGCAAATCCACCCTCAAGTGTTTTTGTTTAGCTTTGGTTTTGGATTTTTTTTTAGAAATGGATAAAAACAGCAAAAATCATGTAATTTGGGCCTGTCTTTGTTCCTATAGCATTATCATTAACATTAATTTCCAGCCATTTCCAGTCAATTTTGATCAATTTTGGCATCTGAAAACACGAGGGAGGGACTTACATGCAATCAAAAATAAACGAGATCCAGTTTTTAAATCCAATATTCGATTTGTGGGAACACATGAACCATGACTCTGTTCTACTCTGAACCCCGAAAATTCAGGTGTGTTCCCACTCATCTATAATAATTACTACAATAAATATCTTTATTTAACAATCATTTTGCATACAGACTCTTATTCAGTTATTGCACATATACTTTTAACTTGATTTATACTAATGTAACTTTAGGTGAGCACTGAATTAACCCTCTGTTTTTGAACATATCTGTTATTATGTGAAGTAGGTGACCTAATTTACACAGTCCCCCTCATACCAAACTGCATGTAAGCCCCAAACGATAATCCTGGCGCCAGCAGGTGTGTATGCCAATCCTCTCACAAAAGACATAAACAAAAGTAAAAATTAGCAGGTGGCGCTTCTGACACACAACAATAGGGTATTGTAATTAGCACTTTTTTAATAAACCAACACTCATATAAAACTCCTGGGAGTGGGGTCACAAATACACAAAAATATGTAAATAATAAAACATGAGCATATTTATAAAAACACAATATAATAGCTAGTGGCAAGCTGAATGTATACAAGATTACTTTTATTATAAGAACGATGTGCTAACAGGAGCCCCGGGCTCTCATCAGTTCTCACGGTGTCTAGGCGGTTAGCGTGACCGATGCTTGGCTCTAAACACTGGTATACAGCGCATCAGCTACATCTTCCAGTCTGTATAAGAAAATTCCTCCAATTGTGGCAGCACAAAGAACCAAGGACGTTCCCACTGGAGTCATATATTTAGCACTCTGCTTTTTTTCTATCAGTACCACATGGAATTGCCAGCAATCCCGGTATTAGAGTCCTCATATAAACTGCACCACTAGCACTGGGTTCTCTGTATCCTCAACGCGTTTCCCTGCACCAGGTGGCTTTTTCAAGAGGTGGAAGACTTCCACCTCTTGAAAAAGCCACCTGGTCCGGGGAAACGCACGAGGATGCAACCCGGATGGAAATGCCGGAAGTGGGGTGAGGATGACTTACAACACAGAACACATACAACACAAATTGTGTCCTCAGGCCTATTGCTCATCTAACCAATGCCTTTAGCACCACCACTTTAGCACCACTATGGGGCCTAGTACCCATTTATGTCTCTCCAGGCCTAGTGCCCAATCATGTGATCCCAGGCCTAGTGCATGCCGGTGCCCACGTGCCTTGTGTCCAACTCCTGGTGATCTAGGGCGCTCCAACCTTACCTGCTCCGTGGTCTTCAGCTTTACCAGGCCAGGCTCCACTGCCTGGCCAGGCCCCGGGCAGTTCACCTGAGTGTCAACACCCTCAGGGCTTCCTGCTGTCTTCACCTGGGTAGCAGTGGACGGCAGCCCATTTAAGCTCTTTTGCAAGGCTCACCGCCACCCAGGGCTTCCACCTCCATCTTCTTCCTCCTTCTTCTTCTGACTTCCAGAACTCTTCTATGCTTTCACCCACCCACTGGATTGACTTTCCATGCCTCGTGGTGGCTGTTACTAGCCAGTACAAGGGGACAGGGTGATGATGTGGCTAGCTGCGTTTGGCTCTCACTGGCCATCTTGACAGGCCTGCCGAGCCATGAGCCAGGATTGGCTCATATCCAGAGCCAGACTGGGTGCACTGGATCAAAACTCAAAACTGTCAATGATTCCCACTGCAGCAGTGGCCAGGACCCATTCGGCTGCCAGGCTGCTGCCGGCTGCTGTTGGGCCAGTTGGAGGCTGGATCCCCTGCCAGCATCCCACCCCACAACTATGCCAATGCTTTCTCTGCCCTACTACCCTCAATCTGTGGTAACCTCTGATCTTTCACATGAGGCAACCAACCTTTGGCAAAAATATAGCACACTTGTGACATCCACTATGATTTCCTTAGTAACTTTGCTCATAACAGCTAAGGCTGCTAATCCAAGGCAGTATTTATGGGGCCGATTCTGAGTAGCAGGCAAAGTGGCTGTAGTTGTGTGCAGTCGCAGAAGCTTGATTTACTACAGTATGCTAATGTGAGAATCCGTAGGGATAATGCGTCTGCAAATGGAAAGCCATGCCACCACCACAACCATCGTTATTAGTGTCTGTACTTGTACCAGCCCTATACTAGGTGCAAGAGATCCACCAGAAACAGGCTTCCCTTCCTCATACACACGACTCAGAATAGCACAGAGCTTTAGATATACAGTATGCCTATGACACTCTCGCAAAACATTGCTGCTGCCTTCACCCAGTTACTGTAAGAAAAAAACATTTGCATGAAACAACAGATCCAATCAAGTTCTATATGACTCATCCAATCAACATCCGTGTGATACAGAACAGTACAGACACATGCAAAAATTGCATAAATTCGATTCTGCACGTGTGCTGTGTGCAAAAACTCGCCATCTGCATCCCTGAAAGAGGTCCAAATGACTCAGAATCAGCCCCTTTATCTGCATGATGTCAGAATTTGCTTTTTGTTATTTAATAAAATGTTCTGAAATAGTTTGAGAGACAAAGCAATGTTAAGTGAAACTTGACAAGAGTATGCAAAGTAGCTAGTTATTACACTATATTTCTGGGTAGACAAAGCTAAATATTTTCCTTTGTCCTATTTATGCATTATCAGACAATGGTATGTATAGCCCACTTGTACATTATATGAGTAGGGCCCAATGCGGAGAGGATAATAATGAGTTCACTTAATGGATAACACTGGATAAATTATTACATTGATAAGAGTGACAGCAAATTTATAGTTTCCGTGTTGTTTTTGTATCAAACATTGTATAGGAAACCTGTTAAGCTGACCACTCACTCACAATCCAACCCTGTCACTTGGAGCATGTAAACTGTCACATGAGCAGTATCCAATGGAGCCATTTAGGATTCTTTGTAAAAATTATTTGACATTCACTTGAATCCTATAATATGGATTTTATGCCCCCCCCATACAAATGTACATTTAGATATAATTTTAAGAATTTATAGAAGAAGGTTACAGACTTTACAATACACTTGTATTATAGATATTGTGTGGAAGTATGAAGAATAATGTATCTTTGTTTGGCATTAAAATTTCCAAATTTTAAGAAAAAAAATTGCAGCTACAGTAATGAAAAACAGACAATTAACAAAAATAAAATGAGCTCCAAATGTGCAATATCTCAACAATCCTCCCCTCTCCACTTATCTCCCAAAATCTCTCACTTTAACCTGATCCATCAATGCTCTGTGCATCTCCAAACTCCTCCCTTTTATCTTCTATCCTCTCTGCTCCATTCATCACCTACAACTTCCCTTCTATTCTGAGTCCTCAATGTTCCATGCAACTCCTAAATCCTCCCTTATATCACAAGACCTCTCTTCTCCATGCATCTCCCAAATCCTCACTTCTACTCTGACTCCTCAATGTTCCATGAATCTCCAAAATTTTCTCTTCTACTCTGAGTCCTCTCTTCTCCATGAATTTCTCAAATGTTTTCTGCTACTCTGAATCATCTCTTCTCCATGCATCTCTCAAATCTCCCTTCTACTCTAAGTCTGCTCAGCTCTCTGAATCTCCTAAGTCATCCCTTTGATTTGGAGTCCTTCCTTCTCCATGCATCTAGCCAATTTTCCCTTCTACCCTGATTCCTTACAACATACATCTCCCAAATCTTCTCTTCTACTCCAGTCCTCCATTCTCCAATGCTTCTCCCAAATCCTCTCTTCTACCCGGAGTCCATCCTTCTCCATCCATCTTGCAAATCCTAAATTCCAACCTGATTCTTCCCTTCTCCACGCATCTCCTAAATACTCCCTTCTACTCTGAGGCCTTAATGCTCTATGCATCTCCCAAGTCCTCCCTTCTACTCTGAATCCTCCCTTATCCATGCATCTCCCAAATCCTTCCTTATACTTTGAGTCTATCATTCTCCATTTATCTAACAAATCATCCCTTCTAAACTTATTCCCCCTCTCTATGCATCTCCCAAATTTTCCCTCCTACTCTTAGTCTTCCTGTCTCCATGCATCTCTCAAAACCCCCCTTCTACTCTGAGTCCACCCTTCTAGCCTCATTCCTCTGTTCTCCATGTATCTCCCAAAGCCTAAATTCTACTCTGAGTCCTTATTGCTTCATGCATCTCCCAAATCTTCCCTTCTACTCCAGTCCTTATATCTCCATGCATCTCCCAAATCCTCTTTTTCACTCTGAGTCCATCCATCTCCATGGATCTAGCAAATTCTTTCTTCTAACCTGAGTCCTCCCTTCTCCATGCATCTCCCAAATCCTCTCTTCTACTCTGAGTCCCTACTGCTCCATGGTTCAAAATCCTTTCTCCTAGCCTGAATCTTCACTGTCCTTCTTCCTGCTAACTCTCCATTACATATTTAGATTTTCCTTCAGCTTGCTACATATTACCATCATTTGTGATTTATCACTCAAGCAATGGCAAAAATCATACATTTTAATAGCTCTAATTTAATCTATGTATTTTCTCTGTGACAACAACATTGCTTTGGTTGCTATGTGCAGTATGAGCATGTAGCGGGTAGACTTCAGGCAACCAAAGAAGACTGAAGTGCTTTAAAATAAGTAAACTTTTATTCCAGCAAAAGAAAGAAAGAGCCAGTGCAAGGGCACCTTACAGAAGATTACTAGCAGCAATTCAGGAGCATTAAAGTACAGCTTTTCAAAAACAGCATTCACAGGAGTATAGCTTTCACAGGTAAGTCAGGGGCTGTAGTATCCAGCACCCAGAGGTGTGCTAAAGGTGTATACCCTCCTATATCTCACCCTGACTGACCCACATAAGCAGACTTATATACCTGAACTCCTCTTAATTGAAGAAAGGATATGGAGCCTGATTCAGACCCACTCGCGAGCGGCTGTCCGCGCATGCTCCGTCGTGCGCATGCGCGAGACGCGACGAGCGAAGGACTTTCCTTCGCTCATTGTGTCTGATCAAAGGGGGTGTGCTGTCGATGTTGATTGACAGCACGCCCCCTTTGGTGGGCATGCCGGGGGCGTGCCTGCCAGACGGAGGCGTTCCCAAGGGAACACCTACCATCAGAAGCCGGCCCCACTGACATCACTAGTGATGTCAGTGGGAGTGATTTTGGCTCTGATAGAGCCAAAATCACTCCTGGCCTTGCGGTTGAGAAACTCAACCGCAGGCTACAGCTCGCACTGACGATGGTCGCGATGGTCAAGACCATCGTGACCATCATCCTGCACGCTCGTATAGGCTGTGGGTGGTGACCCACAGCTATACGAGCGTCCAGGAGGACGCTCCATATTTATGGAGGTGGGCCCTGATTCAGAGCGAGCGCTCTGGTCAGAGCGTCCGGCTCTGAATCAGGGCCATGGTTCTCTAATGAGCCACAGACAGATAACCCTTTCTTCAAATGTGGAAGAGTTCCATCCTGCCATAGAGCTACAAAGTAAATTTTATTTGAACTTGTATTAGCGATATAAAAAAAAGTCTGTCCAGTTTTCTGCACACTAAAAAAATAAAAAATAAAAATTATCTTAGTGTTTAGAAAATTTCTTAATAGAATTTGCCTAAAAATTAATGTTCTCGTAAGTTAACACAACTAACTTAAATGTGTGGTAATCATTTTGTCTATATACTGTTATTTGACTTAGCAAAGCAAAAATAAAGGAATATGTATAATGCTTTATTAATTTCTACATCCCTTAGTCTAACAACACTTTCCCTAAGGGAATTATTTCATTTGTTCCCCATTAATCATACAATAAATATTCGGTGTCATTTTTGGAAAATAGCAATGAGGCAACATTACACTCCACATGATGTACGGCATTAGGAAATCTGTAAATCACATACAAATATTTCTGCCTTAAGCTTATCTTGCATACCTTGAAATGCACCCCTTACCTCAGAAATACATTGTCTCACAATAAAATTCACAAAAAATGCATTGTTTATATGATACTTGCTGATAAAATACAAAAGAAAAACAATTTGATTTTTAAATATAGCAACTTTAAACAAAGCCATCTTCTTTGCTGAGTTGCCATTGGTGGTCGTGCTCTTGCATCTGGTAGCACTTTAAGACAAATACTGCATGCCAATTTTACATTTTGCAAGATGACTAAAAAGAAAGATGTGTGGTCACACAATAGCGAGCGAGCATGTAGCGAACGGGTCTGATTCGAGCCCTTAGTTCAATCAGGAGTCTGGGAAGTGTAGAAGGGGGCAGGGCCGCACTGCTCAGACAATCAGTAATAGTGTCAGCAGCACAGCATTGGGCTTGCTGTGTTGTGTAAATGGCCGTGGTTTGCTTAGAGAGGCAGCACATGGCCCAATCAGCTGACATGCTGTCAGACCATCCAACTGTGGCACCCCTGCATAAACGCTGTGGCACCCCTGTATAAATGCTGTGGCACCCCTGGGCACCGTGGCGCACACTTTGGGAACCGCTGTTATAAACATTGTTAATAACTTGGTAAATAGTAGAAAATTTATCATAAATAATACAATCCTAAGTGGATAAGTGTAAACAAACTCTGACACAGTCTGTGACAGTATATTTTGTAAATGAGTCTCTGCAATTGAGATTCTTGGGGGGTGATTCAAATGTTTTTTTCTTTTTTAAGATGCCCGACAGTTCAATTCAATTGTTTCTCTGTCAGGGCACGATAGCCGCCGGCGCCAGCATTTCTGCACGGACTCAGGAAGGTGCGAGCAGAAATGTGTGAGAAAGCCTCTGGTTAGGGTACGCTAACCGCAGTTAGCGCGCCCTAACCAGAATTTTAGATGGGTTTAGCCATTTTACATGGCTAAACCTCATCTCATAGGTGGCGAAGAGGGCGATTATTAATGAGCACCCTGAACAATTGAATAGCAAACTGGGCGTTCATTAATTATCATGACCTAAAAAAACATTTGAATCGCCCCCATAGTGACAAGTAGCAAATAGTGAGTGTTGAATGTTAGTCTGGATGTTAGCCAGTAGAGCAGATTTTCAATATTACCTGAGAATGGAATGATGGATCTGTACAGTCTTGAGTAAGTCTTAAGCAAGAAAGTACTCGTATTTATTTGTAGCTACAGGATATTCACTGGATTAGGCAATTATTTGCAAATGAGAGTATTAGATGTGCACAAGGCTGCTGTGGTAGATGTGTGCAAGGCTGATGTGGTAGGTGTATGCAAGGCTGATATGGTAGGGGTACACAAGGCTGCTGTGGTAGATGTGTGCAAGGCTGATGTGGTAGGTGTATGCAAGGCTGATGTGGTAGGTGCACACAAGGCTGATGTGGGAGGTGTGCGCAAGGCTGATGTGATATGTGTTCACAAGGCTGCTGAGACAGGTATGGGACCTAGGTGATACTATGGGGGCATGACCAAATTCAGGAGGGGTGGCCATGCCCTTCCCAAAAAAATCATGCAAAATACTCTGCATGCCACTACACACTGCAATGGGAAAAACTTTTGCAATATAGCAGCTGGCCAGGGCCCCCATTGGGCCCCTCCAAAAGGCCGAGCCCTTAGTAATTGGTACCCTTTTGGTGCCCCTTCTATTTAGACTTATGCGCAGTTGAAAAACACAACCATTTGTGAACATCAACATAGCATCCAACTCAGGCCCCTGGTGAGGTTTAGTTGTCACCTGTCCAGGTTTCTGACTTTCTGGGAATTGTATTCCTGCTCATCTCAAGGATGGCTATTGACTATCAATGATAGCAACCAGGGTTGCTGGTTTTGCATTCAATGAGGGAGTTTGAGATGGCAGATGCTTAGCCCTTCCACCTACCCTGAATACCATATTGCATTTCAGTGACCCTTGGCAGTGATGTCCATAAATTGTTCAAACCATTAATGGTTTTCCATCAATGGTTTCTTGCCATCGATGTAAAGCACTGATGGCACATCGATGGTGAAGCCTTCAATAACCATGATTCTGGCACTTATATACACCCGGCGAGTCAGCCTGATGATTTAAAGCAGCAATAGTTTTAAAGGCAAAACCAGGTAAGGATGGCTTTTTAAATTATTATTAAATGAAGTTGAATGCTTTAAATGAATTGATGCTTTAAATCATCGGGCAGACTAGTCAGGTTCTCGTCAATGCTTTCAAGTTGCAGGATATTACATTTCCCATCTACTTTGCATCAATTATATGTCTTTATTGCAGTCATCAGATGTAAGATGGTCTATTTGGTTGAATAATTTGCATGCCTTTGCGTGCTGTGTGTAATACTGGTTTGGAATCTGCTGCATTACATCATCCTGGGGATTTCAGGGTTGCTTGTTTACATAGGACTTACCTCTGCATTATTTTATTATTTATACATAATGTCATTACCTTTATATAATGCAATAATGATGTTGTTTGATTTGATCTAACTGCACATATAAAATGCTGTTTAATGTTTTATTTGTAATCATGGTGACATAATAGGATTTGAAATGACCGTGCATATAAAATGCTGATTATACTGATATTTGTGATGAAGGCGATTTCTTGTGACTTGAAATAAATGTGCTTATACCATGCTTATTATTGGATAATTCTCATAATGATAACAGATAAAAAAGATATGAAAATATTATTCAGTACATAGGCAGAAACAATCTGACACATGTAAACACTGAGTGACTATACAGTACTACACTGACTACTTTTGTCAATAATGCATTTCACATGGAAAATTATGTTGCCAAGATCAAGAAATCACTAAGAAAATAGAAAAGCCTCAAATAATACATGTACTGTATGCATGTAAGTTATAGCATATTAAACATTGGCCATTTATCTAATCACAAATAGTTTTAATTAGCAAATTGTTGTGTTTGACTGAGAGGTGAAGGCTTATTTGGAACAATTAAACTCAAAGTAAATTTTAAACATCCATACATTAGCCCCTATAATGCAATAAATACAATTTTAATATGTATGAGTACTGTAGGTCAATTTAGAGTAACAAAAACAAACTTATTACATTTTAGATTTAATATAACAAGGTTCAATTCATGGGATATAGTTACAAACACAAATCAAATGATATGCACAAGTGCAAAAGCAACCATAAATAAAAAAGGATATCCAAAGATATTACACTTACACCATGTGATTTATATGCTGGGAACAAGCCAGAAATCAAATGGTCAGTCACTCATTATGATTGAGTTGTCAGAGCCATTGTCAATTTATCCATAGGGTCTAAAAACATTTTACCCTGGGTGGGAATTTATGGGGGCAGTGTAGATGCTAATATGTTGGGTAAATGTCTACTATGTGATCTGTAGTGGGTAAAAAATTGGTCAATTCTACAACTTTACTCTGACCTGCACTTATTTCCAGGAAATATGTGATTATTGTATGTTCCCTACATTTCCGACAGTAATAATTCACACCCATTATACATTACCGTATATATGAAGTAATTTGATTTAAGGTGTCTATATTATTTTGATATCTGAATAAGATTACTTGGTTTTGTGTATGCACAACCAATTTGCAACTCTACTCATTGCCCACTAGGGGGAAATAGACTTGTAATGCACAGGCTTCTGGCTGGATATCCAATTGACACAGATACTGTATGCAAAGCTACCTTTGAAATTACTTGTTAGGGACAGTAGGACAATAGGCATTGATTTCCCAAAGCATAGAAGGAATGATTTGGCCAACAACCATCAATTTAAAAAAATTTGCAAAAATGTGTACTTCTGCTACAACTCACTATTTGTGCCAATATATTTAGCTGTGAGTGACTCAGAATCAGGCCCAATATATGCGAATTTGTGATTCTGTACAGGGGCTACTAAACACTTGAATTTGTTGCGTACTGTTTTCTTATCTTGAGATAAGAGAAATAACCTAAGTGATTTGACAAATAGGCTAAAAATAAAACTAACCATTTATTTATTATTATTATTATTATTATTATTATTATTATTATTATCATCATCATTTATTTATATGGCGCCACAAGTGTTCTGCAGTGCCTTACAAAGTACATAAACAAATAGGTGACTGGTGACTTACAATACAATACAATGCAGGACAAGGACATGGATAATATATATTGCTACATTAGTGACCATAACACCACATAAGCAGCAGAGCATAAGTAACCAAGTGTTGCCCTAGTGTGGAGTAAGAAGTAGATGAAAATAAAGTAGGGAGAAGCACAAGAGGGTAGAGGGCCCTGCTTGTAACAGTTTACATTCTAAAAGGGATGGGCAAACAAACACAGATGGGGAGGAAGGAACAAGTTAAGATGAGAGCTGGAAGGCTTTAATGAAGTAGTGGGTCTGGAGAGCCCATTTGAATGATTGTAGAGAGGTGGAGAGTCTGATGGGGAGAGGGAGAGAGTCGAAAAAGGAGGCGAGCAGCACGGGCAAAATCCTGGAGGTGGGAGTTGAAGGAAGTAATCAGTTGGCATGAAAGACGACATGCGTTAGTTGAGGGAAGAGGATGAACAGGATAGTGAAGGGAGATGAGATCAGATGTAAATGGGAAAGGATTGGGTGAAGGCTTTGAAAGCGAGAGTGAGAACCTTGAATTGGGTTTTGAAAGGGAAGGGGAGCCAATGGGGGGCTTGTAGGAGAGGGGAAGCAGATGTAGAGTGTTTGGAGAGGAACATAAGCTGAGCAGCAGCATTGAGGACAGACTGGAGAGGAGAGAGATGGGATTTGGGGAGGCCAGATAGGAGGAGATTACAGTAGTCCCTTCTGGAGATGACCAGCGAGTGTATGAGGGTTTTAGTGGCATCCTGGGAGAGATAGGGTCTGATCTTGGAAATATTTTTGAGATGGAAATTTACCTGGCAGAGAGTAAAGATAAATGCATACAGAAAAAAATCTTCATTCTATAGAACATCCTCAGACATCATTAAGGGTAATCCCATTAGGGTTGGGGTTACACTGTGGCTAATTACCCATGCAGGGAGATCCAGTTAGCAGGGTTAACACCCTGCGTTAAACTATAGAAGGGGACTTTTCCTTGCAGCTTCAGGATGATGTGCAAGAAAAGGCACCCTCTAGGGGTTAACACGCGGGGAATACCCATTGATTCCACACTTTACACGGAATCAGTGGGTTAGCACACATTAACCCCCAGTTTAACATGAGGGGAAAATGCTATTTAATTGATTAGCATTTCCCACAGCTAAATGAATGCCCCCCTTAGCGACAACACAATTTATTATTTAGATTGTAACCCCTTCTATTCTAGATTGCAAGCTCTCATGAGCAGGGCCCTCTTTCTTCATGTGCTTTCCATTCCCTCACTTATACCATCATCTCCTCCCGACTGCCAACAACGGCACCAAACCTTGGTTCAGCCTGTACTGCTTATTTGGGTAATTTGACTGCAATAATGTTTATAAACCCTGTAGTCCATGTTCTGCAATGTTTTGTCTTATAAGTCTCTTTTTTTTTTGTTCATACTGTTTCAGTTTATGTACTTAGCAAGGTGCTGCGGTCTCCTTGTGGTGCCATATAAAATAAGATAAAAATAAGAATAATGCACCCAAAATGACCAACTAAAAGGCACAAGTACTGAACGCCTGCTTGAAGAAAGATGATTTGCGGACACTCAACCCTGATGCAAGTCGTGACCTGATGATGATGTTGATCTGATACGAATGCATCTAAGACACACCCAATCCTACAAATGTAGTCAAACTGCTGGCTGTAGTTGTGATCTACTAGCAGAATTGCAGTGTATTGAACACATTTTTCAAGAAACAAAGCATATTTTCTATTCTGGGAAGGGAAAGCCTGCTGATTTCTTTATTAATGATTTATCTTCCTGTATTTTGCACCATTCACTGGTCCTTCAATGTTAACAAGATGACCAACACATGATGCTACTAACCCCATATTTTACTGTTAAAGCACACATATAACAGCATTTTGAAATTGGTCTAAAAAGCTCTATTTTTGCCTCATATGACCATAAAACATTGTCCTGCATTTTAGCTGGATTGCTCTATTGTCTGACAAATGCTTTGATGTGGTATTTCTCCAGTAATGGCTTCTGTCTATTATTATTATTATCATTTATTTATATGGCGCCACAAGTGTTCCGCAGCGCCTTACAAAGTACATGAACAAATTAGGAACCAGTGACTTACAATACAATACCAAGCAGGACATGGACATGTGTAATAAACATTGCTATATTAGCGACCTTTACACCCACATAAGCAGCCGAGTGTTGGTTGCCCTAGTGGGGAGTAAGAGATAAATTAAATTACAGTAGGGAGAAGCACAAGAGGGTAGAGGGCCCTGCTCCAAAGAGCTTACATTCTTTAAAGCCACCCTTCCTTTCGATATGGGTGACTGGTGCACCTTCACTACAGTCCCAGCCACTGAACTCTATAGCTCATTCAAAGTAATAGAAGGCTTGATTCAGATGTGGATGCAGAACACACAGCAGACATGGCCAGCTGGAACATGTATTGTACTTTTGCGTTTTTGAACGCAGCTGCTGTGTGTAAAAATTACCTGTTTCCTTTCAATCAGGTGCCCCCACTGTCAAATAGTTTTGCTGGATTTATCCTATTTAATAATCTGATGTAGGAAATATTAACAACATTTTTTTTATTTATTTAAGAGCATTTGTGGTTCTTAAATGATCCTTAATCTATCCCTTTGTCCTATGGACAATAATGCGATTTTCTTTGCTCCTGTCTTCATAAATATTCACTAATGGTCTTGGTCTACTTTATTTTGCTTAAGTTATTTTCCAGTTGCTATAAGAATGCATGAATTACAGTAAATAGCCAAGTTTTTTTTTTATAAAAAAAAATAAAATAAACATAACAATATTAACATTACTTACCTATCAGGTTTTTAAACTGCTAAATACTTTGAAAACTGAAAGCAGACAATTGTGATAATGAAGATCTCTGCTTTTCTGTGCAATTAGAGCACTGTGAGCATTTGTGTCTGACAGGATGCCCTTTTCTATAGTTCTTGTTTTTCTCTAACTATACATCTTTATCTTATTTTTAGTTGTGTCATATAATACCTGTTTAATGTTTCTGTCCATCCTTTAATTTATACCTCATCAACTCACATATTAATATCATAATTACACTGCAAAAATATATGTAAAAACTTTATAGATATGTTTTAATTTTTTCTTACACATTAGGCCAGTGGTTCCCAAAATTGCTAGAATCTCAGTGCCCTAGAGTATCAGCATATTTTTCATGGCACCTCTATGCAAAAGGTTTCTTATTGAGAAATTCAGAAGAAAATTCTTAACTTAAATAAATTGTCCTAGTCTGTCATCTTTATATGGACCATACATCAACGGCCCGATTCCCCATTCTGCTGACGCCAATACAATCTGCCAATTGGCAACCAAAAATGCTGATCAGTGGACATCGATGATCGACAATCTGATGGTGGATCGTGGAAAAACAGTATGTTAAAAATTCCTGATGCTGTTAATTTTTTTGGTTGGGATTGGCAAATTTCCAACATGTTGTATTTCTCGTATTCTCCAACCACAGCATTGGTAGAACAGGGAATTGGGGCAATCCATGGTCATAATGTTGACATTGTGCATACTGACACTAGGCATAGCATTTTTAAAGGGTTAGAGCCCTAACCCTACTCTAACCGCAGTCTAACCCTTACCCCATTCTAACTCTAAGTCTAAACCTAACACTAACTCTAAACCTAAAAGTGACATATACTGTTCACATTGTGATTTCTAACACTTACAATGTCTATGTCAACATTATGTAAATGTCGATATTTTCACTGTCAACATTTCCACCATGTGCAGTGCAGGCTCCCTCACTGCGTCAGGAGCCGAGTGCTGCATATAATGCTACAGTGCAGCACCAAGCTCTAGTCACTGAGGAGTCGGCACTTTGGTGTCACCCCTCGGCACGTGACACCCAGGGGCAGCCTGCACCCCCGCAACCTTCTTGTAACTCTACTGCACTTACTGATGTGTACATACTCCTTGCAGCACAACAGTGCCGACATTGCCACAAGTGTACTACAGAAGATGCACAGTCAGGTTGTAATCCACAGACACCTCTTTCTGGGCTGAGACTTGCAGTTCAGTGATGGTTTCATACAGTGCTGCTAAAACCTCACTACTAATTTCTGTACTATTGTATTCTATAGTGCCATATCCATCCATCCACTGCTGTATTATTCACCACTGTAGATTTAATCAGTGGAGCACTGGCCACTGAGCAGTGAAGCTGTTTATTGCATGCCATGGATATTATCAAGTCTCACTGCACCTTACCGCGCCATGCTATGCTGTTCTCATTCCGCGACTTAGAAAATTTTATGGCATGCTATGAGTAAAGATGTAGCATGACACATCTATATTATGTAAGCTTTTGATGTGTATATTGTGTATCTATCTTTTTTTCTGTGCTTGCTGGTTTCAGTCACTAGATTGCACACATTTCAATTCCCAGCTACCAGTACTGATCTCTAGTTGGGTATGGCTGCAAAAGTTGGATAAGGAGGAAGGGCCCTATCAATAGAAATGTCAGGGAATGCAGAGGGAAGTTGACAGCAGAAGCAGGCATTGAAGAGGACATGCTTGATATTGTCACGGCTGCCGACACTTGAGACTACTGGAGAGAGGCAGGCCTACTAGGCACAATAAACTGGGGTGGTCTTAGGAATGACCTATCCTTGAAAATCAGTAGCACAGGATAAAAGTAAATTAGAATTTATTCACATAAGAATTATAAACAGCAAGGTCTCAAATAAAGTCTCAAACAGCACAGAGGTTCACATATGCAATAATATGTATAGGAGAGAATCCCCAAATATATATAAGCAGTCTTTAGCATATAAGAACTAACATGGTAGGGAACCCCCGAGTCCAGAATGAGGCTAACATCGCACCAGGAGTCCATTAAGGACCTTTGCCAGGGTAGAACCCTGTAGTAATGGAAATCCAGAGCAGAGCGGGCTCTGCAGAATAATATAATTCCAGGACAGGACCGAACCCTGCGGTGCAGAGAGGGATGAAGCAAACTTGAGCCTTGTGGAGTAGTGAAGTCAGAGCAGTGTTAAGCCCTGTAAGACTGTGAGATTCCAGGACAGGGTTGAGCCCTGTGGTGTGGCTAGAGTTCGGAGCAGGGTTGAGCCCCGTAATGCAGAGAGGATTGTAGCGGGGTTGAGCCCTGTGATGTGGAGAAGATTGTAGTGGGGTTGAGCCCCGTGACACGGAGAAGATTGTAGCGGGGTTGAGCCCCGTGACACGGAGAAAATTGTAGCGGGGTTGAGCCCCGGGATGCGGAGAGGATTGTAGCGGGGTTGAGCCCTGTGATGCAGAAAAGATTGTAGTGGGGTTGAGCCCTGGGATGCGGAGAAGATTGTAGCGGGGTTGAGCCCTGTGATGCGAAGAAGATTGTAGTGGGGTTGAGCCCTGTGATGTGGAGAAGATTGTAGCAGGGTTAGGCCCTGTAGTGTGGCTAGGGTTCGGAGAGGGGTTGAGCCCCGTGATGCAAAGATGACACTGTAACGGTGCAGTTGACAACTGTAACAAGGATGAGTTCAATATCCACAGGAACGGAAAGACAATAGGCAAAGTAAATAGTGCAGCAAAATAGTGACACTGCAGTGATGGAGCAATCAGCAATACTTAGGCAATAGGAATGCTGGGCCCTGTAGTGCAGTGGGTGACTGACATCAGAAGTTCATCTGGAATACAACAAAGTCCACAGCAATCCACAGGCACAGCGGGGATCTGGCAGGAGTCCAAGAAAAGACCTGAATGCAATGTTGCACAGACACTGAGACACAGTTAGTAACAGGCTTTATACTAGAGGTCTGTGATCCATAGGAAGTTTCAGAACATGTGACCCAAATGGAATCAGGTTTGAAATAATGAGCAATCTAGGAATACCACAACCTGACGACACCTGGGAAACAGATGATCACTTTAACACTCTATCCCCTGAATGAGAAGCATGCCAGCAAGCAGGATAGCTCCTCCAACGACCACAATGGAACTTTGGCAAAAGTAGTCTATCTTTATGTACTGAAATAGTCGCAGTCCTGAAAGATATCAGAGAGTGTACATTCTATTTGCCTCAGTTAACTGTCTGAAAATAAGGATTCCTCAGTAACCAGTAGATTCGGACAGCTTATAACTTTTGAAGCATATATAGGCATTTTTGTAAGTTAAAAAATTAAGGATAGTCTTTAATTCTGGGTGCAAGTTGATTGAACTTGCTCAGAGAGAGTTGCTCCTACCTGAAGATACAATAGAGCTGTTATAGGGCCTGATTCAGCATTGCACGCAAGTGCAATGCTAAATGCAAATTCCTGATTATCAGGAATCTGTGCGTACTCAGGACCTATTCTGTGAATATGCAGTCCTTTTCTAGCTCTGTCTGAGCTCTGATTGGACAGGATGCCAGGAAGAAAATTTCCATTGGTAATGCAGCAGTCAGTTGACCTGTCCAAAGATGGCCTGGTGGGAGACTCCACATGTGGGATGCTGGGTCAGCCAGCATAGACAGTCAGTGGGTGCTGGCACAAGGTCAGAGAGACCAGACACACCAGCTGGCTGGAGCTGAAGAGGAGACATGAAGCGGGGCTTCAGCCGCAAGGAGAAGCTGGTCTGACAGTCTGTCATCACCTGTACAGGCAAGTGCCGGGGTCTAGATCTGGGGTCTCTAGAAATGGCTGTGACAGGGTAGTTACAAATATGCAGGCATGTCAGGACTGTTTTCTTGACGTGCTCTAGTGATTCGTTTGCAGCTGAAGAGGGCCAGAGTGTCTTAGGAGAGTTGCTCTGTCTGATATATGTGCTTGTTATTGCATGGTTTGCTTTGACATGTTGGGGGTATGTAACAGTGATGTGCGGTGAGGTGAGTCAGGTGAGGCAGAGCCTTTCCTGTCATACTTAGGTAAACTCCAGAGTTTTGACTTTAACAATTTATAAGAAAAATGTGAAGAAAATATTATAATTTATCTTCTTTGTATTATTGTAATAATTTTTATAGTCAAAACTCTGGAGTAAAAGTATATGGCAGGTGAGGCACTGCCTCCCCTGTCTACCTATTCCACACATTCCTTATCAAAATTTACCAAATATCCATCACTATATACTGGTCCACCTTTGTATAATTCCCACATGAGCCCTTGGGTTCATATATGTATCTGTAAATCTGGCTCTGATACTAGCCAGTGACTCCCCAGCCATTTACCTCACCGCACGTCACTGGTACAGTATGTGGTGATGAAGAGACGGTACCAGGGTCATTCTCGATGCAACCTTTCATTGCATGCAATATTTCCCATTATATTTTAGCTGTCTGAATAACCTGTCTTCAAATTAGTTATATGACTAATACATTCCCTGGTGAATACATGCCAACTGTTACTATCGGGAGTGGTCTCCTCACCCATCAGGAGTGGTTATCTGCATGTGTGTTCTGAAAAAGCCTGCATATGTCTGTCAAAGCCATACTGTATCAAGTTTGTGATACTAACTCTCTGCTAGACAGATTACACCCTACATTTGTGCTATATTGTCCAATCCATGCTTTTGTATCTTTTGCTTTTTATGATAATGTTTTTAAAAAATGATCCTTTTAAAAGAAATAATGCACTAGAAAGTTCTCTTTTTTCTTGTATAATCCCACGGTGGAAACCTTCGTTTTGGAAGGTCGGGAGTTATTCAACTTGTCATTATAAGAAAGAATATATACGAGGAATATATACAAGTTCACCTCTGGCGAACCACAAGGTTATGAAATTCTACCTTGTTTTTATTATTGGTACATGGTTCTATTTCCTACTGGGAAAGTCTACACCTTAACAATCTTGGGTGGGGGGGGGGGTGTGCAGTATCATAATTGGTGTTACATGTTTTTACCAATTATTATTTTGTAATTTGCATTTATATCTGTTTCCTCTAAATGCATACATGAGGTTATTAAGATAAAACAATACAATGCAAACAGAAGAAAGCACCAAAATGGACTTTTAGACAAATTTATTTATTGCATTCAAATCTGTATCAGCCCCGATGTGCCTAATCCAAGCATTGTGTATTTTTGTTGTTAGCGATAGATACAATTCCATCATAATTGCCGACATTTACCATGGTATTAAATGTTGGAGGACAGTTACTGTAAGGATCTATAAATGAGGTTTGTTGTTTTGCTCTACAGTACCCAAAACTAAAAGCACGTACACATTACCACAGGCTGTGGTGACATGAACTACATACAATTTACATGTGCTAATCATAGAAATATCATCCACAAATTGTACTTGACAAATGTAATGTGAAATGTAAGCTAATTACACAACTTAATCTTCTAGAATCCATATTTTCCATTCATTGATAAATGGTCCTCATTGTGCTGTGCCTTGTGATGTTAATGATTGCAGGATGTACTATTAAGCATGCTATTCACATTATAGCATTTTTTTTCCTGACAAACCATTACAGTGAAGTGTTTCCGAAGTCTTTTGCAGTATTTGCATATTATTGAATAAATGTCTGCTTTCTTATTTCTATCGTCCCTAAAATAATTAATAGAATCATAAAACATTTCTTCAACTCCTGAAGACAACTTAGAAATATGATAGTAGAGAGAAAAATGATAACCAATTAAAGGAAAAAATGCTTTTTTAAATAAATGCTCAGTAAAACATCTGGAAATAACTTGGGTCATTTTACACAGCAAAGTTATTTTTAAAATAATTATGAAATGAAATATGTCATAGGGGCCTATTTATCAAATAATATTTGCGGGCATTTTTGGAGGGTACACGCTAATATTAAGTATGTCCAGATGTATCTACAAGGGACCGCAGTGCTGTATTCTCCCATTTTCAACAGCAATAGCAGGTTTCTATGGGGGTTGTTAAATTGCTGAATTTACCAAGTTCCAGAATGTGTAGATACTACAGGTTGAGTCTCCCATATCCAAATATTCCAAAATACGGAATATTCCGAAATACGGAATATTTTTAGCATGACTGAGATAGTGAAACCTTTGATTTTTGATGGTTCAATGTACACAAACTTTGTTTAAGGCACAACATTATTAAAAATAAAGTATAAAATGACCTATAGGCTGTGTGTATATGGTGTATATGAAACATAAATAAATTTCATGTATGTACACAAACTTTGTTTGAGCCACAAAATTATTGAACCTATTGTATAAAATTACCTTCAGGGTGTGTGTATAAGGTGTATATAATACATAAATACATTCTGTGTTTAGATTTGGGCCCTATTTCTAAAACATTTCAATATGGTTTGCAATTATTCCAAAATACGTAATATTCCGATATCCAAAATACCCCTGGTCCCAAGCATTTTGGATATGGGAGACTGAACCTGTATCAATGTAGCCAATGTAACCTAATTTCTTACGGCCACAAACAGCATCAATTATAAGTTAGAATTATCGGATCTAGTACCAGATAATGTATAAATACAGTATGCCCCATAGATTTCAATACACCAGTAAGAGTACCTTGTGAGAAGCATGACTTATACAGTACAGTGCATATAGAGGTGTAGAATCCCAGAATGCCCATTTGCATTTATTTGCCTGAATGTTGATGCTGAATTTTCAAATCAAGTTTTCACTGATCCGTAACAGTAAACCATGATTCACAGTAACCACTGTTCAGAATTCAAGTGTATTTGTACAGTGGAAATGGCTGTGCAGCACTCTGAACACTACAGAACGTCTGTAAAAATGCTTCTTGTATTTCAATAGTCTGTCTCTTTAAAACAGAGGGGTAGATTTACTAACACTTCGAGACAGGAAAAGTGTAGATGTTATCCATAGAATGTACTAGAAAAATTATAATTGGAATTTGGTTGTCTGACTCCTCTACTTTTTAGACATTTTAGTAAATCAACCCCTAAATCTTACTTTTACATCAGTCCCAAAAGTAAGCACAAGCCAGTCTTCACATGGAACTCCTTTGCTTTACCCAATTACTCACATTGAGCATTTTAAATGGTTTCATTTTGCCCTGCAAACCCAAGCCCTTTGCAGAATGCTAGGCTGACCAACGCAAACTGATTGATGGTTCCATCCTTACCTGGGAGTGCAGTGTCTTCAGTGTTGGGAACTACTCAGCTGTCTTAAACTGTTGGGAAGCTCCAGGGTCCTCAACTTCAGGGAGACCTTAGATATTTTAATTTCCTTCATACAATCTTAACTCAACTTATTGTCAGGATGCGGCCTGGGATTGGCAACTACTCACCTCTGTGCCAGCGTCTTTGAGCTTAGGAGTTTAGTCGCAGGCAGTGGAGGTGGCTGGTGGGCTGAGTATTCTCCCCGAGGTCTGCTAGGGCTTCCATGCATGCGTCCTAGTACTCGTGGTGGTTTGCATAGGCGCAGCCATGTTGGTACGTGTCACCTGACTAGTCTCTCCCAATAGAAGTCCTGCAGTCACTCGGCTATTTCAGCACTAATCAGCATCTAATTCTCCTGTGTTTATGTCAGCGCCTGACTCTGTGCTAAAACTCCAGGTTAACAATTTCTACACCAGTTCTGCATCTGGGTCTCCAGCATGCATACTCAGTACAGCATATGTGTACTGACTCCCAGTGTCATTCTCCTGTGTCTATGCCTGCATCTGAATCTCCAGTATGTCCCAGGGCACCTCTGTGTCTACATTCCCTGCGTTTCTCAGAGCAAGTCCCCCCTTAGGAGTCAAATTTTTTAAAAATGCTGTTTAATAGGTGCCTATGTCATGGAAGGCATATACTCCCCGAATTACATGTTACTAGGTCTAGGGGTTTGGGCTGGACGTTGATGAATCAGTGAGCCAGTCAATCAGGACATTTGTTTCTATCTATCTATCTATCTATCTATCTATCTATCTATCTATCTATCTATAGATATAAATAGCAAGAAAAATACAACTGACAACATTGGGTTGTTATATGATGAACTAGGAAAAACACAGAGAAAACCGACTTTATATTTTTTATGTCTTCATTTGCAAATGAAGAAGATTGGCAGAGAGCAGATGTGTCACCAATCTTTAAAAAAGGAACAAAATTGTAACCAGGCAATTATAGACCTATAACTTAACATATGTCATGTGCAAAATATATATATAAAAAAATCAGAGATGCCATTCAGAAATATACTGTAGCATATTATTTTAATAAAGTTGAGGAATATGTCAGCATGGTTTCATGAATGAGTGGTAATGCAAATTATATATTTGGATTTGTATATATTTGTATACATTGTTCTATAGTTATTTGTCTGGTTGAGATTTGATACCATTCCCTATGACAGTCTGGTACATAAAATGAGAGTATTACATATAGGCATAAATAGGCTCATGAGTAGGAAGCAGATGGAAAGATAGAAAACAAAGGGTAGTTACAGTATTAAATGAAAATATTCAGTCTCAGCTGAAGTTATCACAGGGATCGGTCTTGAGCCTTATCTTATTCAATATTTTTTATTAATGACCTTGTAACTGCTCTACTAAGTAAGACATCAATATTTGCTGATTACATGAAGCTATGTAGTATGGGGATTACTTCTTTTTTTCACACATAATTTCTCCATGTTAAATTATTTTCTGTTAATTAAATAATGACAAAGTACCTGTAAATTCTGTTTATGTGCTGATTTGCACAAACAGATTTAAGTGAGGGTGTACTGTAGATAAATGTACGCTTATTTACCTAAGGGGAATTGTTCAATAATAATTTGGTTAAATCTCCAGTTTTTGGTGTGTTTTTGGGCAAGTTACAAATCGCTTATTTATCAAGCTGAAAGTCACTGAAAAATTGCTGAATAATCGCAGATCACCATCCCAAATCATCAGTGTTATTAAGCTGCAGTTTGACAAACTGTTGGCAGCTCAGACGGTATAATGGTTAGCATTACTGCCTCACAGCACTGAGGTCGTGGGTTCAATTCTCACCATGGCCCTACTTGTGTGGAGTTTGTATATTCTCCCTGTGCTTGCGTGGGTTTCCTCCAGGTACTCTGGTTTTTTCCCACATTCCAAAAAATATACTGGTAGGTAAATTGGCTCCCAAGAAAAATAACCCTAGTGTGTATGTGTGTGATCATGTGTTTGGGAATATAGATTGTAAACTCCACTGGGGGCAGGGACTGATGTGAATGGCCAACTATTCTCTATAAAGCACTGCGGAATGTGTGCACTATATAAATAACTGGTAATAAATAAATAAAATAAATAAACCCGCTAGAAAAAAATTCAGAAAAAAGTAGCCTCTAGGCTGACGAGATTGTTCAAACTGCATGTGACTTGAGTGATCGGCTCATTTGGAATGAAATAAGTAGGCACCTACATTATGCTGACAATGATAATTTGTCAATTTAAGTGGCCAACAAAGTTAACAATTAGGTTTATGGGGCACATTTATTTAATATATACTTAATAGTATGGGTAGCAAATTACTGTATTATTCTATTAGAGGTTAATATTATATTTACATTTAAATTAGATTATGGGGACAATAAAATTGTTTTTTAATTGGAGCTATATTAAGTGTTGATGGAGGCACATGCATACTGGCACTATTAATGCCACAGTGTGCAGTATAAGTGATGCCATCATCATTAATTAATATGACCATATTTAAAATACAAATATTGCTGCCCCTGCACTTAAATTTAAAACTACTAATGCCTCTTTAGTATTATCTAAATATTATATTGTCCTCTAAATAGAAAAGTACAGTCAATTTCTCCCCTTAATATAATTTTTAAATAATTGTGTCTCCATAAACATAACAATTAAGTGTTTTGGCCCCTCATTTTCTGGAGTTACTTTTGAAATCATTAACGAATTTGAGGTTACAAATCCAACATATTTCATTGCTTATTGCCAGCAATTTCATTTTTAAACCTTTAAGCCACTGGTTTATAAAACAGGTTATACGGAAATATTGCCGTGATTGTGGCAATGGTTTAAAATCATTTCCAAAATTGGTGTTTGTTAAATCTCCCCCCTAGTCTGTCGTAATAACCTTGTTACTTGCACATTAATAGAATACAGCTGGGGCAAAGTGAAATGGAACAATACACATAATACTAATGAACAGATAGCTGAGTGGTAGCATACATTGACAGGTAGAGGCTTCATAGATAAATAAGGATGTGTAAAAACAATATACATTATGTGCACATAAAACAAACATAGAATCAGAATTTTATACATCACTGGTGAGACCACATCTTCGGGTAGAGTTTGGGCATTGTTCGAAGGACATATGAAAATTCAAAAGGGTGCAGAGGTGACTAAACTTTTTACGGCAAATGGAAGGATTAAATTATACACAGAGCTTAGACAAACACATTTAAAAACAAACTCATTTTAGGTGTTCTAATTAATAATTATGGTCAATATAAAGATTTATGTAATGAACTTCTCATACCAGTCATCATGCAGGGGACAAGGGTTCATTAGTTGCGAATGGAAGAAGGATGGTTTCACCCTCAATATAGGGAGAGGACATGGGGGGGGGTGATTTCAATTTTGACATAATGAATTAAAAAATGTATTTGATGCCTTTCTCACAAGGTATCTGTAGCTAGCAGGAAATCATGGAGGTGAGAGAGCTTTGTGTATGTCTATTTATCTATCTATCTATCTATCTATCTATCTATCTATCTATCTCTATCTATCTCTAGTATGTAGATGTACAGAAGAACATTTTGTGCATCATTTATACACAGTTCACATTCAGATTTATATCTGTAGTGTTTTCAATATAAAAAATAGGTTAGAGTATTATTATAGAACATATAATGAACAACACTATTGAACATTCATTTAAATGAGTCACTCTATAAATGATGTGGCACTGTCCACTCTCCACTCCTTGTAGCTCATTTGAATACTAGCAACACACAGAACTAGCACATTCACAGGAAAACATATTTCAAAGATGTTCACTGTCCTGCAGTACTTTATGAGTAAAGCTGAAATGTTGGAATGAAAGAAGGCATTGTCCAATTGGTATCAAACAACAATTTAAAGTGATATTTTTTCTCCCTCGTCCCAAAGCCTGAGATCCCGGCATACAATTAAGTACATTTGCACAAATAACCTCTGTTTTCAGATAGTGACCTTTTTTAGTCAGAGCAGAGGTGAAAAGACATCATGTTTGCAAATGATCACCAAAACTTACAAAGAATTGTTAAATCATATTCTAATATATTTTTAAACTCTTAAATATTCACTTAGTGTGTTTTTTAACATGACTAACTTTATTTGTGTGCTGCAAATGAGATGTTTTCTTGAGTGCATGTCACACAGAATTTTGCCACAAGAGGGAGTGCCTTGATAACGCTTTGGATGATATCTGAGAGGTTACTGCTGAAAACAGAGCGCTTGGTCCTACAACTTTATTTTTAACTTCCATTTATAAAATTTCACAGATTAAACAGCTCAGTATTTCATTTATTTTCTTTTAGTCCTAAATGTTGCTTCTGTCAGTACTGTGCAAAATCTGAATAATTTGATAAATTGAAGGAAATTTTAACAGCAAGGTTATATTGCTGATTTAAAACAGAAAACACTGACCTTTTGATAGTTTCTGTACTATGATTTCTGTTATAGTGTCTCTCGACTAGTCAGTGTAAGAGCAAAAGTTGTGTATTGCCTTGGTCTGTATACTGCTTATATTAATGGAAGGAGATCCAGTAGTTTCTTTACACCCATTGCATTATTAACATATAAAATGTACTGGTGAGTGAGTCACAGTGTGTTTTTAGAAAAAACTCTTATTTTACTGTTTATTTTGGTAAAACCAGATGGTGTTTTGTGTTTGTTTTTGAATTTCACCACAATATAATTTCAAGATTTGTTTTAATTCACTATTTTTATAATTAAAATAAAACAGGGGATATAGTTCACATCCCGGCAGTCAGGATTCCGGCACTCCCAACACAAGTTAGATCCCGGCACCAGCATCCCAACCACTGGCATCCCGATTGTAGATTTTGTGGTTAGGTAGAGGCTTGGTGTTAGAGTTAGGCACTAGGGGGAGGGTTAAGGTAAGGCTGCGGGGGTGAGGGTTTGGTTTAGGCTGGGTGGAGGGAAGGTTAGGTTTAGGCTGCTGGGGGTAGATTAGGTTTAGGTTGTGGGGCGGATGGTTAAATTTAGGCTGCAGTGGGAAAGATTAGGTTTAGGCTGCGGGGAGGGAGGGTTAGGGTACTTACCAGCAGTTGTCAGTATCCTAACTATGATGGGATGCCGGCATCAGGATTGTGTCCACCGGGATCCTGAGTGCTGGCAAACCATACCCAACCCATTTACATATAGTGTTCTGCTACTTGAGTGATTTCCTGTTTATTCCAGAAAAATGTCTTAGATGTACTATTAGTTTAAGCAATAACCTAGTGTGGTATATCCACATAAAATATACATTTGTGACTTTACTAAGCAGTGTTAGGAGACAGAGTGAAAAGTGATAAGGTGCCAGCCAATCAGCTTCCAATTGTAATTTTTTGATGACAGTTGGGAGCTGATTGGCTGGCACCTTATCACTTTTCACTCTGTCTCCTAACATTGCTTAGTAAATAGACCCCTTTGTCTATGTCTATTTATCATGTTTCAGACCTTTTTTAATCACCTCTATAACACATTTTACATGCAAAGAGATACTTTTATTCAAATTACATGATCATTAAAGTGTATTAGGAAATTAATTGTTTGGAGAGTCACATCAGTAGCATTAGCCACTTACCTGCCAGGTCACATGGGATGTGACTGCAGCCAGCTGGGCTTATGTTGACACAGTCACTTTCTATGTTACAGTGCTGTCCCTCTGAACCCCCATCTTTTATGGACATGCATGTGTAGAATGGATCTCCTTCTCCTGCTATGGCCCGGCTGTGATGTCATGGTCTGTTACTGCAAACATAACTCCTGAAATCACACCCCAGATTGCCCTGTGAGCAGCACTCTGGGATGCAAGTAACGAAAATCAAAAGTGTGAGGAGGGGAACATAGTTTCCCCCAAACACTAATATGCTGCTCTCTGTATGTGCAGAGATCAGCTGCAGCAGGCAGGGGCTTATCATCAGTCCCCCATGACCCACACTCTGCTGGGCTTTGCATTATTAGTGGTAGGGGCGACATGGTACTGGGGGGAGCTTGCCTTTGATAATGGCAGGACAGACATTCAAGATGAGCAGCGATCTGGCCTGCCAAGCACCTCCACCACAGATGACAATTTGTGCCACATTGAAGATTTGATTCAGGAGGACAGACGCATTCGAGTTAGTTATATTGCTGATGAACCAAACATCTTAGTTGGTACTGTGCACAACATTGTTCATGAGCAACTGGGGTACAGGAAAAAGTGTTTATACTGGGCACTGAAGCAACTCACAGAAGCGCTCTCTTTGGGAGGTACTGGACCATCGTTCCTACAGCCCTGACCTGGGACTGAGTGATTTTCATCTCTTTGAGCACCTAGGTGGAAAGTGATTCGCAACCAATGGAGAAGTTCAGCAAGCCATCATGTCCTGGCTTTAGGCACTTGACACTGATTTCTTCTATGCCAGGATAGATGCTTTGGTGTACCATTGGAACAAATGCTAAGACAAGTATGGGGACTATGTTGAAAAATAATCTGTACCAAAGCCATACTATTGATTATACATAAATGTACGAGTTGAATAAATTGAAAGGTCTTATTTACTGAACAACCTTTGTATATAAAGACAGATGGATGGGGGGAGTACTAAAACAGTAGAGCCTATGTACACCTATGGGTGGGGGTATGCCAAGGTGATCGATCACCCCTAGAGAGGTGAAGGTATTGCCACTATGGATCTGTTGCTTTTGGAGGATATATAGGCACTGGGGGGTAGGAAATAATTTTACAATGGGGGCCTATGGACATGGGGTGTACAAGACATCCCCTATGCATATATTTTTGTCAGTTAAATATTTAAATATATTTTTTACAATATGTTCTATACTTAATTACATTTAAAAAAAAATTCTTAGCATTTTTAAAAAGAATTAATTTTCCAGTTAAGTGGTTTACCCAGATATAAAGTGGTTAACCTACACTGAGGGGCAGGTAGATAGTTAGATAGCCAGTGGAAGCCTGCTGGCAATGGAGGCTTGGGCATGGGTGATCAGTGGCTGCTCTGCTGTCCTATGTGTGCCGTAGCCAGCTGACTCCTGGTCATCGGGTGGCTGGGCTGGGCTTGGGGGTGAAATTTGTGTGGCTCCACCTCTTTTAGTTTTGGGCAGCCCCAACTTCAGTACCACCAGTGGCAATAGAGGTTCTAGAATTAGGGGCTCATGTAGAGATGAATGTAAGTCCAACACAGAAGGACAAGATGTTACTTTCCATCCAGCGCATATCCAGTAAAGTCAAGTAAGAGTAGTGAGGTGGAATGGGTGAGGTAAAGAGTCAGCTGGAATAGCTGGAGTACAGCAAGAGCATGCTCATGCACCTTGTGTGCCATGCAGAGGGAAAGCAGTGATTTATACACCTATGTAGTATATCTCTAGCCGCACGTGCATCAACAAAGTAGTGCCAAGCGTGCGCCTGTGTCCCATAAATAAAGGGCCGGCTGGATTGACCGCTAAAGGGTGCTGTAACCCCCAAAGGGCACTCCAATCAAAATAAAAAAATATTTTCTGTGTTTGTGAATTGTGTGGGCTGTAGCTGCAAGTGCATCAACAAAGGAGCAGCGCCAAGCGTGCGCCTGTGTCCCATAAGTAAAGTGCCAGCTGGCTCATTTCTTAAAGGGTGGTGTAACCCACAAAGTGCACTAGTCTCCAACAAAAATAAAAAATTATTTTCTGTGCTTTTGTGCGCCTTAGCCGCACGTATATATCAATATAACATAAATGGAGGACCAAACTTTCTCCGATAAAAATAAAATAGGGAAAGATCAAGAACCACTTCCTCCTAGTGCTGAAGCTGCTGCCACTAGTCATGACATAGACGGTAACATGCCATCAACGTCGTCTGCCAAGGCCGATGCCCAATGTCATAGTAGAGGGCACATACAATCCCAAATGACAAAGTTCAGGAAAATGACCTTGAAAAAAACATTTAAATCATCTGAAGAGAAACGTAAACTTGCCAATATGCCATTTACAACACGGAGTGGTAAGGAATGGCTAAGGTCTTTCCCTATGTTCATGACTAGTGGTTCAGCTTCACATGACGATGGAAGCCCTCCTCCCACTAAAAAAAGCAAATGAGTTAAGCTGGCAAAAGCACAGCGAAGAACTGTGCGTTCTAAGAAGATATCATAAATCCCCAAGGAGAGTCCAAGTGTGGTGGTGGTTGCGATGCCTGACCTTCCCAGCACTGGATGGGAAGAGGTGGCTCTTTCCACCATTTGCATGCCCCCTGCAAGTGCTGAAAGGAGCACCAACAGTCCACTTGCAGATATGCAAATTGAAGATGTCACTGTTGAAGTGCAACAGGATGAGGATACTGGTGTAGCTGGCGCTGAGGAGGAAGTTGGCGAGGAGGATTCTGATGGTGATGTGGTTTGTTTAAATCAGGCTCCGGGGGAGACAGTTGTTGTCCGTGGGATGAAAAAGCCCATCACGGTCATGCCTGGGCAGAAGACCAAACATTCCACCTCTTTGGTCTGGCAATATTTCTATCCAAATCCGGACAACAACTGTCTTGCCATATGTACCATATGTAAAGGTGAAATAAGTAGGGGTAGGGACGTTAACCACCTAGGAACATCCTCCCTTATACGGCACCTGCAGCGCGTTCATAAAAAGTTACTGTCAAGTTCAGAAACTTTGGCTAAGACCGTAAGCAGTCAAGGGACACCTAAATCCCATTGTCCTGTTGTATCCAAGTGCCTGCAAACCACACCGTCAACTCCCTCCTCATCAATTTCCTCCTTAGTCAGGATCGGAAGTAGTCCTGCAGGCCATGTCACTGGCATGACTGACTCTCCTATCCAGGATTCCTCCGGAGGATCCTGCATTGCTATGCCTCCTGCTGCCACTGTTGCTGCTGCTGGGAGTCATTCATCATCCCAGAGAGGAAGTAGGAACACCTCTATTTTTCTAAACAATTGACCCTCCAACAGTCCTTAGCGAGGAGGATGAAGTACGACAGCAGTCATCCTGAAGCAAAACATATAACTGAGGCCTTGACTGCTATGTTGGTGTTAGACGTGCGTCCGGTATCCGCCATTAGTGCAGTGGGATTTAGACAATTGATGGAGGTAGTGTGTCCCCGGTTCCAAATCCCGTCTAGATTCCACTTCACTAGGCAGGCGATACCGAGACTGTACAGAAACGTCAGAAAAAGTGTCCTCAGTGTCCTGAAAAATGCCGTTGTACCCAATGTCCACTTAACCACGGACATGTGGACAAGTGGAACAGGGCAGACTAAGGACTATATGACTGTGACAGACACAACCATTACAATAACTATAAATTTTAATGACGTTTCACATAGGGTCAATGCATTCATGGGTTGGCTGTAGTACTGCTGTTTGACTACGCTGGAATTAATTATTTGTAACTGGGCCAATAAGTCAGTAATAGAGTTGCTATTAGTTTCACTGATGGAATTTGGCCTCAGGTGTTCCCAGTTGTACCCCAATTACCACACAGCAGATTGAATAGACCACTATCATCCCAGATATATTCACAGACTAAAAATTATGCAATATTCAAATTTGAAAAAGATTGTGGAATGACAGCATGGTGAGAAAAATGGGAAATCAAAGATTGTCTGGCTGGACCTTCCACCTCTACAAAATGTTTTTTTGCACATCAAAACTCAATTCTTTACACGTTTACCCTTTCTCATCATTGTTGACTATAAGATAAGAACAAAATAGCATCAGAAAATGTCAAGTATAATAGACAGGAGTCTCTAGAGAGAAATCCAATGTGGTACATTGAAAAAAGATTATATTAAAATGTAACTTTTATTTTTAATAAATTAATATCACAATACTATAGTGGTTAAAAGAACAGTGAAAATTGGTTAAACAATTAAAGAGTTGCATCAAAGTTTGAAGTATGCGATTTCAATATGTCTGTGCTCTTACACCTATACTTATTGTCACAATAAAGTTATTCTATGGTGTCCTTGTGTCTATAAATCTTGTTCATGAATCCCACTCACAGTGAGAGGATTGATTGCAGGTTACTAAAATAACAGGGGAAGAGTATAAATGTTCACACTTTCATAACAATTGGTGGTTTGGATCTCAATGACCAAAGCAGACAGGGACTGTGCAGCAACGAGGGGGGGGGGGGAGAGTGGTGACTCAAGCACAGGCTTATCTCATCCTACGACTGCTATCCCATACACAGTAAAAATGGTTTTGGCGTCTCAGTCCCCGCGACCATTCTGCATGACCATAAGGTTACTCAGAAGGCTGATATTCAACTGCTGTAATCTTAAACTGATGCTGCATCTTTGTACACAGTGGCTTGGACTTGCGAAGCCACTGCTAGGTGTCTTGATACAATCCAGGCAACTGCAACATTTGCATATTTTTGTACAGGTGCTGTCTACAAATTCACAGCTGCAGTGGCATTAGCATATATCTTGGAATCAAGCCCTGATTTTTATACATTTAACCCAATGCCTGTCTTCTACTAGGGTATGTCCTGGTGACATCAGGGAAGAAAATGTGAAAAAACAAAAACAGAAGATTGACGGTCATTTGCACTGATATGCACCACAATCAGTCCACCTGGAATGTACATGTCCCCAACCTAGAACACAATGCACAGAGACACAGAAGAAGAAGTGCTGAAATTATTCATGATAATTAAGGGTCATTTGAATTATCATTGTAACAGTGAAAATGAAGCTTTGTCCAGCTATGTTTCCATTAAAAAGTATAGGACATGACCCCCATCAGGGCCAGCAGTAAGATGAGTTACATTTTCAGTGTTTTTGCTGATTGTTATTGGCTATGCAAGGTACATCCATAAAAATTCACTCTCTCCAAGTCTGCATTTCCACATAATTGTGCTCCTGAAAACTCTGTAAAGTGGCTTCTTCATTCAGCCTCTAGGAACTAAGGGGAGAGAGCCCACATGCAGCCTGCAGTGTTTGACAATGGGACCAATAGGAGGCCACTGTCACACGCCAGAGTTTGGGACCCCATTTTCTGGGTCCAGAGCTGTCACTATGCCCCCGCTGGCTGCCTGCCCCACCCCCAAATTGTTTAGGTATTTATCTGTTATTGTGGCTGGAGTTCTCTTCCTAGTGATCCTGCTGTTCTGAACCATGGGCACCACCATCTTGGATTAGATCACATAAGCTGCTCTGCCTATCAGCTTCCAGCGACTTCAGTCACATGTTCCACCCAGCCTATCAACGCATATAGTGCCCTATTTAAACCAGGAATTGTTGACTGCATATTGCCAGTACAACATCTATCAGAGGATCATTACCCTTGCTCCTAGTTCACTACCAGCTCCAGTTTTTCTTCACAGCATTCTGCCTCAGTGTGTTCCAGAAAGCTTGCTTCCATATATTTGCTTTACAGCATTCAGCCTCAGTGTGTTACAGCACAACTGCTCCAGTATTTGCTTCACAGCATTTCACTCCAGTATAATCCAATTAACCTGCTCCAGGTTTGCTTCACAGCATATATAACTGCAGCCTGGTCCATTAGTGCTCCAGTACTCAGTTCCAGTGTTTACTGCAGTCTGCTCCAGTTGTAGCTCTAGCACCCAGTTCCAGTGTTTTCTGTAGCCTGCTTAAGTTGTACTTCCTTCACCCAGTTCCAGTGTTTCCTGCAGCCTGCTTCAGTTGTGCTCCCAGCACCCAGTTCCAGTGTACAGTCTGCTCTTATATATCCTAAAAACTGCTACAGCCACAGGCTATCCTGCTAGCCTACATCTATATCTGTCCTACCCATTCTGCAGCATCAGTTTTCTGCTATTACTAGTGGCCTGCATGAAGATTAGCATTATTAGGCCATACAGCTTCACCCACACTTCAGTGCATACAGCTAGCCCAAGGGGCCCTGAACTTTATCACAAAACTACTAGTGCCATGACAGCAACAGGTTCCTCTATTTTCCTATGCAGTCACCTGTCCCACTGATGAATACCTCAAAGGCATTTGGCAATTTCCCTCAATAACCCTGTCATCATCTTTTGCTCTCATCACAGGACATTGTTTCTGTACCTAACACATATCCAACAGTTTGAGACTGTATGCCATTTACAGCATGTGGATAAGTGGGATGATATTCAGCTATATTGTTTAATCAATTTGGATTTCTATACTGAAGGGCTACTGTATATTGAAATTATGGTGAAGGGCTCCATTGAGATTTTTCAAACAGGTTTGTTATGACTAGTTTCACCAGCCGAACATCCATCCAATCAAAATCATGGCATGAAAAATGTAATGCAGATGGATATCTGGTTTATTCATTTCATATAGCAAAATAGGTTTCTGTTTCTTAGATTCTTTTGCTTACATTTTTACACTAATAATAAAGCCTTTCCTGTTAAAGATTTGCTTGTTCACATTTTAAAAGTTTTAACTTTTTTGGGAAGTTTTGTTATCTAAGTTACACTTAACTAGGCTGGCTACAACAATTATGTCAAGTTAGATTCCAATTAAATGAAAAAAAAAGTTGCAAACAAATTCTAAACTTAAAAATTAACATTTTGTCACTTTATATATACTGTGTATATATATATATATATATATATATATATATATATATATATACACACATATATACTGCATATATATTCTGTATATATCATAATTTATGCACCCAAAATACATTTCTTTAACATGTATATAGCTTTGGGGCAGATATAAAATGTATATACTGTAGCTTAGGGGTAGATTTGATGAAGAATGAGGTTTCTCACCGTGCGCACTTTGCAGGTAATTACGGAAGTAAAATGCTTACGCAATTTTGCTTGCACATCTATGTAGTAAATATTCAGTAGTCTTTTTTTAGTTTCTTTTGAGATCAAAACATGGACTCCCCTTCTCAACAAAAAATCGAGGAATTTGGGAGTGGGGGGGTCACATAGCACAAAGCTTTTTATTTATTTTTGTTATTACCAGAGATTTTGCAATTAATTTTAATGGGCTTACTTATTTCATTGGGATCTATATCTAGTTCCCATTGAAATAATGGGAAATTGATATATGTGGATAAATGATGTTTAAGTTAAGATTTCTTGATTGCATGAAATACATTTTTTTAACAGTTACACTGTCATTTATCATTAATATATAGCAATC
Source organism: Taudactylus pleione (assembly GCA_031769625.1). Lineage (NCBI taxonomy): Eukaryota > Metazoa > Chordata > Amphibia > Anura > Myobatrachidae > Taudactylus > Taudactylus pleione. The sequence goes on along the minus strand of JAUIMM010000368.1, from coordinate 10,384,186 downwards.
ACCTTTTTTAAATCTAGATTTCATTCAAACTATTTTTTGGAATATTTAAGTACATTTCTATACATTTAGTTATACAATTTTGAGAATGAATGAGAAGATGCATACTGCAAATTTCACTTTGCAATTAATATCATAATTCTGAATGAGCCCTCAGTTATTTAATATTAAAACAAATTATATTAAGAATATATCTGCATATTCTGTAATGATCTTTGAAAGGTTTCTCTCAAATAGCAAAAATTAATTTAAATAGACATTTTACAAAATTTAATTAGAATGTTTATTATGCTATTTTGAAGACACATTTTATTATTATTCTTTGTTTTGAGCCTTTTCTGATTTTCATTGTGACCTTTGCAAATTTATTTGACAGCCACAAAACACTGATATTATAGGAAACTTAAACTTTGTTGAAATAACTTTTAGTTACAGGTAAAACAATTACTTTACAATATGTTAGAAACTTTGAAAAACTCACTGTGAAGTTAACTTTCCATATTAGCGTCGCTGGTTCAGCACTCAGCCAGAGGCAAGAATGAAAAGGTATACTTGCTTAATAATCACACACAAATGTTTAATATCCATAATGTTATATTTTATAAAATGTGATAAAATGAACTTCTATTGTTACTTAAGATAGTAACTATTATAGAAGACTTCAAAGTGCAAACCCATTCAATTAAAAAACACAACCTGGTGGTTTTATGCAATGCAAAGTTAATGGGCTGGATTAAAATCTATAAAATAGTGGATTTCTTCTAATCGGAAATGGTTCATGTATTTCATGTGAACATACCTAATGTTTCTCCGACATTACATCTTTGGAGGTGTAATCACAATGTGCATCAATAGAGATTAAAAGATGAACATTAGTGATCTGAAAAGAAATAGACGGCTGCATCGCTGTGTAATTCCACTGATACTTACAGCTTGCAATGTAAAGTAAGTTTGGGGAGAATGTTTTTATTTATCATGGATAGTACTCCCTGCTGACAAAAAATATTAGAGCTACACCAGTGGTGTCACTGTAGTGGTGTGGGGGTTGCGGACCACACTGGGTGACACCATTAGTGGGGGTGACGCCAAAATAGGAGAGCATGTTGTAGTTTATTTACTTTAACTTTATTTTAAGAAAAATATTATTCACAATAAGATATAATTTAAATAGCTTGGCCCAATGATGATGATGAGTGTCCCATGTTTGATTGGGACACATCTACATACTAGTAGGAACCACCTTTGCCATATACAATTTGATAATAATGAGAAGAGCTGTATTTTGCTCTGGGTGCATATGTGTACTCTATTTTAGGTTGCATGTATCTTATGATATGCGCAAATAAAAAAATAGAATTTGATTGTACACTGGTAAATGCAATGAATTAAGAAAGCTTCTGATGGCAGTGTTTAACATAGATGATTAGATATACTAGAACATATAGGTAAATTTTATAATAAATTGTAAATAAATTTGTACATTTTCCTGATCCATTTGGACACTGTGATTTACACAGGGAATATGGTTAAACTGATGTAGGATCATTTGAATTTGAGTTGTTAGTTACTGTAATTGAGAGGGTTTGATGTGTGAAGGAGGTTAAGCTGAACCAGTTAAAACATCTCTGTTTGGTAATTTGCTGGGATCTACAGTGAAGTGTGATATGACAGCCTTGTCATTTCATTGTCACGCTTTGGGTTGAATGGTCTTCTTTGAATATTTAATTGTAGTAAATTACCAAGCACTCATAGAATTTCTCTGGTAAGAGCAGTTATAGATAAGCATTGGGATTGTTAAATGGAGCTCTTTAACCAGTGCCCAGAATATATTTTTCTTCTTTTGAATGTCTTTATTTTTTATGTGGTGTAATTTTTGCGGTTGTTTGGGATTGTTCTTATTAATGAGTCTATGTATTCCAATTCTGCTACTCAGGGCGATGTAAAAAGATGTGTTAGATAGGGATCCTGCTTTACTGACTTATGTTAGATAAAAAATGTATCAGAGATGGTTATAAATAATTGTATTGTCGAGTTTTATCCTCTGTCTTTGTTAACACATTAATTATCTGTTCAACCTGCTGTGACTTAATTTTCTTGAGATCTTTCTGTTTGGTTGGTGTTGGGAAAAGACAAGATTGGGGCAGCAACACTCACTGCTGATATGGTTCTTTCTGAGAGTTTAGGCTCTATGGTAAGTAGGACTTAGTACTTTAGGGTCTGCTTCTCCTTTCCTGTTGCAACTTTATATAATGGACAAGTGTGGATTTCTGTCTACTTCTTAATTTATTAGACAGCAAGGCAGGCTGTGGAGAGTTACCATGGACATATGAATTGGCCAGAATGACACTGAGAGTCACCAGAGGCATGGATTTAGTTTAAGTGCTGCAGGAGAGTTTTCAGATGCTCAAGTTTTGTGTCAGATACCATTACTTCAATTATACATTTAGAATAAGTGTCCTAAACAGGATGCATACTGTTGAGTTAATTGATAATATAAAACATGGTACTTTGAGTACTATGTACAGGCATGGTTTGGACAGGTGTAATTATAAGACAAATATCCAGCAGTCTACATTTGTGAGGAGGGTTGGGAGTAGAGTCATTTGCTGAAAATAGTTGGATGGTTATAATATTGCTCTGAGGGTGACAAGTTACATAAGACTGACCTAGACTTGGCCCATCGGCTTTCTCTTGGCTGCCTGTATTGTAGTGATGATGGTGTTATATTTTCTAGGTCTTTGCACTACTTTTATTAAAACATTTGTTTCCTGTCATCTTTCTGGATGGGTGTATAGACTGAGATACAAATTCATGCATACTTTGGCAAACTCTTCAACTAGAGATTTGCTGCTACAACAGAGTAACTGCATTGCAGCTTACAGATGCTGGTTACAAAAGTCTAGAATACCATTGTTTCTGGAATGGTGGACATGAAAAAAAGTAATTGCATGAACCCTAATATTCATGCCCTATTCTTTCACTTAGGATGACTATCCAGTTATCCTGTCCTACAAATACTCTGAGTATATGATGATTTACTAAACATCAGTGATTTGGTAGGCACTGGCAAATCCCGATTATTTGGAAAGCACTGGTTGTTTATTTGAGAATTGCAAAATACAGTAATTAATTAACCATTTTTTCTGCATGTCTAAATGGGTTTTTATGCAAGCTAATTTATATAATGTATTTTGCTCCAATTGGTAATCAGGTAACTTAGAGATTCCGAGCAACATCATACCTGCCCAATTATAAAATTAAGACTATTTATACTATGCACACAATCTACTCAAACTGCACCTAATCTGACCAAACTATATTCATTTTAGGCAGATCATTTGCCAGTAGCACATGCCCTTTTCACAGCTGGTAATTGGGTTTGCTGCTAGATGTGGACTTTAGAACAGCCATTTGGGTTGTGCCTATAATAAGAAACATTTAAAAGCTCAGTAAACAGGCAGGTACAGTAGGGTATTAATGAAAAGGTAATTCTGCAAAATACAAATTTAAAGTATGGGAAAACAGGGAGAGAGTAATTTTAGTTCTATCTACTAATAAATGGTGGCGTTGAATTTGTCAACTCAAATATGTGAATGTTGAACTATATAAATAACTAGCTGAAGTACCCAGTGTCGCCCGGGTTTAAATCATCAAGTTATTAAGTTTTATTATGTGATGTCATCCAAATCCATACAGCCATAAGGTCCGACTGGGACCTCAACCCCCTAGTATGTCTTATGAGATGCAAGGTTACCACTCTGTGAAGTTTTTGTCCAAAATATTTGCTGTCATCCAAATCCATCCAGTGGTAGGGTCAGAACAGCCTCCATGGGTCAAAATTCTGCCAAGCACACTCCACCATGAGGTCCAACCGGAACTCCAACCACTCCATTAGTCAGCCCATTAGCCACCCCTCTGTAAAGTTTTCATCCAAATCCATTCAGTGGAAGGCCCAGAATAGGCTTCCCAGGTCAAAGTTCTGCCCAGCATCCCCGGGTCAAAGTTCTGCTAAGCGTACACCAATGGGAGGTCCAACCAGGACCTCAAGCCCCTAGTATTTCTTGTGGGATCCAATTTACCACTCTGTGATATTTTCATCCAAATCCATCCAGTAGAAGGCCCAGAACAGGCTCCCTTGATCAAAGTTCTGCCCAGCGTACACCAATGGGAGGTCTTACTGGGACCTCAACCTGCTAGTATGTCTTGAGATCCAATGTTACACTCTGCAAAGTTTTTGTCCAAATTATGTGATGTTGTCTAAATCCATCTAGTGGAAGGCGCAGAACAGGCTCCCTGGGTCAAAGTTATGGCAGGCATACTCCACTGGGAGATCCAACTGTAATCCCAAACTCTCCATTATGCATCCCAGACCAATTGCCACCCCTCTGTGATGTTTTATCCAAATTCATCCAGTTGATGGCCCAGAACAGGCTCCCTGGGTCAAAGTTCCGCCCAGCAACCTAGTGACCACAAACAGGGGGTCCAACTGGGACCCTAACCCCCTAAAACCTGGCCAGGATCCATCTGGACCACATCACATTGCTTTCATCCCAATCAGTCTAGGGGTGTCCGAATGCATAACCGGACAGTCAAACAAGCAAACAGAACAGTGAGTTTCTCCAATGTAAACAAATATGCTGGGGCTACAAATACACACAATAAAGATTGAGGGGTCTTGTGACCGGATGCCTTTTGCCTAGGCTGGCCCTGGTCACGGGTTAGCGCTTTTTGACTCCCACTGACCGTCAGTGACCGCCTGTCACTGACTCCGCCCACTGCACCTTGGGCATTTAACGATGCTGCCACCACCAAACTCTACCATCGGCATTTGGAATTGCTTTTTTACATTACCCTCAGGCTCCTACCTGGAACCGCTTCTGCTGCGTATGCATTTGACAAGCTGTGGCCACACCCCCTGATTGGTGTCGGCTGATTCCTCCTGAACCCTCGCAATGGACCAGGTCTGCACGGTAGCTTGGCAGAGGGCTTGAACTTGGAGACACGGAGCTCTTACCCAGAACAGCAGGAGAACGGAATAGCGTTTTGGTGCAATTCTGTTGGTCGCAGGATTGAGTCAATTGAAGTAAAGGCAAACAGTGTTTATTTGCTCAATGTCTTAAAGAAGACCTTCCCTTCCGTCTGAAGGGGAATATCACAAAGAAATCAAACAGCAATTCTCCACAAAGGATTTTCAAAGATGTACCACATACAGGAATCTTATCAGCAGCTCTTCTCCTCAAAGAAGTTACAGGGTTGTACACATATTTTGGCTCACAGTCCCTCTTTTTATGTCATTCTTACACACAACATCACAGGGGGGCAAATCCACCCTGTGTTCCTTCTCAGAAAACATAAATAAATAAGTCTTACATTTCACAGAAATGAAATCAATTTCCTTGATACCACCCAAAAACATTTGGTTTCCTAAGCACAAACTGAGTTAGCATATACTGTTTCTGAAAAGGTAAATATAATGCAAATTCCTATTGCATTCATCTCTTCACATGTCTATGAGTAAACCAGTTTGGTCTTTCTGAGTCTTACACCTTCTAAGCTATTACACAACATAGAAGCTTCCTAAACACACACAATTTGTCTTTTACAAATTTGCTTGGTATCATATACAGACACACAGGTGTCTCCCTAGCCCGCATTTCAAAGGAAAGGCTTCTTCAGTCAACACCCAACCCTCCACTACCAGGCTAGGGTAATTACCATATCCATCCCTAGGTGAGGATGTCTGACCAGCAGTCTCCAAAGGTCAAGACATGCTACATTTCTATAAGTGCATTTAAACCAATATTGCACACAAAAATATGTTCAAATATGTCATAGACTATACTACTTTACTTTATACACCAATGCATCGCAGATGCAGTGCTCTACCGCACAATATGTGTATATTAATACAGTTTACTATGAACCATGTGCAGTGTGCTTTTAAACTGTCTATTTTAACTGTTTCAGCGCTGGTCGCAGTGGGAGCTGGCTCTCCCTGTCCCGCAGCAGCCATGACACCCTCTACCTACACTCCCCCAGTGCAGCAAGTCCAAGCCGCTGTGTATAAAACATTAAGACCACACTTATCAACACTCAGTGCGTAGTGCAGAGTATACATTTACAATGAGCGCCCAGCGCCTTTTTGTCATTTTAAAAATGGCGATACAGCACGGAGGTTAACCCCTTCAGTGCTGTGGCAGCCATTAACCCCGTGTGGCCTGCCTCCGGCCACACTTCTCCCCCCCCCCTCAAGCGGGACACCAGAGGGCCATGTCCTAACGATTTGGCTCCTGGTCCCGCAGTCTCTTGGGGGGTTCAGGGAAGCTACCTGGGGGGCTTTGGCTCCGGCTTTGACAGTTCATCCATATTGCAGTGGGCCTTTCCTTGTCTGTGCACAATGTCCAAATAGTCACACTGAAGTCCAAGGCTCCACCACAACCGTCTGTCAGTTTCCCTTTTGGGGGACCAGTCGCACACATAGTGCTGAAGGTGGTCCAATGCCCAAACAATTGCCAGCCACTGTGTTCCAATTGTGGCATACCCCACCTCCCACTGTAGCAGTATCCTGCTCAAACAAGCCAAAGGGTGCTCCTGCCCATCTGGCTGCTCCTGGCTCCGTACTGCTCCCAGTCTGTGCAATGATGCATTAGTTCATACCACAATGTCCTGGTCCTGAAATTGCGCCATCTGCACTGGAGCAGGTATCAGAGCCTCCTTCAATGACTGGAATGCCAACTCACAAGCAGGTATCCAGTCCACTGACTTGGGAAGTCCCTCCCTGGTCAACTCTGTAAGGGGTGTCACTACAGCACTAAGGTCAGGGACAACTCGTCCGTAGGGCCTTACAGTTTCTAAGATCAGTACCTGTCTTGGGGTTGTGAGCTGGGGACAGTTTCTGGTTGCCTCCACCCCCACTGGTCTGGGCCTACCACTGTCTCCCCCCACACTATACCCTGGGCACTGCACCTTGGTCATCTCCACCGGGCATCTGACAGTGCTACCTGTCAGACCTGCCCTACTATCCTCCTCCAATGACCTATGACTAGGGGAACCTACCCTGTCACCTAGGCCTTTTCTCACCACCTCGTCTGCTACCTGTTCCGTAGTGATGGCAGACAGATCACCAGCTTCTGAGCTCCTTGTGGAATCCACCACGGGTAGGCTGCATGTCTTCCCCGATCTACTTGGCACAAGCAGGGGACCTTGCTCCCTAACTGGCCTATCCCCTCCTACTTTCCTGGCTACCCAGTATCTTAACCCTTCCCGCCAGGTCACACTCACTGCCGCTATCCCTGAAAGGCCGCTGCCAGCTTGGCACAATATGCCTTCCAGATATGGGTCATAAAGCTGAGCTTCCCTGAACTCCTGTCTGGGGCCCTCACTTCCTTCTAAGTAGCGACAGTCTACAGGGTGATATGGGTTAGGATCGCTAGGGTTACACTGGTTGAGGTCAGTCAAAGGGAAGTCAGTGTGGTCATTCATACTCACAGCTGGAGTTGGCAAACCACTAGAGACAGGAGCATCACTGGGCACCCTCACAGGATCCAATGAGCCGGAACCAACATCCTCTTCGTTGCTAGGGGACGTAGGCATATCAGAGGCAACAGGCATGCTGGGTAGATGTGCTGATCTAGCTGCTGTAATCTTTTCCTCTGGGCTGGTTGATGCTGTGGTAAATTGCGCTGGTAGTTGTCTAGCTGCTGTGGTCTTTTCCTCTGGGCTGGGCTGTTCTGGTGCAGTTGATGTACACTGTGATCCGGAAACTTGACTCTGGGTGATGGCGTCAGCAAACGTGGTAACTATTCCACCACCAAGGTCATTCCCCAGGACCACATCGGTTGGAAGGCCATCCATGACAGCAACATCCCTCAACTCTGGGCCAGCTCCCCAGTCCAGGTAGACTCTCGCCACAGGTACCTCTTGCTCCATTCCGCCTGCCATGGTCACTTTGGCAGTGCGACCTGGCAGTACTGCAGCAGGATAAATAAGGTAGGGGCTCACAACAGTGATTGAGGCCCCAGAGTCTCTTAATCCTTGTCCCTGCAGGGGCCCCACTTGGACCATCTGCAGGTGTGGCCACATATTTTGGGGTGGCCCCTTGGCCATGCAGGTGACTCTCTCTGTAGAGTCCACCTGATTCTCCCCACACTCCACTGGACTGGCTGGAGTAGGAACAGTCTCTTTGGGCTCACCTCCCCGGGTCAGGCAAGCAAGCCGGGCTCCAGCAATCGGATTTGGGGCACGAGTCTGGGGTGCTTGGGGTGTGGGACAGTTCATCCTCAGATGTCTGATTTTCCCACAGCCATAACACTTCTTAACCAGTCGGGGCCCCGGTGGTCTCTGATGATTTGCAGGGACAGGGCGGGGTGGTTGCTGGCCAAGAGCACCCGGGTTGGAGGATGCCCGCTTTGGAGGGTGATGAGCAGAAGAGGGGTGTTCCCCTGGTTGTACAGTCCATTGGGGTCTGCTGCTAGTCGGGTGCTTCTGCCCTTGTGGCCAAATTGCCACATACTTGTCTGCTAACTGGGCCACCATCTTCAAGCTGGGTGGCTCCCTGTCTAGCACCCACTCCTTCACCTCTGGGGCGCACCTGCGGTAGAACTGCTCTTGGCATAGCAGATCAATCAGTGCGTCCCAGGTAGTGGCACCAGATCCCTTCACCCACTTCACCACGTACTGCCTCAGCTGAGTAGCGAACTGCTCATGGGTGCTGGTAGGGTTCTTGGGCAAGTCCCAGAATTTTTTCTTGTAGGACTCAGGAGTGACAAAGTATCGCTGTAGGAGGGCCCTTACGACTTCGTCATAGTCACCGCAGTCCTCGGTGGCCACTCCTCGATAGGCCTCCAGGGCCTCTCCGTGCAGTGTGGGCACCAGGTGTCTGACCCACTCCTGCTTGGGTAAATCGTGTAGTTTATAAGTCCTTTCAAATACTTGCAAATGTCCATCAATGTCCCCATTGCTGTCTGCAAACTTGGAAAACTGGATACAATCTGATCCAGGTACAGCAGTCTGCAACAGTGCTTGGGGTACCACGGCCCGTGGTGCCCGCTCGTCATGCCACATCCGAATGATGAGCTTACGTTCTTGTTCTGTTGCCTTTTCTCCCAATTCCGCTAGCCGATCTGCTAGGGTATCCATTCGTTGGGATACCTGCCATGCTGGGGGGTTTGCTGAGAAACATAACTGCTGTGAGAGCGGTGGGACTTGTTGCTCTCACCACGTTCTGAGGGGCATCCATTGTTACGCTGGCCGCACTTTCCACCTCCGTCTGATGCAACTCCATTCCGCTGTCATCAGTCATCCTACGCGTTCTCCTGAACTGCAGTTACTCCTCTCCTGAGTAACTCGGCTTCTCTCGTCGGGTGACTGAAAAGCCGCCTGGGATTATCCCACCGCTCTGCCACCAGATGTGACCGGACGCCTTTCGCCTAGGCCGGCCCTGGTCACGGGTTATCGCTTTTGGACTCCCAGTCACCGTCAGTGACCGCCTGTCACTGACCGCCCACTGCGCCGTAGGCGTTTAACGATGCTGCCACCACCAAATTCTACCATCCGCGATTGAACCGCTTTTTTACATTACCCTCAGGCTCCTACCTGGAACCACTTCTGCTGCGAATGCGTTTGACTAGCTGCGGCCACACCCCCTGATTGGTGTCGGCTGATTCCTCCTGATCCCTCGCAATGGACCAGGTCTGCACGGTAGCTTGGCAGAGGGCTTGAACTTGGAGACACGGAGCTCTTACCCAGAACAGCAGGAGAACGGAATAGCGTTTTGACGCAATTCTGTTGGTCGCAGGATTGAGTCAATTGATGTAAAGGCAAACAGTGTTTATTTGCTCAATGTCTTAAAGAAGACCTTCCCTTCCGTCTGAAGGGGAATATCACACAGAAATCAAACAGCAATTCTCCACAAAGGATTTTCAAAGATGTACCACATACAGGAATCTTATCAGCAGCCCTTCTCCTCAAAGAAGTTACAGGGTTGTACACATATAGGGCTCACAGTCCCTCTTTTTATGTCATTCTTACACACAACATCACAGGGGGGCAAATCCACCCTGTGTTCCTTCTAGCCAATCAGGCTATCTCAGAAAACATAAATAAATAAGTCTTACATTTCACAGAAATGAAATCAATTTCCTTGATACCACCCAAAAACATTTGGTTTCCTAAGCACAAACTGAGTTAGCATATACTGTTTCGGAAAAGGTAAATATAATGCAAATTCCTATTGCATTCGTCTCTTCACATGTCTATGAGTAAACATGTTTGGGCTTTCTGAGTCTTACACCTTCTAAGCTCTTAGGGCCTGATTCAGAGCCGCTCGCTATTTGCGGTCGTTCGTTCTAAAACAAGGGGTGGCTATTCAAATGAACTGTTCGCTAATTGCAGTCTGTTCACACCTCTAAGTCTGAACGAGCGAGCAAAACTTGCGGTTGTAATTTTGAAAAATACGCCCCCTGGCCGCTCGCATCCTACGTCATGTCCGCTATTTATTTGATTAATCGAGCACATCGAACAGCGTATGAACTGCTTGCTATTCTTGTGGCTGGTTTTTTCAACTGCTATTTTGCGAGCAGTTCGGAGTAAAAAAAAACCAAGTGACGTGGTCAATGACGCTGCTGTATTAATTATGCACTCCCTTAAAACGCCCGTTTTGACCTTTAAGCACGCCTGCGATCTAATTCCACACCCCCGTTTTCAAGCACCTTCCCCTGTTACCACCCACATACGCCTCCTCCTGTCACTCAAAATAGCAGGCATTCGCTATATAGCGAACAAACGATTTTCGGCCGCACTGACTGGTTCACGCATGCATATTAAAATCCGTACGCATGCGCAGATGTGCGAACATCGGTCAGAACGAACGAGCGGTCGCTTATGAGCGGCTCTGAATCAGGCCCTTACACAACATAGAAGCTTCCTAAACACAAACAATTTGTCTTTTACAAGTTTGCTTGGTGTCATATACAGACACACAGATGTCTCCCTAGCCCGCATTTCAAAGGAAAGGCTTCTTCAGTCAACACCCAACCCTCCGCTGCCAGGCTAGGGTAATTACCATATCCATCCCTAGGTGAGGATGTCTGACCAGCAGTCTCCAAAGGTCAAGACATGTTACATTTCTATAAGTGCATTTAAACCCATATTGCACACAAAAATATATTCAAACATGTCATAGACTATACTACTTTACTTTATACACCAATGCATCGCAGATGCAGTGCTCTACCGCACAATATGTGTATATTAATACAGTTTACTATGAACCATGTGCAGTGTGCTTTTAAACTGTCCACTTTAACTGTTTCAGCGCTGGTCGCAGTGGGAGCTGGCTCTCCCTGTCCCGCAGCGGCCATGACACCCTCTACCTACACTCCCCCAGTGCAGCAAGTCCAGGCCGCTGTGTATAAAACATTAACACCACACTTATCAACACTCAGCGCGTAGCGCAGAGTATACATTTACAATGAGCGCCCAGTGCCTTTTTGTCATTTTCAAAATGGCGACACAGCACGGGGGTTAACCCCTTCAGTGCTGTGGCAGCCATTAACCCCGTGTGGCCTGCCTCCGGCCACAGGTCTATACTGAGTTGAGCACAATTTACACAAAAACATAGGTTATATTAAAAAAATGCAGACTGAAAAAAATCATAATTTATGCATATTGCGTAAGGTACACGATTTGAATAAGCTACCATAAGAACATAACATGCAGTGTAGTGTGTATCTTACAGTATGGCTGTAGTTCTCTGAGACCGTGGGGACCATGGGTGTGTTTTTATTTGTAAGAAAAGTATTTTTAAAATCATTGTCTATTTTTTTGTAATGATTACTTCTTGGTGCACTACAGATCCCAACATACCCTAAATTCCAGGGCATGTTGAAACTTGTGCTTCCTCAAGTGCCAACATGCCCTGATAGCCATAGGTGTGCTGGTGCTTTTAATTTTTCAAGAGCAAGCATGCTCAACCATTTAAAGGCAACCTGGGCATGCTGGATTCTGTAGTGCGAGGGATAAATTATATTTGTATATTTTTACATATCAGCCCAAGAACCAATATGTTAACATGCTCTGACTGAACTCAAGCTATGTCCGCGACTTGCCCCTTCTCTACCCTGTTCGACATCTGGTGCAATGGAGAGATGCATCTCAGTCTCCATACAGACTGATATATCCTCCATTTTGCTGCACATGTTCAGTAAACGTGTTTTGCAGAGAGATAGCCATGCAAAATTTGTTTAGGTCCAACTACAGTATATACATGTGACCCAAATGTATATTTTCTAAGGAGTTGAGGGTAAATACACTTTTTCTCCCTATATTTGTATTTCCGCAAAGTTACCAAATACAGTACATTATTTTACAAATAAAAAGCAATATAGTGTTTAAACAAATAAAATATAAATACATCCCAAAACTGCAATATCTAAATGATGATAACAATAATAACAATAGCATGACAGCTGATATATCTGATTGGTTTTCTACTTCCTTAAAATGTATAATATTCTTCCACTGATCCCTTTTGTAGAATTGAAATGCACATATAGTTATAAAGTTGCAACGGAAGCACAGGCTCCGTGTTCTTGGCATGTGCCTGAGGGGTTGCTCTTTATAAACTTGTGGCTTGAGGCCTGTCATTTATTATGTGCTGATAAAACTGAAAGGGCATTAAATGCATAACTTGTTTTCCACTTATTACTTCTTTTACAGTGACCTGGATTTTGCTCGTATTTTATATGTATCTATTTATGCTCGTGTAAGTGTAGGTTGAAAATAAGAAACAGTTGTTTTGTCCACGTAACAGACATGACAGACAAGACTGGTCTGCAGGGAATAGCAATTTCCAGCATTTGCAGGTAGAAAAGCGTATTACATTGATGTTGAGTGGTAGGAGAGACAATATAAAATGTATAAAAAAAAAAGTTAACAGAAAACCAAAGGACTAAGTAAAAACAAGAAAAATCTAAAAATGGCCAATGTCTTAATATGTAACCTACTGAAGGATCACACAATAACAGTAAGAGGCAGAGGTCCATGGTCTACAACTGAAATAGGAAGCAGAAATAATTTCGAATGCTGAGAAAAATGATGATAGTCCTCCAGGCGGACAGTGTTGGTCATCATTAGTGTAGTCTATTATTATGGTGCATATTTGCTACCATCTAAAAACAAAAAAGGCTGCCCACCTATGCTATCTACTGTATGTTATAGTTATGTGTCCTCAGTAGAAACAGGTGTGTTTCTGGATATGAGATCTCATATCCAGAAAGCCCTAGACCAGAAAATTCCCCAAAACATTAGAGAAAACAATGAACTATTGCGGCTGTTCTGTAGTTCTGTCACACAAGTGTTTCCTCATAAGGTCATTGAGTGTCATTTAGAAAGAAAAAAAATACAGTGGATTTGCAGAATTCCATCTAGTTAGATAGCCCTCTGCACATGACGACACACCTACTCAACGCTCTCATGATACACCTGTGCAGCCCGGTAATGTTTACTGTAGGTGTGCAAAGATGCAAATTGAAAGAGACAAACTGCAAAACTTAATGCCCTATGGCTTACCTACTTAGAAATTACCATTTCACTAAATTCTAATAAAAAATGGTGTAGAGAAGCTGCAGTGTTATGTAAATGATTTGTCTCGATCTGTAGCTGTAAATAGTGAACTAATCTTTAGCTCCACCTGGTTACTGATGCCAGGCTTGTGTGTCCACTGTCCACAAGCAATGGGAAATGTAACAAGTAAGCAGCCACAATCACATTGTCAGAGGAATCCAAAAAAGATTACATTTTCCAAGTATCCTGAAACGGCACTTCTTCAGGCATGAACCATTAACCCACTGTAGCACATTAATTTATATGTAAAGTATATGCCATGCTCTTAAGGGACACTGTTTACAAATATACATGTGTGTGTGATAAAAGTCATGATTATATAGAGTATTGGATACAAAATGAAAACCTTTTCCCAAAGTGTATTAGGGTACATATGAGGGATGGATTGTTTCAATGAATAATCTACCTATTGAAAACGTAATTATAATTCTCTTTTTTTTTCAACCCAATTGGCATATTTTTTCTCCGGGGTTATAAAAACAAATGTTGCTAAATGTATTGCTTCGAAATTCTAAAAAAATTTTACTTTTTAAAATAATGTTTTATTTGAACTTTTTGGGTATAATTAAATAAACAGACAATAACAATACTTAATAATTAAATTAATATAAATGTAAAGTAAAGAACATAAAAACAGGGATAAAATGTAACAAGGGGATAAATTAAAATAAATATCTGATAACATCTTAACAGTCTGTATAATTAATAATCAGCAAAAAAAACATTCAGCATACACTCAATCAATACATTTATACATCAGTGCAAATAAATGTACATATATGCATAAATATAATCACAACAGTATATTGTTGTGATGTATATGAATGTTTATATGCATCCATTTACTTTTTCTTGGAATATATTCTGGAAGAGTTGAACATGTTTATAGAATGTCTCCTTGGAAGATAATTGTTTTTTAGGTTTTTTAACATTTACTAAAAAGGTATATAAAGAATGTAAGTGGATAATACTATTTTACCATGTGAGCAAAGCCTTGAGTAGTGGTGTTAGTACTGTGGAGGAGGTACAGTACATTGATTACATTCTGATGAAATGGTATATGAGGATTCATTACATTTATATCCAACAATAATATAGCACTTGTTCACCTTTGAGTGCTGTTATAGTTTTTCTTCCATGACTCTATATTGCTCTTAGGGTAACTGCTAGCTACAGTTAAATTCAGGATTATCTGGATTACAACAGGCAAAGAATAGTCCTAGTACAGGTCGGTGTGGTAAAAATTAAACAATGTATTATCTGGATTACAACAGGAAAAGAATAGTCCTAGTACAGTTCGGTCAGATAAAAATGAAACAAACAATGTACAGTAGATGTATTTGCATGAAATCATCTTGCGGGTTTTGGATTCTATAAAAGGTCCCCGCATCTGCGCCATTTCTCACTCTGGCTGTCTACAGTGAAGAGGGAGGGTTTGAGCTAGGGGTGGCTGGGCTGTGTTGTGCTGCTGTTGTCCATAGGGGCTGTGACCACTCATTCCATAGAGGCTGACTGGGCTGTGTTGTGCTGCTGTTGTCCATAGGGGCTGGCTGGGCTGTGTGGTGCTGCTGTCATAGGGGCTGGCTGGGCTGTGTTGTGCAGTCAGTTGTCCATAGGGGCTGTGTCCACTCCAAAGTCTATAGGGGACTGTGTTGTGCAGTGTCCCATAAAGGCTGTAGTCCTAGAGGGGTGCTGTAGTGTTGTCCAGGGGGTGATCTGTGCATCAGGTGTGCTCCCCAAAAGTGCACTCCAAAAAAAAGTAATTTTTTTTTCTGTTTGTGAATTGTGTTCGCAGTAGCCGCACGTGCATCAACAAAGTAGCACCAAGCGTGCACCTGTGTCATAAATCAAGGGCCGGCTGGCTTGTCTGTTAAAGGGTGCTGTAACCCCCAAAGTGCACTCCAAACAAAATAAAAAATAATTTTCTGTGTTTGTGAATTGTGTGCACTGTGGCTGCATGTGCATCAACAAAGGAGCAGCGCCAAGGTCCCATAAGTAAAGGACAGGCTGGCTCATCTCTTAAAGGGTGGTGTAACCCCCAAAGTGCACTCCAACAAAATAAAAAATTATTTTCTGTGTTTGTGAATTGTGTGCACTGTACGTGCATCAACAAAGGAGCAGCGCCAAGCGTGCCCCTGTGTCCCATAAGTCTGTTAAAGGGTGGTGTAACCCCCAAAGTGCGCTCCACAAAAAATAAACAATTCTTTTTTTCTGTTTGTGTGTGAAATGTATGAGCAGTAGCCACACATGCATCAACACAGCAGCAGCGCCAAACATGCACCTGTGTCATAAGTCAAGGGCCGGTTTGGACATCTGGTCCAGACTGAAGGACGTGCCAACAATTTCTGACATGTCTACTGTCACTGCATATGATACTGTCACCACTGACAGAATGGTGGAGGATTACATTGGTGACAGCATCCAAGTAGGGATGTCAGACAGTCCATACCTGTACTAGCTGGAAAAAGAGGCAATTTGGAGGCCCCTGTACAAACTGGTTCTATTTTACGTGAGTTGCCCCCCTCCAGTGTGTACTCCGAACGTACAGAGGGACCTGTGGTGGTGGATTCCAGTGGGGACGAATTAATACTCTGTGAGGATGAGGATGTACACAACACTGAAGAGGGTGAAGAATCAGTGGATGAGGAGGATGAGGACGACATCTTGCCTCCGTAGAACCAGTTTGTGCAGGGACAGATTAATTGCCAGCTTGTTTTGTGGGGGCCCAAATGAACCAATCATTTAAGCCACAGTCATGTGGCATACCCTGGCACTGAAATGATTGGTTTGTTAAAGTGTGCATGTCCTGTTTATACAACATAAGGGTGGGTGGGAGGGCCCAAGGACAATTCCATCTTGCACCTCTTTTTTTTCTTTGCATTATATACTGTTTGGGGCCTAGTTTTTCAAACTTCCATCCTGTGTGCCACTGCAGTGTCACTCCTAGATGGGCCACGTGTTTGTGCCGCCCACTCGTATTGCTTAGCATAGTAATCCAGATACCTCGGTGCAACCTTTTGGACATAAAAACACTATTATGAGGTGTGAGGTGTTCAGAATAGACTGGAAATGAGTGGAAATTAAGGTTATTGAGGTTAATAATAGCATAGGAGCAGAAAACCCACAAATTCTGTGATTTTAGCTGTTTTTATGCTTTTTTAAAAAAAAATACAGATCCAAAACACAAAACCCAGAACCCAAAACACGGAAGGGTGGTTTTGGAAAAACCAATCCAGAACCAAAACACGAAGAAAGATCCGGATCCAAAACCAAAACACAAAACACAACAAGTGGCCGGAGCACACCCCTACTTTCAACAGTTGCCGCATAACTAGTTCTCCATCATTTCAGTCTTTTAAAGGTGACACTTGTATCTGGGGATAACACTAAGTAGTTGTAAAGTACAGTAGATGGGTCCATCCTACCCTTTTTATGCATGGTAGCTTATGGGGTAGCTAATCAAAGATGTCTAACCCAGAATGTAGATCTCCTCTGGCTAAGATCTCTTTACTATACCATGTGATAGCATATACTGGGGGGACTACATTCTCTCTGATAGACCTCACATACAGTAACTCTCACCATGCATCCATGCTCTCACATTCCAATTACACATGTCAGCAAGAACTGCACACTGTAGATCACAAACTCAACTTTCCTCCTCTCTCTGAAATACAGTGGAACTTAACTCTACAGCTGCATACACATGGTATGATCTGCACAGCCAACGATATCGCTGAACGATTTCTCTTGAACTTTCTGTAGTGCAGGACAAACAATCAGAGCTGGCCGTAGGCACAGGCATTATAAGCAAATGCCTAGGGGCGACTGGAATGCCCTAAGGGTATTCCAGGGCTCTGCCAGCCAGCTGCTGCCCCCACTTACCACGCTGTTAGTGAACCCGTCTCTGCCCGGCCTATGCTGCTACCGTCCCTCTCTCCCAGCGCGCTGCCACAATCGGAGCTCTCCGATCGGACAACGCAGCAGATGGCCAGGCCAGTCGTGTGACTTTTGGCCGTGATCCGCATCCGCCCGGCCCTTAGACAAAATGAGCTTCTGCACAGTAGCTCATTCGGTCTATAGGAGGAGACAAGATGGCCACACTTTCCATGGGCCTTTGTGGAGCAGAGCCGTGAGTGACCTCACGGCTCTGCTTCCAGATTAGCCGCTGCCTACCACTGAAAAGTGCCCAGCCCTTGGACCAGGTATCAAGAGCAGCAACAGTAGCTGCATTGAAAAGTGAGCTTAACCAGGCACTGTAGGCAGAGAGGGGGGCTGAGCTGTGTCATGTATATATATATATATATCTATCTATATATTATAGATATATATATGTATATCTATCTATCTATCTATCTATCCTCATTATTTAAAAACCGTGAGTGCCACCGATGCTTGGGTTTATTACATATATCTATAGATATATCCCAAAAAAACAACAATATCATAATATATATATATATATATATAATACTCAAGAATGGCAGCACTCTGTGGACTTAAAGGAAATAACCACAGCACAAAGCTTAATTTTGGTAGAATTATGCATTGTGTATTGTGCTGTGGTCATTTCCTTGAAGTCCATGGAATGCTGTGCTTCTGCGTTTGTTTAAAGGATGTGCACCCTTGCTGCTTATATTTTGTAGTGCCGGCCTCTGTCCGTATCATATATTATATATATAAATATGTGTGTATATATATATATGCGTGTGTGTGTATATATATATATATATATGTGCCACTGTGATATTTTTGGCAACCACGTATAAACACTCAGGCCCCCATTTATCAACGATGGTAAACACCAGCGCAACATTTCGTTTAGTATCACTGTAACACAAACTAAAAATTTACTGGTATTTACTAATACTTAAACCTCCGGTGAGGTCCTCCTCCTTCACAAAGTCCTCCCTTGGGCTGCTGGCTGCCTAATGCTGCCAGCGACAGGGTACTGGTGTTATGCACATGCGCAGTGGTCCGTCTGCGCATGTGCATAACATGGGGAGCTGGCAGTGCCTGGAAGGCTTTGCTGAAGCCGGAAAGGCACTGCTGGTTCTCCATTGCCAGCAATGGGGACCGCATCACACTCGCCATCTAAAAGATATTGAGAGCGATGCTTGACAAACAGCTGTTTGTTAAATCCAGAAAAGATGTCATAACCCCTTTATGCTTTGTTGATAAATGGGGGCCTTTGATTGTGGTGGGATTATCTGCTAGGGGGCACCAGTCAAAATTTTGCCTAGGGCACCAAATTGGCTAGGGTGTACACACTGAAAGATATCTATCATAGATATCTTTCAGTGAAGTCATCATGCCACATCTCTGAACATGCAAATCATGATGAAATCATCCAAGTTGACCTGCATGTATGGACGATAATAGATATCGTTATCGTCCATGCAGAAACGTGCACCGTTGGTCGTTCACTGCATAAAAATGAACGATATGAACAATTTATCGTTGAACGATATCATTATTGTTCATATTGTTCTTAGAAATCGTACCATGTGTACGCACCATAACTTCAATTAGAACAAGTATACTAATCTCATATAAATTCTGCCCAACTCCCCTGGGTCTCCAGACATACCTCCACTTTAAATGGGTAACAAGCAAACTATTATGCTAAAAACGGGTTTAGATTCCCTACTGCTGGCATGATAAATGGGAGGCAGAGCTCTGGATGTTCATGAATATTCATTCACAGAGGATCAAGTCAAAGTCACCAACTTCCAAAATGCAGTGAAGTTGCTGGTTTAAGCTCCAGGAGGCTCAAAATGTATATTGCAGATGATTCTGAAAGGGCAAACTTGTCAACAATTTGGCTCAAATTAGTAGAAAAACTGCCAAAATGTGGTTCTGGCCTTCAAGATTGCTCAAACTGCATGAAAACTTTGTAAGGATGCACATTAAACATACTATGTATAATACACTGGTAATTAGTACTACTTAATTAAGTGGTAACACAGTTATTAAATATTAACTAATGTATGGGGGCACAGTTATTTAATGAATTTATTAATGAGCATACAGTAAATTGCAAATTGAATCTAAGCAGGCGATATAATATTTAATAGATATTATCAAGACAATATTGTTTGAAAATGAAGTAACTGGGACAATAATTGTTTTATTGTAAACAGGTCCATAGTAATTAATTCATAATGGAAGCACCAATTATATTGCAGACTCTTGGCACTTAAAGTGGCAGCATACACATGCCTCTATGGTTAATTTACAAAGAATCAATATTTTGGGTTCTCCATCTTCATTTCAGCTTTATTATAGGTTCATAGTTGGTGATGTGATTGGCTTTACATAACCTACTACTAGGAATGGCCTTAAAGTGTAAATTACCGTCAATATTTGGTTTTGTTTTAGTTAGTCCAATACCAATTACTATGTTTTCCTCTTCTGTAGGATCATCTGCAAGAGTTTTCACGAGCTTCTGGTATAAATCAGCTTAGACTCCCTTGGAATTCCTCTTCAGAATATGGAGGTAGTTCATCTTAATCTTCTTGGAGTGTAATGTTACATTGGTGGCCATATGTTTAACATGTCCTGCAGTCTTCCACATTCTCTGCCTCAGGCATGCCACTACAGTCAGGTTAGATAAACACATATATGGGTATTATAAACTCTCCGTGGCACAATACTTCCAGTGTAGGAGTACCAACTGACTCTTTGCACTTTTTACATATAGCCTGTATACATTTATGTCCTCTACAAAGAATCTCTACAAGTCCTCTAACTGCACCATTTGAGACCAGAACCAAATATTAAATGGCAGTTAAGTCACTGTCTACTACTGTCACCTTAGAATGACTTGCCTGTACCACCTTAATTCACTTCCTCCCTCAACCATGCATTCAGTGATTGGGCTAACAGTTTCCTGCCCCCTCCAGCATTATTTCATGATCTCCTCAATGGCTTAACTATTACTGTTTCATATTGTAGATTTTAGGTACAGTTTATGCAGATCACATGCAAGTACTATAGATTATTAGTTATCTAAACCCTAATTCTACCATATTTTCCCACCAATTTCATCCAAAGGTGGGAAATTCTTTACATCTTGGCTAGGTCAAATTTTATGTTTAGTTGAATGAGGCATCTCACACAGCACAACATAACTTGAGGAATATGGCACTCAATGTCCTCCAACTTGACCAGAACTCTTATTTGTGGTCCATTTAATTGAGTCCCACATCCATTAACTATACCTCTACTTCTCTCCCCATGGTTTTACAATGCAGTCACTAAAAACAGTTCCATGGTGTCCCTACTCCTTTGCTCCTCTTTTCATGTCGTGAGAATGACACTTAGCCACTTGGACACTTTATAGTAGCCCTCACTCCTTTACTCAATTTACTTTCAGATTTTTAGACTGAAGACATCCCCATGTAAGATATTTTGGGGAGCAAAGAGTAGAATGAATGCCAAAACTTCTACCAATAACCAGTTCCATATGGGTTCTCACTAGCTGCTTTGCTGTCATGCAAAGCCCCATATTGGGTGCATTGTATATATGTAGTTATTGTACTTTAATAAAGGGATTCATAAATGTCTGTGACTTTGGATTTAATAAATATTTATAGGTTTTAATTAAGCCATATTATTATAACATTAAAATCCTACACGTGTGACACATTAACTGAATATAGTGTCAATTGGGGGAATTTCATTCTCTGTGTTGTGCTGTTGGACTTCACTGCAATGTCCTGAAGTGCACATTAATGCTTATTATGGCAAGCAATCTTTGTTCATTTTCCTGCATAACTATATGGGGTGCAAGGAAATTTGCGAAAATACATCCCCACGGTGGGCCTCCAGAAAAGCTTTGCCACATTGCTGAGAATTGAATAACCCTCAATGCCTAATATATCTCCTTATAGCTTATATAAACATAAAATAAGCATAAACAAGCTGTATTTTGAGAAAAATTGAAATAATGAAATTATATGAGGCGTATTAAAAGTTATAGTCAGCAGTACTTTTTTTATATTGTTTTAACTTTTTCAGTGTATTTACTCCTGATAATGTTCACTCAGAGTAAATTACATTTATTAATATTTTTTTTAAATTTGAGATGGAATATAATTAAATGTTAAGGTTTACACATGTATACTTTGTGGCTTCCCTTGATATGCACAAGCATTGTACAGGTACATTGCTTTTTTCTTTTTTGCTTTTGATTTTATGGCATCTTTTTTTTTAAAATGTTCTCAGAGATGGAATAGTTATGATATTATCACGGTTTGGTATGTCTTGTTTATTGCTACCATGCATACAGTACAGCTGTTACAGTATTCCTTCCCGTGAAGTTGTTTACATAGAAAATATTAGTGACAGTACAAAAGAATGATCCCCTAAACAGCTGCAAATTTGTAAAATGATTTGTAGATTTAATTGTTTGCATATGCAATTCCCCTTAAAACACAAACCAACTAAATAAGTTGCAATGCTATATAAGTTATTTTTTTTTAAGATGCAAAAAATCAGATTTATTGACTTATTTACTTTTTGCCATTGTGGAGCCATAAGACTCCTATGGTTGGAAAATGTATTTTCACTTTATTTCTTTCTAGAAGGAAGTGAATGTTAGGGATCAATTAAAAAGCTTTATGTCATAACAAAGCACATTCAAATAATTATTTGTATGGTCTTAGTATAAGATAAAAGTAAATCAGTCAAATTATAGTTGGCGAAGTTCCTACTGTACATAGAATGAGTTGTCTAAATTTACTAAATCCAACTAGTCTTTTATTAGGTATAAAGTAGATTGATGCGGCTTAAATATAATAAAATGCAGTAGTAATATCATGAAAAGCATAGCTTATCAAATAGGAAGTAAATGTGTGATGTAATCTCAGCAAGCAGCTACAGGAGCTAGTCTTCCTTTTTTCCAAGACGACTTTCCAAAGCTTTTTTTTAATTCAAAATTAGGTTACACTTAAAGATGATTAACAGTGTATACCTAGTCTTGAGTGTAGTTTGATTTAATAATAAAAGAGAAACTGTAAGGTTATGCATGGGATTGAATCCAGAAATTCTGCACCTTTGTTCTTTTTCTTTAGCCACAAGGCTATAAGAAGAACTAGTGCTAGAATGTGTTTGTGTGTATCATCTTCCCAAGCCAAGCCAATCTCTCTGCCAAGACAAGCATTCGTGAGTTTCCAGTAACCTTAAAGAGTATATAGGGCCTCTGAGAATTCTAAAGGTTGCTGAAATATTTTATTGCTCACCTTATTTTCTTCTTTCAACATGCAGCATCTACCTCCCCCTTCTGCAACCTCCTTCACTTGCTGTCTATGCTCCTCAGAATTCTTCAGTTCAAACTCCCCACACTCACATATTAAGCCCCTAATCACTCCTCAACCACCTACATCTTCAACGTAATGTTTGTCCACACTTCATCCTTCTCTGTTTACTCCTCCTCTGACTGTTGCAACACCTCTACTCTGGTTACTTCCTCTCATGACCTCCTCCAAGATGTTTCCTGCAGTGTCACCCTTACCCTCCTTGGTACAAACTGCCTGGCCAAGTTTGTCTTCATACTAATCTCCATACAAATCTCCCCAGCTTTAAACTTTCCCCAAAGAATAGGTCTTTTACTAAAGCCTTCCAACCCTCCTTTTAAATCCTATTTCTCTTCCTCAGCACATTACCTTTTCCCAGTTCACCCTCCAACAGTTCACTGACTCACCTCCTGCACAATGTAAACCAGGCCTAGCCAACCTGCGTATCTCCAGCTATTGTGAAATTACAAGTTATAGCATGCTTTACCAACTGATCAGTGGGGGGATTTCTTGTTTAACAACAGCTCGAGAGTGACAGTTTGGCAAGGCCTGATATAAAATATCAGGCAGGGCCTTCTTCCTTCTTGTTCTTTCCCTTGCACTGTCCTTACCACCAGTGCTCCTTGTCTCCTTCTCTTCTTCAGCGACTCTGACACTTTCAGCTGTGACTCGGCACTGCCTGCTTATGTCTTTCTCTAGCACTGTGCTGCAAACACCCTGTGATGCCTAGTAAAAAAAAGATATTGAAATCTAATAATAATGTCCCTCTAGGGGGGAGGTCTGGGTATTCCTGATTGAAAAAAATATTATTATGCTGCGCAGCTATCTCATCGTGCTCAGTGGTGTAATTTTAATGCAAGGAAGGTCTGGGTGGATATTGAAGCCGAGGAATTGGGACAGACCACTGTATCTTCCCTGTATTGGCTTTATAGGGATTCATCGCCCATGGATAGTTTCTTCTCACCCTGTAATTTCCATTCTTTAGCGACTTGGGTCTTAATCAATAGACATTTTGAGCTAGCTCCAAGCCCATCCCCTTTAATACCATTATTTCATAACCCTGCCTTCCCTCAAGGTTTATGCAAATTTTCTTTTACAGCTTGGTCATCGGATAATATTTACTATTTAAACGATATCAACATAGATACTAATTTTACACAATTTTCTGAAATTCAAGAAAAAGTAGGCACTTCCATTCCAAAATCAGCCTGACCCGGACTAGCAGACCCTTAACTGCTTTTGAGTCTATATGTTGGAAATGACCCTCTACCAGGGGTCTCATCTCTACTATTTACTCTCTATTAAGTGAGGAAGTAAGTCCTAATTGAGACTCTCATGAATCAGTGTGGGAGCAGGATCTGGGACACTCTATAGATGCTGAGGATTGGATGTAAATTTGTGTTGGCGTGTGGCGATGGAATACCATAGGTGTGCAGTGGGAAGTCTCATACATAACAGATCATCACAAGGCATTACCTTACAATCAGACAGGATGGGTCTTCTTGACAGATATAACTTCTTTATGTAGTACTGGGTAGCAGGATCAATATAAAGATGACAAACATCAGCTTTCAGTAACAGCTTCTTAAACACAACATGTTTATAACTTGAGCTCCATGGCTCACCTTCATTTCTCCTTCAATCTCTTTTTCCTAGAGCACACATGGGAGAAGAAGTACAATAAAATACAGGAATATACAGCAGACAAACAATACACATATATATGAATATATCGCCATCTGCTGTCCCTCCAAGGTAAGTACATGCATATGAATAAACCCACAGTCTGTTGTACATATTTTAACACCCCTTCTCAACAGACTAGGTTTCTTCAATTAAACCCATCTTTGATGTAAGTCTCCAAATGTCTCTTTCCAACAAGAGGCTTAGTCAGGATATCAGCTGTCATATCTTTTGTTGGACAATAGTTCAGCTCTATAACATCTCGTTCATGTAGATCCCTTAGAAAATTATGCTTGACATCAATATGCTTGGTCCTTGGATTCACTCTTTCTGTTTGTGCTAACACAAAGAATCCTTGGTTATCCTCATATATCTTGATCGGTTCTTCTTGATGCATTCCTAGGTCTGATAGTAGTTGCCACACTATATTCAGCCTCTGTAGATGACAGTGCTATGGAAAACTGTTTCTTGCTTGTCCAGCTGAATAATCATTCTCCGATTGAGCATAAATATCCACTTGTGGATTTTCTATCATTTGTGTCTCCAGCACAGTCTGAGTCAACATATCCTGTTAGTTTGTGACTTGTGCTTGCTGAGAGTTTAAGCTTCTTGTTGATCATTCCCTTTAAGTAACGAATCACCCTCTTCACTGTGTTCCAGTCCATCTGTGTTGGTTTGGAAACTTTTCTGCTTAAGATCCCAACTGCTGTGGAAATATCTATTCTGCTGACAGTTGCAATGTATAGCAATTTTCCTATAGCTTTTGTGTATAGATTATTATCTTGTAACAGTTTACTCTGATTGTTTGATTCTTTTACATAACATCTGCATAGGAGTGCTTGCTATCTTTGCTTCTTGCAAACCTAATTCCTCAATAGTTTCCTGAATCTTGTATTTCTGACTTAATGTGAACATTCCATCATCTCCTCTTGAGATTTGCCTTCCCAAGTAATGCATTATGTGACCTGGGTCTTTTGTTTCAAACTGACTGGTTAGTTCTTGTAGTAGTTCAATTTCATCCACTTCCTGTTCGAAACAAATTAGCAAATCATCCAGTTAAAGTAATACATAGAACCATCTTTCTTCTATTAACTTTGTATAAAGACAGGGGTCTGCTTTACTTCTGATGAACACCTTCTCCGTCAAGACTTAATTTATCTTTGTATTCCATGCTCTTGCTACTTGCTTTAAACCGTATATACTCTTGTTAATCTTACATACATGATCTGGTTCTTGAGAATTCACAAAACCTGGTGGTTGTTCCATGTATATGTCTTCTCTTAGTTCACCTTGTAGGAAAGCCGTCTTCACATTGAAATGTTTCACCTGCATACCTTTTATGGCTGCTGTTAGGAGTAAGGTTCTAAAGGTGGTGTGCTTCACAACTGGAGCAAACGTTTCATCATAATCTTCTCCAAATTTCTGTGAATATCCTTTAGCAACCAGTTTTGCCTTGTATCTTTCTACTTTTCCTTCAGTATCATACTTGACCTTAAAAGTTCATTTACATCCTATGGCCTTTTTATCTACTGGTAGTTTGGTCAATGTCCATGTCTGGTTGTATTTAATTGACCCCATTTCTTCCTTTGCAGCTCCTAGCCATTTCTGTGCTTCTCTTTCTGGAAAGTTAGCAATTTCTTCCCATGATGTAGATTCTCGTATGTTAATCACTTTTGCTTTGTAAGATAAATGTACGGGGACTTTTCCTTTATTTTCTCTTGAAGAGCATCTCACTCTTTCTGTTATACTTTCATGAGTGTCGCTGGTATCTGTCCTGTGTTGTACCTCCACTTCTTGAATGATCTCTACTTCATCAGTTTCTCAGGATTCTGTACTTTTCTCTTCAATTGAGTTTGTTGGAATTATGACATCATCTCTTGTTTCTTCCACAAATGTCACACTGTTACTTATAATAATTTTTCCAATTTTTTTATATAAAATTCTGTAGCCTTTTGTATGTTCACTGTAACTGACTAGAACTGCCTCTACTACTCGGTTCTGTAACTTGCTCCTTTTTTCTGCGGTAATGTATGCAAAGGCTTTGCATCTGAAAATTCTAATGTGCTTTAGGCTGGGTTTCTTACCGTGCCATAGCTCATAGGGAGTTTTCCTTACTGCTTTGGAGAGTAGTCTATTTTGAAGATAAGCGGTTGTCATTGCTGCTTTGCCCCAATATTTATCAGGTAGTCCTGAATCTATAAGAATACATCTTCTGTTAAAGATCTGTTTTTCCTCTCAGATACACCATTTTTCTCTGGTGTGTATGGTACTGTTTTTGATACTCAATGCCGAGTCCTCTTAAGTACTGTTCTATTTTCTGCCTGGTGAACTCACCTCCATTGTCGCTGTGAAGAGCTAGCATATTCCTCTTGAGTCTGTTTCTGATCAGATAGGGCCGTATTCAATTAGCGGCGAAAACTGAAGTTTTTTTCAGCATAGGCGAAAACGGACATTTTTTACCAAAAAAACGGCGATATTTTGCCAAAAAAAAGATGAAAATGCAATTGGCGAAAAAAACTGGAGATAAGTTTTCACCATTCCAGACCAGGTGAAAAAAAAAGCAAAATCCCTATTTTTGGCTAAAAATTTGGTTATAACGTTCAGAACCCTTTGCACACCCCCAATGATAAATTACCCAATTTTTTTTGTACATTGCACACTTTGACGAAAAACGATAGCGCAATTTTGGGTGACAAAAAAAAAAAACCTTGAAAATGATAGGAAGCAATTTTTTTCCAGGAAATTACTGTTCCACGTAAATTGGGGGTACGTTAAAATGGGTGCAAGTATATTTTCGTGTCATACAAACACCATTTTAAAAACCATAAAAAACCACCTGCTGCGACTGCGTGCAATGTTTAAAATACTTCACACATCCATACCATGCCCCAAAAAATCAGACCCAATACATTAAAACCCTTTTCAACTTTTTTTTTACCCAAAATTTGCGGTGTCATTTTTCGCCAAAGTGCGCAACTTATAATTTTTTGGGGGGTCATTTATCATTAGGGGGATGTCCAAAGGGTTCTGAAAGAAATCCCCACATTTTTAGGCCAAAATAGGGATTTTGCATTTTTTTTCACCTGGTCTGGAATGGAGAAAACTTTTCTCCAGTTTTTTTTCACCAATTGCGTTTTTGCCCGTTTTTTGGTGAAAATATTGCCCTTCTTTTGGTGAAAAACTGACGTTTTTGCCTATGGTGAAAAAAACTTCAGTTTTTGCCGCTAATTGAATACGGCCCATAGTCTTGCAGCTTCTCTAAAACTTCTTCTTTACTTTGTATTAGATAAGTGACTGTGAACCTCGAATAGTCATCAATAAATGTCAGCATATACCTTTTGCCTCCTGATGTGCGTATTTTCATAGGTCCGCATACATCACTATGTACAAGGTCTACTGGTCTTGAAGCTCTGCTTTTCTTTGGAATTGTTGCCCTTGTTGCTTTTGCGTTTATTATTTCATAATTTCCGAACAATCTGACACTGTGAGATCCCTGGCTAGGTCTCTTCTCTGCATTTCCTTTATGCAATCTGGGTGTCTATGTCCTAATCTTCTATGCCACTTGTGAATGCAGTCAGTGTGTTTCTGTGTACTTAGCTTTGCCTGCTGTGCTGCGAAATCCAGACAATATAAATATTCTTCTATTCTGGCTGTAGCTGGCGTTTCTCTTCCATTTTGGATAAAACACTTGTTATTCTGGAACTTTACAGTAAGTCCTTTTTCTACTAAATTGTTTACTGACAATAGTGCTCCTTCAAGCTTGGAAACATATAGTACATCTGTTATTGGTATCTGTGTGTAGTTGCCATCACCTTTGGAGCATAAGAATTGACCATTCCCTTTCCCTCCTGCAATGATATTTGTACCATCTGCCAGGTAGTTTCTTTATGGTTCAAATCAAGTTTAGTAAAGAAGTCCCTGTTATTCGTCATGTGACTAGTCTACATACCACTTGTCTGACAATTGGGCTACTGTCGCTTTAAAAGTTCCACTCCAATTGTGTACACTTGTCTCTGTAAGTGTGGTTTTGACTCTTTGTTTGTGTAATCTTTTGGGTGGTCTGTACAGTTCTGTATTCCATATGGTGCATTCTTTCTTTAGGTGACCCACTTTCTTGCATCTGAAGCATGCTCTTGTTTCCCTAGTGTGTGGCTTAATATCTGCCATTTAAATGCTTTTTCAGTATTCTTCACAAAGTCTAGTGTGATTTCTGCTTCAGGTCTTATTTCCAACACTTCTATAAGTGCACTGTATGTATCTGGTAAACTGCACAGGAGTATAGCTACTATGTGGCTGCTTTTAATTTCTTCTCCCATTGACCCTGCAGCACCGCGTTAGCCGGAGGTTGGAGTTCTCTTCTGAACTCTTTTCATGTGCACTATGGGAGAGACATCATGACGTCTCTCCCATAGTTCTGAGGAGCAGTTGGGCGGACAGGAAGGCGGTGGATGCAGGAGCTGGGATTAAGGTAAGTGGTTTTTTTTGTACAAGCGGCACTACAGGGGCATTATATGGGGGCACTACTACAGGGGCATTATATGGGCACACTACTACAGGGGCACTATATGGGGGCATTACTACAGGGGCATTATATGGGGGGCACTACTACAAGGGTATTATATGGGGGCACTACTATAGGGGCATTATATGTGGGCACTACTACAGGGGCATTATATGGGGGCACTACTACAGGGGCATAACCATGGTGGCACTACTACAGGAGCATTATATGGGGGCACTACTATATGATTTCCTTCCCTTCAAATCAAGGGGATAACGTCGGCATATCTAAATATATTTTGGGGTAAAAGGTAAAAAAGCTGGCACTTTAAAAATCTTGAATAGAAGCTAGATCCTCCCCCTCTATACTCCCCTACAGGTCAGTCTAATTTTATGCCCAAGAAAGCTGGTCTATGCCTCTAGGGCTCTCTAGTTTTTACAAGTCAGATCCTCGATCAGCAAGAGAATTGGACAGGTAGCATCTACCTCTGCCTGTCCACGTCTATGGAGCTGCTAGGGGGTCCCCACCGGAGCTGCTTGCGGTGTGCGCTGGGGACCCCGCCCTACATTAGACCTCTGTCTCTGGTGGTTGCCTGGATGTGCTGCATGTGGCACACGTCCATGTTCCCCATTAGCCCCTCTGCCAAATGCATGCAGCTTTTGGCAGCACAAGGTTAGTAAGACCCAGGCATCCTGTGCAGAAGGGTTGTCAGGGATTCATATGCGGAGTGTCTAGCAGCCCATATACAGCGCTAAACTTGCACCATAATGGAGGGGCTGAGCCTAACTCACTGTTCTGCTTCTGCCTCACAGCTGCCCTGGTGGTTCCAGAAAGAGGCTGTCGGCCATCATAGCTGCTGCTGAATGCTCACTGTCAGCAAGGAGACTGTGCTGCCTTACCTACAACTGTGAGTGTACAGTGGGGTCAGGCTGTTAAGGAGCAGTAATTTATAGACTGTAGTCTTATTTGCAGTTACTGTATTGGGCAACGTTTAGGTCTTTGTACCAGCGCTGTTTGGGGCAGGGGTGGACACTCCCTCTATGCCCTTATCTCATTTCACTATACAGTCTCTTTTTCACTAAACTGTCCCTTTCACCTCTGTGTGTGTGTCAGTGTTGCTTACAGTATGACTTCAAGAGGCAAAGCTGCTCAGAAGACTTTCTTCTGCAATAATTGTGCAGAAAAGTTTTCACAGGGATAGTCTTCTAGTTCCCTGTGATGTGACAAATGTGTAGAAAAAGGAGGTAGGTTTTACCCCCTATTGTTCCTTAGCACACTGAATAACAATATATGAACACTATATGGTCATATAAATTCAGAGATATTGGTTGCATGCATTTGCAAATACATGGGAAGCTGCTAGGCCATGTAACGGTTTCTCTGTCACTAGCAGTCCCTAACACTAAGGTGTTCACATCCAGGGCACAATGCACCCCAAAAAACATCCAGCCCAGGACCCCCCCAGGGCATCACATGAAAAATGGAAAAAGAGTGACAGTGCAGTGTAAAGTATAGATGTGTAAAACTAATTAATAAGTGTTGAAAAAAGGGGTTAAAGTATATGTGAAATATTACATGAATAAAATACAAACATAACTGGTTATGTGAAAAGCAACTATGTGTATTAATTAAGTGGTGATGCCCTGAGGAGGCCTAACCAGACCAGCCCTGGGGGCCCTACGCCCAAACGCTCACCCCAAATGTAAAATATACCAATTATAAGGCCTCATGATAAAGGCACATATAAATTTTGTCAAATGTAAGGCCTCCTGATAAAGGCACATACATAAATGCATCCAAATTGAGAGCCAGCTTACCTTGGAGTCACCCCTGGGAACTCCAACTAGCACTACTAGAACCAGCATGCCCTACTAATGCTGGCTCCTTCATGCAACTCATAACAAACAAACAAAAATGGCAGCTGCTCAATCAATCTAGCAGTACTAATCAGGTGCATGAAAGGGAGGGGGTCATACTTAGTAGAAAAAGGAGGGGGGTTTAACCCCCTATTGTTCCTCAGCACACTGAATAATACTTGCAACAATATATGAACACTACATGGTCAGAGAAATTCAGAGATATTGGTTGCATGCATTTGCAAATACATGGGAAGCTGCTTCTCTGTCATTAGCAGTCCCTAACTCTAAGGGGTTCACTTTCGGGGTGCAGTGCACCCTGAAAACATCCAGCCCAGGACCCCCCCAGGGCATCACACGAAAAATGGAAAAAGAGTGACAGTGCAGTGTAAGGTATAGATGTGTAAGACTAATTAATAAGTGTTGAAAAAGGGGGTTAAAATATATGTGAAATATTAAATGAATAAAATACAAACATAACAGGTGATGTGAAAAGTAACTATGTGTATTAAGTGATGATGCCCTGAGGAGGTCCAGCCAGACCAGCCCTGGGGGCCCTATGCCCAAACGCTCACCCCAAATGTAAAATATACCAATTATAAGGCCTCATGATAAAGGCACATATAAATTTTATCAAATGTAAGGCCTCCTGATAAAGGCACATACATAAATGCATCCAAATTGAGAGCCAGCTTACCTGGGAGTCACCCCTGGGAACTCCAACTAGCACTACTAGAACCAGCATGCCCAACTAATGCTGGCTCCTTCATGCAACTCATAACAAACAAACAAAAATGGCAGCTGCTCAATCAATCTAGCAGTACTAATCAGGTGCATGAAAGGGAGGGGTCATACTAAGTAGAAAAAGGAGGGGGGTTTAACCCCCTATTGTTCCTCAGCACACCTGATAAAGTCACATACATAAATGCATCCAAATTGAGAGCCAGGTTATCTGGGAGTATGTGTCTTTATCAGGAGGCCTTACACTTGACAAAATTTATATGTGCCATTATCATGAGGCCTTATAATTGGTATATTTTACATTTGGGATGAGTGTTTGGGTGTAGGGCCCCGGGCTGGTCTGGCTGGGCCTCCTCAGGTCATCACCACTTACTACACATAGTTGCTTTCCACATCACCTGGTATGTTTGTATTTTATTCATGTAATATTTCATATATATTTAAACCCCTTTTATCAACACTTATTAATTAGTCTTACACATCTATACTTTACACTGCACTGTCACTCTTTTTGCATTTTTCGTGTGATGCCCTGGGGGGATCCTGGGCTGGATGTTTTTTGGGGCGCACTGCTCCCCGGATGTGAACCCCTTAGTGTTAGGGACTGCTAGTGACAGAGAAGCCATGACGTGGCCTAAGCAGCTTCCCATGTATTTGCAAATGCATGCAACCAATATCTCTGAATTTCTATGACCATATAGTGTTCATATATTGTTGCAATTATTACTCAGTGTGCTTAGGAACAATAGGGGGTTAAACCCCCCTCCTTTTTCTACTTAGTATGACCCCTCCCTTTCATGCACCTGATTAGTACTGCTAGATTGATTGAGCAGCTGCCATTTTTGTTTGTATGTGACAAATGTGTGTCAGAGGCTCAGGCCCCTGGATCACCTCAGCAGCAACCTACTTGGGCAGAGCAGTTTACTGCAGTTATGTCACATCTGTCTGTGGAGTTGGAAGCTTCTCGCAGAGAAAGAGAGGTTTCCAGATCTCAGACATCTGCCGTACCTGAACCAGATTGGGCTTGTTCTCTAGCAAGATCTGTAGAGGGTCTCACTAAGGCTATGATGTCACAGGTTCCCTCCATAGGAACATCCTCTCAGCTTCCAGCTAATAGACATATTCTGGCAACCCTTAGGTGGGATGTGTTGGATGATGAGGATATGCCTGCTCTAGAGGAGGGTGAGTTTATAGAACCAGATGAGGTTCAGGTCTCAGAGGAGTCTGGACCATTATCCCAGGGTGTAGAGGTATTGATTACTGCAATCTGCCAAATTTTAAATGTTGAGGATTTAGATCCTGTTACTTCTAAGTGGTCTATCTTCAATAAACAACAGAGACAGGCTGCCACCTTTCCAGGTTCAGAGGAACTGGATGATATCCTCACCTCTGCTTGGAAGCACCTGGATAAAAAGTTCCAAGTTTCACATAAGATTTTATTTTATTATCCCTTCTCTACAGATAACAGAAAATTTTGTGAGACTCTGCACTCAGTGGATTCTTCGGTTGTCTTGTCTGTCCAAGAAGACGGTTCTCCCGGTACCAGGAGCCGTTTCTTTAAAGGAATCTTCTTACCAAAAGCTGGAAAATAGTTTGAAGTACATGTACACTATAGTTGGGGTGACTCTTTGCCCTGCACTAGTGAGCTGCTGGGATAACAAGGCGATTGAAGCTTGGGCTGCGCAGCTTTCCAAGGGTTTAAAAGCGGGACTCCCGGCTGAGGATCTTATCCCTTTAGCGGATCAAATTTGTGAGTCAGCTGCTTTCCTTGGGGAAGCAGCTAAGGATAAATGTAATCTCTCCTCTAGGTCCTCGGCTCTGGCAATCTCAGCCCACAGAGCCCTTTGGCTGCGACAATGGTAGGCTGATGCAGAGTCCAAAGGAGCAGTGGAAGCTCTTCATTTCTCTGGAGAGGTGCTTTTTGGGGCTGAACTGTATAAGTGGAATTCTCAGGCCACTGGCGGTAAATCCACCTATCTTCCCTCAGCTGCCCTGTCTTTTCATAAGCCTTCTGCAGGGCTGTCCTTTTTGTTTTTTTCATGTTCTGGGCAGATTCAGAGGGTGTTCCAGAGGAGTTCCCACTATCTCTCATGGCTCTAGAGGTAGAGCCAATGCATCCTCATCTCTCCAGGACAGTAAGCCTTCTACAAAACCCTCTGCATGATAGGCTCCCCTCTCACCTGGGGGACTCCAGGGTGGGAGCTCATCTTCGAGATTTCAAGGAACACTGGATCTAATCTTGTCCGGACATTTGGGTCTGGAACATCATTATTCATGGATTAAAACTCGATTTCCAGTTCCCTCCTCCTCCTTAATTTTTCACAACCGGTTTACCAGTGGCCAAAGGCAAATGGGTTGTGATTCAGGAGGCTATAGACAAGCTCCTGTCTTCTCGGGTGCTGGTCATGTTCCAACCCATCAGAGGGGACAGGGATTTTATTCCAGCTTATTTGTAGTGCCCAAGCCAGATGGTTCAGTGAGACCCATCCTGAAACTCAAGGATCTCAATCCCTATCTGCATGCTTACAAGTTCAAGATGGAGTCTCTTCAATTGGTTATTGTGGGGCTCGAGAAGGATGAATTTCTCATGTCCCTGGATTTAAAGGATTCCTACCTGTACATTCCAATTTGGCCACCTCACCAGGCGTTCCTTCGGTTTGCAGTGTGAGACTATCATTTTCAATTTCAGGCCTTGCCCTTCGGTCCTTCTTCAGCTCCAAGAAAGGTCATGGCTGTAATGATGGCACTCCTTCGTATTCAAGGTATCACTATCGTCCCTTATCTGGACGATATCCTCCTGAAAGCTTCTTCCAGAACTCAATTGTTACATGACATATTGATATCATACGGTTGGATCCTGAATTTTCCAAAATCTCATCTGCAGCCAACTCAGCGGCTTCCATTTTTGGGAATGATTTAGGACATGATGTTACAGAAGGTTTTCCTTCCTCAGGACAAGGTGACCTCCATCCTGCAGATGGTAAGACTAATGCTACAACACCGCCAAGTGTCGGTACAAATGTTCATACGACTCCTGGGGAAGATGGTTGCAACCATCGAGGCCATACCATATTTACGATTTCATGTCAGGCCTTTCCAATTAGACCTCCTCTCTCAGTGGTCATGGTCCCATCTGTTTCTTCATCAATGAGTAAGATTGGCACCCAGGACTCGGACGCCTCTTCTTTGGTGGCTGCATTCCTCTCACTTGTTGGCGGACAAGCGTTTTGGAGTGTGGAATTGGATTCTCCTCACCACGGATGCAAGCCTGTGTGGGTGGGGGGCAGTGACTCTGGGAAGACACTTTCAGAGCTGCTGGACTCAGCGGGAAGCTGTTCTGCCCATAAATATTCTCAAATTAAGGGCAGTGTTGTTTGCTCTACAGCTAGCTCATCCTCTGTTGCAGGGTCAAGCAGTCAAGAGTACAGTTGGACAACACCGCGGCTGTGGTGTATATCAGCAGACAGGGCGGCACTGTCACGACCAGGGTTTTTCGGCATGGTGGTCGATGGGTAATACCTGTGAGGTTGCTGTGGCGAGGGGTGTCTGGTGGTGGTGCTGGTGTTTGGCGGGGGGTATTGGCTGTGCGTGGTTCTGTGCAGGCACATTGTCACTCTGGGCTGGTGAGGCCTGGCGGTGTTTTCGTTCTGCCCAGCATGGGCGCTGCCATCTTGCCTCCGGCCATGTGATTCAGTTGTCCAATCCTGGTAGGTCATGTACTCTCTCCGGCCAGTACAGTGTGGCACTTGGTATTTAGGAAGGTCCAGAGCCTACCTTCATTGCCAGTGCAACGTGTATCTCAGCGACAGCTGAGAGAGAGTTCCTGTGCTCGTTACCTGCCTCCTTTTAAACCCTACCTAGCCTGCTTACCTTGCCTGCTCCAAACTGCTGGACTTACCTGCACCATCCATTTACCTTCCCTCTGCCTGAGTACCTGAGTCTGCTGTCTCCCTGCACCTTGCCTCCACTTACACTCTGCTGGATTATATCTCCTCTACCTGCATATAATTTCAGCTCACCATACCTTCATACTGGACTGTTCCCTGCCTGTCACTAACTCGACATTCTCCCATTTTGCTTCACTACAGTTCCCAAGTGCACTTTAGTGCTTTGCCTGGACTTTTCCTTTTGCCATATTCATCTCTACTAAACCACTCATTAAAAGTTCCACATTTTCATTTAAATCTGCTTCTGTGTCCTCTTCTATCACCACCCTGGGTCCACAACAAAACCAGATCCTCACAGACACCAGAAGTCAAGCGGCCATGAGGGTGGTAAGCCACATTCTACTCTGTTGAACAAACATTCTACTCAATTGAACAAACATTGAACAACATCTACTACAAGGTAATTCCAATATCATTCCTTAACAGTAGTTTGTGTTTTGTATATTTTTGAATGTTTTGAAAAAAATTATCAAAAACTTCTGTTAATGATCTCACTCCATGGAATCATCTCTAAGACTACTACATCCTTTACTCTCCCTGCAGCCCATCCTTCACATATTGCAGCCTCATTACTTTTCTCTCCTATTACAAACACAAATTAGCTTTTAAATTATCTATACACATTGACAATAACATCCACAACCTCTCGCCATAAAAATAATTTAGACAAATCACAAATATATTTATATCTCTCTCCTGTTGCTTTTATTAGCTGGTGACATATCACCAAATCCAAGCCCAACCCACATGCCACACCCACAGAGGACTATAAATCCAGTTAACCTCATAAACATTGGATGCCTTCCTTCACCCTCAAAGTCACTAAAATGTGCCTTATGGAATGCACGCTCTGTCTGCAACAAACTAACATCCATCCATGACCTCTTTATTTCAACTAACCTCAACCTTCTGATAACAGAAACATGGCTCACACAAACAGACACTGTCTCCCCTGCTGCACTGTCACATGGTAACCTAAACTTCAAATACACCTCCAGGCCTGGTAATTGTAAAGGAGGTAGGGTAGGAATATTACTCTCCCAATTTTTCACATTGACATTTCTCCCACAGGTACCTTCACTTACATTTACATCCTATCAGGACTTTCACCCATTTCTCTCTGCGAGTTGCTGCTATCTATCTCCCGCCTGGGCCATTTCAACAATTTCTGGAACATTTTGCAGCCTGGCTCCCTCACTTTCTATCCTCAGACATCTCCACCATCATTATGGGTGATTTCAATATCCCCATTGACAGTCCACAATCTCCTCATGCCTCCAAACTACTCTCTCTAACTTCCTCTCTTGGCCTCTCCCAATGGACTGACTCCTCTACTCATAAGAAGGGCCACTGCCTTGATCTTGTATTTACCAGACTATGCTCAGTTTCTGATTCACTAATGCTCCTTTCCCTCTCTCAGATCACAACCTTATTACCTGCACACTCTCCTCCATTACATCAACCTTAATGTCAAGGAAATCAACCAAACCTCCTAAAACCTGAAGAAATATTAATGCTATTAACTTTCAACAACTATCTACCTCTCTACAACAACGACTCTCACAAATTTCTACATTCACTTCTCTTGAGACTGCTGCATCACACATAAAGCAGATTCTAGAAAAAACCCTTGATGAAGTAGCTCCAGCTACCCATCACACAACAAGTAGACTTAGACTTCAACCGTGGCATTCTAACTTAACAAGTAAAGTAGAACATCAGTGGCAAAAGTCTCGTACTCCATGTGACTTCCCCACATGTAAGACTATCTACAACTCTTATCGTACTGCTCTGGATGCTGCCAAACATTTTTCCAATCTCTTATCTCTGCTCAAGCCTCTAACCCAAAGCGACTTTTTAATACATTTAAACTGCTTCTTACCCCTCCCTCACATAAGCCACCCACTACTATCTGTGTGCATGATCTTCCTTCCTATTTTAAGGACAAGATTGATAATATCCGAAATTAAATGGTATGTTCTTCCTCAGCTAGTGACCTGCTCATTTCCCTACCTGAACCCTCTGGCACATTCTCTTCATTTGACCTCACAAACGAAGATGAAGTATCTACACTCTTCTCATCCTCCTACTCTATTACCTCTCCTCTAGATCCTATACCTGCACAAATCAGTAAAGCTCTGTCTCCTGTGCTGATCCCAACCCTAACTAAAATCTGTAATCTCTCTCTCTCTACTGGCAACTTTCCATCACTGTTCAAGCATGCAGTGATTACTCCCATTCTGAAAAAACTAAATTCTGACCCTAACATTCTCTCAAATTACTGTCCTATCTCCCAAGTCCCATGCCCCTCCAAGCTACTGGATAGACTTGTCTACACTCACCTCACACACTTTCTTAACACCCACAACATATCGAACCCACTTCAGTCTAGCTTTCATTCCCAGCACTCCACAGAGACAGCACTGACTAAGGTAGTAAATTATCTGGTCACTGCCAAGGCGACAGGCCATTACTCACTCTTAATTCTTCTAGATCTCTCTGCTGCTTTGACACTGTTGACCACTCTCTTCTCATACAAACATTACAAGTCTTAAGGACACAGCTCTTTCTTGGTTCTCTTCCTACCTATCTGATCGCTCTTTTTCTGTTACTTTTTTAAATTCTTCTCTACCTTTATCAGTTGGAGTACTGCAAGGCTCTGTCTTAGGTCCTTTGCTATTCTCAATCTTTACCCCCTCTCTTGGCAAACTAATCTACTGTTTTGGATTTCAGTACCATCTGTATGCAAATGATACTCAAATCTACCTAACCTCTCCAGATTTATCATCATCTGTATTGGTCCGTGTCACTGAATGTATTTCTGCCATTTCATCTTGGATGTCATCTCGCCACCTGAAACTTAATATTTCTACAACAGAATTAACTACATTTCCACCAGCCAATAACAGTTACCAACCTGATATCTTTATCACTGTTGATAACTCAACAATCCACCCTGCCCCACAAGCTTGCTGCCTTGGTGTCATCCTTGACTCTGAACTGTCCTTTGTTCCCCACATTCAATCTGTCTCAAAATCATGTTACATACATCTAAAAAACATATCCAAAATTAGACCATACCTCAGTCAAGACACTGCAAAAACTCTACTCCATGCACTCATTATTTCCCGCATTGACTATTGCAATAGTCTCCTTACTGGTCTTTCAAAAAACAGTCTATCGCCATTACAATCCATTATGAATGCAGCTGCAAGGCTTATCTTCCTTGCAAATGTTCATCATCTGCTGTCCCGCTCTGTCAGTCCCTCCATTGGTTGCCGGTTTTCTACGGTATTCAATACAAAATATCAACAAACATCTTTTCACTGATCTCAAAATATCTCCCAACCTGACTTCTCCGCTCAGCACAAGATCTGCGTCTCTCATTCCCATGCATTACTTGCTCCCATTCACTGTTACAGGACTTTCTTCGGGCTGCACCCACTCTATGGAATGCCTTACCATGCACAATACGACTTTCCTCTAGTCTCCAATCCTTCAAGCAATCCCTGAAAACTCACCTCTTCAGACAAGCTTATCAGATTCCAGAACCGACCACATTACCTTCATAGCTTCCATGTTTTATTACATCCCCTCTCACAGTCCACACATAACCTCACACATTGTCTTTCTTTCACATACTCTTGACATTTGGCCGACATTCCTGTGTGACTGGGTCATGCAGCCCACCAAGAAACTCTGCATTCTGGCTGGACCAAATTGCAATATATAGCACCTATCCTTGTGTATCAATGCCTATTTCCCTAAAGATTATAAGCTTTCAAGCAGGGCCCTCTTACCTCTATGTCTGTCTGTGATTACCCTGTTTTGTTCTATAAATGTTTCCAATTGTAAAGCACAATGGAATATGCTGCACTATATAAGAAACTGTTAATAAATAAATAAATACTCTGGGCAGAGGAATTTGCACTGGCTATATCAGCAATTTTCATCACAGACGTAGAAAATTGGGAGGCCAACTACCTCAGTCATCAGGACATTCATCCAGGGGAGTGGGCGCTCAACCAACAGGTGTTCCAGCAGCTGGTTTAGTGATGGGGACTTCCACAGGTCAACCTTATGGCGTCAAGGTTAAACCATCAACTGCCTCTTTACTGCTCACGAACAAGGGATCCGCAAGCAGTGGCAGGTCCAATTTGTTTATCTCTTTCCACTGATCTCTCTCCTTCCTCGTCTTCTTCAACAAATCAAGAGAGAAAAGTCCAAGATGCTATTGGTGGCTCCAGATTGGCCCAGAAGGGTGTGGTATTCCAATCTACTGCTGATAGATGACCTGTGGCCTCTCCCTCTGCGAGAGGATCTTCTACAACAGGGTCCTTTTATGTATCAGGACTTAAGGTGGCTTTTTTTGATGACGTGGCTGTTGAAAGGGCTAACTTGAGAAAGAAAGGGATTCCATATGTTGTGATTCCTACTATGCTTCAGGCTAGAAAGGAGGTCATTGCCAAGCATTATTACCGAATTTGGAAGGCCTACGTCTCCTGGTGTGAACACCAGAGTTTGTCCCCGACAGAATTCAGGGTGTCCATGTTTCTTCTTTTTCTGCAGGCCGGATTCTCAGCAGGCCTTCATCTTGTATCTCTGAAGGTTCACTTTTCGGCTCTTTCTATTTTCTTTCAGAGAAAACTAACTTTGTTGCCAGATGTTCAAACCTTCCTATAAGCAGTCATCAGATTACAACCTCCATTTACTCCTCCAACGGCCCCATGGGACTTGGATTTGGTTCTTTTGTTCCTACAGTCTTCCCTTTTTGAGCCTTTACAGACGGTGGAGTTCAAATATTTATTTTGGAAGATGGTTCTTCTTTTGGCTCTCGCTTCTGCTCAGTGTTTGTCGGAGCTAGGGGCTCTCTCCTGTCGTCCTCCTTACCTTATTTTTCATGTGGACAGGGCTGAGCTTCATATGCAGATGTCTTTTCTTCCTAAGGTGGTGTCTGCATTTCACATTAACCAACCCATTGTGGTTCCAGTTCCAGTTCCATTGTGGTGTTGAAAGAAGATTATCAGGCCTCCAGATCCTTAGACGTGGTCAGAGCTCTTAGGATCTACAGTATGTTGATAGGACAGCATCTCTCCGGAAGACAGATTCGCTTTTTATTCGGTATGATATTGCTCATCCTGGTTGGCCGGCCTCTAAACAGACTATTGCACACTGGATTCATCTGACCATCAGACAGGTCTATCTGGCCACCTCTAAACAGCCTCCTGTTTCAATTACAGTGCATTCCACATGCTCGGTGGGTCCCTCGTGGGTGGCTGCCCATAGGATTTCTTTGACTCAGCTTTGACAAGTGGCCACATGGTTGGGCCAACATACTTTTATCAAGTTTTATCGTTTTGACACTTTCGCGGCCTCTGCTTTGCAGTATGGCCCTGCAGTTTTGAAGGGTTCTCAGCGCTCTCCCGCCCGGGATGGGAGCTCTGGGATGTCCCAATTGTACTGAGACTCCAGTGTCCCCTAGTGGATGAAAGCGAAAACAGGATTTTGGTACTTACCGATAAATTCCTTTCTCCGATTCCACAAGGGACACTGGATGCCCACCTGGCAATGTTCTGCCTGCCAGGTTTGTTGGTTTGTCCTTCCATGTTCAGACCATTTGTTTTATTTGTTGCTTTCCTGGCTTTATCATGTTTCTTGTTTTGTTCATGTATGTTCTAGCTTCTCTTCTCCTCTGCACTTGTCTATTTCCAGCTCTCCTCGGGCACAGTTTTCTAAGACTGACCTGTAGGGGGGTATAGAGGGGGAGGAGCTAGCTTCTATTCAAGATTTTAAAGTGCCAGCTCTCGGTTAACACACTACTATACCCCCTTGTACTGACACTCCAGTGTCCCCTGTGGAATCGGAGAAAGGGATTTATTGGTAAGTACCAAAATCCTGTTTTCTGTATAATACTATCCCAAACTACTCATTAGGGTTTATTAATTAAACAGTGGTTTTTCAAAGCCACCACTCATCAGTGGCTTTGATCTCTGAATTTTAAACAACAATACTATTATAATAAGTGCAAAACATACCTGATTTTGCATGTAATAGTATTGTTGTTTTAAATTCTGCAGGCAAAAGCCCAGCCGTTTAGTAAATAAACTCCATCATGTGCATTTATGTAAGAGTCTGCCCTGGGATTCTATTCTCTCTCAGTTACTGATCAGTGATCACTGTTGATTGTTACAATAAATTCTTGCCACATTATATTTTCACTTAATTGTTTCTTGACTGTAGTATAGTAATTGGATGTTCTCCTATCTATATCTTAAATTGTGCCAA
The DNA here is from genome assembly GCA_031769625.1 of Taudactylus pleione. Classification (NCBI taxonomy): domain Eukaryota; kingdom Metazoa; phylum Chordata; class Amphibia; order Anura; family Myobatrachidae; genus Taudactylus; species Taudactylus pleione. The sequence continues at coordinate 10,342,254 of JAUIMM010000368.1, read as the reverse complement.
TTTGATAATAAATACATTATTTGCATTAAATATAAATATCTCAATACAATTTAATTCTCTGTCATTTTCAGAATCCTTCATTGTGAAACAGAGACCAGATATATAATTCTTCATCTAGAATATATTACATACAAAAAGTGGAGCTATTACATTCATTAGAATGGTAAATTGCAAGACGTTCCTTTAGTATTATAGACAACTAAATGTAAAATGTCCTAGACATTAACCTTCATCTTGGTAGGTAAAGTTGCATAAAATGTTCTAATCTTAAATTCACCTATTTCCAATGAAAATATTTCTGGTTGAAAAAAATCTTGCCATTCCAAAAAGCTTTTCTGGTGTAAGGGGTTTGGTATGTCTGGTTTTACAGTGAACGTTTCACAAAGCAAAATCCCACAAATGAAATCCTTCCCACCCCCACATATAAAAGAAAAAGGACCTGAACCTGGAACAAACATGACAGACTTGAAACAAATGAGTGTCTTTACCTATAATAAGTGCCTCTGACTAGAGTCCCAACTCTGTCTACATATAACGTACTTCGTAATTCTTCCTCCCAAGCCAATGAAGCTGCTGCTTTCAGTTTCAATACTACTACTAAATAATACTGCTGCTACTACTACTAATGATGATGATTATAATAATAAAAAAAATAATAATATTAATATTACTAATAAAAATAATACACCAACTTTTTTTTTAACACTTGCTGCAATAACATGGCAAATTACAATTACAATATGGTATTTATTAATACAGGGGCATATTTATAATGGGTGCAGGGTGTGAATTGCACATGGGCCCCTGAGTCTAAGGGGGCCCACTCCGCACACCCTGCACCCATAGTTTATACTGATCTTTCTGCAGTCTTCAGAATGCAGCTCCGCAGCGCCAAGGAGATGCTGCAGAACAGCAAAAGTCACAGGCAAAATGGCAGTGGCCATTTTCCTGGTGGCTCGTGCATGCGCAGAAATGATGTCCCGGGAATAAGGTGCGGGCGACATTTTCTCGGAGACCCGCGCATGCGCAGTAGATTCTGGCATTAAGCCAGATATGTCTTCTTACTGGTCCTTTATTCATTATGTGAGTAAAATAGTTGTTAATCCCTGTACAAAATGCCTTATACTGTAGTTTTCAAACTTGAGCAGTTTTCAAATGCTGTCTGGTTAAATGTCAAACACCCAAGAGCAGTGAAGTACAAGAGGTTTGGAGAAGTTGGTAGAAACATTTGGTTAAAGTTCAGGCACTCTCTCCGTGATTACATGACAGTAGTTTAGGGACTCTCTTTCAGGTTGATATTGCATCACAGAACTGACAGAATGGATAGAGAATGGCCCTCGTGCCTGATCCATAACAGTCATTGCCTGTTACATACATTTCAAGATTCATTCCAACTATGAAGATAATCGAGGCAGCCGACAGTTACCCTGCAGCTGCATGGATTTATGATGCCACTGTCAAGGAAATGAGCCGAAATGACACAGTAGCTGGCTTCAGCTGCAAATAATGTGATAGGCTGTACAAAAGTACTGTAGCAGCTGCTGTCATTGCAGGTAATAGGCTATAAAGAAGTCTGATAGCAATACCTGTCATTTTTTAATGGCTGACTTCACTGAAGAGCTTTTGTGGCCTTTAACATGGAGATAATATAAGATACAACAAATTTTACAGCTTTCATGTTGCATTCATAATTTATCTTCAGAGTACAACCCAACAAGGACAGTATTAGCCAACACAGGAAAGTGCAGTGCTGCTCTATATCTGTCTATTCTGAATGTATCTTTAGCATTTATTAAATCTTTATCTCAAAATTCTGAAAGTCTGAAAAAGATTCATAAATTTCTGTTATTTGTTACTCATGTTTTACAGGAAACACTGTGGCATTTTGATAAGTCACATGGAATTAGATACAGTATAATGATATTGTCACTGTCAGGTGTATAAGTACTTGGTAATGGACAAACATATAAAACCTACTGTAAGTTTGTACCATTATAAATTATATATGAATACGTTTGAAAATTCTAAAAAGTTGTAACAGACTGAAATACAGGACAAGGCCAGCCGACCTTAATGTGCAAGGTGGAGTTGTGAGAAAACCTCCAAAAGTCCAATATGCAAATGTGTAAATATCACATTTAAATTCCAACTACTTCCTTTTGCCTTGTGAATCCTCTCCACACAGATCTCTGGGTATTTTCCGCAAAAAATATCCTGAGAGTGTGACCGTGCATGCGCCGCCATCTGAACCCCCCATGCCCCCTACCAGTGTGAATTCTCCATGATCCCTGCATTGTGATCTGTGACCGGTGAGCTCCTCTGTTCCTCCGGTCAGCTGATCGCCGGGGTCCTGCACTGTGTCCCTGGCATCTGACTATAAATTATATAGACTATAAACTGAAATGCTGGTTTACTGCATAAGTCAGATGCTGGGGTCACAGAACAGGACCCCAGCAATCAGCTGACTGAAGGAACAGAGGAGCTCACGGATCACAGATCACCATGCAGGTAATTGTCAGCTTAGTGGGGGTGGTGATCTTGGTCACGCTGATAGAGGGTCGTGAGGAGGTCCAGACAGCAATCCATGCACCAAATATCTAGTATTGTGTGTATTAAAGGTAAGAATTTTTTATATATTGTTTATCCCTTATGAAGGTTTGTATTAGAATAAAATGTTGGAGAGATTGTTGTCAGTTTAATATTGCTTTAGTCCAGCAGTGCCACTACTGCTTTGTGAGTATATATACAGTAATTGCTCAGATTAGAGGTTTAGAAATTGAATTGATCATCAGATCAGAGTACTGTAGTTACTGAGTTACTTGAAAGTAATGAATTATTGAGGTTCAGTTGATAAAGAAAAACATACCACAACTTTGAACTAGTTTGATTTAAAGAAAAAAAAAATGCTCCCTGGTACTCTGTATAGAAGCTGTATAAAATCTTAAGAGTGGTGTAAACATATTTGGTCTTAAAAACATGCCTATTTGCTGAAAGCACGCATAATAAATCTTTGAATCCTTTTTTTATTAATGCAAATTTGTTTTTAAATGCTGTTTCAACATTTTTGTAAATAAAGAACATATCAAGATAAAATGAGCTAGTTAGCTGGCAGTGTAGCTTAGTGTTACCTCAGTGTGATCTTTGCGTATGGCAGTTTTCATTCTGTTTAATCGTTTTCTCAAGTCATTCTTTATAATCACATTTTTCTAAAATGCAATAACTTTAACTTTCTCATTACTTTCAATGCGATTTGCACTATAATGTTCACTTTGTGAGGATTTAAAGTGTGTATATTCAGCCTTGGCGAAACATACAGACATATAAATGCAAGATGTTCAAAGCGTCTATTTGACGCTTGAGCTTTAGTTCTTCATTACTGCATTTTGTATACTGTGATTAGGATATATGTGTTTTAGAGAATGTCTAATTATTCATTAATAGAGCCCAATTAATGCAAAGAGATTGAAGTGAATTTTAAGTAAGATAACCATTATTGAATTGCTATGTTTCTGACTAGTTTATATGTTTCTCTTGCAATCCCAAACATACTTCCATGATTAGAGTAATAATTAATCACACAATATAGCAAATAGGCGAATTACACTAACATTGCCAGAATTTTTTTTATGTCAATGACAGTTTACAGCTCAGGAATATGAAATCTTCTAAAGATTGGAGAAGTGAACAAGTAGATTTTTACCTATTAGCTTCAACCAATTATCATGCATCAGATAAATGCTACCTCGAAGATTGGTTGCTATGGACAACTTCTCCACTTGTCCAGTTCTCCACTTTTTAGAAGTTTGTGGCTGATGCAGAGTTAAATTCAAGCTAATTTGTAGTGCAAATCTTGCGTGTTTCCATCTGGTACATGTCATACACAAGTACTGACGATGCTGAATCATTTGCAATTAAGTCACATCTCCCCTTGCAGTTGAAGGGTGGTAATTGTGGTAAACCCACAGGTTCCTTGGTAGAAATCAAAACAAAGACATCAGTGCTGTGAGGAAGTAAATGCTAACCATTATTCCAACCATGCTACCTACGTTCTTGCTGATGTCTCTGCATTCTTTACTGTGTACTGCATGAATGAAGCAATTCAATTATTAGATGAGTAAAATACAAGTAGGATAGGAGTAAAATAATGATACTCCTATATGGATATAATCATTCAAAAAATGAGAGCCTGTGTACTTACCCAAATGAGGATCTGCTTTCTCCCATCAGGCAAAGCATTGAATGAGAGATATGACTCCATATTAGTGGCATTTCTTACAGAAAATAAGCTGTTTCTACTGTCAACATTGAAACACCTTCAGACCCCTGATGCTGTGCAGTGCAGGGTAGTCTGATAGGTGCACAGCTGATGAAGTTGAAATTTTAAAGTGTAAGTAACTCAAAGATGTTCTCCCTATGGACAAGAGTTTGTGGTAATGGGGTCCTCCATGCGCACAAAGGCACCCCCATGGGTGGGTTAACAACACGTATTTCACCACAGCTTTATCAAGAAAACTCCGCACAGCATCAGAGGTCTGAAAGAGTTGTAGGGCTGACAGTAGAAACAGCTTATTTTCTATATTTTCTCTGTCCCACTAATAAGGACTCTCAACTCTTGTCCATTGCTTTGCATGATGGGAGAAAGCAGATTCTCATTTGGGTAAGTACACAGGCTCTAATTTTCCAAATTATTATATTCATATAGGAGTATCATTATTTTACTCCTAACCTCCCTAGGTAGCATTGAGGGATGCCTCAGCTGCTTATTACCAAGTTTGGTTTAATTATTGGACAGTATTTAATCTTTACCTTTTGTTATCTTCACTACTATTTCACCTTCTCAAAGCACACCTTCTTTACTATAGGGTTATTTCTAGGGATGTGCAGGCTCGGTTCTACTCGGTTCCGTTCGGTTCTTTTTACCGAATCTTATTGGCTATCCAAAACTCGTGACAGCTGAAACCCAATAAGATCCGGTAAAAAGAACCGAACGGAACCGAGTAGAACCGAGCCTGCACATCCCTAGTTATTTCTGCTTTATACCTCATACACATGACTTATTTTATTTCCTAATATAAAAATGTACAGTATTTTCCACAGCGTTTTGTCTACATATCTATTCTCAGTGTGAGGTAGTGTCATATCATATGTACATTTAGTTTATGCTATCACAGGTATTATGTGGTTAATTGTTTCAATTGCGTGCATTTAGATTATAAAAGTCACAGGTATTCTGTGGTGAAGAAAAGACACTTTTCTTATTTTGGATTTGTATTTTTAGCTCATTTGTGTCTTTAATCTTACTGGCCATATTTTAAGGAATAATTAATAAAAGTTATATTTATATTACTGGGAAGTGTGCCCCATCAGGGAGTAATGTTTATTTTCTCTTTTTTGCTTACATTTAATAAGTAACCAGAATTGTATCTACTTGCTTGGGTTCCAAAGCTACAGCAAATTCATCCCATTCACCCCGCAGAAACTGCCCTCACAAAAGTCAGCAGTGACCTCCTTGATGCCAAATCCAAGGGTCAATGCACTCTGATTATTCCCCTTAACCTCTCTGCTGCTTTTGACACTGTGGACAACCCTCTCCTCTTGCAAATTTTACACTCCTTTGGTCTTCATGATACTGCCCTCTCCTGGCTCTCCTTCTACCACTCTGACTATTCTTTCTCCGTCTCCTCTCATGACTCAACTCCTCCTCAACTTCCATTACCAATAGGCAGGGCCGATCTGGGACTAAAAATAGGCCCTGGCATTTTAAAGCACACAAGCCCACCTCGCGTCAGCACCTGGCTCCTGGCATAGACTCCACCCCTTACTAATCCTGACTCCTCCCACATCTTAGTCTATGCGCTTACACATATAATTAATATTAGAACATAAAAGTATACATCATTCTCTGTATTAAAATACACACAAAAGAGCACATCCTGCAGGGGATTCATACATGTGCCATATTTAAACATTTGGTTAGTTCTGTTAGGTAAAGCTGGCGCTACATTGGTATATGTCACACACAATGTAAAGGAAAGGCATTTTCCAATTGACCAAGGCCTAGCCTAGCAGTTGTAGAGGATTAGATGGTGTTCACTGTAGGAATTTTTTAGAGCAGGGGAGCTGAGCAGAGGAGGACACATCTGTGCCACCAAAGCAGAGCTGTTACTACACATTTTGATGCCCTGTAGACATAAAGAGCTTTGGTTTCCCCCCGACACCGTAGGCGTGTATCAAAAAAAACAATGTGTTCGCTGAGAAGGGGCGTGAGCACACAATAGTACCCCCAATTCAAATTATTCCATACCATAGTGCCCCTTTGTCACATTACACTGCAGAGTAGTGCCCCTCATTCAAGTTACACACAGTAATGCCCCTTACACCCAGTGATCGCGCTAAATTAAAAAAAGTGTGGGTCCCAGGGACCCCTCACTTTAAAAAAATTGGGGTCCTACTCCATACTGTCTGGGTCCTATGACAATTTATGCCTCACTGCGTGTAGTGCATAAAAAAAGCACAGAACAGCAGAAGGGGTACAGACATGAGGAGAATAGGGGGCACTTAGTACACAGAAGAGCAGAAGGGGTACAGACATGGGGAGAGGGGAACAGGGGGCACAGAGGTGGGAGGGCAGAGTATACGGAAAGCAGAATGGGTACATACTGGGGAGATATGGGGAGAGGGGAACAGGGGTCACAGAAGTGGGAGGGCAGAATACACGGGAGAGCAGAAGGGGTACAGACATGCGGAGAGGGGAACAGGGGGCACAAAGGTGGGAGGGCAGAGTACACGGGAGAGCAGGATATGTAGAGACATGGGGAGAGGGGAATAGGGGGCACAGAGGTGGGAGGGCAGAGTACACGGGAGAGCAGAACATGTACAGATATGGGGAGAGGGGAACAGGGGGCACAGGTGGGAGGGGAGAGCACACAGGAGAGCAGAACATGTACAGATATGGGGAGAGGGGAACAGGGGGCACAGAGGTGGGAGGGCAGAGTACACGGGAGAGCAGAAGGGGTACAGACACAGGGAGAAGGGAATAGGGGGCACAGAGGTGGGAGGGCAGAGTACACAGGAGAGCAGAACATGTACAGGCATGGGGAGAGGGGAACAGGGGGCACAGGTGGGAGGGCAGATTACACAGGAGAGCAGAACATGTACAGATATGGGGAGAGAGGAACAGGGGGCACAGGTGGGAGGGGAGAGCAGAACATGTACAGACATGAGGAGAGGGGAACAGGGGGCATAATGGAGCTGGAGAGCAGAATGAGTATAGAAATAGGGGGAGGGTTAGGTTTAGGTTCGAAGGGTGGAGGGTTAGGTCTAGGCACGAAGGGAGGGGTTAGGTTTAGGCACTAATGGGGAGGGTTAGGGGGAGAAGGGGGGAGGGTAAGTATGAAAAGCTCAGTTTTTAACAAACAGAAAAATTTGGTGAAAAGTGAGAAAAATATGGGAAACAATATGTGTATATTAGGGGTGTGCACCGGCCACTTTTCGTGTTTTGTGTTTTGGATCTGGATCTTTCTTAGTGTTTTGGATCTGGACAGGTTTTGCCAAAACCACCCTTCCGTGTTTTGTGTTTTGGATCTGTATTTTTTTTATTAACAGCTAAAAATCACAGAATTTGTGGGTTTTTCTGCTCCTATGCTATTATTAACCTCAATAACCTTAATTTCCACTCATTTCCAGTCTATTCTGAACACCTCACACCTCACAATAGCGTTTTTATGTCCAAAAGGTTGCACCGAGATAGCTGGATGACTATGCTAAGCGACACGAGTGGGCAGCACAGACACGTGGCCCATCTAGGAGTGACACTGCAGTGGCAGACAGGATGGCAGTTTGAAAAACTAGGCCCCAAACAGTACATAATGCAAAGAAAAAAAGAGGTGCAAGATGGAATTGTCCTTGGGCCCTCCCACCCACCCTTATGTTGTATAAACAGGACATGCACACTTTAACAAACCAATAATTTCAGCGCCAGGGTCTGCCACACAACTGTGGCTGAAATGATTGGTTCATTTGGGCCCCCACAAAACAAGCTGGCAATTAATCTGTCCCTGCACAAACTGGCTCTACGGAGGCAAGATGTCGTCCTCATCCTCCTCATTCACCGATTCCTCACCCTCTTCAGTGTTGTGTACATCCTCATCCTCACAGAGTATTAATTCGTCCCCGCTGGAATCCACCACCACAGGTCCCTCTGTACGTTCTGGAGGCTGGTCTCCCTGGAAGAGTTGATAATTCATTTTTATGAACATCATCTTCTCCACATTTTGTGGAAGCAACCTCCTACACCTTTCGCTGATAAGGTTCCCGGTGCACTAAACACTCTTTCGGAGTACACACTGGAAGGGGGGCAACTCAGGTAAAATAGAGCCAGTTTGTATTTGTACAGAGGCCTCCAAATTGCCTGTTTTTCCTGCCAGTACAGGTACGGACTGTCTGACATGCCTACTTGGATACTGTCACCGATGTAATCCTCCACCATTCTGTCAGTGGTGACAGTATCATATGCATTGACAGTAGACATGTCAGAAATTGTTGGCACGTCCTTCAGTCCAGACCAGATGTCCAAACCGGCCCTTGACTTGGCGCTGCTGCTGTGTTGATTCACGTGCGGCTACTACGCATACATTTCGCACACAAACACAGAAAAAAAAGAATTTTTTATTTTTTGTGGAGCGCACTTTGGGTGTTACACCACCCTTTAACAGACAGACGCATGCTTGGCGCTGCTGCTTTGAGGATGCACGTACAGTGCACACAATTCACAAACAGAAAATATTTTTTTATTTTGTTTGGAGTGCACTTTGAGTGTTACAGCACCCTTTAACGAACAATCCAGCCGGCCATTTACTTATGATACAGGCTCCTTTATATAGAGTAGTGGTGCAGTGATCCTAGTAGTAGTCCCCTCCCCTTGTAGTGCCCCTAGTAGTAGTCCCCTCCCCTTGTAGTGCCCCTAGTAGTAGTCCCCCTTGTAGCCCTTGTGGTGCCCCTAGTAGTAGTCCCCCCCTTGTAGTGCCCCTATTAGTAGTCCCCACATATGCAGTACCCCCAGTAGCGGTCCCCCGGTGCAGTACCCCTATTAGTAGCCCCCCCATTGTAGTAGTAGTCCCCCTAGTAGTAATCACCCAACATAAGTACCCCTAGTAGTTGTCCCCTCCCTTGTAAAAGTAGTTCCCCTAGTAGTAATCCCCCCACAGTAGTACCACCCCTGAAGCAGTGTCCCTAGTAGTTGTCCCCCCCTTGTAGTAGTAGTAATCCCCCCACAGTAGTGCCAGCCCCCAGTAGACACACACATAATGAACAAAAAAAAAAAAACACTTACCTGAAAGGCAGGGGTGGCAGCATGCAGGTCTTGCTCAGGATTTTGCCGAACTAGCTGCTCCCTGTTACTAGAGGTACAGCTGGTCCTATAGCGTCTGGCAGCAGAACATGGCAAATGAAGACCTCTCAAATGTCAATGTGCTACGATGTCTCCTATGAGGCGGCAGCCATTTTGGGAGAGACAATTTCAATAGTACTGTTTCCATGTAGACGGACAGACTGGCCCACGCAGCCATCGGCCCTTCTGGCATTTGCAGAAGTGCCCGATGGTCAGTCCGGCCCTGCCAGTAGATGTCCCCCAAGGTTCTGTTTTTGGACCTCTCCTATTCTCCCTCTTTACATCCTCCTTAGGTGAGCTCATCTGCTCTTTTCGCCTCCAATATCATCTCTATGAATACATCCAGCTTTCACCATAATCCACTGCTTTATGCACCTTGTTCACTGTCTCCCCGCCTGTGTCACCCCTGTCTGTCTGGTCCTCCCTTCAGAATCCAAGCTCTCACAAGCAGAGCCTTCTTCCCTTGTTTTTTTTCCTTTCCCTTACTTATACAATTATCTACTCCCTATTGTCTACAATGGCACCTTATCCTTGGGTTCTGCCACCCTGCTGACTATTTGAGTATTATGACCTCCAATGCAGCATTGTTTATACCATGTCCATGTCCTGTAATGTACTTTACTATAAGACACTTTTTTCTTGTTTTGTGAATTCTGTTTCTGTACTTTGTAAAGTGCTGCATATCCCTTGTAGTATCATATAAATAAAGCTATAATAATAATAATAATAATAATAATAATAATAATAAAAGCATCATTATGTTAAACAGATACAAATAATAATATTGCAGAAAGCCGTTCCAATAGATTTTAGCAGACAGGCTGTTTATCCTATTAGCTGATAGTGGAATCCGATTATTAAGCTTACAAGATGGTGAAATAAAGGTATGCATACCAGGTATAATGTTTATTAATCCATGAATTAAAAGTTCCAGTCTGAATAACATCCCATAGTTGCACAAGGTAACAGCAGTAAACAGGTTTTTTGATTTGTTCTTTCCCCAGAAGGCAATAGTAGCATCCACTGTCTGACCTCTCCTTAGCCTCTGGCAGACCAATAGTAAGTGTTCATTCCAACTGTTGATAATTAACAGCTGTAATTTAACCTACCAATAAGTTTTGGGTCTGAGGGAGGAAATTGGAGAATCCAGAGGAAAACCATATAAACATGGGGACTAAAAATGTAATCTAGATTGATAGGGCCCTGGTTAGAAAAGAACCCATGGCTCTCATGCTGTGATGCAGCATTGCTAACCATTGTGAGACTGTGTTGCCCTTATTATTCTTATTATTCTTATTCTTATTATAATACTAATGCATAATCTATTCCGTTAATGAAATTTGCTACATTACTTTTTTATATATCTTGAACACCTTGTATACATTGTTTTTTTAAACTCCTGTATTCATTTATGTGTATACAGGGCCTGATTCATAGATGTACACTAACCTGATGGTTAGCGCACATCTCCTATGGTGGGAGGACTGCGCATGCACAGGAGGTGTACTGCGCAAGTAAAGACCTCCGTCTGCGAGTTCGCTTGCAGAGCCTCACAGCCGCAGCCTGATTGACTAGCTGCAGCGTTTAGCTGACGGCGCAGGGGCGCTCCAGGGCAGCGTTCCCAAAAACGGGGGCATGTCATCCCCGTTTTCCAGAAGGGACAAGGCCAGGGTCTGCGTGGTTGCACGCAGACTTCCTTGTCTCGCAAGCTGCCATGATCCGGTCAGGCTGCGGTAAGCTTCAGCTACCACAGCCTGGCCGAAGGGACAACAATTGCGACCGATTGTTCCGATGGTGATACCAGGCTGCGACCTCGGTCACAGCGCTGCAATCATGCAGATGTAGCAAGGAGGTGTCTGACACCTGCTTCTGCATTTGCATTTTAAGTGGACGGAATTGCAAAGCTGCTTGTGTGCGTCTCTGCAATTCCATCCATCTCTGAATCAGGCACAGAGTGTATAATTTTAATAATTTTAATATAGTTTTTATTATTTAATTATTTTACATTTATTTGATCTTTTTTAACTAGGCACCTTGATTACATAACATGATTTATGGTACAGTAATTCTCCTATTAAAATTTTAGCTTAATTTGTTACATTTTATTTCAGGCAATGTTCAGCATATTCTCAACATTTGCTGTGTTTATAATATGAATTACTTTTTTCATTTGCTTAATTGACTAAATTTGTATGCATAATTATAATGCACAAGTGGAGAACATTGAGCCCTGTGTATAGCATATAATCCAATGCCCCATATGTCTATCAGTATTTTGCTGATGAGATCTTCTTTTGACATATGACATCAATTTGTTATCATCTATGTGGTCAATATTCTGATTTACACTCCCAGTCTTGTATCTCACAGTTTCAATGTAAAGTTTGTTTCCTATTATCATTAAGAGAACTGATCGCAAAGCCTAGATTTTGAAACATGACTTTTGTGGCTCTGCAACAATACAGCCACAAAATTATTTGTTGAACACTGATGTTGGACAATAAGGTAGTTGGCAGCCCCACAGACCATATATATTGTAACTGATGCTGTAACCCATCCCTCCAGCCCCACTCTCCTCTTGTTCATTATCAGGGTCTTGTTCTGGCTATGTATTGCAGAATGCAGCTGCCCACAATACCTACTCCTACAGCAGGAGGAGGCAGGAGGAGTAGCCATGACTCCACCCTGCACATCCACCCGTTTATGTGGTATAATTGCAGGGTTCCGCACTAATATCTTTCACACCGTCAGGCCCCCGGGGAGCCGCCTGTATGCCCCCCTCTTAATTCTGGCCCAGAAATCACCATAGTAACCACCTTGTAAGCTGGAGTCACATAGAATAATAGAGTACTGGACGAAGTTATTATTGTTGTTATGTGATTCCTTCACACTAGCCGGAAGGTGTTGGAAGGGGGCCGGAGTGGTAGTGCCGGTGGTGGGACAGTGGTGAAGAGCCACTCAGGGCAGGCTCAGCCTGCTGCCTGTCATTCTGTTTGATAGCACAACTGGTCAGGTGCAGCAGGGAGTAGAGGGGAGGGGAGGATGGGGGGGACCTGGCCAGGAGGGGGAATAGCATGGGGTGGAACCATCTGAAGAGGCGCTCAGGCTAAGCGCGCTTCTCTGCAGCAGGCTACCACTGCCTGTCATAGTTTGACAGGCACAGCGGCAGCCGGCAGCAACAACCACGGACTCAGCAGCAGCTGTAAGCAGAGTGCCTCTCCAGCCAGGCACCTCCCTACAATGCAGGCTATGCTGAGTTGGTTTGTGCTGTTCACATCCAGGGCTTATATGGTCATGAACCAGTTTATTTCTCAAAGATGGTGCATTTTTCAGATAGAGGCAAAATGGAATTCACAAACATATAGCACTGTAGTACAAGTGTTGCTGCCAACAGCCATGGGTACTTGGGTTGGAGTCCGACCAGGGTTTAATCTGTGTTGAGTTTGTACTTTTTCCCCTTTGGGAACTCCAATTTCCACACAAAAAAAAACAACGAAACATACTGGTATGTTAATTAATTACTAATAAAACTAGAGCCAGTATATTTATGTGCCTGTTGTAGGAAATTAGAGGGTAATTTCCTTTGGAGCAGGACATGAGTAAAACCAATAAATATTTTCAGTATTGTAGTATTTTAAAAAATATGTTGAACTATATAAATATGAAGTCATATTAAACATTTTATTCTGTGAATTTTAGACTTTTATAGAACTAATAAAGTAAATTTCATAACCAAATATTGATGAGAAACCTTTTGTAGGGAGAACATTCCAGGATACTGGACCCTAGCACCGGTAATACAGCTACAGTCTAAAGATTTTCCTGCACTTTAGAATGATAAAAGCATAACAGGTTAATTTGATTAATGTATTTCTATGGCATGTTAGATTTAGATTTGGTGTTTTCCATTAAATACAGCACGTTTCTGATCGAGACTGTATGCACCAATGTGGTATTTTTTAAAGATAAATGTATTGTAGAGGTTGAGTCTCCCATATCCAAATATTCCAAAATACGGAATATTCCAAAATACGGAATTTTTTTAGCATGACTGAGATGGTGAAACCTTTGCTTTTTGATGGTTCAAGGTACACAAACCTTGTTTAAGGCACACAATTATTATTAATAATAAGGTATAAAATTACCTTCAGGCTTTGTGTATAAGGTATATATGAAACATAAATGAATTTCATGTTTGTTAACAAACTTAGGGCCTGATTCAGACCCGCTCACTACCTGCGTACGCTCGCTGGATGCGTATGCACATTTGTCACAGTGACGCCACGGGAAGCGAACGCTTGCCAAGGCATAAGCACGCCCACCATGTCTTAGTGAGCGGCCACTTTGTCTGAGCGTACGCCCAATCGCATAGGCAGAGCCACCCACCAGCACACGTCATCTTCAGGAGGTGTATTAAAACATTGGTACATCGAGCACCATTGGATGCTAACGCAGTGCTTGCGATTGCTTTACCCTACCGCAAGCATTGCGAGGAAATCAGTGTAAAAAAAGGCAAGTGACGTGTACTATGATGCTGCCTGTTAATTATGCACACCTCTAAAATGGCGTTGAAACACTCAGGCACGCCTGCGTTCGCATCTCCAACCCCCCGTTATTAGTGTCCTGCCCCTGTTACCACCCACAAACGGCATCTCCTGTCACTCATTTTTCTGGGCTGCCTTTGCTGGGTGAGCGAGAGGGTTGCGTTCGCAGTGTGTAGTTCGCGCATGTGCAGAACGAAGCGTGCGCATGTGCTTTCACTGAACATCGGACCACTTGCGAACGCACAGCGTGAGCGAGCGGCTCTGAATCATGCCCTTAGTTTGAGCCACAAATTTATTGAATATATTGTATAAAATTACCTGCAGGCTGGGTGTATAAGGTGTATATAAAACATAAATGCTTTCTGTGTTTAGATTTGGGTCCCATTCCCAAGATATCTCATTATGGTATGCAATACCCCTGGCCCCAAGCATTTTGTATATGGGAGACTTAACCTATATTTGTATATCAGTGCTCTATTGCACATGCCCCCTTTTTATTACCACTCCCTCATTCTAGGGTATATAAGGGGTGGATAAATGCCTTGACAAAGACTGAATACAATCAAAATGCATTGAAGGCTAAGGGCCTGAGATGGGAGTACAGCAAAAAAGTAATTGTCAACATTGGTAAAACCATGCTGCACTGCAGGTGGGGTAGATGTAAAATGTGCAGAGAGATTTAGATGTGAGAGGGGCTTATCCAAACTCAAATATAAATTGCAATGTAAAAATAAAACTGTCCAACATTTGTAGGATACATGGAAAAGCAGCCCATATTTACTCTGCATGAAAAAAAATATACCCCTTACAGTGCAACATGATTTGTCCAGTTACACCTCTTTTACACAAATTCCCGCGTGTGACCCAGTATTTGGAACAAGGGCCCTCATTCAGAGCCGTACGCTCTGAGCAGAGCGCACGCTCTGAATGAGGGCCGGGCTCCATTTTCATGGAGCGTCCTCCTGGACGCTCGTATAGCTGTGGGTCACCACCCACAGGCTATACGAGCGTGCTTTTTGATGGCCGCGATGGTCGAGACCATCGCGACCATCGAAATTGCGAGCCGGAGCCTGCGGTTGAGGTTTTCAACCGCAAGCTCCAGAGTGATTTTGGCTCTATCAGAGCCAAAATCACTCCCACTGACATCACTAGTGATGTCAGTGGGCCGGCTTCTGACGGGAGGCGTTCCCGTGGGAACGCCCCCGTCAGGGAGGCACGCCCCCGGCACGCCCACCAAAGGGGGCGTGCTGTCAATCAACATTGACAGCACGCCCCCTTTGATCGGACACAACGAGCGAAGGACTTTCCTTCGCTCGTCGCGTCTGGCACATGCGCACGACGGAGCTCCCTCCGTCGTGTGCATGCTCAGTGCATAACATCGACCCACTTGCGAGCGGACAGCCGCTCGCGAGTGGGTCTGAATCAGGCCCAAGGTTCCAAACCGGGTCAGACCCGAACTGATCACCTTCCCGGGTCGGCGCTGTGCACACTGCACATGGGTGCAATGGAACTCGTCTGCCGGCACTTGGAGATGACATCATCTCCAAGAGCTGGAAAATCTGGACCTCTCCATCCTGTAAACGGGACCCAGGTCGGACGACCTGGGTTACCCTTTTACACTGTAGGGTTACATGGATCGTTTCTGGGTTAAACCCTGAAAACTACGTGGGTTGGATTGCTGGGTCACTCGACGAGGAAATCCTACCCTGGCCCCTTTTACACCTAGCAGCAACCCTGGTTTTAGCTGTGGTGTAAGAGGGGTATTACTTGGTCTATTTTGCTTTTCCTCCACCTCAGAATCAGGCACTTTGGATATATCTACACAGTGCCTTATACATCTGTGAAATTCCTAGGTCTACATTATTCTAGCACAAGCTTTAGCCCAGTTTAAGTGCTGCATTTGAACAGCATGTATTCAGAATGTTGAAATTCAGAATGTCGACACCATAATGTTGACACTGACATATCATTGACATTGTCAGAATGTTGACACATAAAATCAGGATTAGAGATGGGATGCAGTTAGGGTTAAGGTAAGGCTGCAATTAGGGTTAGGGTTAGGCTGCAATTAGGGCTAAGGACTCTAGCACAAAGTCAGATTCTACTGCACTGCAAGAGAGGAGTATTTTCATAGCTAGATTGAAAAAATAATATACCTGGTGGAATATTGGAAGAATTAAAGTAAAGGAGCAGATAAACTGACATGATGAAAATTATCCTGTGAAGAAGTTTGAAAAAAATAAAATTGCTGTTGTTATACTGGTAGAATTAAAGTTAAGGAGCAAGTGAACTGACAATAAGAGAACATTTACTCAGTGTAAGGGATTAATTGAGCATAAAATGAGCAGTGAAAGTGGTAAACAGAATCCTGTCAGTGTTATGTGTCATGTCATTTATATCTCTTTGAAATGCTTTGTCAATAACCTGACTTTCTTTGAGCTCAAACTTCAGGTTTGCTCAGGTGACTGACAGTCTAACTATACCACATAGTTAATAATTCTAATGAGTTTGAAATAAAACATGTCTCAGAACAATACCTTTAGTATATATGGGTATTATTGCACTATTATTTTATAGTTAGTAGCCAAGGGCAAACACAGGGGCAGGTTTCCGTCTGCCTGGAAACCCCCCTCCCCAGCCCACACCATGACCACAACAGAAATAGTAATATAATAGATTGTTACTAGTGCTGCATGTTCTTCTCAGTATCACAAATGAAATAATTAGCACCACCTGTGGATCTTTTAACATGTATCAGCCAGTAATAAATAACCTGTGCACCAACTAGAAGATCTTTAAAACATTTACTGTTAGGGATGCACTGCTATAGAGCCCAATATGTACATATATGTCCAGGGCAGTGCTAGGTTCTTCTGCTGCTCCTCCAGGCTCCCGGAACTTGCTCCAATAGTCTGGAATGGTGCCACATCTAAAATAAATAAGTTCAGCTCAGACAGGATGGTCCTACTGACGCATCAAATGACTTACTGTTATCACTGGTCCTGTGTATGCCGGAATTATTACACACAATACACTTTGTATGACGCTTATTAAAGCTGGTTAAGTACTAATTCTGCCCTCTTCATTGGCAGGCCACACTTGCTCTAAAATTAAGCATTTGGAAACCCCCCTCTGGAAATCCTGCGTTTGCCACTGGTAGCCACATATCCATCTGTTTGGCCTTTCTCTGTATTAGAAATAATAGACAGCAGGGGAATGTAATAGGGTACGAGTTTGTAAAAGTGACAATTCTGTGTTGTTTTAATGCTGAATTTAAAGTGACAATATTTTTGGCTTATTTCCATAGTTTCTATTCTGATCTCTATGGCCCCATCCCTCCACATGATACTCTACATAACCATTTACAGAATGAGGTAGCTATGCCTATATTAACTCAGGCTCAGAGGAATATTGTGGATGGGGAGGTCACTGAGGAGGAATAACATGCAGTTATTTCACACTTATTGCTGCATAAAGCTCTAGGTCCGGATGGCTTTACAGTGGATTATTTCAAGATGCTTAAGTGTGAACTAGTGCCCACTCTTTTGGAGTTATTTAGTACCATTTACAGGTTTACTCCTGAATATCCATCCTTTACCAACGCATTTACCACACACATTTCAAAGCTGGGTAGAGACCCTATGAAGGTTGTTTCCTATAGGCCGATCACACTTTTAAACTCCGACTTTAAAATATTTTCAAAACTGAAGGCTATTAGACTACAGTTGATCCTTCTGGATCTACTAACACCCCATCAACTAGGTTTTGTTCTTGGACGCCACTCAGTAAAGGCGATTTGAACTGTTATTGCAGAGACAATAGTCTCTGCTCAAAACCCTAGAACTAAACATATGCTACTTAGTTTGATTACACATAAAGCATTTGACACTGTAGCCTGGCCCCAAATGTTTAAGTTGTTGAAGTGCCGAGATTTTGATGCTAATTTTTAGAGACTGTTCACTACTTCTACTTGGCACCTACAACAACTTTGTTAGCCAATGGCATGAGTGGGGAACCTCTGACAATGCAATGTGGTACTAAACTGGGTTTCTCACTATCACCGTTCCTCTTTAATTTATCTACTGCAGTGATTCCCAACCTCGGTCCTCAAGGCACACTAACAGTCCTGGTTTTGGTGATATCCATGCTAAAGCACAGATGGTTTAATCAAAATAACTGAGGTATTGATTAAGTTGCCTGTGCTCAAGTATGGCTATCCTTAAAACCTGGACGGTTAGTGTGCCTTGAGGACCGTGGTTGGGAACCCCTGATCTACTGTATTGACCTATTGTTCAGAATTCCTCATGCCTCTCTCCATTTCAAAAGACTCTCTTGTTCAGGTTTGAGATCTTAAGTGAATTTGGTAGAGTGTCGGGATTTGAGGTGAACTTGACTAAGTCATGGGCATGTATTTGGTATCAGGGGTCACTAAACCATTAAGGAGCAGATATATTTCTTTGACTTGGGCGAAATCCCAGATTGTATTTCTGGGTATTAAACTTCCCAAACATCCTTAGGAACTCTATCAAGTAAAAATAAAGTGGCAATATTTTAAAGGTAAAACCAGTTTGAATTTAACAGATTGTCACTTAAATTTCCCGGCAACACATCAGCACTTTTCGAAAATTCATACACTATTACAGTATCCCAGCAATTTAGTATGAGTGTACAGCTTTAGATATATACAACAATTCCACTATTTTCACTGGCAAATGCAGTACCCATGGCTTTCAATGGAGTCTACAAAAAATGCACATTTGCCACATTCTAAAACGCTTAGATTTTCAGAGCTGGACCGTCGAAAGATGTGCTAAACATGATGTTAGCCATTGTCGACTGTGCTGACTTTCTAGTGGGCAACACTTGCACATTCATGGCCAACAGCCACAAATGAGCAGGTGCAGTGTAGTGACAGTGTAAGCTATCACTTTACTACTTACTCTTTACCAGAATGGACTCTTATTGGAGCTACTATCCCAGCAAGCATAAGACCCCCCATTATAGATCATTTTTGTGAATTCCACACAATATCAACATCATGAGTTAACCTCTCCTCCAAAATAATTAACTCTTTCAGTTTCATCCTAACAACCGGTTAGAAACGGATGGTAGTCTGGTCAGATATAGTGCCAGTCTTGAGGGTGGATTTTGGATGGACTAATTGTGGTCACGAGGCTTATGGAGGTGGTACAGTTTTTTGGGCTGTGGAGGCAGCCTTGGGGGCTGGCGAGCTTTGGCTCATTGTGGCCAGAGGCCTGGAAGTGAGATGCAGTCTTTGGGCTGTGGAGGCAGCCTTGAGGGCTGGTGAGCTTTGGGTCATTATGGCCAGAGTCCTGGAGGTGAGATGCAGCTGTGAGGTATGATACAAGAACATGGGGTTGCTACCAGTGCCGCTCAGATGACACTAGCGATGGTGTGCTTAATAGTGCACCTGGAATGCAGAGTTGCTACCAGTGTTGCCAGGGTGACACTGGCGACGGTGTGCTAGATTGATCACCTGGAATGCAGAGCTGCTACCAGTGCCGCCGGGGTGACACTGGTGCCGGTGTGCTAGATTGCGCACCTGGAACACAGAGTAGCAACCAGTGCCGCCAGGATGACACTGGCGACAGTGTGCTAAGTTGTGCACCTGGAACAGAGCTGCTACTAGTGCCGCTGGGATGACACTGGCGCCAGATGGTGACAGTCACTTCTGTGGTAGGAAGCACTCCATGCAGCCCAGATGGTACAAGCAGCATGCGTGCATGGGATGTAGGTGGACCCGCCTGGATGGAATAAACGGCACACATGAAACACAGCTCGACTGACAAGCAGAAGACTGGAAACCGGAAGTATGAAAAAACCCTATCACCAGCAAGGAGTGAAGGGCTGGCTGGAATTTAACAGAAACAAGGCCCAACTAGAGCAAGTCTCCATAATAGATTATTGAGCACCTGGGCTGTGTTCAGACAGGAGAATCAATCAATGTGCACCTGATGCTGCACACAGACAGTCAGTAATTAATGCCGTGCCTCAGGCTGGAACCTGCAGATCCTAACAGTACCCCCCCTTGATGAGGGGTTAAGGAACCCCTAGACACCGGTTTGTCCGGAAAGTCCTCAAAAAATCTTTTCCTCAGGATAGGAGCATGTAATGACTTTTCCAGAATCCAGGAGCGCTCCATCGGACCGTATCCTTTCAATTGAAAAAGAAACTGGAGACCGCCTCTGGAAATTCTAGAGTCCAGTATCTTTTCCATGACAAACTCTCGTCATCCCTGAACAAAAACTGGTGGTGGTATGATCGAACGTCTGAGGGAATATCTGGTGAAAAGGAAAAACTGTTTTAAAAGAGAACAGTGGAATGTATTATTGATCCTAAGAGATCAGGCTAACTTTAAACGTAATTCCCCAGGGTTTAGTTGGGCAATGATTCTGAATGGACTGATGAATTTAGGTCCCAATTTTTGTGATCTTTGGTGCAGATTGATGTTCTTGGCGGACAGCCAAACCAAGTCCCTCACCTTCACACTGCAAGGCCTATGGTGTCTGTCTGCCCAGGCCTTGGAATGACCAGAGTCTTGCAGAAGAGACTGATGAACTTTCCTCCAGATGGTTTATAATCTGGAAACAGATGAGGAAGAAGGACCTGAACTTGGTGCAGACTAAAAAGAATTGCTCCTGGGATGAATTCCAAAATTGCAGAAAAACTGAGACGTTGAAGATGTTGAAAGGCAAGAATTGTTATAAGCGAATTCCGCAAATGGCAATAGAGACACCCAGTTATTCTGACATTTAGCAATAAAGCAACAAAGATACTGCTCCAGCGACTGATTGGCCAGCTCTGTCTGCCCTTCAAACTGCGGATGATATCCTGATGACAGACTGACCTTGATTCCCAGATCTGCACAGAAGCACCTTCAGAATCTGGCCACAAACTGGGTACCTCGGTCAGAAACAATATCCAAAGGAAGCCTGTGTGTTCTAAAGACATGTTGCACAAAAATACCTGCCAGTTCTTTGGCTGATGGTAATTTGCCAAGAGGGACAAAATGCACCATTTTGGAGAACCTGTCGACAATGGTCTAGATGACTGTACAACGAGCAGATGGCGGGAGATCTACCACAAAGTCCATTACGATGTGTATCCATGGCTTGAGATGAGTAGATAAAGGACACAACAGACCCGTAGGAGAGATACAGAGAGTATTGTTCTTTGCACATACATTGCAAGCTGCAACAAACTCTCGAACATCTAGAGGCATGGACTGCTACCAAACCAAGCGTGACAGTAGTTCTATAGTCCTGGCAACACCTTGATGACCTCCAGCCTTGGAGGAGCAAAAATCTTTAAGGACTGCTTTGCAGGATCTTTCTGGAACAAAAACTAAGCCACGGGGCATTTCCAGTGGAGCCTCTGATTGACATCGTTTGAGAGAATCTGCCAAAGTTCTCATCATAGCAAAGTGAATCTGAGGGAATGATGGTCTCCTCGTGACCAGCTGGACAATGTTCATCAGAAAAACTTTGTGAGAGGGCATCTGCCTTCACGTTCTTAGACCCAGGCTGGAAGGAGATGGTGATGTTGAATCTGGTGAAGAACAGAGCCCATCACGCTTGTCTAACATTCAATCTCTTGGCAGACTAAATGTATGCCAGATTCTTATGGTCTGTCAACACAGACACCACATGGTTAGCTCCTTCTAACCAGTGGCGCCAATCCTCGAATGCCCATTTGATGGCTAAAAGTTTTTGGTTCCCCACGTCATAATTCCTCTCTGCCAACTGGAACTTTCACGAGAAAAAGGCACACAGGTGTAATTTATTGTCCCTTGGGTCCTTTTGAGAAAGTATGGCTCCCACTCCTACCTCGGAAGCATCTACCTCCACAACAAAAGGAAGGTCCGGATTGGGATGACAGAGGACAGGAGCACACACAAAGGCCGACTTGAGCTGGATAAATGCCTGTAAAGCTTTGGGAGGCCAATTACAATCATCCACCCATTTCTTGGTTAAGTCCACGATTGGAGAGACAATAGTGGAGAATGACTTAATGAATCAACAATAATAATTGGAGAACCCCAGAAATCGCTGTATGGCCTTTAGAGATGAGGGTTGCTCCCAATCTAAGACCACCTTTACCTTATTTGGGTCCATGGAGAATCCCAGAGAAGAGATGATGTAGCCCAAAAAAGATATCTCCTCCACTTCAAACTCACATTTCTCCAATTTGGCATACAAATTATTCTCCAAAACTTTTCGCAGTATTCGTCTCATGTAAATACGATGTTGTTCCATGGAATTGGAGAAAATGTGGATGTCATCCAAATATACAACTGCGAAGAGGAAATCTCTCAAGATGTCATTAATGATGTCCTGGAAGAAGGCTGGTCATTAATGATGTCCTGGAAGATGGCTGGGGTATTGGACAACCCGATACTCAAACTGTCCCCAGTGAGTCTTGAACACCATCTTCCATTCATCACCTTCACGAATATGGATGAGATTATAAGCTCTGCGTAAATCAATTTTAGAGAATATCGATGCCTCCCGTAGCTGGTCAAACAAAACAGAGATTAATGGCAGCAGGTAGGCATTCTTTATGGTGATCTTGTGTAGACCATGGAAGTCTGTGCAAGGTCGGAGGGATCCATCCTTCTTTTGGACAAAGAAAAAACTGGCGCCTACCGGGGACTTGGATGGTCATATGAACCTTCTCCAGGGCATCCTCAATATACTCTTGCATAGCCTTTCTTTCGGGAACCGACAAGGCATAGAGCCTACCCTTTGGAAGTCTGGCATCAGGAAGCAGATTGATGGTACAATCATAAAACCGATGAGGTGGTAGAACATTGGCATTTTTCTTGGAAAAAACCTCCACCAGATCACGATAGGGAGCAGGAATCGTGGAGGTTTCTGTACCAACAACTGCAGCCAGATGAACAGGATGAGAGAAACAGTGCATGAAGCAGGAGGAACCCCATTGTAGAATCTCCCCGGTCTGCCACTGGATAACTGGGTTGTGTTTTTTCAACCATGGTAGACCCAGAACAATGGGAGCCATTGGGTATTGAAGAAGAAGAAATGACAGTTCTTCCTGATGGAGCACTCCCACAGTCAATTGTATAGGTGGTGTCCAGAAGGTGATAGGGACTGAAGAGAGGCTCCTGCCATCAAGACCAACTACAGCAAGTGGGTTATCCAGAGGTTCAAGAGCAAGTCCCAAGGTCTCGAAGAAGGCCTTTTCCATAAAATTCTCTGCAGCCCCACTATCTGTAAAGGCAGAGACTCAAACTTGACCAACAGAGGACTTGAGCAAAGTGGGGAATAGGACAGAGGGCCTGATTCAGAGCTGAACGCTCTGGCCAGAGCACTCGCTCTGAATCAGGGCCCTCCTACCTGTTTTAGGAGTGTCCTCATGGAAGCTCGCATAGCTGTGGGTTACCACCCACAGCTTATGCGAGCGTCCATGATGATGGTCACGATGGTCAAGACCATCACAACCATCTGGGCTTGCGATGGAGACCCTGTGGTAGGGTCTCGCTGCCGCAAGCCCTGGAGTGATTTTGGCTCTATCAGAGCAAAAATCACTCCCGCTGACATCTCTAGTGATGTCAGTGGGGCCGGCTTCAGATGGTAGGCGTTCCCATGGGAATGCCTCCATCTGGCAGGCACACCCCCGGCACGCCCACCAAAGGGGGTGTGCTGTCAATCAACATCGACAGCACGCCCCCTTTGGTGCGAGACCCAGAGCGATGGAGAGCCCGTCGCTCTCCGGGTCTCGCGCATGCGCACGACGGAGCTCCCTCCTTCGTGCGCATGCGCAGTGGGGCAACATTGACCTGTTTGTGAGCATCCTTTGCTTGCGAATGGGTCTGAATGACCCCCAGAATTCCTAGGAGAGATAGATGCAAGGCCTATATGTAACTCTTCACTACCATCTATACCATGCCTTTTCCCGATTTGACAGGACAGAGCAGAACCATATGTCCTTTTGCTCCGCAATACAAGCAAAGCCCTAGTGTTTGCCTCCTCCTTTTCTCCTCGACAGGAAGACGGAAAGCTCCCAACTGCATCGGTTCCTCCTGTACTGTAGAAGGATCCCACGGTGGAGAATTTGAAGCTTGAGATGGCAGGCTCCTCTCCCGCCTGCACTCCCGGACACATAGGTCAATGCCTATGGATAGACCCGTTACTTCATCCAAAGTACCTGTGGAGGAATATTGAACCAGGAGGTCTTTAATCTGATCCGACAGACCCAAACGGAATTGGCTTTGCAGAGCAGGGTCATTCCACTCAGTGTCCACGGCCAATTTCCGGAACTCAGTGCAGTAATCCTTCACCGCCCAATTCTCCTATCTCAGAGACCGAAGGCTAGCTTCTGCAAGAGCTGCCTTATCTGGGTCCTCATATAATAGTCCGAGAGCAGTGAAAAAGGAGTCTATGGTCTGAAGGACTGTAGAAGTGGTGGGCAGACCGAATGCCCAAGTCTGCGGGTCCCCCTGCAGGAGGGAAATAATTATCCCAACTCGCTGGACCTCGTAACCTGATGATTGAGGCCTGAGTTTGAAATAAAGCTTGCAGCTTTCCTTAAAATTCATAAAGTTCATGCGATTCCCCAAAATGTGGTCAGGCAGATTTAATTTGGGCTCAAGAATCGTGATACTACGGAATCCAATCCGTGTCTGCTCAACTTGGATGAAAAGTTTCTGGACCTTCTGGGTTAGTGCCTGAATCTGGATTGCCAGAATTTGCGCTGCATTCTGACCAGTTTCCATGGCTAACCTCAATTTTATAGCCGGTGATAATGTTAGAAATGGATGGTAGTCTGGTCAGATATAGTGCCAGTCTTGAGGGTGGATTTTGCATGGACTAATTGTGGCCACAAGGCTTATGGAGGTGGTATAGTTTTTTGGGCTGTGGAGGCAGCCTTGGGGCCTGGCGAGCTTTGACTCATTGCGGCCAGAGGCCTGGAAGTAAGATGCAGCCTTTGGACTTTGGAGGCAACCTTGAGGGCTGGTGAGCTTTGGCTCATTATGGCCAGAGTCCAGGAGGTGAGATGCAGCCTGTGGGCTGTAGGAGCAGCCTTGAGGGCTGGTTGTGGCCTTTATAGTCATGACCAAGGGACTGGTGATGTGAAGAAGCCTTTGGGCTGTTGCAGCAGCCTTGAGGGCTGATAGTGACCTGGGGCCCCAGAACTGTTGCAGCCTTTGGGCTGATGAGACTCAGGTGAGGTATGCAACAAGAATGTAGGGCTGCTACCAGTGCTGCCAAGATGACACTGGCAACAGTGTGCTTAATAGCGTACCTGGAATGCAGAGTTGCTACCAGTGCTGCCAGGATGACACTGGCACCAGATGGTGACAGACACTTCTGGGGTAGGAAGCGCTCCATGCAGCCCAGATGGTACAAGCAGCATGCGTGGATGAGATGTAGGTGGAGCCACCTGGATGGAATAAATGGCACACATGAAATACGGCTAGTCTGACTCAGGAGCTCGACTGACAAGCAGGAGACTAGAAACCGGAAATACAAAAAACCTCTATCACCGGCAAGGACTGAAGGCTGGCTGGAATTTAGCAGAAACATGGCCCAACCAGAGCAAATCTCCATAATGACAGATTATTGAGCACCTGAGGATAGGAGAATCAATAAATGTGCACTTGTTGCTGGAAACTGCAGATCCTAACACAACCCCATTCAGTATAAATAACCCAATTTACTCCCTTATAATCACTATTAATTAACAACTGCATTATATATTACATATAATTATATATAACAACTCTGACTGGATCGGATCTGTACATTGTAATTTTTGCCTTCATACTACTGAACATCCTGTTTGTATTGCCTTTTTCCATTGCATCACATCTGTCCACTTTAAACATTCTTTATTATTATTATTATTATTATTATTATTATTATTATTATTATCCTTTATTTACAGTCAGGTGCATAAATATTGGGACATTGACAGAATTTTCATATTTTGGCCTCTATTCACCACCACAATGGCTTTGAAATTAAACAAACAAGATGTACTTTAACTGCAGACTTTCAGATTTAATTTGAGGGTAATTACATCCAAATCAGGTGAATGGTGTAGGAATTACAACAGTTTCTATATGTGCCTCCCACTTTTTAAGGGGTCAAAAGTAATGGAACTATCAACTCAAAAGCTATTTCATGGACATGTGTGGGCTATTACCTTGTTATTTCATTATCAATTAAGCAGGTAAAAGGTCTGGAAGAGTTATTTTAATAACTAATTCCTGCGCCCACTTCTCACATACCACTCTTTATATTTCACTTGTGGAGATGCGCTCATACATTAGCAGCACCTTTTTTTTACCTGTAGTTTTGAACATTTAACTACTTTTATCCACACTGTCTTTACGGAATCAGTATGAATGACAGCCGGCCCTATGGCGGTTCAAATCCCAATTGCGGCAGATCGATAGCAGTGACAATCTCGACAGGGGATTTAGGTAAGTATAACTAACTCTACCCCCCCAACCTTAACCTTCCATTATGGGTGCCTAACCTTAACCTCCCCACTAGTGCCTAACACTTCCCCCCCTAAGTGCCTAAACCTAACCCCACTGTCCCCGCAGCCTAAACCTAAGTCTCCCGGGGGTAGTGGCAAACGCAGGATATCTAGAATAGGGTTTCCAAATGCTTGATTTTAGAGTGAGTGTGGCCAGTCCATGAAGAGGGCATAATTATCACTTAACCAGCTTTAATATGCGTCATACAAAGTATATTGTGTGTCATAATTCCAGCATATAGAGGACCAGCAATCACAGAAGCCATTAAATGCGGCAGTAGGGCCATCCTGCCTGAGCTGAA
This sequence comes from Taudactylus pleione, assembly GCA_031769625.1. Classification (NCBI taxonomy): domain Eukaryota; kingdom Metazoa; phylum Chordata; class Amphibia; order Anura; family Myobatrachidae; genus Taudactylus; species Taudactylus pleione. The sequence goes on along the minus strand of JAUIMM010000368.1, from coordinate 10,315,492 downwards.
TGTTTTATTTTAGATGTGGGCACCATTCCAGAGTATTAGAGCAAGTCCGGGAGTCTGGGGGAGCAGCAGAAGAACCTATCACTGCCCTGGACATATATGTACATATTGGGCTCTATAGCAGCATATCCCTAACAATTAATATTTTTCAGATCTCCTACTTGGTGCACAGGTCATTTATTAATAACTGATATGTGTTAAAAGATCCACAGGTGGTGCAAATAATTTAATTTGTGATACTGTGAAGAACATGCAGCGCTAGTAAAATTCTAATATATTACTATTTCTATTGTGGTCATGGTGTGGGCTTGGGAGGGGAGTTTCCAGGCAGATGGAAACCCCCCTGTTTTTGCCTATGGGGGGGTGCTTAACCCTAACCCCCATCCCCTAGCCTAACCCTAAGTCCCCCCCAGGAGCCCCTAACCTAACCCTCCCCCCGCAGCTGTCCGCACCGGCTGTCCTGCTTACCTTCGTGTGGTATGTCAGGCGTCGGGCTCCCGGCGTAAGTATAATGACAGGTGTCTAGATTTCGATACAGTCGGGAAGCCGGCAGTCAACATTTAGACCATCGGCTTCCTGACTGCATCCCGTATCTATATCATACAGCCTCCACTACAGTTTTCATCTCACTTGTTACCTCATCCACAACATGAACACCCTTACTTCAAACACCCCCCTTAATCAGTGTCTACATAATCTTCTACTTAACCTACTTCATCCACCTCTATCCTCCCCCTCTTGTTTCCTCCACTTGCAGTTCCCCCTTTTTACTCTCATCAGTCTGCTTTCCAACCCTCTGCTTCTTTCCCCCGCCTTTCCTGTTCCTCCACTCTCAACCACCTCCCTCCATCGCCTTGCTGCACCACCACCAAACCCCATTTCCTCTTGCGCAGGGGAATACCCATTTTTGCACTTAAGTTATTTATATAATGCACGAGGCTGTAGAGAATGGTACTATGCCCAATTACGTTATGATGTAGCTTAATTGCGCAGATGTTGCCACACACCAAACAAAGCATGAAAAATATAAATTGAGGTGCCACGCACCCCTCAGCCCAGGGCAGATGCATTGGGAGCGATCAGTGTGGTTTCTCCCTTTCCCTCCACATATCAGCTTCAGATAGAGGAGACAGGTGAGAGTGGGCCCACTCTCCTCATGGTGCCAATGATAGCGCACACATATTCCACAGCTTTTTACAGAGAATATTTAATTCATTCACATCCACGTCCCTGTAGAGTATTTCATCTATATTTTATATCAGGTATGCATATTGTATACAGTCACATGGCCGATAGTGACCATATCGACATTCATAATGTGATTCAACACTCCCCCATTTTCTGGAATGAAGGGGGGCTCCACCCACTCCCCTGGCCCCCCTAAATCGTCCACAACCTTTCAGTCTAGCTGCGGCTTGGGAAAACTGCAAGCAATCTCGCAGAGGCAGACCTGCAAATGTGCAGTTCAGATACTGCACATGCGCAGGTGTCTCATAATCAGAGTACTGTAGTACACAAACCATCGGGTTTGCATACTACTCTGAATCAGGGCCCCAGATCCATGATTCCATCTTCATAGGCAACAAAGTTGAAAGCCCAATTGTACCATCATATATGTAAATTAGATGTGTGCTAAAGGTGCCCACACACATAGCGATATTTTACACGATTTGGCCGATTTCAACGAATCGTGATGACGAATTGGTTAAAAAAGTACAAATCGTGAGTTTATACTCACGAGCACGATGCCGATGTGCGTCCCTGCTCGTCGTATATCGCATCTTCTGATCTGCCGTGCTGTAGGGCAGATTAGCCAACCATGAACACGATGGAAGCCGATCGTGAGGGTTTTTTTCGTCATGGTGAATTGTACGATTCATCACACAATGCGGAATTTGACTGACAGAAGCCTGGACATGCCCCATCGCCATCTTGTGCAGTATCGTGTATGGAGCAAGACAGTCGCACATTGAGGAGCCTGCACACTGGATTCTTGTTTTGGACAAGTTTTGGTGAGTATTGGTACAGTTTAAATACAACCACACTGACCACCAATATGTGCTCCCAGGTAATAAATGCATGACCCAGCCACCGTCCGCCGTATTGAAACCAAAATCCTTAATGTTTTTGTTGTTAAATCCCAAATGTCCAATTTAGTCAGTAGTTCACAGACAGTCCTCCTGCCATGGTACAGCACCTGGTCCATTGAAATAGGTCATGTACTCCTCCCTCACTTCTTTGGCACGTGCGGTGGATGTTGTTGTAGTTGGTGGTGCAGACACAGATGTCAAATGTTCAATGTCCTCCAGGGGTCCTACATCTTCTGGTCTAGCTGGGACTGGTCCTCGTAGAGTAGATTTTCTTCACAGAAAGTTGTGCAGCACACAGCACGCCATCACGACCCAGTCTATCTTCTCCACATGTAGATTGATGGTGGTGTGGAAAATGCGGAAGCGGTTGCTCTTTATTCCAAACGCATTTTCCACAATGCGCCATGCCCAGGATAGACGGTAGTTGTAGATCCTTTTCTCTCTGGTCAGGCCCCTGTGTGCAAATGGCTTCATCACATGTTCATGTAATGCAAAAGCCTCGTCTGCAACGAAAACGTAATTTAGGCCGTGCTTTGTCTGGTCCAGTGTGGGCAGGTTGAGGGTTTTGTTGGCGAGTCTCTGGTAGAAAGCCGTCTTTTTGAAGGACCCACCATCTGAAGCACGCCCATTTTTGCCGACATCCACAAACAGAAATTCGTAGTTGGCATTCACCACTGCCATGAGAACGATGCTGAAGAATCCTTTGTAGTTGTAGTAATATGATCCGGTGTTGGCAGGTGGGTTGATGCGGATGTGTTTCCCATCGATGGCTCCTCCGCAGTTAGGGAAATTCCAACGTTTTTCAAAATCTTCCGCGATGCTGGTCCACTCCTCCATGGTGTTAGGAAACTGTAAAAATAGTAAAAAAAGATGTTAAAACATGACTATAATATTTTTTATATCTTTTTTCCCTATATAGACTCCCACCCAAGACCCTGATTTAGCATCCACACCGGACCTCAGTCTGCTCGGTGGCGACAGTGATCCAGAGAATAGCACACAAGTGGAAACTCAAGTTCTATCTGGACCCTCATCTTCTCAACAACCCCAAAAAAATAAAAAAATAAAGCAGAAAGGAGAATTTTACAGAACGTGAGGACCATTTTTTACAAAATGCAGAATGGCTGCTGCAGAAACCCCCAGATGCAATAGATGATTTCACAGCTCATGTGAACAGCACATTGAGAAATCTGGATGCAGATATCCAAAGAATTTTTTTAAGGTTAAACTACAACCTCTTGAGTCACTGTATGAGCAAAAATATCTCAAATTCTACATACATTGCAGATCCAATGCTATTTTCCCCTGCCCCAAATAGGTATGTCCACCCCTGCCTGCCCAGTTAGATATTACTCCCCCACCAAGCACCCCAAGCACCAGCACCACCTAGTATAATGCTCTGCTGGATGCAGCAGATGAGTCACCCCAATATACAGAGATGTAAATTTTTTCTTGATTTTAATATCACCAAATTTTATGAATTCTAATAGGTGCTTGCTGCATGGGATAGGGTGGTGATGATGCCATTTGGACAAGGTCACTATGCACATGGCACAAGTACACATTGCTGGAAGCCGGGGCCACAATGTGTACTTGTGCCATGTGTCTATTGGCCTGTTCAAACTGGCGTCTGACCCACCCTATCGCATACAGCCGGCTACCTATTGGGATTCATAAAATTTGGTGATAATGTTCTTTTGTAAAATTGTTATAAAAAAAGGATATTGCACACAGTTTAGTGCACAATTTCAGTTGCCTGCAGGTCAGTGCACATTGTACTAACAGAAGGCAATTTTTTGCTTTATGTTGAATAAAAAATAAAAATAAAAATTTTTCTTTGCACAAGAAACCAATGCGTGGTGTTTTTTTTAACTTACCTTGCAATAGTGGTACTGTAGCACTTTTACGATGGCTTTGCAGGTCTCCGGAATGATGACGCCCAAGGACTGAGGTGAGATGAGTGTCCCAAACTTCAGGTCTTCCAGTGACCTTCCTGAAGCCAGGTACCTCAGGGTAGCCACCAGTCTCTCTTCAGCATTGATTGCCCTCCGCCACCTTGTGTCCTGTCTCTTGATATAGGGGGGTCAACAGATGCAGCAATTCTTGGAAGCTGGTGTCATCCATGCGCAGGTAGTTCCGATAGTCGTCCGGGTTGTTCTCCTTGATCTCCATCAGCAGGGACATGTGAGAGCGGGTATCCCTTTGTAGCAGCCACTCCTTGGTCCAGCATGCTCTCGTCCTTCTTCGCTGGGCCCTCTTCCTAATCTCCCGGACCCCAGCTTCAGCGACCAACACTCTACACTGATAGGGACGCATCAGTACAGAATTCAGGAACAGGATAGAATGCAGGTAGGTAGCACACACTTGCAGGTAGAATAAACTTTGTATAAGGCAAGCCAAATACAAAGAGCACAGTAGCAATGTACAGGATTCAGCAGGAATACACCTAGCCTCATCTAGAAGCAGAGCAGAATGTACACAGAGTTTAAAGGACGCCTGCTGTTTATACTCCCTAGTTAGCCCCTCCCATTGTTATGGCTATTTAAATTTTCCTCCAATAGTCAAGAGCCTGTTTTATTTTTTTTTTCAACTCACGATTTGTTATGGCAAATCTCACGATACGTATGATCCGATAGATCATGAGATCGTAAGACAGATTGGGTGTCTTTTTTCCAAAATCGTGATCACGACGGCAAGGGAGCTCCCGTGAAAGTTCATGAGGAAATTGGCCATAAAATCGTATCATGAGCACATCGGTATATATGTGTGGGCACCTTTAGTTTCATATTGCAGCCTTTGTGATCAACACAAACATATAAACATAAGGATCTATGATCCCCGTAGCATCCATTTTTTTTATAGTTTTATTGAAGAACTGCATTACATTACACAGAAACAAAATCAGAGAAAAATGTTGGTGAACCAATAAATAAGAGAATATATAAACAACTTATTATTACAACGAGACTCATGAATATAATAACATATCAGCTATGACAAGACATAACAGACATACAGTAAGACATAAAGACATTACAGAGACATAAGAAAACTGCACAATTATATAATATTACCCAAAGTATGTCAGACACAGAAAAATCTGGACAGATCCGAGTCGCGGTTCTGATCTTGTGGGGAGATCCGGGCAGATCCAAGTCATGGTTCTGATCTTCCTGCGGTTCCGAATTTTGATTTTAAATCCGAATTTGTTGTTTTGGATTGCAAATATTACATTATTTTAATTGTTTTTAAAAACTGTTTCTATATACTGTATACAGTATACTGTATATATATATATATATATATATATATAGATATATATTTAAAAAATAAACAGATACAAAACCAAAACACTTGAGGGTGGTTTTGTAAAACCAGAAATAAAACCAAAAGATGAAGATGAATACAGATTCAAAACCAAAACACGGGGGTCAGTGCACATTTCTATGCAAAACATTGAGGGTTTGAAGCAAAGTCTCACAGGAAAGAGCTGGAAAGACTTGTAACAATTGACTTTTCCAAAATGAACCTGGCTATGGTCCATAACCTCTGTCAAAAATGTTTGGATATAGCATGTTGTAAAACAGGAGGAGAAAGAAATAATTGGTCTAATGAATTCTGCCAATGCTTGTCCGAGAACCATTTAATAGATGCACTTACATAACGATGACCTTTGAAAAATTAAAGGGGAACATTCCTAAAAGTTGAAAATTGTTCTATCACTTGTGCAAAAGAGAGGGGATGTTTATCAATAAGATAGCCAATCGATGTCACCTCATCATGATATAGTTTTGTAAAAGAACCTCAACTTGTTGAAACTCAGGTTTACAAGAATGGCAGAAACACAGATTTGTGGGGATTAAGATTGTATTTATGTCTCAATATGTTCCAACGGTTACGGGTATGCCATAATAATGGATTATCACATGTGTTGTGGAATTTCCAAATCGTGTTGGTGAAGAAAGCTGACAAGATTACAATCAGTCAGTCAGAATTGTTCACATGACTTATGTGCATAGAGCCAGTCACATAAATATATCAATGTTTGTATATACTTCAAGTGAAGAAGAAGAGGGAGAGACTTATCAAATACATCAAATGTGGAAATGTCACCATTTTAATTAAACTAGCTCTACCCAGGTAAGATAGAAGGTGATGGCTCCACCCCTCAGCTCCGCCAAAATAACAGATACTGCTTCTGCAAGTCAAGATGATATAATTCTGAATGCAAGGGAATTCTAATTACTAAGTAGGTGATGTGGTATTGTCCCAATTTAAAATGTCTTCAACACATGCATATGATTAATTTGATTTCATATTTATGAATAAAAGCACCACAGATCTTTGTTTTTAATACTTTATTCACACAATTCTTCTTCTTCTTTTCCACCACTTTATTTTCTTAAACTATTTTTTAATTCTTATACTTTGCTTTTAGCAGCCCTATTTAAGGACATATATATGTGATTGTATACAACCTTTGAAATTATCACAATTAATTAGCTGTTTTTTTAATTATAATAATAAGGTATGTATACCTATTTTTAAGTATACCCAATAAAGAATTTTGTTTTAAGATTTGAGCTAACTTTAGTGGGGGATTGAGTGTCCCCAAATACAAACTGGTTCCTTTTTCTTCTTTAGTTTAATGTATAAATCCCATTATTTTTATTACCAGTTATTTATATGATGCATACATATTTCACTGTGCTTTACAGAGAATATTTGGCCATTCACTTTAGTCCCTGCCCCAGTGGAGTTTACAATAGATATTCCCGAACACATGTATTGTACACACACAAGTACACTAGGGTTTTTTTTGTCACGAGCCAATTAACCTACTGGTATATTTTTGGATAATGGTAGTAAACCAGAGTACCCAGAGGTAACCTATGCAAGCAAGCTATCATATGATCTGTGCTGCCAATGGATGGTGTAATAAAACATCCTCAACAAAAGTTGAGAGTTTACCCACAAAAAAGTCCCTAAAAGAGGATTGTGATATAAAAATTCTAAACAGAGGATCAAAAGACAAATTAAACAATAATGATGACAAAGGACAACCCTGCCCCCTACCCCACTTCATACAATACTTATTGGGTATCCCTTAACTTCATTGACCAACAAAGATGTGGAAGGCTGTGAATAAAAATATAGTATCAAATCCATGAAAGATGAGTCAAAGTCATGCCTTTCTAACAAAGTAAATAGGTGGGGTCATGTCACGATGTTGACAGCTGTATGAGCTTAATAGCATTCCCCTATATCCCGAACATTGGGAAACAATTAAAACTGCAATATGGCAGCCATGGACATAACCCATTTGGTGCACTGTCAATAAGTCCGGGTGTGTAGTATGAAGCCTATTTTCCATTAATTTGGACAACATTTTAAAATCTGTATTGAGGAGAAAAAATGGATGACAGGAATCTTAAAAAGGGTATCCTTATCTGGTTTAGGAATGGATCCCCTTTTAGTAGATCAGTTGTAAAACAGGGGTAGGGAGATTGTCAGTTTGGGCAAATTAACCTCTGCAAGGATTTTGCTACTGAATTCTTTGTCCAATGGTATAGTTTTATATCAATTTGAATGAACTCACAAAATCACGATAATATGTCCCAAGTCTGTCCATGGGTCTCGTCTGTGACCAGATTCTTAATGACAGTAATAAAGGAATGCTTTTTCCACCACCTCTAGGGCTCTATTTACTATTTAGAATGCAGATTGAAGTGTGATATTACCAACTGAATTGCATTACAAATTCAGGCAATATCACAGGGATTTACAAAAAATCCCTTGCAGGGTCAGAGCTTGCGATAAAGCTCTGTCACTGTGAATCCCCTCCGCATACTTATCACGGTATTTTCACAAAAATTACTGTGACAAGTGCCCACGCATGATCCAGCCGCCACTAAGCCCTGCCCCCCGCCATCGCAGCCCCCGCACCCTCCCCCCTTAATTACACTTACCTCCAGTGATCGGTTCTCTGGTGATGTCGTTTGTGGTTCCAGTCAGTTGATCTCCCATCCTGTCCCAATGCAGGATGGGAGACCAGCTGACCAAAGGGAAGACATCACCGGAGCCCCGATCTCCGGTCCCTGGACTCTGGTAAGTTATTTTTTTTCACTATATTTTTTCATTTTTAGCAGTGATCAGAATAGGGGCCTGTTTAGACCACACAGCTGATCACTGGGGCCGGCTTCGGGCTCTGCTCTGCCTGTTAGAGCAGAAAAGGAGTCCGGTAACTGGGGGAGACCCTGGATAACGCCATCTCCAGGTGGTGTTATTATCACAGGGCTTCCCTCTATTTTTAGTAACTACCAGACAGATCACATTTCCCATTACAATTATGGGAAATGCAGTCTGAATACTAAAAATATGTGATAATTAGGGCTTGTAGTAGATTCTACTCCAATTGCCCTTTAGTAACTTTAGGTGATTCTAAAATAATGTGGAAAGGGTGTGAAAACACAATTTTTCACTTTATTTTAGTAAAAATAATGATAATAAATAGAGCCCATTGTCATTTCCCAGATAAGTTGTATCACCTATAAAATAAATGATTTGTATATTCTAGACATTTGTATATTTTAGATGTGTTTGGGTTTGTGCACTGTTTTTTTTGATGGGCACTACTTTTATTACATTCCTCAATCATATTTTAAGCTTTACACTTGTAGACTTAAACACCAGGATTATGTGATTCAATGGGAAAGAAATTAAATAAACTGTATATTGTACAGGTTTGTAATCTTTTATCTTGAATCCTGTTATTCAGGAAGTTCCAAAAACTGCTAGTGCATGATGCCATACATAAACATAACCATTGAGTGCATCTGAGTGCACTCACTGCTAAGAGCACTGCTGGACATTACAATGAGAAGGGTAATGGCTGTAACAAGGAGAGAAAAACATGGGTAGTATTCATTGTTTTAGTAGATTTTAGGTATAGTGCTCAAAGTTACAGAAATATGGAGAACATAGAGAACACGTTATAATGATCATATCTGTTTAAAAACACATTGTAAAAACAAATAAGTGCTTTATATGCATTAATCTCCCACAGTACTCATTCCATAGGAAAGATGTGTTATTAAAGTAAAAAGGTATAAACATGTTTCCATGAACTATGCATTACAAGTTATTGCAGTTCCAGGAATGCGTATCATGTGATTCAAGTGCTAAGACTACTGCATAACACACAAAAAATTAAACATTTAGAAATTCAAGTACAAGTTATACAATTGTCTCAAGATAAGTCACAAAGCATTTGAGTGCAAGCAAGAGTGTGAATCTTATGCAAAGTAAGAAATGCAATGGTAAATATGAGTCAACCCTGAGTGTTACAGATAACTACAGAAAATGGTACTTGGTGTGGAAAAAAAGCTGCGACTATTGCATCATAGCACTTTGTATGCTGATTGAGAGACTAAGCCGCACCACATATACAAGTGTCACATATCAAATTAATCAGCACAGTCTCCTGCTGCATCCTATTCAAACAACATTGCAACTTAGACACATTTTTTGCAAAAAAAAAATTGCAAAAAAGTTGCATGGCACTAGCATGGTCTCACAGGACCAGGCACACCAAGAGAGGCTGTTTTTCAAGACTGCAGCAAAGATGAATATGTATATGTACATATACATATGTATATGGAACAGAGCATCAGTTCACCACTGACTATACTCCAAAGCAATATGGTGTAAATAAATGAGCAAACCATACACTAGTGAGAGATCAAGATATATGCTGAAGGATGAAGAGCTAGGCAAACAGTTTTGGATGAAATATGTGTCCACAGCAGTTTATCTAAAAAATTGTTCTCCTACAGTTGCACTAAAGGACATAAAACCTTTTGAAGCCTGGTCAAAGAGAAAACCATGCGTAAGACATCTCAGAGCTTTTTGGAAGTACTGTCTATGTATTCATACCAAAAGAAAGAAGACACAAGCTTGATTCAAAACAGTAAAGTGCATCATGCTTGGCTATTGCCATGAAAGTAAAGGCTACATATTATGGTATCCAAGTACCAAAAGTATTGTCAAGTTCAGAGATGTTGTATTCAGAGATATAGCTCAAGTTGGAAAGGAGCTGGAAGCTTACATGCAGAACAAGTATGTGTCACTGGACATGCCAGCAGCTGGAGATGTACCTGAACCAGAGGCTACTAGCATGGAAGTTCAACCCTAGAAAGCATCTTCTGAAATATCAAACATTGGCAAGCCCCCTAGAAGATATTATGAGGAATATGCAAATAATGCATTCAGTGAGCCTCAGGAGATCCAGAAGCCAAAGTCAAGATCCGATTGGTGTTAGCGGAAATCGAAGACAAGAAAAGAGACTTTGCAAGAACAAGTATGAAAGACATCAAGAATCGTGACAGTGACTGCAGTTCTGAGTTCATGAGTCAAAAGACTGTTGTTGTGGCCCATGCTGGAAGTGAGGGACTGCGCTGCTAAATCTACCAAGAAGGCCAATTTGAAGTCACGTGATACAGTATATTGATTTATTTTTATGTGTTTAGCCATAAGTTCCACTCAGGTTGCTACAGAAAAGCTGAACTTGTTTGCGCAACATGGAGAAGCTTGAAGCAAGGGGGGCTGTTTATAGCGGAGAGCGCTACTGCGCAGACTCCATGTTTAAAGTACCTCAAGTGAGGCTTCATTTCCTGATCCAAGATTACCACTGAGGTTGCTAGTCCAATCCAAACTTCTATTAAGTAACTTTGCTTGGTGACAGCCCAATATGTTGGGAAGTTGGAGGCTTCACTGATGTTTACATCTTTATAACACATCTGGCATCAAACTTGGTCACCTACTGCTCCATATAAACTCTTTGTCCAAAGTCTAGACATCCAAAAACCACTGTGGTGGGATATGAATAGGCAGTGCCTACAGGAGATACTGTATCTTGAGGGTACTAAGACTCCCAAACCAAGTGAAAGATTAGGAATTCCAAATTTGTAATCTTTATGTAGTTTATAAAACAATGGGGAGAAATTAGCCTTGAGCGGGTGATTTAAACCTTTAGTAATAAAGACAACTAGGTCATTGGAATTGATACCACATAAAAGAGAATAAATGTCTTAGGCCTTCAACTGTTTGCAATGCCACTGTTAAGTTTAATGCTACTGATTTGATATAGTTTAATTTAAAGTTGGATAATTCTTAAAATCCCTTTTATTTATCAAACACATTTTGTAGTGATATTATTGGGTTTGTTAGCATGACTAAAAGATAGATAGAGGGCCATGGGGTTTCACCTACCAGATGTGATCTGCGGACGCATTTCCATGATGCGCTGTCACCATCTCGCCCATGGCTAAAGAATGCAAGCCATCAGTTATTGGTTATGATGATCAATCATGTCCCTAAATCTCTACGGGGAGGCACAGGGCTAAATCTCTCCTGATCAAAGAAGCTAAATGGATCTTTAGATTAAAGTCCATTGCTCCTAAACGATAAGATTAGCTAGAACAGTATTATGTAGTTTTAGTATGCCCCATTTAACTGTAGTACATCAAAACACCTTGTGTTGCTGATTTAATTGTCTCAACTAGCTTTTTCTATATATACTTCTGCTGTTATGCAGTATTATTTATATGATGTTTTATGTATACTCTTTACATGCCGGTAATGTTGATACATTTATATGCTTACCTGCATTTTTTAAGCAAATAAGTATCATGTCTCTTATCATGTCTGTGGAACGCAAGTCATCAGTTACCAGGGAGATTAATGATGGTGCATCCCGGAAGTGCATCAGCGGGTCACATCCAGTGGGTGGGACCCCATGGTCCAGCGGCAGGAAGTGTTTGTACATTGTTTGGGGGACTTCTTAAATGGGGGTGTTTTTGTTATTTTTACTTTTACTGTCTGCGATCCTGAGGAAAGGACATATGCCCTAAAACATTGATCTAATACACAGTTTATGTTGCTGCTATATTGCCCCTGAGTGCTGTTTTCAGTGGATTTTGGAGTATATATATATATATATATATATATATATATATGCAGAGAAGGACTGAAGGGCACTCAGCAGGACTTGAGCAACATAAGGAACTTAAATGAATAAACCAGGCGAAGCCAGTATAGTCGTCAACATTTCGGCGGGTTAGTGCTTTTATCAAGACATGTATAAAATGAAAAAACAGTGCTATATATAACAAATTACTCACCCATGTGTCAGTCACCTCTACGATCTCCCCAGCCGCGGCTCCTGCTGATGACGTCACCTCAGAAAACACCAGCGCGTGTGTAGGCCTGGGGGGCGTGGTTAAATCACCCAGTGCCATCACCATGACTACCTAACAACAAAACAGGATATCAGCTCACAGAGACTGCATAACAAAGCAGGGACCGCGCGTTTATGCTTATTATACTGTGGAAATGTATAACTATCCCCAATGTATGCACTCATCAATAATAGAGAGGGGAGTGGATACACCACCAACCATGACATGACAAACACTGGTGTAGCTCACCTGCATGTTTAAACATAACTGCGCTAAATAGGTGATCTATATAAAAAGACCCATGCAAAGGAATATAAAGAGGGGAACCTACTTTATAAAAAACATGTTAGAGATTCTCGTTCAAACCCCAGGGATGCACAGTCTGCAAAGTGTGGATCCATTTGGCCTTTCTTTTGAAGCAAAATGCCACCCCTGTCACCACCACGGGTACTGGGGGGCACCCAGTCAATCATTTTATACCTGATGCTGGATAGATTGCGCTGATGCTGTAAAAAGTGTTGTGCGACCGGCTGGTCACAGCTCTTACCCTCTAGTGCTGCCCTGATACTGGAGCTATGTAACACCATCCGTTCTTTTAACTGGCGTGTAGTTTTCCCTCTGTAAAGCAAACTACATGGGCATTTGATATAGTACACTACATATTTACTGGAGCATGTCAATGCATATTTGATTGGAAATTTCTTACCTGATTTCGGATGGGTAAATGTATCACCTATCTCTAAGAAACTGCACGTCGTGCAACCCGTGCATTTGTAGTTGCCTGGCTTGCGGGTGAGGAAATGACTAGGCTGTTTAACTGAAAAATGACTAATGTCATTATGCACTACAGTGTCTCTAATATTACTCCCTCGTTTGAATGAAGGGAGACTAGAGCATCCCATTAACGACGGGATCTGTCTATCAGTTGCTACTATAGGCCACATTACCTTAGCCGTGTGCATAAGGGGCTTGCTGTCATCTGTATAGTTTTGCATCCAAACTATATGATTCTCTAATGTTTTGGCTGTAACCGACTCAAGAGCATCATTGCGGTTAACAGTAAGCGCACGGTCTCTAGCCTTAATGAGAGAGGTATGATGATATCCTCTTGCGAGGAATTTTAACATCATTTTCTGAATCTGAACCCTCCGTAGTTATGCCACTGGAGGTGGAGCGCTGATCAGCGGCGCTCCTTCTCCATGCAGCTCCTCCAGTCCTCAGCCGTGCCCGGAACGGCCGGGGGACAATGGAGCTAGGTGCCCCCTTCAGGGCTGGCGCCCGGCAGCAAATGACTCCATTCTCTCCGGGAGTTCTGCCACTGGTTCCATACACGTACACTTTTGAATTCCGAAAGCCCTGTACACACTAGATGATTTTTTAAATGATTTGACCGATTCCGACGCATCGAAAGGACAAATCATTCAACTAACTTATGGCTTTTAAAGGTAAGACAGTCACCAAACACAGCTTCTATCATACTAACAAGAAGGCAGCTGACACAGGTTAAAATAAACAAGCTTGTATATATGCAAACACATGCATATAGTATATACAGTATATATATATATATATATATATATAATGTATAAGAATTTGCTTCCCAGTTGTTCCAAATATCACATTCTGAATTGAACTTTGTTCTAAGTATAGTATGGACATGAATTCTAGGAATAGCAATTGTGAAAACATCAACAAAAGAGAACGGATTACATACAAGTCTCATTAGGGATCTGGATGTCATTGTAACACATTTGTTGAAGTCCTCAGCCTGTATCTCTGGTATGAAATATATTCCATGTGATTATGTAAACTTGAATGAGAAAAACATGTCTACCCCAATGACAAATCCTCCCCATTTCAGTCTAATGAGTAAATGTTTCAATTTCAGTACCAGTTCAGCAATTGCTCACTGTGTAACCTTTAAGTCCATTCCAATTTGAAATATATGTTATAAATCAAGAGTACTACACCATAGGTAGGCATTTGTATTGTGCATTTAAAGGAAGACCCATTATTCTTAACTAATTAACACCAACGTGATATATAGTGCCATATGAATAGTACTGTATAAGAGGAAATAAAAACATTTATGTTTCTAATAGTTTCCTTTCAGTGACCTTAAATGTTAATTTGTCTTTGATGAAGTGAGGGTGTCAGGCAAAATGGTCAAGAGCCTCATTATTTATGGGAATGCATTTTTTGTAATAACTATCCTTAATCTAGATGAGGTATAACCTTGTCCGCAGCAGACTTCTACTTAACATGTCTACAATACAGTTGATGCTGTTATATTGTGTTTGTCGTTATGGTTATGTTTCAGTGGCATCTTCATAGTCTTCATCCTATTATTATTATATACATTGTTACTAATATTTAAGGTTAATGTTTATTTTTGTAATACTCTATACCACCTCTTTTTGTCACATATTTTACCATATAAATATTTAAATAACATCATACTAGGGGTATTGTCTCTACAGACATATACAGAAATACAGATTAAACATGCATAATAAGTTGTATAGGAGTTCTTGATAAGAGACGCATAAAAATTAAAATGATAGAAACGTTAAAAAAAGCATTTTATAATTTGTTGAAAAAGACAGTTTATGGTATATAATGAGTATGATTTAATAATTATGTGGTTTACGTCACATAGATATTATTACTTTGTAGTGATGTGCGGTTTGGTTTTTCTAAAAACCAACAAACCTGAACTTTGGATGTGTTGAATCAAGTCCTGACTCTGATCACTTTTGGGGTACCAAATAGAACAGAGTCCTGGTATGAGTCTGCTTTAATTTGTTACTCGGATTTAATTAACAAATCTTTGGTTTTGGATTACATGTAAACAGGTCCAAATTACATGATATTAACTGTTTTTATTAGAAATGTTAAGTTGGGTTTTCCAGAAATTTGAATCCACCTGAATTTTGTGAATCTGGACAGATCCGATTAGCTGTTCTAATCTCTTGAGGAGATCCGGATAAATCCGAGTTGCGGTTCTGATCTTACAGCAGTTCAGAATTCAGATTTAAAATTCTGAATTTCAGGATTTGGATTGCAAAAATGCTGTAGCTGTTTTTAACTATTATTTATTTATTTATTTTAAAAATCCAGATCAAAAATACTTGATGGTGGTTTTGCAAAACCAAAACACAAAGATGAATTCAGATCCAAAGCCAAAACCAAAATACAGGGGTCATCTCTAGTTTTTATCAATTTTAAATAAAGCTAAAACTAAATCTGAACCAAAACACTTGAGAATGGTTTTGCCAAAACCATAAAATTCGAGGTTGGTTTTGCCAAAACCAGAACACTGGGTTCCGCACACATCTATAATATTTTATAGTTTTATGGTGAAACATTGGTGCTGTGTTTGTGGTTTCGGCACCTCATGAAGATAAACTTTACCAATGCTGGTAGAAATCAGTTATGATTAGAGGGTTTTGGATTATTTTTGCTGTGTCAGAGTAATATAAATAATTTCTGTTGATAACTTACATACATGACAAAATTTCAAAACAACTTCCATGGGCACTGTGCTTTTAAGCAGGCAAATCTTTATGTTGAACACTCTTGAACTGCTTTACATTAAGATCTGAAAAAAGGGGACTTTAGTTGAATTCCTGCTGATTAAGTATTGATTCAAAGTACACAGGAGTTAGTGTTTACTTCAATAACATTTTATTGAAGGATGCCATTGATATATGATAGTCAGTGCTATTTTTCAGCAGGAAAAAGCAGGAGGTGATGTTTTCTCAAACGTTATTTCCCCTGGACCTCCTTTAGTAGATGTTTAAGTGCTACTATGACTGCTGTCAGCAGCCACAGCATTAGTACTGGGTTGCTGCTCCTGCTCTTCTATCGACCGATCCATATTGACTCAAAGCACCCCTACTATAAGGGTTGCACACTAATGACATTATATTTTATAGCACACAAGTTTTACCATTTTAATTTTTGATAACAGTGCCTGAACACACAACACAGTGCCTCACAGCTCCCCTAGTAATGGTGGCACCGTAATGACGTTATATATTTTAACACACACGCTTTATATTATTACAAACTTTTAACAGTGCTTGAACACACAACAAACTGCCTCAGCACCTCTAGTATAAGCCAGGTGGCACTCTAATAATGAGATTATATTTTTTAACACACAAGTTATATATCAAGTTATCAACAAAAATTTTTAACAGTGCCTGAAGGCCCTGAACACACAACAAACTGCCTCTCAGTCTTGTATAATGATATAAAAAAAAGCCTGAACTTTGTCATTTATTTTAATGAAGTTGAATTGTTTAAAAAATATACAGTATATTTTTGATAATTTGAAAAACAACTAATGCAAAATGTATTTACAGTACATGAAGCAGGAGTTCAAAGTGGGTAAACTGAAAGACAAATCAACAGAACTGCCTCCATTAATTAAAAGCCCGCTACAGACAATAAAGTATACAATTATCTATAACTACATCTACCAAATTAATTAGTTTAATGAAAAACATTTATGAGATACACAATTTCTAGCTGAATAATTAGAAGTGTATTTCTTCATCCTGTAATCACACCTACTGCAGCAATTATTGCAATATATATACTGTAAGTTTGTGGGACAGGCAATTTTCTTTTCCTATGAGGGTAAACATATTAAAAAAACCCTGTTAGCTCACCTACTGTATTTATCAGTGATATACATTTGAAAACCTGCGAGTTGGCAGATAAAAGGTAAATAAAAAAGCAAAACAAGAACTGTTCCAATTTGTGTGATGTTAACGACACCTCCAGTTATTCACTGCAATATACAGTGCCTACAGCAGATGTAGCATGCATCGAATTGTCTTCATGCTTTAAGAGACTCTACTGTCATTGACTAACCTATTAAGAACTATTTCTCAAAGTGTAATGTTAACATTAAACACCAACCATTACTACATTTTACTTGCAACATCATAAATAAATAACTGCATGCCTAGCCCTGAGGTGGGTTTTTACCACAGCAGGAGGACTCTATGCTTGTGGTTACTATGTTATACTACAAACAAGCCCAGGCAGCCTAGATCTGTGGATGATTTTTATTGTAGGATGGGAACCCCTTAGATCTGTGGATGATTTTTACTGTAGGATGGGAACCCCCTAGATCTGTGGATGATTTTTATTGTAGGATGGGAACCCAATGTTCTAAATCTGGTTGGGTACGGGATGCCGGCGCTTTGGATCCTGGTGGTCAGAATCCCAACATCAGTATTCAGACAGGGTTAGGATAGCAACACCTGTCAGTACACCTAACCTTTCCTTGCTGCAGCGTAAACCTAACCCTCCCCCTGCAGCCTAAACCTAACCCTCTCCTAGCATCCAAACCCTAGCTCTCCCCCTATTGTCTAACCCTAACCCTCCCTCTAACCCCACTACTTGCCGGTGGTCGGGATATGGCCCGGGATTCTGAGTGGTGTCGGGCATCCAGACAGCCGGGATTTAAACTAAATCCCTCCTGAATCGAAACTGTTTTATAACTAGTATATATACTGTAAGTGCTGTATATTTTATAGTGAAAAATATTAAAAAAAGAAATATATCAATTATATAGTGACAAGTTTTTATTTTATTAGTTCAAGTCGAAATAGTGCAAAACTGGCTACAGCTACCCAGTGCTATCCAGAAAACTTGTACCAACATTGCTTCTCAGCATTCTGTTCAGTGATATCCACAAAACCTGCTCCAGTATATTTCTGTTGTGCACAGCATGAAGTTCCAGCATCACCTGCAGCCTGTTTTCATTGTGCATAACACTCAGTTCCAATATCACCTGCAGCCTGCCTCCGCTGCTGTCACAAGCCGTGGCAGCGTCTTGCCTCCTTTCAGCTCTGGACTTCCTCTCACTGGTAATGCACCGCATTCTGCTCCGTTTGTTGCTAGGTGCTCTGGATGCTGCAGGGAGTGACGTGTGGTCTCAGATGCTGCTGATTGGCTCCCCCACCTATTTGTATTGTCTGGACTTTTGCCGCCTTGCCGGTTATAGTGTTTCTCATGTCTCCAGTTGTGCCCAGTTTCCTGTTCATCAGAGTCCTGTTCTGCTGTGTTTACCCACTGCCGTTTGTTCCATTAAGGTGGTCCTGCATTCTCATCCTGGGGCGCCTGTTGGTGACTTGTGTCAACCCGGCGACATTAGCCACACCTCAGTGTCCAAAGTGCACAGTCTGGCACACCATCGCCAGTATCAACCCAGCGACATTGGCCGCACCTCAGCGTCCAAAGTGTGCAATCCGGTGCACTGTCACCAGTGTCAACCCGGCGGCATTGGTCGAACCTCAGCGTCCAAAGTGCGCAATCCGGTGCACCACCGCCAGTGTCAACCCGGTGACAATGTTCTCATCTCAGCATCCTAAGTACGTCATCCAGACCACCAGTGTCAACTAGGGGTGAGCGGGTTCGGATTTCTGAAATCCGAACCCCCCCGAGCCCCCCCGATCCGAGTCCGATCCGAGTCAGGCTCGACTTTTCCCGCCTGACTCGGATCTGAAATCGAGGCAAAACATCATCATCCCGCCTTCCGAGTCTCGCGGGTTTTGGATCCTATATAAGGTACCCGCGTCGGCGCCATTTTCTCACTCGGCTGTGGACAGTGAAGAGGGAGGGTGGGAGTTAGGGCTGTGTAGTGTAGTGTAGTGTAGTGCTGCTGTTGTCCACTACTTCAAAGTCCATAGGGGCTGGCTGTGTTGTGCTGTGCTGCTGTTGTTAATAGGGGCTGTGTCCACTACTTCAAAGTCCATAGGGGCTGGCTGGACTGTGTTGTGCAGTCAGTTCTCCATAGGGGCTGTGTCCACTCCAAAGTCCTGTGCAGTGTCCCAGTCCTAAAGGAGTGCTGTAGTGTTGTCCAGGGGGTGCTCTGTCCATCAGGGGTGCTCCCCCCAAGTGCTAAAAAAATAATATATTTTCTGTGTTTGTGAATTGTGTGCGCAGTAGCCTCACGTGCATCAACAAAGTAGTGCCAAGCGTGCGCCTGTGTCATAAGTAAAGGGCCGGCTGGCTTGACCGTTAAAGGGTGCTGTAACCCCCGAAAGTACACTCCAGTCCAAACCAAAAAAAAATTATTTTCTGTGTTTGTGAATTGTGTGCGCAGTAGCCGCACGTGCATCAACAAAGTAGTGCCAAGCGTGCGCCTGTGTCATAAGTAAAGGGCCGGCTGGCTTGACCGTTAAGGGTGCTGTAACCCCTGAAAGTACACTCCAGTCCAAACCAAAAAAAAAATTATTTTCTGTGTTTGTGAATTGTGTGCGCAGTAGCCGCACGTGCATCAACAAAGTAGTGCCAAGCGTGCGCCTGTGTCATAAGTAAAGGGCCGGCTGGCTTGACCGTTAAGGGT
Source organism: Taudactylus pleione (assembly GCA_031769625.1). Classification (NCBI taxonomy): domain Eukaryota; kingdom Metazoa; phylum Chordata; class Amphibia; order Anura; family Myobatrachidae; genus Taudactylus; species Taudactylus pleione. Next base: position 10,295,798 of record JAUIMM010000368.1, on the reverse strand, counting down.
GCTGTAACCCCCGAAAGTACACTCCAGTCCAAACCAAAAAAAAAATTATTTTCTGTGTTTGTGAATTGTGTGCGCAGTAGCCGCACGTGCATCAACAAAGTAGTGCCAAGCGTGCACCTGTGTCATAAGTAAAGGGCCGGCTGGCTTGACCATTAAGGGTGCTGTAACCCCCGAAAGTACACTCCAGTCCAAACCAAAAAAAAAATTATTTTCTGTGTTTGTGAATAGTGTGCGCAGTAGCCGCACGTGCATCAACAAAGTAGTGCCAAGCGTGCGCCTGTGTCATAAGTAAAGGGCCGGCTGGCTTGACCGTTAAAGGGTGCTGTAACCCCCAAAGTACACTCCAGTCCAAACCAAAAAAAAAATTATTTTCTGTGTTTGTGAATTGTGTGCGCAGTAGCCGCACGTGCATCAACAAAGTAGTGCCAAGCGTGCGCCTGTGTCATAAGTAAAGGGCCGGCTGGCTTGACCGTTAAAGGGTGCTGTAACCCCCGAAAGTACACTCCAGTCCAAACCAAAAAAAAATTATTTTCTGTGTTTGTGAATTGTGTGCGCAGTAGCCGCACGTGCATCAACAAAGTAGTGCCAAGCGTGCGCCTGTGTCATAAGTAAAGGGCCGGCTGGCTTGACCGTTAAAGGGTGCCGTAACCCCCAAAGTACACTCAAGTCCAAACCAAAAAAAAAATTATTTTCTGTGTTTGTGAATTGTGTGCGCAGTAGCCGCACGTGCATCAACAAAGTAGTGCCAAGCGTGCGCCTGTGTCATAAGTAAAGGGCCGGCTGGCTTGACCGTTAAAGGGTGCTGTAACCCCCAAAGTACACTCCAGTCCAAACCAAAAAAAAAATTATTTTCTGTGTTTGTGAATTGTGTGCGCAGTAGCCGCACGTGCATCAACAAAGTAGTGCCAAGCGTGCGCCTGTGTCATAAGTAAAGGGCCGGCTGGCTTGACCGTTAAAGGGTGCTGTAACCCCCAAAGTACACTCCAGTCCAAACCAAAAAAAATATTATTTTCTGTGTTTGTGAATTGTGTGCGCAGTAGCCGCACGTGCATCAACAAAGTAGTGCCAAGCGTGCGCCTGTGTCATAAGTAAAGGGCCGGCTGGCTTGACCGTTAAAGGGTGCTGTAACCCCCAAAGTACACTCCAGTCCAAACCAAAAAAAAAATTATTTTCTGTGTTTGTGAATTGTGTGCGCAGTAGCCGCACGTGCATCAACAAAGTAGTGCCAAGCGTGCACCTGTGTCATAAGTAAAGGGCCGGCTGGCTTGACCATTAAGAGTGCTGTAACCCCCGAAAGTACACTCCAGTCCAAACCAAAAAAAAAATTATTTTCTGTGTTTGTGAATTGTGTGCGCAGTAGCCGCACGTGCATCAACAAAGTAGTGCCAAGCGTGCGCCTGTGTCATAAGTAAAGGGCCGGCTGGCTTGACCGTTAAAGGGTGCTGTAACCCCCAAAGTACACTCCAGTCCAAACCAAAAAAAAAATTATTTTCTGTGTTTGTGAATTGTGTGCGCAGTAGCCGCACGTTCATCAACAAAGTAGTGCCAAGCGTGCGCCTGTGTCATAAGTAAAGAGCCAGCTGGCTTGACCGTTAAAGGGTGCTGTAACTCCCGAAAGTACACTCCAGTCCAAACCAAAAAAAAATTATTTTCTGTGTTTGTGAATTGTGTGCGCAGTAGCCGCACGTGCATCAACAAAGTAGTGCCAAGCGTGCGCCTGTGTCATAAGTAAAGGGCCGGCTGGCTTGACCGTTAAAGGGTGCTGTAACCCACAAAGTACACTCCAGTCCAAACCAAAAAAAAAATTATTTTCTGTGTTTAGCCGCACGTATATATCAAATCGATATAACATAAATGGAGGACCAAACTTTCTCCGATAAAAATAAAATAGAGAAAGATCAAGAACCACTTCCTCCTAGTGCTGAAGCTGCTGCCACTAGTCATGACATAGACGATAACATGCCATCAACGTCGTCTGCCAAGGCCGATGCCCAATGTCATAGTAGAGGGCACATACAATCCCAAATGGCAAAGTTCAGGAAAATGACCTTGAAAAAGACATTTAAATCAGCTGAAGAGAAACGTAAACTTGCCAATATGCCATTTACGACAGAGTGGCAAGGAACGGCTAAGGTCGATCCCTAGTATGTTCATGACTAGTGGTTCAGCTTCACATGACGATGGAAGCCCTCCTCCCACTAAAAAAATCAAAAGAGTTAAGCTGGCAAAAGCACAGCGAAGAACTGTGCTTTCTAAGAAGATATCACAAATCCCCAAGGAGAGTCCAAGTGTGGTGGTGGTTGCGATGCCTGACCTTCCCAGCACTGGACGGGAAGAGGTGGCTCTTTCCACCATTTGCACGCCCCCTGCAAGTGCTGAAAGGAGCACCCACAGTCCACTTGCTGATATGCAAATTGAAGATGTCACTGTTGAAGTACAACAGGATGAGGATACTGGTGTAGCTGGCGCTGAGGAGGAAGTTGGCGAGGAGGATTCTGATGGTGATGTGGTTTGTTTAAATCAGGCTCCGGGGGAGACAGTTGTTGTCCGTGGGATGAAAAAGCCCATCACGGTCATGCCTGGGCAGAAGACCAAACATTCCACCTCTTTGGTCTGGCAATATTTCTATCCAAATCCGGACAACAACTGTCTTGCCATATGTACCATATGTAAAGGTGAAATAAGTAGGGGTAGGGACATCAACCACCTAGGAACATCCTCCCTTATACGGCACCTGCAGCGCATTCATAAAAAGTTACTGTCAAGTTCAGAAACTTTGGCTAAGACCGTAAGCAGTCCAGGGACACCTAAATCCCGTTGTCCTGTTGTATCCAAGCGCCTGCAAACCACACCGTCAACTCCCTCCTCGTCAATTTCCTCCTTAGTCAGGATCGGAAGTAGTCCTGCAGACCATGTCACTGGCATGACTGACTCTCCTATCCGGGATTCCTCTGGAGGATCCTGCATTGCTACGCCTACTGCTGCCGCTGCTGCTGTTGCTGCTGCTGGGAGTCGTTCATCATCCCAGAGAGGAAGTAGGAACACCACTACTTTTACTAAACAATTGACCCTCCAACAGTCCTTAGCGAGGAGGATGAAGTACGACAGCAGTCATCCTGAAGCAAAACGTATAACTGAGGCCTTGACTGCTATGTTGGTGTTAGACGTGCGTCCGGTATCCGCCATTAGTGCAGTGGGATTTAGACAATTGATGGAGGTAGTGTGTCCCCGGTTCCAAATCCCGTCTAGATTCCACTTCACTAGGCAGGCGATACCGAGACTGTACAGAAACGTCAGAAAAAGTGTCCTCAGTGTCCTGAAAAATGCCGTTGTACACAATGTCCACTTAACCACGGACATGTGGACAAGTGGAACAGGGCAGACTAAGGACTATATGACTGTGACAGCCCACTGGGTAGATGTATCACCTTACGCAGCAACAGCAGCAGCGTCACCAGTAGCAGCATCTCAGAAACGCCAGCTCGTTACAAGGCAGGCTACGCTGTGTATCACCGGTTTCAGTAAGAGGCACACCGCCGACAACCTCTTAGAGAAACTGAGGGAAATCATCGCCCAGTGGCTTACCCCACTTAGACTCTCCTGGGGATTTGTGATATCTGACAACGCCACCAATATTGTGCGGGCATTACATCTGGGCAAATTCCAGCACGTCCCATGTTTTGCTCACACAATAAACTTGGTGGTGCAGAATTTTCTGAAAAGCGACAGGGGCGTGCAGGAGACGCTTTGGGTGGCCCGAAAAATTTCTGGCCACTTTCGCCATTCAGCGACTGCGTGCCGAAGACTGGAGCGCCAGCAAACACTCTTGAACCTGCCCCGCCATCACCTGAAGCAAGAGGTTGTGACGCGGTGGAACTCAACCCTCTATATGCTTCAGAGGATGGAGGAGCAGCAAAAGGCCATACAAGCCTATACATCCACCTATGACATAGGCAAAGGAGGGGGTATGCACCTGACTCAAGCGCAGTGGAGAATGATTTCCGTGTTGTGCAAGGTTCTCCAGCCCTTTGAACTTGCCACACGTGAAGTCAGTTCAGACACAGCCAGCTTGAGTCAGGTCATTCCCCTCATCAGGCTTTTGCAGAAGCAGCTGGAGAAAGTGAAGGAGGAGCTAAGACGGAGCGATTCCGCTCGGCATGTGGGACTTGTGGATGAAGCCCTTCATTCGCTTTGCCAGGATTCCAGGGTGGTCAATCTGTTGAAATCAGACCACTACATTTTGGCCACTGTGCTTGATCCTAGGTTTAAAGCCTATGTGGTGTCTCTCTTTCCGGCCGACACAAGCCTGCAGAGGTGCAAAGACCTGCTGGTGAACACACTGTCAGCTGAAGCGGAACGTGACACGTCAACGGCTCCTTCTTCATTTTCTCCCGCAACTGGGGCTGCCAGGAAAAAACTTAGGTATCCTAAGCAACCCGCTGGCGGTGATGCAGGGCAGGCAGGACCAAGTTTGGACATCTGGTCCGGACTGAAGGACCTGGCAACAATTTCTGACATGTCTACTGTCACTGCATATGATACTGTCACCATTGACAGAATGGTGGAGGATTACATCGGTGACAGCATCCAAGTAGGCATGTCAGACAGTCCATACCTGTACTGGCAGGAAAAAGAGGCAATTTGGAGGCCCCTGTACAAGCTGGCTCTATTTTACCTGAGTTGCCCCCCTCCAGTGTGTACTCCGAAAGAGTGTTTAGTGCAGCCGGGAACCTTGTCAGCGAAAGGCGTAGGAGGTTGCTTCCACAGAATGTGGAGAAGATGATGTTCATCAAAATGAATTATCAGCTCTTCCAGGGAGACCAGCCTCCAGAAGGTACAGAGGGACCTGTGGTGGTGGATTCAAGTGGGGACGAGTTAATACTTTGTGAGGATGAGGATGTACACACTGAAGAGGGTGAGGAATCGGTGGATGAGGAGGATGAGGATGACATCTTGCCTCCGTAGAGCCAGTTTGTGCAGGGACACATTAATTGCCAGCTTGTTTTGTGGGGGCCCAAACGAACCAATCATTTCAGCCACAGTTGTGTGGCAGACCCTGGCGCTGAAATGATTGATTTGTTAAAGTGTGCATGTCCTGTTTATACAACATAAGGGTGGGTGGGAGGGCCCAAGGACAATTCCATCTTGCACTTCTTTTTTTTCTTTGCATTATGTACAGTTTGGGGCCTAGTTTTTCTAACTGCCATCCTGTCTGCCACTGCAGTGTCACTCCTAGATGGGTCACGTGTTTGTGCCGCCCACTCGTGTCGCTTAGCATAGTCATCCAGCTACCTCGGTGCAACCTTTTGGACATGAAAACACTATTGTGAGGTGTGAGGTGTTCAGAATAGACTGGAAATGAGTGGAAATTAAGGTTATTGAGGTTAATAATAGCATAGGAGCAGAGAAACCAACAAATTCTGTGATTTTAGCTGTTTTTATGCTTTTTAAAAAAAAAATACAGATCCAAAACACAAAACCCAGAACCCAAAACATGGAAGGGTGGTTTTGGCAAAACCAATCCAGATCCAAAACACGAAGACAGATCCAGATCCAAAACCAAAACACAAAACACGAAAAGTGGCCGGTGCACACCCCTAGTGTCAACCCGGCAAAATTAATCGCACCTCCATGCCCTTGGGCATATTACACCAGAGACTTTTCATCCGTCAAGGCTGCCTCCACAGCCCAAAGGATGCATCCCACCCTTGGCCCTCAGGCCACAACTAGTCAACGCAAACCAGCTCTTAAGGCTGCCTCCACAGTCCAAAGGCTGCATCTCACCCTTGGCCCTCAGGCCACGACTATCCAAGTCACACCCAGCCCTCAAGGCTGCTGCACAGCCGCAACTAGCCAAGGTATACCAGCCCTCAAAGCTGTTGCAGGACTAAGGGCCTCATTCAGAGGCGGTTGTAGGATGCAAGCGGTCGTTCAGAAACAGGGCGGCCGCTTGCATCCTGAACGGCCACCTCCATGTCAGTCGTTAGGCTGTGGGTTAACACCCACAGCTCTAATGACCACTAAGGGAGATGGTCGCGATGGTCAAGACCATCGTGACCATCGGGGCTTACGACGAGACCCTAGTGTAGGGTCTCATCAACCTTAAGCCCCAGGGAGCTTCCTGCTGTGTTTCAGCAGGAAGCTACCCACTAATATCACTGATGATGTCAGTGGGGCCACCCCCAAATGGCTAGTGTTCCGGCGGGAACGCCTCCGTTTGGGCAGGCACGCCCCCTGCCCACCCAGCAAACGGAGCGAGCTGTCAATCAACATCGACAGCTCGCTCCGTCTGCTTCGAGCCCGCTAACGACGGATCACCCGTCATTAGCGGGGGCTTGCGCATTCGCACGATGGAGCAAACTCCGTTGTGTGCATGCCCTGTGGACCAACATCGAGTCGGTTGCGAGTGCTTAGCGCTCGCGACCGACTCTGAATAAGGTCCTAATTCCCAAGCCTTAACAGCTGTCTTATAACATCCAGTTCCAGCATTTCTCACAGTCTGACTCCTTTGTGCTAACGGCACCTATTTTAGTGTATACACAAAATTTCCTGTGTACTCTATTGCTATCTCAGGATCAGGGCCATAGAGAGCCAGCCTAGGAAGTGGGCATGACCTAACTGTGGGAGGTGTGGCCATGCCCTCTTTAAAAAAAAATATTTATCGTGCCGGGGAGGGGGGCACTGTCAGACTCTCTCCAATGGGCCCAGGTGATTAGTATCCTCTTTACCCAGGGCTGGTGCTAGGGTATTCTACACCCCCCTGCAAACTGTAAATTTGCACCCTCCCACCCATATTCTATAAAGATACAGCACAACCCAAAAAGGTGTGGTTTCATGACTTGTGTGACACCAAGTGGCAGCATACTGCTGAAGGGAAAGTGGTCACCCTGTGGAGGAAGCAAAATCAGCCCATGCAGTACAGGACTAGTGTCTAACAACTGTGCACAGGGATATACTACATATTAATTACAGCGGACCTGGATCAATGTCAGGAGCCACAGATTTTGGACTAGAATATTTGTTGTGCAGTGTACCAACAAGAAATATGGGTAACCTCTGTTGTTAGACAAATGAGCCAGAACCAGTGTCTTTCTCAATATATAACCAGCATCACCTTCATACAAATTATACTAGATTCACCAAAGAATACTAGCACCAGTGACTACACATACAGGCCAACTGAAATAGGCATCCATTCGGCAAATGCACCACTCGGAATAAGATGCAATTCTGGCAACATGTTCACAACACTGCCATTACACTACCTCAAGACGGTTGTCTTCCATGCATCCAACCAGAAACAGTCATTTCATATATAAAGATACATCTGACTGAAAGAGATCCACACAGATGCATATCTTCAGTATAAAACATGCACAGTTTGCTAAAATACGATAAATGTGGTCACGTTTGGAGGGGGTGTGCAAATCAGAATAATGACCTGAAGGTGTAGGTTTATACCATCTAAGCAATTGTATAAAGTACCACGTGATAGGGAATTAATGAATACTGATTTCAATCGGGGCAAAAAGTTTCAACTGTAATTGGATATCATTTTACCTCTGATAGCTTTACCAAGATACTCACTACAAATAAAAAAAATACATATCTTACAACCTAGTTATCAGAGATGGATCTAATATATATATATAAAAAAAACATAAATTAATGTAAGTGCATTGTGTTTAAAAGTATATTAAGGCATATCTGGAGCAGTTTAATTTTAGTATCTTTTTTGTTTTTTACTTTAAAAATCCACATTAACAGCGGAGTACAAAGGGGGTGATTCAATTAAGCGTGATGCTGAATAACGTCAGAAGTTGGTCCCCGAGCTATTCAATTCACTGCGATGTTTAGTCCAACTAATACAACTTAAGTCCGAGAATTTTGGTTCTCATGTCTTAACCTGGGTGTTTATTTGTGAGAACCAGCAGTCTCCAAGTAAAGTGTCAGCCACGAAGCTGTTAGCGTCGGCAGCCAGTCTCGTGGCTGGCTCTTTAGTCAGATTTCTGCTCGCACCTTCAGGAGGGTGAGAGAATAAATCCTTTAGTTAGGCTAACAGCACACTGAACTGAATAGTTCCAGTAACTCCTTCCTGGCGCTATCAACAGCGCTCTTGAATCGCCCCCATAAAGAGTTATAGTTTATATAAATGTCATTAACACCTATATTCAATCACAGATATGGTCAGCATAAAATAAAAAAAAAATAAGAATTTTTCTATATGCAAAATAAAAACAATAACAGATCCTGTACACTTGCCAACATCCCAGTGCCTGCCTTCCGGGGTTCACATACTGCTTTAAGACATTTTGTTTGACAACAAGCCATATATGACCCTGCTATAAATCTCCCATAGATCTCTCTGCATACCCTCACACATCCAGTACATATTAAAATAAAAAATTAAAGGGGTTGTGTACGGGATGCCGGTGCTCAGGTTCCCGGTGGTCAGGATGCCAATGCCAGCATCCTGACAGGGTTGGGATACTGACATTTGTCAGTCAGTATCATAATCTTCTCCCACTCCCTACACCTAACACTTTCCCCAGTGTCTAAACCTAACCTCCCCCTAGTGCCTAAACCTAACTTCCCCCTCCACACACTCTAAACCTAACCCTCCCCCCAGTGCCTAACAGTAACCCCCCTAACCCCAGTACTTACCGTTGGGATGCCAGCGCCTGGATTATGACATGTGTAAGTAATCCAGCGCCGGCATCCTGACTGTTGCGATTGTAACCAGATCCCATCTAAAGTAGTTGAAAAATATTTGTAAAAAATCTATATTAAAACCTGTAAAAGATTTTACAAAAAAAATCTAAATATTAAAAAGGAATAAAGCATTTTAAAAACACAGTTGGTCCTCCGTTCATCCACATCACTTTGGATTGGCAACCAGTGCCAAGGAATGAGGGGCAAAGGCACACATAGGTGAATGGGTAGAAGCATACATGGGTAAATGGGATTGAGGCACAGTCAGGGAGTGGTACAGAGGCACAGATAGGGAGTAGGGACAGAGGCACAGATAGGGAGTAGGGACAGAGGCACAGATAGGGAGTAGGGACAGAGGCACAGACAGGGAGTAAGTACAGAGGCACAGATAGGGAGTAGGGGCAGAGATACAGATAGGGAGTAGGGGCAGAGATACAGATAGGGAGTAGGGGCAGAGGCACAGATATTGAGTAGGGACTGAGGCACAGACAGGGAGTAGGGACAGAGGCACAGAGAGGGAGTAGGGACAGAGTCACAGATAGGGAGTAGGGACAGAGGCACAGATAGGGAGTAGGGGCAGAGATACAGATAGAGAGTAGTGACAGAGGCAGACAGGGAGTAGGGACAAAAGCACAGATAGGGAGTAGGGACAGAGGTACAGATGGGGAGTAGGGACAGAGGCACAGATAGGGAGTAGGGACAGAGGCACAGATAGGGAGTAGGGACAGAGGAACAGATGGGGAGTAGGGACAGAGGCACAGATAGGGAGCAGGGACAGAGGCACAGATGGGGAGCAGGGACAGAGGCAGACAGGGAGTAGGAGCAAAGGCACAGATAGGGAGTAGGGACAGAGGCAGACAGGGAATAGGGACAAAGGCACAGATAGGGAGTAGGGACAGATACAGATAGGGAGTAGGGACAAAGGCACAGATAGGGAGTAGGGGCAGAGATACAGATAGGGAGTAGGGACAGAGGCACAGATATGGAGTAGGGACAGAGGAACAGATGGGGAGTAGGGACAGAGGCACAGATGGGGAGTAGAGGCAGAGGCACAGATGGGGAGTAGGGACAGAGGCATAGATATGGAGTAGGGACAGAAGCACAGATATGGAGTAGGGGCAGAGATACAGATAGGGAGTAGGGACAGAGGCACAGATGGGGAGTAGGGATAGAGGAACAGATAGGGAGTAGGGACAGAGGCAGACAGGGAGTAGGGACAAAGGCACAGATAGGGAGTAGGGACAGAGGCAGACAGGGAGTAGGGACAAAGGCACAGATAGGGAGTAGGGGCAGAGATACAGATAGGGAGTAGGGACAGAGGCACAGATGGGGAGTAGGGACAGAGGCACAGACAGGGAGTAGGGACAGAGGCACAGACAGGGAGTAGGGACAGAGGCACAGATAGGGAGTAGGGACAGAGTCACAGATAGGGAGTAGGGACAGAGGCACAGATAGGGAGTAGGGACAGAGGCACAGATAGGGAGTAGGGACAGAGGCACAGATAGGGAGTAGGGGCAGAGATACAGATAGGGAGTAGGGGCAGAGATACAGATAGGGAGTAGGGGCAGAGGCACAGATAGGGAGTAGGGGCAGAGGCACAGATATGGGGCATGGCTGAGGCACACATATGGGGGTAGCAAAGTTGATCCATTACAGCAGGGTCCAGCTTGAGGGAGCTGTCTGAGAGTGGGAGGATCCAGGGCACTTTATGAAAATCTATCCCTGTTGCTGCAGATGCCGATGATCCCAGCCAGGAACTGCAGGCAATTACATAAGCACATTATATATATATATATATATATATATATATATATTCCTCACCCACACAGAGAAACTGCACTTACCAGACTTCTTTTAAGCTTCTCTTTTGTCACATTCATGCATTCTAAAGGAAGCTGTGTGGGAGGTGGAGACTGAGTTGACTCGGGGAGCAAGCTGCAAGCATGTGTGAAGTGTGAAGAGCCGTTCAGGCTTAACTGCTTTTCTCTACAGTAGGCTGACGCTGCGTGTCATAGTGTGACAGGTGCAGCGGCAGCCAGCAGCAGCAAGAATTGTGTCAGCAGCAGCTGCAGGGATGGCGCCTCTCCAGTCTAGCGCCTCCCTACAGTACAGAATCTGCTGAGTGGGTTTCACCGGCCCTTGCTCCACCCCCCTTTTGGTGCCCCTACTCAGGGTATTCAGATACCCATATCTGTCCTGTATCCAGTCTTCCCAAATGCCAACTTGTATCATTGGGATGCGGGAGGAGAAGCCTTATTAAGGCCTCGAGCTTAATCTACTCTCCTACAAGTGTAACTAGCCCCAGAGGTCCTGATCTAAATCTACAAAACCCCAGTGACATGACGGGTAGCAATCTGTCAATTTTTTTTATAATAAAACAAAAGGATATTAACCAATGTGACATGTTTTCCTTATCAAATAGGACTAAAATATTTTGGGTTGTCATGGAAAGTTTCAATGACCATGCTAGAGACCAGGTGAAAAATGTCTAAGCTTGCTGCAGACTCTCTGATGCACAGCGCTCGCAAGCAGCTCGATGTTTGGCCAGTACGCATGTGCTGCATCCGGCGTGCACATGCGCAAGCCCCACCGACCAACTGAACTTCAGTCGCTCCGGGGCTCAGTACAAGACGGGGCGGCTGTCAATGGTGAGTGACAGCTCACCCCGTTTTGTAGGAGGGTTGGGGGGTTGGCTGCACAAATGCAGGCATTCCCTTAGGAATGCCTGGCGTTTGTGGGAGGACCTACTGACATCACTAGTGATGTCAGTAGTGGACTTCCTGCTCTATTAGGGCTTGTGGCAGCCGAGACCCTACCCCAGGGTCTCATTGCAAGCCTGATGGTCGCGATAATCGCGACGTCTCCAGCCCACTCACACAAGCTGTGGGTTGACACCCACAGCTTTGCGAGCGGCCTAGAGACAAAAAAAAAAAACGCCCACAGACCCTGCGAGCTCCCTTTGGCAGTGAGTGGGTCTGAATCAGGGCCTTAGGCCACTAAATAATTACAATGACATAAAAAGTACATTTCACCTTTAGTATACATCCCCTTTAGTCATGTTAATGGCTGTTACATGCTTTAGATTCAACAGTAAATCATATTTGTTATTATAGTCAGAGCAGTACTTTGCAACAGCTACAAAAAGCAACCTTCACAACTGTGTCATGTTTCCTAAATTGGACCTAAAATGCAGACATAAATACAGACCATACTACTTTGAAAATTATTGTTTTGATAATATTTGTTGGGTTCTTTTTAAAAATTTTAAAAACAGCAAATTGGCCCAGGAATTGCTATCAAGATACAAAGAACATGGCAGATGTCTAACAGAAGGGATGTCAGGGAGCAAAAGCCTATAGCTCCTACCAATGATAAAGCAGAATGCTGTGGCAAATGCAACCTGTGAGCAATGGGTGAGGAACCTAAGCTAGGGGAAGCAGAGGAAAAGATGAATCGGCACAGCTCTGACCCATGCATGTAATGTAATAGGTTGGTTGGTCCCTGGGGAAGAGACAGCCACCAGGAAGCAGACCAATGTCAGGGACAGCCACCAGGTTTTTCCCTGATTATCTGGAAAAAATTATTTAAAAAATTATAAATTTTTAAAGAGAGTATGTATTAATCAGCACCAAAATTATGTCATGGGGTCATTGCACCAGAACCCACTTGATAAAACTCCTGTTGGGCTCTAGTCTATGGCCAATGTATCCTGGATGGTGCAGCATATGATAGGGAGCACTTCCCTTATCAAATTGTGGCTGAATGGTGATACCACACCTTACGGGGTTATTTGCGTCATCCCCCTTACAGGGTTGATTTGAGCCAGTGTAATAGGGGTTAGTTCCTCCAGGCACTGGGGTTGTACAGGTTGAGTCTCCCATATCCAAGTATTCCAAAATTTGGAATATTCCGAAATACAGACTTTTTAAGTGACTGAGATAGAGACACTTTTGCTTTCTGATGGTTCGATGTACACAAACTTAGTTTAATGCACAAAATTATAAAATTTTATATAAAATGATCTTCAGGCTGTGTGTATAGGGTGTATGTGAAACATAAATGAATTGCGTGTATGTAGACAAACTTTGTTTGATGCACAAAATTATAAAAAAAATTGTGTATACCTACTAGAGATGAGCGGGTCCGGTTCTCCGAGAACCAAATCCACCCGAACATAGTGGATCCAAGTAGGGTCCAAGTACGGCTCGGGTTTTCCTGCCTAACTCTGAATCAAAACAAGGCAAAACATCATCATCCTGCTATCAGATTCTCACAGGTTTTCTATTCTATAAAGGTCCCAGTGATCGGCGCCATTTTCACTCCGGATGTGGAGAGTGTACAGAACAGATGTGCTCTGTTCTTCTCTGTTGTTCAAGGGTCCAGTGTTGTTGGGCTGGGGCTGCAGTACATAAAATGGGGCCGGCCCCAGACGGTAGGCGTTCCCATAGGAATGCCTCTGTCTGGGCAGCCATGCCCCTGGCACGCCCACCAAAGGGGGCATGCTGTCACTCACCATCGACAGCACACCCACTTTAGTACGAGACCCATAGTGACGGCTTGGCCGTCGCTATCCGGGTCTCGCACATGCACACAACGGAGCTAGGTTCGTCGTGCACATGCGCACTGGGCCAACATCAACCCGCTTGCGGGCGCTCATCGCTCGCGAGCGGGTCTGAATTAGGCCCTCTGTCCTTCTCTGTAGTTTAAGGGTGCAGTGTTGTAGTTGTTCAAGGGTGCAGCCTTGTCAGGCTGGGGCTGCAGTACATATATTGGGGGGTGCTGCTGTGTCACTGTTGTCTTGTCAATCAAGGGGCTAGGGTTGTAGTTCATAAATGGGTGCTGTGTCATCCAGGGATTCTCTGTCAATCCAGGAGTGCTCTTAGCCAGTGTAAAAAATAAAAGTTAAAATTAATAATCATCATTCCAAGAAAAATAAAAAATAAAAATCTTTTTTTCATTTTTTTTGTGTGTGCTACTGTAGCTATTGTTCGGTGACACTGTAGGCCAGACAGCAGTTTATTATCCATGTATTTGTGACTCTGCAGGTGGTCCATCCGCACTCCATAGGGGTGCTTTGTTGTCCATAAAGGGGTGCTGTGTTGTCATCAAGGGGCTGCTGCCTCGTCCAGGGATGCTCTTCCCCAGTGTAAAAAAAAATATTGTTCGGTGACACTGCCAGCCAGACCACAGTTTATCATGCACGTATTTGTGACTGTGCAGTTGGTCCACCCGCATTTTGCAGGGGTGCTGTGTAATCCATAAAGGGGTGCTGTGTTGTTCATCAAAGGGCTGCTGCCTCATCCAGGGGTGCTCTTCCACAGTGTAGAAAAAAATATTGTTCGGTGACACTGCCGGCCAGACCGCAGTTTATCATCCACATATTTGTGACTCTGCAGGTGGTCCATCCGCACTCCGCAGGGGTGCTTTGTTATCCATAAATGGGTGCTGTGTTGTTCATCAAGGGGCTGCTGCCTTGTCTTGGAGTGCTCTACCCCAGTGTAAAAAAAATTATTGTTCTGTGACACTGCCGGCCAGACTGCAGTTTACCATCCACATATTTGTGACTCTGCAGGTGGTCCATCCGCACTCCACAGGGATGCTTTGTTGTCCATAAAGGGGTGCTGTGTTGTCATCAAGGGGCTGCTGCCTCATCCAGGGGTGCTCTTCACCAGTGTAAAAAAAATAAAAGTTAGGGCAAATAAGCATTCCACAAAAAAAAATATTTTTTTCTTTTTTCTTTGTGTGCTAGCTACAGATGTGCCCAGATGAGCCATGCCACATAGAAAGTTTCATAAGGGAATGTACAGTAGCACTGAAAAAAAAGTCATAACATGTAATACGACTTTGTCCACCTGGTGTCACTTTTCCTAAATTACACAGTGCATGCATCTTATTTCCAATGCATATTCTACAGTATATCACCGCCCGATGATAGGCTGACAGAAGCAGTGATTCAGTACACTATATATTACAGTTTTCCTCATGGAATCAGGGCTGTAGAAAATTGTTTTCTAAAGTTTTAAATCATGAAGTGTGTGAGTCCTGTACTTTTATATGAAAATATTAGACAGGTACACACAGCACAGTATTACACACTGACTGTGTGTTTGAAGCTGCACACTTGCGTCAATGTTGGCACTGTCCCAGACTAGTGATTTCATGACTTTAGTAGCAGGCTCTGTTTAAAAGAGAGGTCTCTGTATTACAAACTGATTGTGCGCTTAAAACCGGAAACTTGCAGCAAAGTCAGCATGTCGGCGCTGTAGTGCTTGTCAGCTCCGAGGGGTTACAAAAGGATCTCTGGGCCTGATTCAGAGCCGCTCGTAAGCGGCCGCTCGTTCGCTCCGAGCGATGTTCGCACATCTGCACATGCGTATGGGTCGTAATGCGCATGCGCCAACCAGTCAGTGCGGTCGGAAATCGTGTGTTCGCAAAATAGCGAGTGCCTGCTAATTTCAGTGACAGGATGAGGCGTTTGTGGGTGGTAACAGGGGAAGGTGCTTGAAAACGGGGAGTGGAGATCCAAACGCAGGCGTGCCAAACGGTCATAACGGGCGTTTTAAGGGTGTGCATAATTAACAAAGCAGCGTCATCGGCCATGTCACTTGGTTGTCTCTTAGCCTGAACTGTTCGCATGATTGCGGTAGGAAAATCCAACCACAAGCACTGCGAGCAGTTCAGACGCCTTTCGATGTACTCGATTAATCTAATAAATAGCGGAGATGACGTATGATGCGAACGGCCAGGGGGCGTCTTTACATAATAGCGAGCGCATATTTCATTTGCTCGCTCAGACATAGAGGTGTCAACAGACCGCAAAGAGCGAGCGCTCTATTCAAATATCCGGCCCCTTTTTCTGAACGAGCGAGCGCAAATAACGTCCAGCTCTGCACCAGGCCCTCTGTGTGGTCGAAGTTGCAAACTTGTGGCACTGTCAGAACCAATCTTTTACATTGGTAAAGAAATAAACATCAAAGGGAATGTTAGCTGCAGAAAGACATAAAATTGGCAATATGTCTTTCACCACACGACGTGGTAAGGAAAGGCTAAGAACTTGGACTTTATTTATGACTGGAGGTTCTGCCTCTTATGATGATGTAAGCACTTCTCCCTGTAGATGTTCCATAAAAATTAAAATCATTATGGCACAGAAACCAACTGTGCGCTCAGAAATTTCACAAATTCCTGAGAAGAGTCTAAGGGGCATATTCAATTAGCCACGGGAGTTCACCCATGACTAATTGCCAGCCAAAAGACCTGCATCACGGGGAATATCTATTCAATTAAATAGGATTTTCTCTGCGTCATTAAATCGGGACTCGCGCGTAAACACACTGATTCCGTCAAAACTGCGGAATCAGTGTGTTTTTCCCACGTGCAGGGGGCTGAATAGGCAGTTTTATGTGGATTTTGCCTCACACCTCTATGAGGTGCGAGGTAAAGTCCGACTGTGGGGGCTCACATGCAGGGTCTCAGGGACTCCCACGCGAGGAATAGCCCCTAATTGATTCAGATCAGCACGACAATTAGCTGCGGAGTGAACTCCCATGGCTAATTGAATATGTCCCTAAGTGAGTCAACGGATGCAATATGTAAGGCTGACCTTTCCAAAACTGTACTTGAAAAGGAGCCTCCTTCCTCAACTTGTGTGTCCTCTGCAAATGTGGGGATGAGCAGCACAAGTCAAAATGCTGACATAGAAATTGAGAATGCTTCTGTGAAAGTGCACCAGGATGAGGAGGATATATGTGTAGCTGATGCTAATAAGGATGTTGATGATGAGGATGCTGATGATGAGGATATTGTTGGTGAGGATGTTGTTTGTGTAAATCAGGCCCCAGTGGAAACAGTTGTTGCCCATGATAAGGAAAGCCCATTGGCATGCATGGCCATAAAACAAAAAATCCACTTCTTATGTGTGGAATAATTTCTACCCAAATCCAGACAAAATTGTCAAGCCAACTGTACCCATTGTCAGGCCAGCTGAAGTAGAGTTTTGGACCCTAACCATCTATGAACCTCCTCCCTCTTACGTCATCTACAGCGCATCAATCAAAAGTGTTTGAAAAATTCAGAAACTTTGGCTAAAAAATAACAACAGGCAGTACAGCTAGCTCCCTTCTCTCTCCTAGATCCAAGCACCTGGCATCTTCACAACCAACACCTTCATCAACAATAACCTCAATCATGATTGGAAGTAGTCCTGCATCCAATTTGATAAGGCTAACTCAGTCCAACCCTATCCAGGATTCCACAGAAGAATCCTTGAGCGCTACGCCTGCTGCTGCTGCAAGTGGATCTTCATCCCAGAAGGGGTACCAGGAAGACTACTTATAGTAGTTCTCAATATACAATTGACTGTTAAAAAATCCTTTACAAGGGGAAGCAAGTATGATAGCAGTCAGCCAGTTGCACAGCGGATCACTGATGCCATAACATCTATGTTAGTATTAGATGTGCATCCGATATCCACCATTAGTGCAGTGGGTTTTAGACAGTTAATTGAGGTCCTCTATCCCCACTACCAAATCCCTTCTAGGTTTAACTTCGCTAGAAAAGCAATTGCCAACCTATACAGGGACGTTAAAAAAAACTTAATTAGTGTCCTCCAAAATGTCATTGTACACACTGTCCACTTAACCACAGATATGTGGACAAGTGGAAAAGGGCAAACATAAGATTACATGACTGTAACAGCCCACTGGGTGGATTTATTGCCTTCAGCTGCACCAATAGCAGCAGCAGCATCTAAGTAAAAGCAGCTTATTCAGAGGCAGGCTACTCTGTGTATCACCTGTTTCACTAAGAGGCATACTGCTGACAACCTCTTAGAAAACCTCAGAGATGTCATTGCAAAATGGCTTACCCTGATTAGACTTTCCTTGGGATTTGTGATTTCTGACAATGCCACCAATATTGTGAGAGCATTATAGCTAGGTGAATTCCAACACCTCCCATATTTGATCACACTATTAACTTGGTGGTGCTAATTTTTTTTCAAAATGACAGGGCGGTGCAGGAGATGCTCTCCTTGGCCCGCAAAATTTCTGGTCATTTTCACCATTCAGCATGTGCATGTAGAAGATTGCAGCACCTGCAAGAAATGTTGAAATTGCCCTGTCACCAGCTGAAGCAAGAGGTAGTTATGAGGTAGAACTCCACCATTTATATGCTGGAGGAACAGCAAAAAGCCATCCAAAGCTACACAATGAAGTATGATATAGGAAGAAGAGGGGGATTGTACCTTACTCAAGCTTAGTGTAAAATGTATATGTTGTGAAGAGTGCTAAAACCCTTTGAAGTAGTCACCTATGCACTGAGTTCAGATACTGCCAGCTTGAGTCAGGTAAGTCCCCTCATTAGATTGTTGGAAAAGCAGCTTGAGAAACTGAAGGAGGAGCTGAAATGAAGCAATTCCACTAAGCATGTTGGACTTGTAGCTCAAGTTCTTTATTCGCTTTGCCAGGATCCTAGGGTTGTCAGAATCTTCCAAACGAGCAACTCCTTTTTAGCAACCATGCTCAATCCTAGGTTTAAGTCATACACTGTGTCTTTCTTCCCAATGGACACAGATCTGAAGAGATGCAAAGAGCTGTTAGTAAACAAATTGTCAGCTCAAGCGGCAGGTGATTCAGTTTCTCCAGCAAGTGCTCCTGCCAGGAAAAAGCTAAACTTTCCCCAAAAAAGTCCCACTGGAGATGCAGATGAGTCAACACAATCAAGTTTTAAAATCTGGTCGGGTCCAAAAGAATTGCCTACAATTAATGAGACCTCTACCATTACGCCATCTGATATGGTCACCATTCAAAGAATGCTTAATGACTATTTTAATGATTTTAATGAGTTCAAATAGGCATCTCAGACAGACCATTTCACTACTGACTGGAAAAAAAGGTCATTTGGAGGCCCTTGCACAAACTGGCTTTGTTTTACTTGAGCTGCCCAAGCTCCAATGTGTACTCAGAAAGATTTTTCAGCACAGCGATCGGTGTAGGAGGCTACTTCCTCAAAATGTGGAAAAGATGATGCTCATCAAAATGAACTACAAATTTTATGAGGAAGACCTTTATCGCCAATTAATTCCAAAAATTACAGAGGCAACTGAAGCTGTAATGGTGGATTTCAGTGGGGACAAATTAATATTGTGTGAAGATGATGTAGACACTGATGAGGGTGAGGAATCGGATGATGATGGCAACAAAATCTTGCCTCTGTAAAACCAGTTTGTACATGAAGAGATTATTGGCAGCAATGTCAACTGCCCATTTGTAGCTTGTTTTGTGGGGGCCCAAACAAACCAATCACTTTAGTCACATATGGCAGTCCCTGTCGCTGAAGTGATTGGTTTGTTAAATTGTGCCTGTCCTATATACAAAATTAGGGTGGGTGTAAGGGCCCAAGGACATTTCCATCTTGCACCTCTTTTCTTTGCATGTGCTGTTTGGGGCATTGCTGCCTGACATTTTTATTTTTATAGTTTATGAAACTGTCATCCTGTCTGCCACTGCTGTGTTGCAAAAGTTTAATAGATGTTCTATATTTTTTTAAACTGCCGTGCTTTTGTGCCGCTGCTCTGAAGCTTACTTTTTTTATAGTTTCATACTGTATTTAGTTCAACTAAAATAACAATTAGGTACTGTATACTTGCAAAATACCCTTATGCCATTTTTTCAACCTTGATTTGTAGATACCAACCTTGTAGGCTTGGTTTCCTTGATCATAACAGCCATGTTTGGTCAGGAGCAACTCAAACAGTAAGTGGAAAGGTTATTTTGTGATGGTATCTGGAGATGTTCTCTCTGCCTACTTCCTGTTCAGAGCTTCCATTTTGTGTGCTGCCGCAGACAGCACCTCCTGCATGCCCCTTTAATTAAAAAAATAATACTGGACCACCACAAGAGCTCAATCGGGGCAAGGACTGATGTGAATGAGTCAAATATTCTTTGAAAATAACTCCCCAATTCCCTCCCTCATAAATTTGCTTTGGAATCCAAAACGTAAATTACATTTACTATGAATCAACCCTTCCTTTCCCTGCCTTCAACTACATACATACTCCATTTCCCTTAGGCCTCTTGTTTAATGAAAACATATGTTTCCTTATGTACCATGTTTGAAGTTGAACACGTGTTTGTGCCGCCCACTGCTGCCACTTAGCTTAGTCAGCCAGCTAGCTTTTTGCAAATTATGGGCCTAAACTGGATGAAAACAATATTGTGAGCTGTGAGGTGGACACAATTGACTGTGAACAAGTGGAGATTAATGTTATTGAGGTTAATAATACTGTAGGAACAAAAACAGGCCCAAATGATGTGATTTTAGCTGTTTTTATGATTTTTTAGAAAACAATACAGATTCAAAACCAAAACCAAAACATGCAAGGGCAGTTTTGCCAAAACCAAATTCAGATCCAAAACACGAAGGAGATACAGATCCAAAACCAAAACACGGGATTTACTACAGGCTACAGTATGTGTATAAGGTATATATGAAAAATAAATGCATTCTGTGTGAAGACTTGGGTCCCATTCCCAAGATATGCAAATATTTCAAATGCAAATATTCTAAAATATGGAAAAATCCAATATCCAAATTACTTTTGGTCCAAAGGATTTTAGATATGGGACACTCAACCTGTACATATGTATGCTCCCATTTATTTATTGATCTATTTTGGCAAGAGCTGAGTACTTGCCTGTACCTTCATGACCACAATGATTATCATAATGATAATTAAATATGTGGCCTCTTTTGCCAAATACAGTTATCTCAGTGTTTATTTATAGGGTAAGATGGGTATTTGGTGGTTTTGGGGATTTTTTTGGAATGTTAAAACACAACAGTTGCCAGTTGGCTTATTGAAGGTTATGGTCAGCCACCTCTTGCAGTTGTCCTGTAATTGTCTCCTTCATGCTTGAGCCTGCATGATCTAATTTTACAAGGGGCTTTTCTTAGCCAATATTTATTACCTCAATCAGTCCAGATTCACAGAATTAACCACTGTATGTAAATGTATGGAATTTTTCATAGACTGATTATATCAACAACATTTAAAGGTCAAACACTTTTGTGGATGTCCCTTATAAATCTACAGTATTGCTTTGTTTGAAAATGATGATTATTATTATTATTATTATTATTATTATTAATAATAATTCCACATTTAGAAGATGACAACATGGCTAGTATAATTTTAATCTATTGAATCTTGGACTTTGAAGTAGCTCTTAGAAAGTATTTATACTGGAAAGTGTAGCAAATAAGTGATAATAAGCTACAGGTAGTCTCTTTGGCCTTTACTTGTAAAATATATTATTGGAATATATGCTCCTCAGAGAGGTAACAGATTTATGCGATCTTGGTTCCATTGTTTTTCAACTGCTAAAACTATAGTACTTTCTCTCTGCAGAGAAAGTGATTCAGCTTTCTATCATTTAATGACAATCTCCAATACGTGGCTATGGAACACTTTATATCCATGTAAAAGTCCAGTTTAAAACCTGGTCATCCCCCTTGTGACATAAGCCCGAGCCAGCTCTTCTCTTAATGCCTCAGGCATAAAAAAACCTGGTCATCTCTCAGGTGACTATAGGCAAGTCACAAGTCTGCATATGCCGCAGGCAACATATATTAGATTGGAAGCTTCAAGGGGTAGAGATTCCCTGTGAATGAATAATTCTGTATACAGATCTACTTAGCCTGTCACAGCTATATAAAGATGTAACAGTCATTGCTTTGGTCTCTAAGGCTTTTTATCCTGCTTGACAAATTGTTCCTAATTATTAAATAACAAAATGCTCTCTGCAGGATTGGTTTTTTTTATGCTGCAACTCAATGGTAGAACTCACTAATTTTCATAAACATTAAGAAACAGAGTCACTAATGTAACTAATGCGTGCCTCCTCATTCTAACCAGCAATTATATAACTATAATAATAGAACTACATTATGCAGCTCCCCAGTAAGCAAGTCTGGATTGCTTAATAATCAGTTACTGCAGAATTATGTGTCATGTATCATGGGTTGGGTATGGGATCCCGGCAGTCAGAATACCATCACTGGCATCCCCTAACTTATAATCCCGACCCAACTAGGTAAGTACCCTAACTCTAACCTATAACCCTTCCCCCGAAACCTAACCCTAACCCTCACCCCCTCCGCAGTCTAAACCCTAACCATCCCCCCTGAAAACTGATGAGTTTGTCTATGTGAGGCAGAATAATGCTTTATGTTCAGTATTGATCAATTATATGTTGTATTTCCTGAAAAGACAAGAAATGCATATAGTGTAATGATTGTATATATGTGTCAATTCAAGGCAATGACTGTGTGCCTCTATTTAGATACAAAAAAATATATTATTGTGTGGGTAAGTTTTGCAAATGGCTAAAATTTCTGTCTACTGTACTGCTTATGGCTTACATTGTCACATTACGTGCAGGTACAGTGCAAGGATTCTAGGTGCCCTAGTTAGAGCTTTAGCCCCTGTTATCACCAATAGACTCCAACCCTCATACACACCACTTACTTTTAAAATAAATTTATATAAATTCTATATTTATTATTTAAGGGCAAAAACTAGAGATGGGTTTCCATGGCACACTTTGATGATACTTAGTGCTGCATAAAATTATGTTGGGTGCATCAAAATATTCCTTGGTGGCTCTCTTGTTATTCAGATGCTTCACAATCTGTTCAGAAGTTCTCTTAATGGTGACTTGGTACCATTTCTTAGCACACGCTGCTTTCCTCATGTATTATGAGGTTTTTCTGTTTTGTGAGTTATCAAACTGCTCCTCTACTTTTTTGTGCTTCTTCTCATTAATCCTGATTGTATTTCTCTGGCTGCATATGCACCCATCCCCCTGTCATAGTACACACGTCTGGATCCTGGAATGTTGGGGCCCTGTTTGGAAAAAGGATAGATATATGAATTGCGGGAAGTCTAGCAATAGATAAATTGATAGCACCAATGTTTAATAATTAGACCCGCTCCATGCAACATTAAATTAATAGTTTTCACATTTAGTAAATAAACATTTTTCCATCCCAAACCAATTTAGTAGTAATTATATAATTTCATCCTTCTAACTTAAATTAATAGGCCACTAATATATTAAATAGCCCATATTATAAATACAGTAAATAGCCCGAACAAATAAATTAATATTTCCCACCCACTATTAACTATTAACTAATGTCAAACCATTATTTTAAAATCTCAGTTCTCCATCCCTTTACATCAAGATCCTTGAGTGTTTGCAAATTACAGTATTTTTTTCTGGTCTTAGCTATATTAGGTTCAGGAAGTCTGACTGCAGAGTCCTCATATTGAAATTCACACACATATACTGTATATTTGTAGTGATGAGTGGTTGGTTTTCCCTGGAAATAGCACTCACTTGAACTTAGGGGTTACGTGTGAATATGAGTTCCGACTCTGGTCTTCCTTCCAAGTTCATATCCCAAAACAAGGCAAAACATCATCATCCTGAAATCAGAATCAGGGCTTAGTAAGGACGCCATTAGGACCGTAGTATGAGTCTGCTTAGGAATAGGACAAAGTAGAGTAGGTTCCTGTAAAGGGTTACTGCAGGCACCATTGTCAGTGCATGTGTGTTTGTTGTTTATCACACATACTGACTGCACACTCACATACTGCAGTGAAAATAA
The DNA here is from genome assembly GCA_031769625.1 of Taudactylus pleione. Lineage (NCBI taxonomy): Eukaryota > Metazoa > Chordata > Amphibia > Anura > Myobatrachidae > Taudactylus > Taudactylus pleione. The sequence goes on along the minus strand of JAUIMM010000368.1, from coordinate 10,272,413 downwards.
ACAAGCAACTGTATGTGTGTGGCGTTGTTTTTTTTTGTTTGTTTGTTAAAGTGAACTTGCACCCTTTTTCCCCTAGGAGATCTATCACTGCAGAATACTATTATATATAAATAATAAGTGTGTGTTCAGATGAGTGACGCAGTGTATACTATTGTACTGTATTTGGTGGTATCCCCCCATCATCTACACCCCAAAAGAATTCTCTCAAAGGCCTGTTCCTCAAAGTGTGTGGAAATAATTGTCAGTGTTGTTTGTGTATGTAAAAAAAAATTAGTGTAAAAAAATTGCACAGTGTGTTTTATACTTCCAATGTAAGCGACTGTGTGCGGTGTTGTCTCCCCATCATCTGCACCCCAAAATAATTCTCACAAAGACCTACTCCTCCTAGTCTGTGAAAACAATTGCCAGTGTTTGAGTTAAAAAAAAAAGAAATGAGTGCAAAAGATAATAGGTGGGGGCACACCGCCACCCACCATCGCTTGCACTGGAAGAAAAACCTTACAGTGTAAATGATGGTGGTCCACCCCCACCCATTATCTTTCTCCACCCCAAACAATCTTCAAGTGTGAAAAAATAATTTCTTGGCTGATGTAAAAAAAACTTAATTCTTTTAATTATACTGCATGGTAAATATTGTTCACAAGTTGAACAAAAGTAGCTTTACTCCTGTCCTGGTGTAAACAATAAAACCAATTATGGATCAGTCAATAGAAAAGCAAGAGCAGCAATCCAATACTAGTGCTGCTGCTGCTGACATTCATAGTACTTCAACATCTACTAAAGGTGGTGAATTAAGGTGGTCCAATTAAGCTTCATTTATAAAAAAAATTTCCTTTAGTATAAAATTTACCAATAATTTGGATACATGAAACTGATAACAAAATCACATAAGACAAAAGATTACTTTGCTTATTAAATCTACTTGTTAAATATTTCCTTAAAATAAATCCTCATTAAACAGGATGCCTACAAATGGCAAGTTTTTAGTGCTCAAACAAATTCACAAATAGTGAATCAATCAATTATAGCATTACTTGACTTCCACTAAGTAGTACTCCCCCTTAATTTACCTGTGCTGGCCTCAGGCTTCTGATCTAGTTTTTGATTAAAAGATTCTATAGCAATAAATAGTTTATAGTAAACTACCGTCCTGTCTGCCACTGCAGTACCACTATGTTACATTGCCATCTAATACACAGAACTGTGTATCTACTTACAGAGAATTGTGACTGAAACAAAGATAAATCCAGGTGACTATTGTTTTATACTTAGGTAACTATGCATTATTGTGAAATGTTAAATAGGTCTGTAGATATTGTTGTGAAAGGTTAAGTAATTATGTAAGTATTATTGTGAAATGTTAAGTAGGTCAATAGGTATATTTGTGAAATGTATGAATTATTGTGAAATGTTAAGTAAGATTATTGTATTATTGTGAAACTTTAAGTAGGTCTGTAGGTATTATTGTGAAATGTTATATAGGTTTGTAAGTATAATTGTGAAATGTTAAGTTGGTCTGTAGGTATTTTTGTGAAATGTTACATAGGTCTGTAGGTATTTTTGATAAATATTAAGTAGGTCTGTAGGTGTTATTGTGAAATGTTAAATAGGTCTGTAGGTATTCATGCATAATGTTAAGTAAGTCTGTGAGTATTTTTGTGAAATGTTATTTAGGTAAACTTTAGGTATTATTGTGAAATGGCAAGTAGGTCTGTCGGTATTATTTTAAAATGTTAAGTAAGTCTGTAAGTATTTTTGTGAAATGTTAACTAGATCTTTAGGTATTTTTGTAAAATGTTAAATAGGTCTTTAGGTATTTTTGTGAAATATGAAGTAGGTCTGTAAATATTTTTGTGAAATGTTAAGTAGGTGTGTAGGTATTATTGAAAAACTTTTAGTAGATCTTTTTGTTTTTTTAGTACATACTGTGTATATGTGAGCCATGTAACATTAGGATCAGCATGCACCAATGGATAACATGAAATAATTACATTTGAAGACCAACACTGTTATGTTAGGGTGTATGATCCCAGGTTTTTTGTAAATGAATAAACAAAAAAAAATTAAAAGTGATCAACTAGACCTAAAATAAAGACAGTGAACTATCACTTTAACACTCTCAAGGTAAATAGCTGAGGCAACAAAAATATTATATTTTCATAACTATACAAATGACAAGTATGCTGCACACCCTCAGAAAGAATTAGATCATAATAATTTTGGGTTATTACGTTGTCCTTGTCTCAAGACTTTAAAAAGTACATAAATTATTACTCAAATAATCCTAATAATGTGTGGCTTTTCACTGGTAATGGTATTCTTGAATTTATCTCTACTAATGACATTTACATAGCTAAATTGATCCCACTTGATCCTTATACTAATTTTATCCCACTTGATCCTTATACTACTTTTGACCACAAAATTCTAAATCTTTACCTTCTCTGGTTTTAGGCCTATCTATCCACACTATCTATCTTGTTATACATGCTCTGCTTCAGGTACCAAAACTTTCTCTTTTAGATACAAATAATTTATTGCTACCGGAATGATTGAATGGTGCCCCAAAGTTTTGCAGTGCATATTATTCCCTCCTGTAGACCTAGTAATGATTATCTAGACAATATTTGCACTGCCCAGTGTAAAAATAGTTATGTAAAATTAATGTAAGACGGTAAAGTTCTTGAACAACAAGGTGACTACAACTCATTTAGTGGAACAAATATAACAAAATGTGGGCTATATGTTACCCTCAAATCCTCGGGCTGGGCTGGGGGGCAGGGTGCCATGTGCCCCCCGGGCCGCAGCGCCCTATACTATCCCAGCCCGTGGGCAGTCTGTGTCTGTGACACAGCTGCAGCGCGCATGCAGAGCTGACCAGACGGAGTTTGGTCAGCACTACACAGTGACTGACAAACACACAGCTGCCGGCACCGGCAGCTGTGCGTTTGTTTTAATTAGCAGCCAACGAGAGTCTGACAGACTCTCATCGGCTGCTGCTGCGCCCACTGCAGGAGCTGCTCCATCTTCTGGCTCCTGCAGTGGGTAATGGGAGAGATGTCATGATGTCTCTCCCATAATGCAGAGCAGGCCGGGAGGACGGGCGGAGGAGCAGATGGCGGTGGCGGGAGCAGGAGCAGGGATTCAGGTAAGTGTTTATTTTTTTCTTTTATTACGTGTGTGTCTACCGTGGGGTGGGGTGACCACTACTGGGGGCACTACAAGGGGGGACCACAACCAGGTGCCCCACAAGGGGGGACCACTACTGGGGGCCCTACAAGAGGGGACTACTACTGGGGGCACTACAAGGGGGAGAACTACTACTAGGGGCACTACAAGGGGCGATTACTACTAGGGGCACTACTAGGGGGACTACTACAAGGGGCACTACAAGGGAGGAGACTACTACTGGGGGCACTACAAGGGGGGGACTACTACAAGGGGGAACTACTACTAAGGCACTACAAGGGGGGGACAACTACTAGGGGAACTGCATTAGGGGACTGCAACTAGGGGCACTGCATGGGGTGGACCTCCACTGGAGGCACTACAAGGGGGGACTACTAGGGGCACTACAAGGGGGGGACTACTAGGAGCACTGCATAGGGGGGGGCTAATAGAGGCAATGCATAGGGGCAGGACTACCACTGGGGGCACTGCATAGGGGGAACTACCACTGGGGCACTGCATAGGGGGACTGCTACTAGGGGCTCTATATAGAGGGCAATACTGGGGGTACTGCATAGGGGGGACTACAACTGGGGCCACTATTTAAAGGGCACTGCATAAGGGGTACCACTATTGGCACTGCATGGGGGAGGAACTACTACTGGGGACACTATATAAGGGGCACTGCATAGGGGGTACCACTACTGGGGGCACTGAATAGGGAAGACTATATAAGGGGCTTATTACTGGGGGCAGAAGGGGCACTGCACAGGGGGGACCACTACTGGGAGCACTGCATAGGGGGGATCACTACTGGAGACCTGCATAAGAGTATTAGCAGAGGGCCTGATTCATAGTTGCATGCAATACTGAATGTTTACGGAGTGGTGTGATTATCGGTAAATCAGGGCCATTGTCTTGTACTTGCCCCCAGGCTAAAAGTTGCCAGCCAGCCCCTGTCCTCATGTATGCCCTTTCACAAACCGAATTTTACTGTACATATAAAATTTTTTATACATTTTTATTAACAAGTGGTATTTATAAAGTGATTTCTCTTACTAGTGTCAAGTTGTATATTCTGATTTGCTTTTATTCATGTATTCTTTTATTGATTTTTGGTCTGCAAAAAAAAAAGTGAGAAGAGAGAAAGCACAAAAAGGGGGTACAGGCACAATATATACCAGTATGTGAAAAAGAAGAACATCATTAATCACAAGAGGAGAAGAGACAAAATTGTGTTTATCAAATGAGCAATCGAAGTGTGTTTATCTGTGCACAATGTAATACTATGAAAAAGACCCAGAAATGTAACCAAAAGTATAAAATAGTAGTCAACAATCACATGTGATGTGTAACTGCTGCTGTCATGTAAATCAGAGGTCACCTGTTATGTAGAAATCTAAAACAATGTGAAATGAGCAATAAATATAAATAAAAATCAATATCACAACATTAGTATGTAAAAATCTGGCACATTGGTAGATTTAAAAATAAGAATACAATTTATTCATATAACATAAAATAGAACATAGGTCTCACTTTTGAGAAAGGCAATAAATATAGATGAATCTATATAATATGTAATGAACAAAAGTCCCAATAATTTGCTGAATAAAAATTGATGTATAACATTCAATAAAGGTAAGTTCTGGTATTATTTTAGGAGAGGTCGACAACTCTAATAGATCAGAGGTTGGATATTCTAAAGAATACTCATGCCAGGGAAACCACTTTGCCTGAGGGGATTTGGAAGAAAAAGAATACGAACATTTTAAGGTTTCCATTAAGAAACTTTGATCTTATAAAATATTACGAAAAGTGATGGAGGCTTATCATGTTTCCAGAATTGGGCAATGGTATCATTATTTGCGATAAAGAAATGGCCAAGAAGATATTTATGATTCATTGGGACATGGTCTGGGAAAATATGCAGGAAAGATGTAGCAGGAGACATGGAGAGCCGCAACCAAGTGACTTTCAAAATAAAATCAAGTAGAGAAGTTCCACCAAGGGAGCGCAATTAGTATATCATTTTATTAAAACAAAAATAAGAATCAATAAATATAATAACATATACAATGAGCATCAAAAAATAATTGATTAATAAACTCCAGTTCAGCTGATTATTAAAACAGGGAGATAAAAGTCCATGCACGGATGAGTGGTGTTGATATTTAATAGGTTCACGCAGGTAATTTTGTATCCAGCGGCAATTATGCATAACAAGTGTGTTTATTCTTTAGTTTTTAGCACTATGCTTCAACCTTTATGGACAGCTTGTTATTTACTGTGGGGGGGGGGAGTGTGGTGGGCCACAAACATAGAGGTCCTGGCGTTGTACTCGACCTCCTATTCTCTGAGCTGTTGTTAGTCGCTACAACTTGTTAATTAATGTAGGGTGGGAAGACGGCGGGCCACACACTTAAAAGTCCCAGTGCAATGCTCAACCTCCTGTTTTCTGAGCCACTGCTAGCTGGAGTAAGGGGAGGGGTGAATAATTCAGCTCTTACCCTCTGCTCATATTCTGGCATTGCTGAGTCCCGCAGCCACAACAATCACAGTGAGCTGGCTTTGCAGTGAGATCATAGATCACAAATTCTTCAGGAATGGAGTAAAATGTTAAAAATCCTGGAGGATAATCATCCTGACCAGTTTCTCTGCCTGTGTGAAGGGGCAGTTTCATCAGAGGTTTGTAGTGGGGCTGCATTTAGCCACTTTTATTCCTCCATTGACCAATCATTATTGTAATCAGAAAATCATTCACAGCTGTGAGAATAGCACCATGTGTGCTCAAATATATTAACAGATATAATACAAAAAATGCAGTGGATACCACTCAATAAACAATATAGCAACACTTATAGATGAATAAATAATTAATCGGTGGAAAATAAACAATTAATCGGTGGCAGATCTAAAATCTTTTGGTCTTAATAAAACACACATGTATAACTAAATACAGAAACTATTGTACAGCAGACCCCAATGTAGGGGAGAAGTATAGAAAAAACATCATACAAACATTAAATAGCTGATGTCCCACTATAATAAGCAGCAGGTCGTTAATTCAAATCTTGACTGATCCTAAAAAGACATTTTTAATTTTTATGTTTTTATAGAATTATCTGAAAGTTAATTAATCATTAACAGGTGTCTAGCTCCTTAAGTTTTAATCGTAAGCCATATGTATACAGATACAAACACTGGACCTCATTCAGAGCTGGACGCTATCAGCCGTTCGCTCGTATGCATTTGATTGTTTTAAACCACGCATGCGTCCGGATCTCATTGCGCATGTGCGGCCAGATCATTGCGGTCATTTTTCGTTCGCTCGTATACACAGCGAACAGGAAGTGACCTATGTCATTTGATTGACAGGATGTTCCGTTTATGGATGGTAACGGGGGTGGAGATGAGAAAATGCAGGCGTGGCAAGGCGTTTTTTGGGCGTACATGTATTATCTTGTGCGAACGTCCAATGTGGACGCTATTTTGTACACGTCACTGTGTGATCCAATTTCCATTAAGACTGCTCGCTCAGCTTGTGGTCTGGTATAGTCTACCGCAGTGATGATGGTCTCTTCGTACTTCCCTGGACTCATCGATGGTGTTGCGATTAATCAAGTGAGGCAACAAAAACAATTAACTTTTAATTGCTAAACAGCTTGTAAGGTGTTTAGCAAATCGACCTTTTTTAGTAGCTAAAAACCGAACGCAGGTGAACTACTCAGCTGCTAATTTCTGGGGCATACAATCAATTAGCTAACAAATGTTTGTGTTTTTTGTGTGCTTTTTACATATTTGTAAGTGTTTATTTTTTAGGCATACAATATTGTACGCATGTTTGGTTTTTATCATTTTTATTTTTTGATCAAGAAACCAATCGTCCTTTTGTTTTTGGATAATTGTTAATTAAAACTCATAAATTATTTTTAACCCTTGTTTTTTTTATCAAAATATTAAATGTTTCTATTTCCGTTGTATTGTTTGTAAGTTTGTTAGAGGGATTACCTTTTAACCAGTTTGTGAATAAATCAACAATAGAATTTTGCAAATTTGGTTCCAAAGTTTACTAATTTTTTTTTTTTTTTAACGTTTTTTTTAAAGTAAACATATTTTTTTTCAGGCAACAAAATTTAGAAATCATTTTGGCCACACACCATCAAAATAAGTGGCATTTGAACACAAATAAAACAAATAAAAACAATTCACAAGAAAGGAGAGGGAGGTTTTGGCATGCAGGAATATGGGGCAAACACAGAGATGGATTGTGGGGAAATTAGCCAGTGCTGTCATCGCCTTTTAGGCCGTTTGGCCGGGGGTTGAAGGGAGCCTGAACGGGTCCAGGAAGTCCTTTGGCTGGCCTGGCCAGAGGCAGTTGTTGTGGCCTCTGGACTAGGCCTAGGGCTAGGCACATTTGGAGGGATGGCTGTTGTTGTGCCAGAGGTGGAGGGTCCTGATGTTCTGACAGGAAGGGATTCCGGCTCCAACATGTGCTGGCGAACGAGCTGCTCCAGGGCATTTGCTATTCGCACGTTGGCCCCAGTATTTTACACCAGGGCCTTAGCAATGGTCACGTTGGCCACAGCACTTTGCTCCAGGGCGTCCGCCACCCATAGCAGATTGGCGTCCATCCTCAGCAGAATCTCGGTGTGCTGATCCGATTTAAAATTGAGATCAGTGAGGAGGGCCACTGCCTGCGAGGGGGAATGCACTTGAATGTCTGCCACAGGGTCCCCAGCTGGATCTACTGCTTCCTCCTCTGCAGAGCTAGAAGAAATTCTGTGGCCAAAGCTCACCTCTGGAGCAGACTCATCCGCCTGTGTCTCTGTGAGAAAAAAGAGAAAAGAGTCAAATTATAATCTAGATATTTTACTAAACACATTTCTGAGTTGTTAACATTACAACATTTACCTGGGACAACATGAGGAGCTGCAAAGTCTGGCATGTCGGTATCCATGTTCAACACGCAAACACCTCCTCATCCTGCACAAACCCCTGGGCCAGCTCCTCCAAATCTGAGAGCTCAAGTGACACAGGGGTGGGACCCCCACCTGTTCCCCCTGCATGCCTAGCCCTATCAGCGATTTTTTGTTTAAGTCGATATTTGAAGTCACTCCATCTGTTGGTTAAAAAGTAGGCATTATTACTGCAGTATTTGGACCTGTAACCATTTTTCAATCAAATGTAGTTTTGACGTACCGGCGTTTCACCTCCTGGGTTGAACGTTCAAACTCACCCACACCATTGACAGCACTGGCTATGTCGTCCCACAGTTTCCTTCTCTGGGTTGCACCTATATACCTTGGTACCTGTGCCAGGTTGTCATTGCACATTTGCACCAAAACCTCCATCTCCTTCCTTGTGAATTGTGGCTGTCTTTTCTTTTTGGCCCTAGTTTGCCTACTAGGCCTAGCAGCCTCTTCCTTGGCATCCTCCACACCTTTTTTTAAAATGGCAGAAAATATTAAAAAGTTAAATGTTTCCAAATGTAATGTTAAACATAGGCATTTTCACATAATTTTGTAAATACATGGCGCCTCTTGGCTAGTACTTTGCTGCTCTGTACTCATTGTGTTTTTGCAATGTAGCAGACCGATTTAGGTCGTCAGTGACGTTTTTAGACATGCGTCAGCATTATTCGGCCGCATCATTCCTTGTGCGCTCCTATTGTCCGTCCTTAATTTGAGCGGGAAAATAAAGCCTATTTATGGCTTGCTGTGACTCCATTCGAGGTGGCATTTTTGGATTGTTGGAGGTTTTTCGGTGTAGTGGTTTGTTAGTTCTTTGCTGGTTTCTGGAAGGTGTAGTTTGTATTTTTTTGACGTGTGGTTTTTTTCTTACTTTGTTTCTTTACGTTAGCATTTTTGCATTTTTTTTACTCTTTTTAGTTATATTTTTGAGTATTTCCACAATTCCCCTAAAAATGTAATAATAAATAGTTTACATTTTATTTTTTTAATGTTTTTTTTTTTCCAGTTATTTTGGCAGTGACCAAGTGACCTTTTCTAACTTTGGGATATTTGTCTGTTTTTGCTAAGTGTTTTTGGTTTTAAGAATTAACAAATTCGATGTGTTGGTCGTAGCATATGTTTCGTTAAGTAATGTGTGTTCTTTTCAGTGTAAAATCATGCCTTAACTCTATATGTAGCGTACTATTTTGGGAACTAATGTGTGTTCTTTTCAGTGTAACATCATGTCTTAACTCTATATGTAGCGTACTATTTTGCGAACTAATGTGTGTTCTTTTCAGTGTAAAATCATGTCTTAACTCTATATATAGCATACTATTTGCGAACTAATGTGTGTTCTTTTCAGTGTAAAATCATGTCTTAACTCTCTATGTAGCGTACTATTTTGCGAACTAATGTGTGTTCTTTTCAGTGTAAAGTCATGTCTCACCTCTATATGTAGCGTACTATTTTGCGAACTAATGTGTGTTGCCTTCTCTAAATTTTCCACAATTAGATTTGGCTTAATTCCTAGTTTTCTAAATTAATCTAAAAAAATTTTCATCTTTTGTAATGTAGATTTCTTTTCACATGACACGACCCAGGCCTGTAAGAATCTTTGGTTTGTTTTGAAAAGATAAGTATATTTTTCTGAACACATTTGTCTAAAACAATAACTACCTGGCTTAACATTTCAGGTTGATGTTGGTCGTATTATGTTGGCCATGGTTCCAGAACCCGACCAACCTCAACTTCGTCCCAGGCATAGGCCTTGTAGGCATGCAAGGCCCCAGATATATAGAACACGTGTCACCCTTTTTGGAATGCCAGATGATGAGGTGTTAAGGCGATACCATCTTCCGCCACAAATCATCATAGACACTCTCTCATTAATAGAGAGTGATCTTGAACGGCGAATTGACAGTCCTACAGCAATACCACCACTTACGCAATTAATGTCGGTGTTACATTTTTGTGCCTCAGGATCCTTTCAAACCACCGTCGGAATAGTGGCAGGAATATCCCAATCCTCCTTTTCAAGGATCCTGAGGGCAGTGATGGAGTTACTTTTTAAACACCTCCATCATTTTATTTAAATGCCATTGGATATGGGTTCCCTTAATGTGGTGAAGGCTAATTTTTACCAAATTGCTGGCTTCCAATACATCATAGCGGTTGTTGATGGCACTCACATACCACTTTCTCCTCCAGCAAGGCTGGAGGCAATATTTAGGAACCGAAAGCACTTTCACTCGATGAATGTAATGGTGGCATGTGATGCCTCCCTCCAGATCCTGTTCCTGAATGCCAAATTCCCAGGCAGTGCACATGATTCCTTCGTCATCCGGCAATCAGGGATTTGGCACAAATTAAACAACCTACAAGCTGGTGATGCGTGGCTTCGGGGTAGGTTGACACCTTCTGTTGAAACCAATGCAAAGCTTGATACACAATGGTCCTGATGTTTTTTTATATTTTTTCACAGGAGACAGTGGTTACCCTTGCACGCCCTGGCTGCTCACTCCTTATTTGGTTCCCACACCAGGGCCACAAAGTCAGTATAATTCCACACTTACAGCCACCAGGCAGGTGGTGGAGCGCTGTATCGACCTTTTAAAAGGCCGATTCAGATGCCTCCACCACTCTTGTGGTGACCTCAGGTATTTGCCGGCTATGGTTTCCAAAATTGTGGTCCTGTGTGGGATTTTTCACAACACCGCCATAAGGAGTGGTGTCTCAATGCAGCCAGAGGATGCCTTGCATGAGGACGGCCCCCCTGAGGTTGGTCGGAGGTCAGTATGTGGGGGGGCCATACACGATCAAGTTGTTGCAAGATTTTTTAGGTAATTATTTCAACAAATTTATTTAATTGACACAATGTAGACATGTAATATTTTAATTTACTCTTTTAACTTGTTTGTTTTTGTTTTTTTTTATTCCCTAAAATGACCATACAAATCCATGCATACTACCTGATCCACAAAAATGACTTGATGTGGACACATTGGATATAACTTCGGGAACAATGATTTCTTCTCCTCATTTGTGGATTCATGTTGGCATGCTACTTCTTCAAACAGTTCCTGATTTTTTTTTTTGTGGGTTTGGGTGATTTTTGGACTTTTGTGTGTGTGTTTGCAATGTTTGAATTTATTGTGTCAATTCACTTGGTGTTTATTATTTGTGTGCATTAAAATTATTTTTTACGTTACCCAACCACTTCCATCGTCAATTACAACCAAGTGTAACCTGTTTCAAAAAATGCAAAGTTGCTTAATGCCTAATACTGTAATTTCTTATTTGTAATCTATAGTACCCTGCTTTGTTGCTCAAAACAAACCCCAAAGGTATTATGCTGAATCAGTATGTTGTACATTCTAGGCCTAAGCAGGTAGCTTTAATTTTTATATTACCCCCCCAAAAAAAATCTCTTTTGAAGGTTAATTCTACAAACCTATTGGTATTGTTATGTGTTTAATGTGCAAGCTTACATACTTACTTGAGCTTTCTTCAAACAAATGTACATTACTTAAAAACTCAGGGACAAATAGTAGACTTATGTAAGGTTCAACAATCTAAGATTTACAGACAAGGACTGAGACTTAAATAAATCAAAATAAACTTTATTTTTAGGGGGGTTTTTTGGGTAAAGTGAAAAAAATTATTGGCGCAGGATGGCCAAAAGATGGTCCATTGCCACCAGCATGGCAATGACATGCCCCCATATCTTCATTAATCCTGAAGCAATGGCCTCGTTACGCCTCTGTTCCTCTGTGGGTTTAAAAAATGTGCGGATTACTAAAATGACACCTTCATTTAGATTATAACAACCAACCAAAATTTCAGACTATACCAAAAAAATAAAACAGTTACCAAAACATGTCCAAAACAAAAGGAATGCAAAAAGAAAAGCTTTAAAACAAATAAGGTCCCAAAAAGACTAAAGAAAATCATTAAAAAAATTTAAAAAAACAAACAAACAAATTAAGACATTTGTTGATAGCGTAAACAAGAAATACACAAGTGTGAGTGTTTCGACATGTGTCATATGTGTAAGGGGAAAACATCCTTGACATTGTTTCACAAAGATATATTTAAAAAACTTTGGAACTACTTTACTATTTTGAACTGCACAGGCAAAAGGACAACATCAACCAAAATAACAGAAACATAACCAAAAACCATAGTTTAAAAGGTAAACATACCAGGAACATATATGACTGGGCCTGGAGCCCCAAATTACGCCTCATCAGAGGTGGGCCAGTGGCTGAGGGAAGGAGGAGGGGTAATATGGGATAAAGTGGAGGGTGAGGAAAATAGAGGGGGGGTTGGAGTGGAGGGGGAAGTTGGAGGGATGTTAATGTGAGGAGAGGGAGGGGACTGACGGGCTGCAAGGTCTGGGGTGGAGGGGGAATTTGGGGCAGAGTGGGCAGAGGATGTTTGGGTGGGAGTGGGGGATAGGGGTCAAGACACACGTCTGCGCCATGTGAGTCTCCGCTCTGCCCCTAAATGATGGCGAAAAACATGAGTAATTACAATTTGCCTGTTAGTCTTTTGATTTTAACCCAAAAATTTGTACACAAACAGGGCTATACTGTAAACAAGCACACGCAAGTATGTCCAAATAAAACAAACAGGGCTATACTGTAAACATGCACAAGCAGGTATGAGAATCCAAAAACAAACAGGGCTATACTGTAATCATGCACACGCAAGTATGAGAATCCAAAAACAAACAGGGCTATACTGTAAACATGCACATGCAAGTATGAGATTCCCAAAACAAACAGGGCTATACTGTAAACATGCACACGCAAGTATGAGAATCCGAAAACAAACAGGGCTATACTTTAAACATGCACACACAGGTATGAGAATACAAAAACACAAATAAAAAAATAACCATACACAGAAACACTTACTATGAACTATTTGGAGATGCAAACGGGCCAGCAGGCGTGGGGATCTGCGCCTCAGATCGGACCACCTTCTTTCAAGTTGGCCGATATTTCTGCGGTAACCGATCGATTGCAGGCGGCGCCGCACCTCCGTGTAGGCCAGCCGCTTGCGGAGGTTAGTGATGGGGCGCAGGAAATTTGTGATTCTCTGGTCCATCACTTCAGTGAGGACCAGGAGTTCACGGCAACAAAAAGCAGTGGCTCTCATGATGGCAATGATTTTTTAACACAAAACAGTTTTAATAAAGGTCCTAGAAAAAATTTGATTGGCTAATGTACTTTGTAAATTAACAGGAACAATTTTATTGGTTATTGTATGAGTCATGTGATCTACACCCTCACAAATATAGTTATGATAGGCTTGATGTAGTGACATGCGTAAGCTAATGTAAATATCAAAATTAAAGTATTTAAATATGCCTATAAAAAAAACCCGCAAAACAATACCAGCATTCTAACAAACTATTAATTTTGAAAAACCATCCCCTTGGTCAAACCGTACGTATTCTGCGGAAGAAATGACACACACTAAGAAGAATAAAGTTTATTGACAGTGAAAAAAAAAACACGATTGCAAACATGTGAATAACAATTAAGGTAATTAATATAGTGATTGCCAGTAATCGATTCAAGTATGTTTGCAGAATGAAATAGCAGGCAATCGAAAACTGACAGGGCCACTTCCGGAATTGATTTGTGTGAGCTCTCAATGCAACCAAAGAGGAGACGGACGTTCGCTATTTTGAACACTCGCTAGCTAGAGGAGGGGTTGGGAGAATATGGGGCGAAAGGTTAGCTATGAGCGAACATACGAGCGAGCACTTAAATTTAAATTTTTTCACTTGTACGGCGGACGAGCGAATGGCCACTTGCGTCCGGGTCTGAATCAGGCCCACTATATCTAACCTCTGTGCAGGAGATAAGTAAAAAGAAACACCCATCAAACAATAAGCACACAGATAGCTTAGAGGGCTACTACCTTGCTACACCATGCAGCAGGTCCATGTGTTCAAGTCTCATCTGCTCTCAAGGGGAATTCATATTTTTATTATTAAATATATAACAGGATTATCTGAATGCTTAGAAAGACAGACTATAATAGAACACTTAGCAGGTATAATCAATAGTCAGAAAACATAGGGCACAATTACAACAGTTCGGGCTCAAAAAATGAACACAGTGCAGCAAAAACTAATGTAGTTATTACCTAATATTGTTCAACTCAAAATTGGCATCAAGGCCATTAGGGATCAATGTCCCTAGGGTTAAGATACAATAAGCTTCCGGCTTACATCATTGAATGTATCAATCCCCTCCTCTAGGGGTGCTGTTAATCACCTCAATACTTTGTAATTTTAAACTATTAATGTTAACTTTGTGATTTTGGGCCATATGCCTCGAAACACTGTGGTTAAAATTTCTCTTTAGTATATTCCTCCTATGTTCTAAAAATCTAACATTTAAGCTTCTAGTAGTTCTGCCTACATACTTTACATTACATTCGCAACTTAAAAGATAAATGACATACTGTAGGTACACTGACAGTTTATAAAACTTTCAATGTTAAACTTCAACTCTCTTGACAAAGAGGAAAAGTTCATACTCCTATGTTTAATAAATTTACAAGTGATAGAGGCAGTTTTTCCACATCTAAAATAGCCTATTGTTTTCTTCAACCAATTAGTATTTCCTTGTAAAAAATTAGCTTTATTGGTCTTATTACTAAAGAAAACTTGGAGAGAGATTATTTTTTAAATTTCTAGCCTTCTGAAATAATATAGATGGTATTTCACTCAAACAAGGAGAAAGAAATTTACCTAACCTCAAAATTTCAAAATTCTTAATCAGAATTTTCTTAATATCTTTAGCACATGTTTTATATTTAGTGATGAAAGATAGAGCAAAAGTATCTTCATTTCTTTGATGATTAACTGATTGGTCAGTCATGTAGATAAGAACTCCTTTTTCTTATGACAGCTTCTCTCAGGGCCTCATCTAAAAGGGTTCTCGGATACCCTTGATCCAAGAATGTTTGAGTAAGATCACTGGCCTGCTCCAAGAAAGTTGGATCATTAGTGCAATTTCATTTTAAATGTAGGTATTGACCTGTGGGTATGTTGTTCTTCAACTTCTGGTGGTGGCAACTCCCTTAATTTAAATAGTTGTTACAATCAACTTCCCTTCTAAAGGTTTTAGTCCAAATGCAGTCATCCCATATGGAGAGAGCAATGTGCAGGCAGGTAATGTGAGAAGAGGGATACATATGTGTAAACTTAAACCCGAATGTGTTAATGTTAAGATAAGTAATAAAAGAAGAAATTGTAGAAACCCCATCAGAAATAATAAATAGCTAATCAATGTACCGACCATACAGCACCAAGTTTGCCTCATAGGGACTCCCCCAAATAAATGATATACAAACAGACCCATATATAAATTAGCAAAACTCTGGGCACACTTGGTGCCCATGGTGGTACCGTGCACTTGTAAATAAAAGTGTGAATCAAATAAAAAATAATTGTGAGATAAAATAAAGTGCATGGACTCCAAAATGAACTCATGCCATCCTGCTACCAGCCCCTCATCAGAACAAAGGAAGTGGTGACTAGCCTCAACACCCCCATTATGGGGAATTTTGGCATAGAGAGACTCAACGTCACGTATCAATATCACATAGCCTTGCTGCCTCTTCACTTTGTCCAAACATTGGAGAAAGTGTCTAGTATCTCTTATGTAGGAGCGGAGCCAGATGACATGAGGTTGGAAAAAGGAGCCCACCAAGGCAGAAAGATGAGTGATAAGGGACCCATCACCAGAGATTATGGGACAACCAGGTGGTGCTACCAAGGATTTGTGTATTTTTGGGAGATGATAATAAGTGGGGATAATAGGATAAGGGGTAAATAAAATTTGAAATTCATCCCTCGAGTTTGCTCCCTCCATCAAGGCCCAAGTCAACATACACTTTAATTCCCCAAGATATTTAGACATCGGTTAATGGGTCAATTTCACATAAAACTCTCCATCACTCAGTTGCCTAATAGCTTCCCATAAATAATCTGTCCTGTTCTGCACAACGACCCCCCCCCTTTTTATCAGCAGTCTTGATAATTATGATTTCATCACTTTTAAAAGATCTCAAGGCTCTGCGTTCATTGTTGTTTAAATTATCCCTCTTTATCTGGTTCTTATTATTTTTTTCACAAAGGATATGTAGATCGTTAAGGGTTGAGCTATAAAATTTCTCACTGTGGGATCTACAGTAAATCTGTGTAATGTTTGAGCTGAGATGATGTATGCTTTTCCTTAAATGAGCTATCTGTGTACATAATATGTGGAGCAGAGGGCCCTCCCGCACACAGTAGTGCCAGCAGTAGGACGATGTCTATTTTACAAACCTAAGTGCCACCAGATAAACACCTTGGCTGAGTTTTCCCAAATCTGTATGCAGGAAGAAGAGGAGACAACATTAGACCTGATACAGGACCAAACCTTGAGATTAAGGACCTCCCACATGTCACCCTCCCAGGCCAACTCATCTTTTTCAGGGGTCGCTAACAAAAGGTGATAAATTGAGGAGAGTAGCCCATATAAGGGTGATCAAAGCCAACAAAAAGATTCCAGGGCACTACATTGAAGGCAAGCTGACGTCCAAAAAAGGTTTGAACAAATGAGATATCTGCAGATATTGAAAAAGTCCCACATTTGGGATCAAATACTTCTCTTTAACTTCTGCAAAGGAGGGAAATCACATATGTGGGCAATGTCCATGAGGTAGATAAGATCCCTATAGATCCATGGGGAGATTTGAGAGTGGTAAAAGCCAGGTGGAGTTATTGGATTGTCCCATATCAGCCCCAGGGCAAGGGAGGTTGGAACTCAGATTAATTTTCTGAGTTTGCCTATCAAAGATTTTGAGTGAGAATGTCAACATAGGTACCCATTGTAACTCTGGAGATCTGCACTGCAGAAGAATCCACAGAGACAAGGAGACAGGTTGTTAAACTAAATTCAATGAATACCCAAATTTTCATGTCAGGTGGGGAGGGCCACAGGACACACAGTAAGGTGAGTGGCAAAGAAGTAAAAATGTTTAGGGATTCTGAGGCTTCTCTCTTTATATAATGTGCAGAGTCTCACCCTTGGACCCCCAAACAAATGTAGAGAACTGGCATTGGTACGAGATGAGGGCTCTAGAATGGATCTCAGTAGGGAGGGCCTGAAATACATACAGCAGTCTCTGTAAGGCATTTATTTTTATCGCTCAACCTGTCCAGGAAATTAACAGTGAGTTACATTTTCAAGGGTCTAAAATAATACTTTAAAGTAGTGGTCAGAAGGACCCCTAAATATTTTAGACTGTGGACTTGCCACTTAAATGTAAAAGTTGACAACAGCTGCAATTTCAGTGGTCACAGGATATTGATGTCCATCAACTCTGATCTCAACCTGAAGTTGGAGACCTTGTGAAAGAGCTCAATTTCCAAAATCAACAATGGGTGAGTACATCACAGTTTAAAGAACATTTTCTTCATAAAATGCAATCTTATGTTCCAAGAAGCCAAACTCTATACCCAAGATGTCCAGACAGCTTTGAATTCTGTAAGCAAAGAGTTCCATCATCAATTGGAAAATAAGTGGGGACAATAAGCATCCCTTCCACTTTCCATTGTAATCCCAAGGGGGAGCAAAACTCTGTGCCAGAACTGATGCCATAGGTTTGGCATAATGTGCATATATACCCGTGAGAGAAGCACTACCAAAGAAAAATTAAATTCATGCTTTCTGCATGAAAGGCCAAGTGACCTGGTGAAATGCTTTTTTAGCTTTCATGGCCATCACCAGGATAGGGTGCGCTTTAACTTTAGAAACAAGGATTCAATTAATTGTTTTAGTCAAGGGCTTAATGTCCAGGAATGAATCCTACTTAATTGGGATGCAATAAAGATGCGATAACACTCATGAGTCTGTTTGCAAGAAGCATTGCAAACAGTTTGAGGTATATGTCAAGTAGTGAGATTAGGCAATAGCTGCGGCAAAAATTTGGATCTCTACCAGGTTTAAGTATAACTACTGCCTCCAACCTGGTGGTGGCAATGGAAAATTTAGAGCCCTTCAGGATTGCATTAAACAAGTCTGTAAATACAGGGACAAGATAGGTTTGGATTTTATTTAGAATATATTGCGGGAAGGCCAACCTGATTTGGGGGGGCACATGATTTTTTTCAGAGATGTAAAGTCTAAATGGATCTTCTCAGGGGTAAAGTTATTATTGTGTGCGAGTCACAGAGGAGTGAGGTTAATGAGGGAGCAGGTGTTCAGAAAATGATCAATTTTCACACCTAGGTCAAGTCACGCCCTGTTATTGATTGTCCTCGGTTGCAGGTTCTGTGGTCAGGGAGCTAGGGTGAGCTATTGGCAGAAGATGAGGTATAAGTCTTCCTCATAGGCCACTCCCAGGTGTTGGCGAGACCTAGTCTGTAGTGCAGAGTTTCATCCATTTGATGATATTCACCAGTGACCCCTCCAAGCAGGATATGGGTTTCGCTGCACCAAGTGAACAGATTGCAGCCCTCAGAGTAGGTACCTGAGAGAAGCAAGGAGTCCAGAGATAAGATACTAAAATGTAGGTGCAGGCACTATCCAATCAGAGAAGTTGCTGAGAAGTGATGGTGGAAGTGCTCCGGAGGGAATACTCAGGAATAGAAGTAGTAGCTGCAGTGAAACTGATGCTAAGTAATGATTAGAAATGACTCTGATCTTTGAGGAGCAATAGATAGCTACACCAGGTATCCAGATGTTGATTAGCAATGAGGACAGCTGTACTGGGTATCCAGATGCTGATCAGTGATGGGTAGCTACACTGGGGCTCCAGAGGCTGTATAGCAATGGGTAGGTGCACAAGGGATCCAGACATTGAACAGCGATGAGTAACACTAAGGAATGATTTCCTAATAGAGAATGCTAGAATATAGCATGGAGCCTAGGATGCAGTCTCAGCAAAAAAATCACTAGAGAAGCAAAGTTGCACAGGCAATTTCCTATTCCTGAAGCTGAACTTAAGTGCCCTTAGGTATCTGGTCATAGGATGCAGATATCAGATGGGTGCCTGTAAGACTACCATTGGAGGGGGCTAGATCACATGACACAGACCAAAGTGGCTGCACCCATGATTGCAATTGTGACATGGAGACAAAGTATGGAAGTCCTAGCAGACCCTGGGGAGAATACTCAGTCCACTACTCACCCACGCACCTGGCGTCTGACCGCCTCAGAGATCGAAGACATTGATACATAGGTGAGAAGCAGCTGATCCCAGGCCGCAACCTGACAATACCCTGCCACTTTTAGGGTGGACTCTGGACACCTAGATGGCTTTTTAGGATATTTTCTATGAAGGGCCCGAATGAGCTGTGGAGCATGGACATAAGAGGCCTTAATCCAAGAATGCTTGAACCATAGCCTTTCCAGTCTATCAAGTACTGAAGGCGTCCCAGGCAATGACAAGAATCTAAAATTTGTTTCACTTCAATCTTCATTCCTTGATGAGTGTGAACCTGAGGAGCCTTAAGTGGAGAGCATCAGAACCAATTGAGGACCAAAGGACGTAGCAGTGATACGTAAAAATAATTCTGGATCTTCAAATGAGAGGGAAGATTCAATTTATAGGCTACAGGATTGATGATAGTATAACAGGATAAGGACCAATGAACCAAGGAGCTTGGTAGAGAGCCAAACTGTATCACCAGACTCAAAAGTAGGAGCAGCCAAATGTTTCCAATTGGCATTTCTTTTATAACTGATGGAAGCTTTTTTAGGGAGGAGTGAACCTTCTTCCAAATACTAGAGTAGGACTCTAGGAGACTAGAAATTGTGGGAAGTTTGAGAGTTGGTACTGTATCTCTTGAAACTTCGAAACTTGGGATGCCTACAGCATACTGTAAAGAATGGTATAGTATTCATAGATGTATGATATCAAAAATGATGGGCAAATTCAGCCCAAGACAAAAGATCTACCAAATCATCCTGAGAAGAAGCCACAAATAATCTGATAAATATCTCTAGCTTTCGATTGATGCGCTCTGTTTGCCCGTTGGTCTGAGGATGGTAGGTGGATGAAAACTTAAGTATAACTCCACAAGAAGAAAGCAGAGCATGCCAAAATCTTGCCACAAATTTTACTCCTTTATCTGACACTCAATAGGTAGTCCGTCTAGAGATGAGACTAAGGCCTATTAGGAATAAGTAGTGGCTGGAGAGGTCCTACAACCTTGCTATGGGAAGACTTGTGCTAAGCACATTTAACACAGGAGGCAATGAAATCATTAACATCTTTTCATGGAAGGACAATAGTAAGAACGCTGGAGAAACTTTAGGGTCTTGAGAACCCCAGAATGGCAAAAACCAAGAAGTGTGAGCCCAGGTGAGGAGTCATTTATGGAGGCTGGAAGTTACACAAATTCTGCCCGGGGATGGAGTGTCCAATCGTGTAAGAGCGAAAACTGCAAGATGGAGAATAGTCTGGATCTTGTGCTGATTTCCATTTTCCTCTAGCGGCAGAAAGGACCAAGAGAGTGCATCAGCTTTTTTATGCTGACTGCCAGGATAAACAGACTTTGAAATTGAAGTGAGAAAAGAAGAGAGTCTATCAAGCTTGTCTAGGGTTGTGATGCTGAGCAGTTTTTAGATATAAGAGATTTTTATGATCAGAGATCACAGTAATAGGAAACTGGGCTCCTTCTCCACTCCTCCATTGCCAACTTCATGGCTATAAGTTCCTGGTCCTTGATGGCATAGTTCCTTTCTGCAGGAGAGAATTTTCTAGAAAAAAAACACACGGACGGTTCCGACCATCTACATCCAGTTGATATAGTACGGCTCCCACTCCCACTGAGGAGGCATCCACTTCCACCATGAATGGTTTCTCCAAATCTGGTTGCTTTAAGATGGGAGCAGAGGAGAAGGCTAATTTGAGGGTTAGAAAGGCATCCACAGCTTGAGGAGACCAACGTGAAGGGTCAGCTCCCTTCTTAGTGAATAGCCATGGTGGGGGCAACAATGGTCAAAAAACCATGAATGAATCTTCGATAATAATTAGAAAATCCTAGGAATCATTGGATTGGAAGTTGGCTGTGGCCAATCCTGGATGGCACTCAGTTTTTCAGGATCCATTTGTAAAGATTTCCCAAAGAGAATATGACCCAGGAAAGGTACCACATGTCTATAAAAGATACATTTGGATATGTTCCCAAACAAGTGATGAGTCTGGATATGATAAAGGACGTCTTTGGCATGTTGATGATGGAGTTGAAGATCCTTAGAAAAAATGTAAATATCATCCAGGTAAACTACAACAAATTGATATAGGATGTCACGAAAAATTTCATTGACGTACCCTTGGAAAACTGCTGGGGCATTACACAGACCAAAAGACATCACTAGGTACTCAAAGTGGCCATCCCGGGTTTTTAAAGCAGTTTGTTACTCGTCTCCTGATTGTATGTGGATGAGATTGTATGCCTCACTAAGATTGAGTTTAATACAATCAAAACTCCATGCACCTTGTCAAACAACTAAGAGATAAGGGGGAGAGGATACCTGTTCTTAATTGTAATGTCGTTGAGGCCACAATAATCAATGCAAGATCTAAGGCCTCCATCCTTTATTTCTATGAAAAAGAACCCCGCATGGGTAGAGGATCTAATAAATTCTTTTTTTTAATTGTCTGAATATATTTGGACATAGCCGCTGTCTCTGGTACCGAGAGGGGATAAACTCGGCCATGTGGAGGCATCTTCCCTGGAATAAGGTCAATGACACAATCCCAGAAGCTATGGGGTGGCAAGAAATCGGCAGACTTTTCACAGAAGATGTCACTGAAATTACAATATGGCTCAGGAACCAGGGAGTTCGAAACAACTCTAGACCTTGCCAAAGCCACAGGAGATCCCGAATGGTCATTTTTATGGGTGATAGGAAGACTTTTCATGAGACTGTCTTTAGAAAGACAGTTATTCTGGCAGTGAGATCCCCAAGCTAACATTTGCATAGTGGTCCAGTCTAAGGTGGGATTATTGGTCTTCAACCAAGGCAGGCCCAACACTAAAGCATGGGTGCTTTTAGGGAGTACTAGGAACTCAATATCCTCATGATAGAGAGCATCTATTATGAGGGTGACAGAAATGGTGTTGGAAGAAATAAGACCGGCTTGGAGAGTGCTTCTGTCTACCCCAGATAGGACCATAGTATGTTGCACAGGTCTAACCAGTATTCTGAGGTCTTGTACAAGAGATACGGAGATAAAATTCTCGGCTTCACTGGAATCCACTAACGCCTTGAAATTGTTTTGTTCATGAAGCCATCCAAAGACTAACTGGTAATAACGGATCAATAGAATGAAAAGACTTAGATAAAAACCCCAGTGGAGCCCTCGCGGCTGCTGCAGGCAGCCAGAGCAGTCTCCTATGCTGTGGGGGGGAGCGATCACACTGATCATGCCCCCCTGCTTAGTGCCGGGCTGGGGGTCTTACAGTGCCCCCTCCCCGGAGCGCAGCGCTACAAAAGTGATCATTTTTTTATTTTTTCAAGGGAGCGTGGCCACGCCTCCCGTGATTAGGCCACACCCCCTGCATTACCCGGGACTGGCCAGGCTCTCAATGGCCCTGACAGTAGGACATAACAAATGGGTGTCAGGTGAGTGACACTGAGTAACAGTAGGGAGGGGAGAGTTGAACATGATCTGTAAGAGATATACAGTTGTTAACACTCAATGGAACTGGGAGAATGAAAAGTGAGGGTACCAAGTACTGGGCCAAGACACTGCATCACATTATAATCAAAATCTCATACCTAAAGGATATGCAATGCCCTTCAACAAACAGATAACAAGAATATACAATCAGGATAATTGTAGATAAGATAAGTACAGTTTGGTTTACCTGAAAAGCGAACACACTTGAACTATGAGGTTATGAGTCGAATCAAATCCCAGCTAGGATCACTATTGGAGTTCTGAGTAGAGCCGAGCCCTGGCTCGGGTCTGCTGAAAGTTCAGAACTCAGATTTAAAAATCAAATCTCGGATTTTGGATTGCATGTAAACAGGTCTAAATTACAAGATTTTAGCTGTTTTTATCAATTTTAAAGAAAATCAAAACTAAATCCGAACCAAAATATTTGAAGGTGGTTTTGTCATAATCAAAACCATAGCATTTGAGGGTGGTTTTGTCAAAACCAAAACACAGAAGTCCGCACACATCTCTAGTCATAACTTATATACTGTTTCAGCTTCAATTTGACATTGGTAAAAGTATAAAGATAGATGGTGCAGACCATCTGGGAGAATCATTAGTCCAAAATCTGGAGCTACAGACTATTCCATATAAAGCTCTACCTTCTTTTGCTTTACTTTCATCTACTTCTTACTCCCAACTAGGGCAACTAACACTTGGTTGCTTATGCTCTGTTGCTTATTTGGGTGTTATGGTCACTAATGTTGCACTGTATATTATCCATGTCCTTGTCCTGCATTGTATTGAATTGTACTGTTAGTTGCTGGTCCCCTATATCTTTATGTACATGGTAAAGGGGCTGTGGACAACCTGTGGAGAAGAAGAAGGGACAGAAGAACAAACACCATGTTTGAGGGCAGTGCCATGGTCCAGCAGTTCAAGAATTATTCAGGCTTGTGACCACTCAGGGGATGGAATGTGTAAAATGTTTTCATTAATCAAGATCTAGATCAGAGGCCAGAGACCAGCTCTGGTAAATGTAGTGGAAACCAGGAAAATAATTGATTGATTGAGTGAATACTGACAATAATAGCTATAAAGGAAAGTAAATAAGAGACATGGAAAAAACTATTAAAAAAACAAGTTTTTAAAATCCCAATGAGAATTTTAAAATTGAAACTAAGATAACAGCCTAGATGAAGTCGATAGTTATTAATTATATGATTTGATGATACTACTTTGTATCTGCGGAGAAGCTGCAGGAAACAGGGCCTATAAGCCTGGATGAGATGCTGGTGATGGATGGCCATTCAAGATACAAGATACAAGAGAACATGAATGCCCCAGTAAAGTACAGTAATATACGCTGCACACACAATATTGGCAAAGCTCATAATGAAAAGTAGTGCACAACGGAAATATCCTTGGGCCATCTCAACCACCCTTGTATAGTATATTGAAAAGGACAGTTTAACAAAAAAAGCACTTTAGCTACAGGGACTGCCACTTTTGTGGCTGAAGTGCTTGGTTTGTTTGGGCCCCCACAAACTAAGCTACAAATGGACTTAAGGCAGTTAACAGGGTTGTTAATCATCATTGTTATCATTCTACCCTCATCACTGTTAATATTATCATCACACAATACTAGCTCATCCACACTGGAATCCACCATTAAAGAAGTCTCTGTACTTTGTTGTGAATGGTGGCAAAGGTCTTCCTCATGGAATTGAAGTTAATTTTTATGAACATCAGTTTTTCCATATTTTTTTGGAAGTTGCCTCCTATGCCAAAAGCTCACGATGTTCCCAGTGGTGCTAAACACTCTTGCTGAGTACACACTGGCAGGTTGGTATCTTAAGTAAACCAAAGATAGTTTGTAGAAGGGGCCCCAAATTGCCTTTTCCTCTTAGTATTCAAAGGGACTGTGTGACATGCCAATTTGTACATTACCAATAAAATATATCTCAACCATTCTATTGATGTTTGTCATATTATGTGCCACTTGGGCTGACAACTTGCTCATCAGGACCTTCACGTACACTTGCACAAGCCCTGACCATACTCAGAAATTGCTTACTTCCACACATGCAATCAAGCCTCAGGCTGCATAGGCCATTGCAGTGGATAATTTATGCATGCCCCTGCAATGGCATCAAAATGCACTGGCACACCTGCGTTTGCCTGACCCCCCCCGTTATTACCAACAAACACCACTTCTGAGATGAGTCTGCATAGTCACTGCGATCACAGTCCCGATCACAATGGCTAGTTTGCACACACACTGCAATGCATACACATGAGCAGTACGCAACAATCGGCCAATTGCGTGTGTATTAGCAACTGTGTTCCTTGCTAAATCAGGCCCTAAGGTAACATGCCCCCCTCCTTATCTCATGGCTTGATATGTACTCTTGGATGGTTTGTTAATGTTCCTTCAAGTCACTGAAGCATCTAAAGTACGGGTGGGAAATAACCGGCCCTCCAGCTGTTGTTGAACTACAAATCCCAGCATGCTTTGCTGCAGTTTTAGCATGGCCAAATAACAGAACTGGTGAAGGGCATGCTGGGATGTGTAGTTCTATAACAGCTAGGGGGCTGCTTATTGCCCCACCCCTAATCTAAAGGGTGGAATTCCACCTGGGTACTACTGTACCTCTTGCTTGAGTTGGTGGCATGGCAGTTGTTGCTGCCACTGCAATCTTCAACATGTGGTTGCTAAATGCCAAAAATGTCCACAAATGTTTTGGGCCACAGTCAGTATGTACTTCATACACCTGTCAATTTTTAAGAAATTCTGAACCACCAAGCTTATTGTGCATGCAAAACATGGTAAATGTTCAAAATCACTTAGTTGTAATGCTTATGCAATGTTTCTTGTGTTGTTGCAAATTATAAATCCTGAGGAGAGTCCTATGGGGAGAAAGCTACAATATTTTGTTATCATATCCATGAGTGTTTTCAACATATTGACACCAGCATGCCTCTTAATAATGCCAATGATACAGAAAATAGAATGCCTGAAAATGAGTTGATGTTGTGTGTTAGAATACTGCTGCTTCTAAAGCTAACACACCCACCCAGTCAGCTGTCTCTGTCATGTAATCTTTAGTTTGACCAGTACTGCTTGTCCACATATTTGTAGTTAAGTGGATAGTTGGTACAATGGCATTTTCTAGGCTAAGAATAACTTTTTTTAATGCCCCAGTACAGTTGAGGAATTGCTGTTCTGGTAAAATGGAATCAAGAGGGAATTTGATATCAGGGACACATGACCTTAACTAACTGTCTAAATCCAGATGCACGATGGTGGATACTGGATGCAGATCTACTGCTAACATAGCCATCATGACTTCAGTGATCCACTGTGCAACAGGATGGAGGCTTGGTTCATCTTGCAAATGCTTGTTTCATAGTCAATTGTTGTGTGAAACTACTAGTCTTTTAGGTACCCTTGTGTGCTGAAGATTCACCCCCAGCAGCAGCAGCCTTAATGTGCAAGGATTCTTCTTGGGAATCCTGTATAGGGAAGAAGTTAGTTAGCCTTTGCAAATTGGATGAAGGCGGGCTACCTTTAAGCAATAATTAGTAGGTTAATGATGAGGTTGATGATAAAGGCATTAGTGGTGGAGATTACATGTGCTGAGATCTGTCCATGCTGCTAGTATCTGATGCTGGACTGCATAAATAATTTGCATGAACTCACTATAAGTGACATACAGTAACAGGGAGGAGGTGCCTAGATGGTTAACATCCCTAGCTCTACTTACTTTGGCCTTACAAATGGTACTGATGACTTGACAAATGTTGTCAGGATTTGAGAAAAAATTATTCCACATGAAAGAGGTGGCTTTTTTGGTCTAATTCCCAGGCATGACAATGTCTTTCTTCTTATCATTGGCAAAATCTGCTGCCACTGGTGGCTGACCTACTTAGACACAAACAACATCCTTTCCCTGAATTTTATCAACTTCTTGTTATCCAACACATTCATCAATATCCTCATTAGTATCAGATACAAAAATATCCCTCTCATCCTGTTGCACTTCAACAGTTATAGCTTCAATTTTTAATCATCATCGTTACTTTTACTACTACTCATCCTCACATTTGCAGAGGGGTAAGAAATGGTGGAAGGAGGCTTCTCTATGATTACAGTGTCCAAAATGTGAGACTTATATGTAACACTCATGGACAGCCTTAGACTCTCCTTAGGCATTTGTGAAGTTTGTGAACACATAGATTATTTTTTAACCTTAGTGATTTTTTTGTGCCCTGATTTGACTGTTTTAAAGGTGCCACAGCTATAGTAGGCTCAGAGCGGGAAGGTGTTACATGTGAGGTTACAGAATATATTTGAATGTGTTTGGCCTCGGTTTTTGCAATAGGAATTTTAGGGCATGAAACAGCAGTAGCAGGACCACCACTCACAAAGATAGGCCATGGTCTGAACCTTTCATTGCCACTGCATGTTTTTTACATTTATTTTTGGGGTGCAGCTGTTATGGGCATGGCTAGTCTACACACACTCACTAACCACAGTGATATATGCTGCTTTAAGGAAACACACATTCTTGAAAACAAGAATACCAATTTTATTTAATTATTCTAAAATAGTTTAAATGGTTTTTTAAACACCTGCAACATTTTTTTTTTCTTATTTGCTTTTGGGGTCAGCTGTCATGGGCACATCTAGTCTACACACACCCACTATGCTCAGTAATATATGCTTTCTTTAGTAAACACACACTCTTAAAAAAAATAGTATTTTAATTTAATTATTATTGGAAATTATTGAAAATGGTTTTTTAAACACCAGCAAAAAATGTCTGTTTATTCATTATTTTTGGGGTGCAGCTTTCATGGACACAGCTAGTCTACACACACCCACTAGGCCCAGTAATATATGCTGCCTTTTTGAAACACACACTCTTGAAAACAAAAATACTATTTTTTCAATTATTATAAAAGTCTTTAAATGTTTTCTTAAACACCAGCAAAAAAATATATTTTTTTATATATAGATAGATATATGCAGTATCATATACTGTAGTGTAGAGATCTGAGATACTGATATTATCGTATGAAAAAAGTTCACTTTAACAAACATACACAAAGCAAACACACAACAGACTTTTTGCTTTGCAGCATTAGATTACAGATTCAACTGTATGTAACAAACACACAGTAGCCTTTTTGTTTGCACTGCAGTGCAATGGATTGCAGTTATTGTTGCTAGCTAGTGTGTCTGAGACATACACAGTGAGAACGATGCCTCAAGCCTGTTACCCTTCCCACCTACTCCTCATCTACCTACTACTACACCTCTCTCTGTCCTCCTAATGTTTTTTTTTAGAAGACCAAGTAAAGCCGACATCATATTCCTATAGTCTCCTGTATGAAATGGTGCCTGATCACGAGGGAGAGACTGCTTTATGCAATATGCAATACAAAACATGTGAGATCCAACATCTCTGGGAAAATTACGTTTTTTGCCTCGTTCCGAGATCCGAGCTTGGTAAGAGCCCTGAGCTGGGATTTGGATTCACTCTTACATTTGGGTGTGTTTGGTATTCTGAAAAACCAAACTGCTCTTCTCTAATAGTTATGTACAGTACTTGTCTATATTAGTCTGTATCTGTGCAAATTGTTGTACCTACAGACGCGTCCACATACATCTAGCCTTCTTGCATCTTAAACAGCCCTTCTAGTCGCACCATGCCATGGCATGACTCAGTAGCACTGAGCTTCTTTTCAATGTGACTATTTACCTTAAAATGCATTTTATACAGAATATAGGCATAGTGGAGACTGGGGAAGTGTCTCTACACAGGCCTTGTCAATGCAGAAAATATAATACTTAATTGCCAGAATGTTATAAGGTTATATGGATCACAGTTATTAAACTAGTGAATCATAGATATCAATTGCAGTTATCTGGCGGTGCTTCCTTAGGATTTGAAAGAATACTACTAGGACAAAAAGAGAAAAGAGATAACTCTTTTTTTTCTGGGGGCAAAACTTACCTATATCAGTTAAAAACAATTGTATTATTATGTTCCATTATAAATTTAACAAGTAGTAAATACCATTGTCAAAATCCACAAATATAAAGAAAAAGACCAATAGAAAAAAAATATATTATATAGAAAATATAGAAATAGATCTAAATAGAATAGCTAGCATGAAAATTTACATAAATGATCCCAGAGCAATGTCATAATTTATCGCATTTAATTATTAGTAATCTAGACTTTGAAAAAATATTTCTATGCGACTTCAAAAATACAGAAGGCGGAGTATAGAAACAGATGTAGATCGGTGTTATATAATAATCATGTATATTACACCAAAAAATATATCTGAGTAGTAATGCACGTAACAGGTCCCACCATGAGTATATAAAAAAGTTCAAGGAGTGATACACATATAATACACTGTTACCACCATATATGTACAGTATCATTAATGTGTGGGAACATGTATACTCAAAGCTTCGACACACTTGTCTCCTGAATCATAATCATATCAAATATCATCTCGTTTCTTATATGGTCATAATGATAATCACATGTTTGATACACTATATATGTCAATACATAGTGGTAAATAGTAAAACGTTATAAAAAAAACTGCTCAGCTGGAGAAGTGAGATTCTGCTATTGATCATCAGCTCCTAGCATCAAATGATGAATGAGTGCTCTCACACTGAAGTGGTAGTTATATTTAGTCGGAAAATCACAGTAAGTAGCAGATTATGGAAAAGACTATGGGGTCTATTTACTAAGCAGTGTTAGGAGACAGAGTGAAAGTGATAAGGTGTCAGTCAATCAGCTCCCAACTGTCAGTTTTCAAACACAGCCTGTGAGATGACAGTTAGGAGCTGATTGTCTGGCACCTTATCACTTACTTATCACTTTTCACTCTGTCTCCTAACACTGCTTAGTAAATAGACCCCTCTATCAAGAGGAACACACATCTGCTTTCATATCTCTTGCTTCAACCATACATGCAGAGGAGAAATTATGAGAGGGTATTGAGTGATTCCCTGCTACAGTGTAAGAAGTTGCATCTGCTGTCGGCAGTGCTGTCTGGCTCCTACAGACCAGCGCCGATGAGAGTATAGAAACAGAAAAAAGAATACCTCTTTGACAACAGATGAAGCGGACTGGTGCCTGGAGTCACTGCCCTGCGTACCGCAAGAGACCCTGATTGTCCCAACGATATAGTTTCGCCCTCAGGCTTGGTCACGGGTAGCTGATGATTTTGACGATGGTATTTACTATATGTGGTTTGTTAAATGTATAATGAAACATAATAATAAAATAGTTTTTAACTGATATAGGTAAGTTGTGCCCCCAGAAAAAAGTTTTCTTTTTTCTCTTTTTGTCACAGAACATAGGCATGCCAGATATCATTTTGATAAGCATAAGCTGTGTGTGCATCCTATTCACAGCGCTTTGCGAGTAAGATGCATTTTAAGGAAAATAGTTGTATGAAAAGTCGCTCTGTGCTACCGGCTCGCACAGCACTCACCCATTATGTGTAAAATCGACTTGTAGTGTACAGAGGATAGATGTATGCGGACACATCTGTATAAATACAATATTAGCAACACATTTTCACTGCTGTTGAATGTCTAACACTTTACTTGATTTTGGATGTTCATGCTCAACTACCTGTATTTCTAGAAGACCCCTTGTTATGCTATTACATTTTTTCAGATAGTGTATTTTCAGTACTTTAAACTTCTTTGGTTTTGACTAAAAAATGTGCACTTTTATTGTCAGATAAAAACCTGCAGTTACTGAGCTACAAAGTGATTTTATTCCTGCAGCTGCAAAATCAAGTGCCTTAGCTAAGTTAATGCTTTTCATTTCTTTTGCATGTGTCAGCATTAATAGAAGGAAGCTTCAATACAGACTATCATGTGAAGATGGTGCTGAGTAGTCTAGATTCTATTCTGTTGAAAGCGTTTTGCATTTTTTGGAATACCTCACAAAGGGAGGCTTCAAAATCAGGCTGAACTTCAAGCAAAGGTTAATGCTATTCTCTTTTGGGTTCAACCACCCACTTTGCTTTAGGTCACTGGTTGAGGCTAATGCATCACACAAGGGCTACTGCAAACTTCGCATCTACTTGATTAGACTCCCTGCTGATCTTATACACATACCAGCTCTCTTGCCAAGTCAAATAACGCTTTTAGTGAATTGGAAATAAGATTTAAGTGAGCTAACACAATACAGCTTACCCTCTTATCTTTTACTGAATTCTTTGCTTTGAATTGAAGACTGTGAAAACTGCTCTTGTTAGTGGACTTAATCTTCATATTTGCTGTACCTTATTTGAATACAGGTCAATTGAATGTTGGAACTACTATTCCACCTACCCACAGAAAATGAGTAGTAAGCTGCCTGTATGAGAGGAATTAGAGCTAAATGGTATATTTTATCATTGAATGGCTTGTGGCATCTATCTATCTATCTATCTATCTATCTATCTATCTATCTATCTATCTATCTATTTTTGGCATAGACTCCCCATATTGGGCTTTTTGCAGCTCCTTCATAGGCTGCATTGCTAGCTGGCAATCTGGTAATATATTTTTATCGCAAGCCCCAGCACTTCAAAATTCAGAAAATAGATGAAAATGGTCGTCAGACAAGTTTGTTAAATGTTTGATCTAAATGATTTGTTTAAACAACAGTTTTTGTCCATTTCCAGCATTTGGGAGCAAATTGCTGATTGTCATTTGCTTTTATACCTTACAAGGTTTTCATTCCAGCCAATCAACTGGCTGTCTGGTTGGTTGTAAGTTGGTATAATGCGTGGCCAGCTTTAGTGTGCCTTGAGGACCATGGTTGAGAACCCCTGATGTAGGATGTATGTCTCTTTAGCTGGACCATTATGGTGTGCTGGGGGAAGTTGGTTATTTTTTCTTGTGGCAGATATGTCAGACCCAGCATGCTGATTTTGAGCCTCTCCCCATAAAGGTGCCAGCCTACAATGGGCAGTCTAGGTTTTCACAATGGCAGGGGTATACCATGCTTTTGGCTTTCTTTTAATGTTGGAAAGGTTAGGTTGTCTTATACTAGGGCTTAATAAGACTCTGTAGTGGATAGCATGCTGTCCATTTATTTTTTTATTTATACTTTGCGAAATCAGGACTGTAATAGACTGGATTGATGTCACCAATTTTGCACCTCCATGTTGTACTTTAGCAAGAAAAAACATTTGTGTCACACTCCATAATTAAGGCTAGAAATTTTGTTTAATGGAAAAGGGTGATATTAATGTGGAAGGAGGTAGGACTTATATGTGAAGTTTACACTTATGCCCAATGAATGTCTTAAGATTTTTCTAGCTCTCTGCAAAATGAGATGAACTTAAACTTTGCAGGGGCAGCTCATGAGAGTAAAACCTAGATGACCCCCTGAGAAGTAGGCGAGCCTAGAGCATCCATCCACTTCCCCAGCAGGGCCGCAACTAGGAGGGGGATGGAGGTGCACGTGAACCAGGTGCGCCGCTGCACCCGTTGCCAATGTCCTCCAGCCTGGAGCCGCAGGGGGCTCCAAGCCGGACTCCCACTGAGATTTTTTTACCAGCGGGTGCCCTGCTCTTTCGGTAGCGGTAGCCAGACGTTGGAGTTCACTCCTGAACTCCAGCTTTCATCTCTCACCATGGCCACTATGGGAGAAATGTCATGATGTCTCTTCCATAGTTCCGAGGAGCAGCCGGGTGGAACAGATGGCAGCGGACGTAGGAGCAGGGTTTAAGGTAAGTATTGTTTTTTTTTGTGTAAGCGGCACTACCATATGGGCACTACTACAGGGACATTACTATGAGGACATTACTTTATTGGCACTACTACAAGGGCATTACTATATTGGCACTACTACAGGTGCATTACCTCAGGGGGCATTACTATAGGTGCACTGCTAAAGGGGGCATTACTATAGGGGCACTGCTGAAGGGGGCATTACTATGGGAGAATTAGCGGGGGGGGGCATGCCAAATTACTGTCTAGTTTTGGTCCTGTCCCTAGATAAGTCTAAGGGTTTAATGAATGATTCACAGTGAATCATGTAATCGTGGTCCTGTCCCTGCTGCACAATGCCTCAGGTAAAAAAAAGTACTCTAACAAATTTCGGCGCCATGACTTTATCCTTTGAGTATTGGATGATATGCCAAAAACATTGTGGAGTTCTGAGGTTCAGCAGTTATTTTGTTTTTTAACAATTTTTTGTAAATATTAATTTAATAAACATTTACCAACTTTAATGAAAATTGCGAGAAGAGATCGTTCAACTTTAAGCTCAAGATTTAGATTTATGCCTAGACAGCATGCCATCTGTTATTGCTGCAAGGATCATACATGATTTCCTTTATGCCACATTTGATTTGGAACCTGTGGCATTTATATATATACTGTACATCTATAGATTAAATTTTATCTTGAATGTGCTTTCATCATCCCATATGCGATCTTTCAAAATCTGAGTTATCAATATTCCCAACATCTTGTCTGACATCTGCATATTTGTTGACAACACAATAATAAATCATACACTTCATTCTAGCTGCTTGTCATCCTTGAATCAGAACTGTTCATTGTTCTCCAAACTGTATCCAAATCCTGTTAAAATTACCTAAGAAACATTTCAAGAATATGCACATGTCACAAAGAGCGGGATGTATTAATGATCACATTTATAAAGTGATTATTAGTGGGCATCTTCGCCAATATACCTGCGGGAATGACCACTGACATATATCATCTTGTTGCCGGATCAGCCTTGCGATACCCAGCCAACCTGGCGATGTATTCAGTTCCTGGTTTATGACCCGGATGAAGCAATGTGAATGCGTGTCCAGAAGCCTGCAGGTACGGTTGGGGTGATGAGCTTAATATAGAGACAAAGCCATCCAAAAATTTAAAATTCTAGTAGACTCAAGTTCTCTAATCAGTTCAAAGTCTTACTGTATACATATTTAACAAGCAGAGACAAACTCCCTACACTAAAATCCTGTTTACTTTATTATATGCTCAGAAAAGAACAGACTGTGTAATAAACTTTATTTATGCTGCTTGATAAATCAGATCCTTTTAGTATTCCGCACACTGCTGAAATTCAAGGTAAACTATAGGGATTCTGCTGGAATGCATAAATGTGTCTTAATTGCATGTCCAGAAAGCCAGATCCCTGAATTAGTGTGGATTAAAACATCATTTCACAGCCAAACAGAAACATGTTCCCAATCGCTGCACTTGAATTATTGTTATGTAGCTTGGGGCCTGTATTAAAATCACTGAATAATTGCAATCAGATTACTATAATCAAGTACTGGAACAGTAATTATAGGTTACAATCAGTTTAAGCTGCCCTGGAAGTCCAATATACTGATCATATGCATATTAAAAGTTTATGTTAGTGATAAAATTAATGAACAGGATTATAAGCTCCTGTCTGTGAGATATGTTACACATGTCTCGCTCTACCCATTTTGCTATTTGCATAGACAGAGCATCTAATGTGTTTACACGTTTTAAAGCTCCTGTACAACCAATCAATTTCTAGGCGCATTCAAGTAGGACATCAGTGAATCACCTGAAACATAATTACATTTCTGCTTAACCCATTATTTACTGCACACTGATTTAATAATGTGTGAAAATAGGTGCTCTTAACCTCATTTACAGGAAGCACATAATATCAGTGTGGCCATCTGTTGTTTAACAATGAATAATTCACTGTACAGTGCATAAGGATGGCAAAAAAATCCCAAACATTATTAATAATTTAAAACTTACTTTTTGCCGACAAAAATATATTCACCTTTAAAATGGCATTAGCAACAATCTATATGGCTGTATTAAAATAAAAAATACCATTTTATTCAATGGAATAATTGCTAAGTGTGCCTAGAGAATATTGTATTTAATATTTGAAGCAGTTAAGCCAGTATAGGAGATGATTTGTGCAAACATTCAGAAGAGTACAATAAATACTCATGAAATCCGTTGTGTCACACTGGTCACGGTGCTTTGTGGAAACACATATGTTGTCATGGTTTCACAAAGAGTTACATTTTTATTACATGCAGTACATTTAAGAAATAAATGTGCACACGAGTTGAGGTATGCCTCCATACTTGAATATATAATTAAAGAAAAAGCAGTCTAGCACCACCAAATAACTTGTAACCAGCAAACACTCGTTACATCATCTACTTGGGTGGCCTTAATATAAAAACAGCACCTCCAATAGGCTCTTTTAAACCCTGGGCTAAAAAATGGTGTTCCTGGTAGGTTCAAAAGTAACAGGTAAAGTTAAGGCTCTGGAGTTGCATAGATGTTGCTTGCCCTATCTGCCACATCACATGTAATCCTCTCTCCATTATACTACTATACTATGGGCAGGATTCAATTAGCCTCATAAACCGAACGCGTCCGGCCCGTATTCAATCAGCTTCGTCCTGAGACCGAAAAGAAATCACCATTAACAGTGCATTATCGGGTGATAACTGTCAGTTAGCACAAGATCTGTGAACTTATCATGAATCCTGTGCATTAACTCCCGATAACCCGCATTAACGCACATGTTTAACGTGCATTAACAAGGCTATTGGATTAGTGCGGGAGGCTAATTGAATAGCTCCAGACATTAAAGTCTGAGACTACCTCCCGTTATTACCCACAGTAATTTACTGAAGATAATTTAATTCGCTATATGTATTAAGTTAAGCACAGACAAAAAGTGTTACATTTCCAATGGAATACAGGTTGAGTCTCCCATATCCAAAATGCTTGGAACCAGGGGTATTTTGGATATAGGAATATTCCGTATTTCGGAATATTTGCATAATATAATGAGGTATCTTGAGAATGGGACGCAAATCTGAACACAGAATGCATTTATGTGTTATATACACCTTATACACACAGCCTGCAAGTCATTTTATACAATATTTTAAATAATTTTGTGCATAAAAAAAAGTTTGTGTACATACATGAAATTCATTTATGTTTCATATACACCTTATACACAGAGCCTAAAGGTTATTTTATACTGTATTTTAATAATTTTATGCTTTAAACAAAGTTTGTGTACATTGAACCATTAGAAAGCAAAGGTTTCACTTTCTCAGTCATGCTAAAAATGTTCCATATTTTGGAATATTCCATATTTTGGAATATTTGGATATGGGAGACTCAACCTGTACAAGCTTCCCATTGTCATACAAGAATATAAACATAGAGAATGACTTCTAAAAAATTAAAAGAAAAAAAAACAGGGGATTTAGTGCAAATCTGTTGCAGTGCTTTATATATTTAAACAATACTATATATACACATATATTCACTGAGAACTCCATTGAATTAAAGTAAATAAATTAATTGCATTATGAGGGGTATATTTACAAAAGTGAGAGTTTTTAGAAGTGGAGATGTTGCCCATAGAAACCAATCAGATTCTACTTAACATTTAACTAGCACCTTCTAAAAGATAATAGCTAGAATCTGATTGGTTGTTATGGACAACATCTCCACTTCTAAAAACACTCACTTTAGTAAATATACCCCTGTGTGTGTTTTACGATGTTGAAGTTGTGTACTTAAGTTGCAAATGATGTGGTCCAATTCGATAATGTGGTTCCAAAGCATAAAATATTTATTTACACAAAGAAATAAAATAAGTACTGCCCCTTACAATGCACATGTGCGGTTGGCACTAAAACAAGGCTTCAAAGGTCATTGCAGTACAATTTAGAGGTTAACATTCAAATAGTCCTTAGGGAATAAAATCATTGGGTACAGGCAGGGATCTGTGTATACTCGATGTTGGATAGGTCAGGACCTTCTCCTGTGTCTATGCAGCCGGATCTTCATAAAGCCTGAGGGCCCCACCGATGACTATCCCATGCTGGATTTCCTTTGTTTTACAGAATCATGGGTGAGGGGAAATATAGAGTTTCAGGGACAAGACAATACATTGCTTAACTGCAAATAAAGGGATCCAGAACATTACATCAATAATATTACATTTATATTTACAGCAGAGATGCAGTATTTATCTATAAAACAATAGATATCAAATACTGATTAAAAAAGACTAAACATCAATATACAGTTATACAAATTCAATAGCAAATAGGAAATTACACTTATAATGAACAAATAATATTTGTAATAAAGTATAGAAAGTGTTGTATTTTATTGTACTTCATTCAGTTTTCAAATTTGACTTTGACAACGACTATACTAACTAATACAGTCTATGAAGGCTATAAACAACCATTGATATTCTGGTTTTCCAATGACTGATTATTCACAGTTCTGCATTCGAGCTGCTATTGTCAGAGTGTTAGTGTGTGATGTACTATTTATACCATTTTTTTATTATTTGATTACCATTAATTAAGAATTTGTATTGATTACTCATTAATATTTTAATACATATATTCATTTGTTAACTAACTGTAGCTGTCTTCTCAGCGCTTTTTATTTATTATTTCGATGACTATAATGTATGGTATGTGTACACTGTACTGTATAACTACTGTAATATAACCATTTATTGTTTGACTGTACATCACTAAATGACTACACTCAACAAAATGCATAACTCTTTAATTATATAGCATTAATAAACAAGTCAACATTTTGGTCTCTTACTGTAAATAGACCTTTTTCATGGCGACCTTTAATGATGTCTTAAAAAGGGTCTATTTAAAATACCAAAACTTTTATTTGTATGTTTTCCAAATTAATTAAATTTATAGTTTGCATGAAGACAGATGAGTGTCCTCTTTTGAAAAGGAATATGTGGAGTAGCCTGAATAAAATATTTCAGCTCTCTCCACATATAATGTTGGATATGGAAAACGGCAATCCAAGTTGTGATTCAACCCCCAAAGTGTTTATTTACAACATTTGAACATGTACAGCGACGTTTCTGGCAGCCGGGTGTCCTTCCTCAAGCACCAAGCTGCCCGAAATTTTGCAGTATATTTTAAAATGCTATAAATAAACACTTTGGGATTTGAATCACAACTTGGAATGCAGTTTTCCTTACAATACCTTGTGCTGCATCTACTATATTGTGGCACACTTATAAACATTGGATATTGGTGTGTATTTAATCCAAATCTGCTATGTTTAAGTGATGCATCCTTATGAGATGCATCCTCTCCAGTCATCGGCGCACCTGACCTTAAATATGTCTTTGGGTCATGGGGCTCAGGGAACATCAGCAGGATGTTGAAAAAAGTAATTAATTCCTCTTTTCCACCAAAAACCTAGGTCCGACCTGGGTTTTCAGATATGGTTCCAACCCAGGTCAGACACCATTTACACAGCATCATTGATTGGGGTTATTCTCAGGTCAGCCCCATTTACACTGAACCTGGGTCTTCCCTGCTAAACTTGTGAGGTCATAAAAAGTGGGAGGTGACTGCTCCACAACCACCAATCAGCTCATTTTAGGCATGACTCAGGTCGGACAACCCGGGTTGCGCCATTTACTGTACACCATTACCCAGGTCCATCCTAGGACCAACCCTGGTAGCTACATGGTTTGGATTGCCGGGTCACTTGACCCGGGTTGTTTTTCAGGGACCCTTTTACACTGAGCTGTGACCTGGGTAAACCCAGCAGTAACCCACATTATTGTAGCAGTGTAAAAGGGGTATAAGATATTCAGTAAAACACCCGTGGTAGCATCCTGATTTTGCCTTACATTTAGCATTCTGTAGATGCTGCCCAAAGGTAGAGGGACTATGCTGCCATGCACCAACAGTCATGCATTTGTTGTAAAAGAAAACAACAATTAGCTCTAATAATTATATAGTGTATTATCCTAAAATGAACATTAGGAACACAAATTGCTACTGAAGAAGTTTCTACAAACCTATCAGAGAGAAAGAAAAGAAACACAATAACCAGTAGTGATATGCATTAGACAATTATTAGAGAAAAGAACAAATAAACAAAACATATATATGAAGATTCTAGCTTGATAAACTACATTTATTAATAAAGCATAAGAAATTTTCATATAGTTAAGCATGTGGCCACTCCTGATTAGAAATGGATGCTACTAAGATTGTGAGCATGGCTGCATAGTAGCATTGTGCACTGGGGGCAGGGGGGTTCCTCTCCCCCATTGTTGGTCCAGGGCAACCAAAAGAGTAGCACACTATGCCAATCCATGACTTCCCTCCACAAGGGAGTGAGTCCCGAGCCGGCACATTACCAACTGTCGAAGCTGGATAATTGGCTGAGACAAGATCAGCTTAAAATTAGATCGTAAAGATGCCCAGGGGCGCCGAGAGGGGCGGAGCGGGTACAGATTACCGGGGCCCGGGCTTCCTGAGGAGCCCAGCAGGGGCCCGGGTCCAGCGCCACTCCCCCTCCCTCACAGCAGCCCAGCACACCCCCCCTGGCTTTGAGCAGGGCTGAGGGGGCCCAGAGCGCCCCCCTCCCCAGCGCGCAGCACCGCTTCACGACACTGCAATTTTTTTTTCTTTTTGGGAAGAGGGCGTGGTCACGCCTCCCACGATTAGGCTACGCCCCCTATTTCCCGGGCCCGCCGCGGTTCTCAGCGGGCCTGAAGATGCCATCTTGCAACTGGCCGCAAGATGCCATTTTAGAAAATGAGATTGCAAGACGCCATTTCTTGTGAATGGCTGCCTAAGCGCCATTTTAGGTAAACTCACACTTAAGTACATATGGCAATATTACTATTAGCATCATGCGATTGCATCTTTCACCATTTCTCATACACACATTAATACGCACAAATGCGCTGTTAACTAGTCGCATATTAGCAAATGCATAAGATCCTGTATGAAAACGCTGTTATTAGCTTCATGCGCATGCATCTGCACCAAGTTAACTAGCGTCTTCATATCAAACCCCAAATACTTACACAGTACATATTCACATAAAAGGTCTCATAAGCTTTAAAGTATAAGATTCAAGTTTGTTCATTTATTATAATTGCTGAGAAATAAAGGTTATTTGGTAGCTAAGGTTTAATACTTGATAAGTAAGTCATGTTTGATCTGCACTCTTTCAACAGCATTTTGATATTGTCAGTGTGAAGATCGCAACATGCATTCTCAACTTATGGACCGCAGAGATTTAAAGCACCGAAATGTACATTATATGACCAACTGTTAGGATGTGCATGAACAGGAAACCAGAGACAACCAGTTGTTAGAGGCTGGACTGTGTCTATTTGAATCAACCTGTTAAATGCTCTGCAACAGATGCATCCTCCTGGGAACCAATGGCATCAGCGACAAGCCTCTCTATTGTGTTGTCTGTTTCTGTGAGAGTATAAATGTGTGTGTTGTGACCCCAGTCTGAGTCTTCTTGCTGAATGCTGATAGATGGGGGTTTCTTGCTGAAGCCTACATCTGGCCCAGAACGCTGCGTATGTATAACTGTACTTGGGTCTGTATAATTCTTTGCGCTAAATTGTACTTAGATCATAGCGTGTAACTGACTGTACTTTTACTTGAAATATCACTTTGTCCTTTGGAACCACAGGTAAAAGGTCTGGAGTCTTTATTTACTATATGGCTGCATACGCAAAATAGCGTCATCCTTAGAGGTTTATATACAGGATATTGGAAGGTATAGGCAGGATATTAGAAGGTATAGGCAGGAGTGTATAGAGGTTCTAATTCAATATCCTTAGTTGGGGGCTCATAGTGAAGTCACTTACCTACTCACACGATACATACGGTTATCGATATCTCACCAAAGGGTGGAGTGGCCACATGCAGGGTTTACCTGCAACTGCTCGGTGCTGAGAAATCACTACCCATTTTCGTGTGAGCCAGGGATGCTGACTAGAATCCAGGGACAAGAGAGGAAAAAGTTTGTTTTCCTTGTTGTTAGAACCTTATGTTTAGAGGGGTGCCGCAGTATTGAGCACGCGGCTGAGTCGCAGTTTTGCACACAGTCAAGACGCACTTTTGTGTACGCAGCTAAAGATTGTCGTACGGTTGTGTTGTAGTCACATTGTTGTGTATGCAACTGGTCGCACAATAGTGTATACGTACTTCCGGTTGTGCTGCCACGTGTTTAAAAAAAGCCGTTGAGGTTTACATTATTTTCAATTGTTGTCAATATCTGGGTTAATGTGTATTTTTCTGCGCAGGAAAAAAGTGTGTAACAGTGAGTATTTGTTGGTAGGGGTAACTTGTACCCTAAAGTTAGAGGTACCGTATGATCGTTAAGGGCTAAGTGCTAGCCGCTCGTTAAGCAGCTTACCGTTCTACACACAGTAGCAGGTGTACATGTTGTCTTTGTTGTAGAGAGGTGCATAGGAGTGGCCGACATATAAACTCCTATAGGTGTGGAAGTTGCCTTACTAAATCTTATCCGGGTGTGGAAGTTGTCTTTTTCAAATCTTATCCAGGTGTGTGGGCACCGCCGACTTAAATCGTCCACAGGTAAGTGAAATTATCTTGATTGTCTTTCACCAGTTTAAATCTTTATTGAAAAGCGTAGGATTTTGTCCCAGAATGGGAGCCATGCAAACAGTAGAGATGTTAGACAATGATGTGCTGCTAATGGAGGCGCCGATCGGATTGGCCCATTATATTATGCATACTAAGTACGGTACTTATGCAATAAGGTATTGTGATTTATGGTTTAATATGACGAGGAAGAGTATTAGACCGTTTCCCAGAATTGGTAGTTTTGATAAAGATGTATTAAATAATGTCCGGGATCACATCAGTCTGATGCACTCCCGAGAGAAAAAGGTCAAATATTGTGAATGTTTCAAATTGTGGCAGCATGAGGGGGATGCGTGGCTTAAAAATGTGCAAGGCACGCAAACTAGCGTTGCGAGTGCATTGCCAGAAAATACATCCGCGACACTAAATTGCAATACGGACGAGCCGCAAATTGGCTCGCACGTGTCGCAAGGTAGCGTTGTGGAAGTAGCCGACTTAAACTTCCATAGGTGTGGAAGTTGCCTTGTTAAATCTTATCCGGGTGTGTGGAGTAGCCTTCTTCAAATCTTCACAGGTGCGTGGGCGCTACCGTTTAAATCGTCCACAGGTAAGTGAAAGTATCTTGACTGTCTTTCACCAGTTTAAATCTTTTTTGAAAAACGTAGGAGTTGTCTCAGAATGGGAGCCATGCAAACAATAGAGATGTTAGACAATGATGTGCTGCTAATGGAAGCGCCGCTTGGATTGGCCCATCGTATTATGCATACTAAGTACGGTACTTATGCAATAAGGTATTGTGATGTATGGTTTAAAATGACTATGAAGACTGTTAGACCGTTTCCCTGAATTGGTAGTTTTGATAAAGATGTATTAGATAATATCCGGGACCACATCAGTCCCATGCGCTCCCGAGAGAAAAAGGTAAAATATTATGAATGTTTAAAGTTGTGGCAGCATGAAGGGGATGCGTGGCTTAAAAATGCGCAAGCGACGCAAACTAGCGTTGCGAGTGCATTGCCAGAGAATACATCCGCGACACTAAATTGCAAGGCAGGCGAGCTGCAAAATGTCATGCACGTGCAGCAAGGTAGCGTTGTGGAAAGTATAGCCAGCAGTTCACGCGCACCACCTCCACCTTATGTGGATGGAGGTGCAAGTACAGTTATCAAAAATACCCATAAAAATTTTACAAGCAATTTGTACCCTCTCTTAAGCAACCATAAAGAAAATGTTCATGATGTGGATGATGAGCCTATTGTAATGTCTGCCATTTCCCATGCTGTGCAGATGATAGATGCTGCACCACAACAATCATGAGTGGTGCCGCCATCTCCATTGGTAACAGTAAGGGAAGTGCTAGCCCCCTCTGCACCCGTAGAGGAAGTCGTTAATACCATACATAGCAGCAGCAGATTAAACTCCCAGCCAGGTAACAAGGTCAAAGGTAGAAGCGCTACCGTTCTGCGTCCCATTCGGACAATAACTGTTCCGATTGGAAATGCAGATGCGAATGGTATAGTGCCCATGAGGGAAGTGGTAATGCATTGTCCTTGGACAAGAGCAGAACTGAATTCCATCATAAATGATTTCCCCAATCCCAAAAAGGAACTAGCCAAATGTCAAAGATTTTTGAGAAATTTGGGTAGTTCTCATGAGCCAACTAATAAAGATTGGTGTGTGGTGTTAAGGGCCTGTCTACCACGCAATACCGAAGTGACAAAATTTATCACGGATTGTGTATTGGATGGTGACATTTCCTTAACAGACCAAGTAAACCAAGGTAACATTTCCCGCATTGTAACTCAATTGGGTATATATTGTCCAGCAGTAGTTAACTGGAACAAAATTTTCACTATAAAGCAAAAGGAGAGTGAATCTGCAGAAGATTATTGCGACCGGGCTCTGCAGGCTATCACCCAGTACACTAGGATAGAAGATATTAAAGATAGCACTCACCACAGGGGAATGATAGTCACGGTACTCATGGACGGTCTTAAAGAAAACTTAAAGACTCGGGTTCAGACCTCACAACCTGGCTGGAGGGGATTCACAATAGATACCCTCATAGAATCTGCCATAGAACATGATAAGAACATCTCAAAGAAGAGAGAGACCCAGAGCGAAAAACTAATGGCTGTCAGTATCCAGGCTCTGGAAGAAATGATGGTAACATCACAGCCAGCAGACACACTTTCATCTACACACACACTTATACCTGAACAGTTATATGCCCTCACTAATCCCACACAACAGCAAACACAGCTCTATTCTACTAATCCTACACATCCACAGGTCCCATACTACTCACAAACTTCATACCCCCAACAATACCCTTATCCGCCATATCCCTATCCATCACCTTTTCCCCCTGCTCAAACCTCACAACAACCTGTGTCTTCATCCAATCCACGAACAAGTTTTAATTGTAACCAGCAAGGACATTTAATTAGAAACTACAGAGTAAAAAGGGTAGGACCCTCAAAACAGGGAAAAACCTGCATATCCCCATAAGGGATATGCACAGAGGCCAGCAAATATCCAGCAAGCACCAGCTCCAATTGTGGCCATTAATGCTTTATTGGAGAATGGTAGCCAACGCTAGGGGTCAGGTCATACCTGTAGTCGACAGATAGTCAGGTTAACGGGAAGTACTAGGGAAGTACCGGTCATGATGGTTGATGTAGCTGGTACTGAATAACCTTTTCTTGTAGACACAGGGGTGACCAGGTCAGTGATAAAATCTCCCGTTAATCTACAGGTGACCAGCGAGACAGTACCAACAATGGGTGTAACAGGTAAAGTGCAACAATATCCTTTAACAAAGTCCACAGAGGTTACTATTGGGCCATTGTATACCAGGCATTCTTTCCTTCTGGCTGCTGTGGCTCCTACTAACCTGCTGGGTAGAGATTTGTTATGTAAGATGGGATGTGTCATATATTACACCTCTGATGGTGTTTTTCTAGATATCCCAGAAAGAGTTGCGCATGAGGTGCGGGATATTTTAGACACTCCCAAAAGGATAATGTATCATTCTACCAGTTTAAATGAAAATCCATCTCAGGTAGATCAAATGTTGTCCCAAACTCCAGATTCCCTTTGGACTAAGGATGGACAGGACACTGGATT
Organism: Taudactylus pleione; assembly: GCA_031769625.1. NCBI lineage: Eukaryota > Metazoa > Chordata > Amphibia > Anura > Myobatrachidae > Taudactylus > Taudactylus pleione. The sequence goes on along the minus strand of JAUIMM010000368.1, from coordinate 10,228,002 downwards.
AATGGCAAACGTAAGCCCCGTAATGGTAAATTTAAAAGGCAGTAGGCAAGCTTCAGAAATTCCCCAGTACCCACTAAAACAGGAGGGAGAATTAGGGGTTTTTCCAATAATTGAGCAATTATTGCAACAGGGAATTTTAGTTCATACAGCTAGTGTAGCCAACAGTCCCATCTTTCCGGTGAAGAAGAGTGGTGGGAGGGGTTCTAGGCTGGTACAAGACCTTAGAGGTGTTAATAAGGTAGTAGAGAGCCAATTCCCTGTAGTGCCAAATCCAGCTGTCATTCTTATGCAAATCCCTCCAAATGCAACCCATTTCACTTTCATTGACCTCTGTTCTGCTTTCTTCTCTGTGCCTCTCCACCCTGACTGTCAGTATTTATTCGCATTTACATACAGAGGTTTACAATACACATGGACACGGTTACCCCAAGGTTTCATAGACAGCCCCAGTATCTTCTCCCAGGCATTGCACGACTGTTTACAATCTTTTCAACCTGCCAATGGATCTGTTCTAATCCAATATGTGGACGATTTATGGCTATGTTCTGACTCGTTTATGTCATGTTTGAATGATACTAAACTTTTGTTACTTCATCCCTCACAAACAGGACACAAGGTGGCTAAGGATAAACTACAGCCATGCCAATCCAGAGTAAAATATTTGGGACACTGCCTAACCCAGGGGTTACGACATCTTACAACAGATAGAATCCAGGCCATACAAAACATGACACTGCCGCAGAATCAACAGCAAATTCGTACCTTCTTGGGAATGTGTGGATACTGTAGAATGTGGATCCCATGTTTTTCTATTTTGGCCTTACCTTTACAGGGCTTAGTCTCTTCCTCAAAGCCCGATTGTGTCATACACACAGAGGAATCAGAGCAGGCTTTCCTTAATCTTAAGGATAGTCTGACAAAAGCACCTGCATTGGGAATACCTGATTATGAAAAACCTTTTGATTTGTATTGTACGGAAGCCAATGGTTGTGCTGCAGGTGTCCTGACACAAAAACATGGTGATGCCAGCAGGCCCGTAGCATACTACAGTGCCCAAATGGACACTGTGGCAAGATCACTCCCCACCTGTTTGAGAAGTGTAACAGCTACCGCTCTATTGGTGAGTAAAAGTGAGGATGTAGTATTGGGTCATGATATGATTGTCTATACTCCCCACGCTGTATCTGCTCTGCTGAACTCTGCTCAAACCAGACACATCTCTTCAGCTAGGTTTACCAAATGGGAACTAGCTCTAATCGCACCTGCAAACATCATTGTTAAACGTTGCAACATGCTGAATCCAGCAACGTATTTACCATATGTACAACATGATGTACAAAGGGTGGAAGGAAATGAGTTGCTGGCGGGAGGTGAGTTCAGTGGACATAATGATGCACACGATTGTATGGAATATCTGAATCAGACCTTTAGTGCTAGACCTGACATACATGGCACACCTTTAGAGAATGTAGATGTAACTTTTTACAAGGATGGGAGTTGTCATAGACAAACAGACACTGACTCGAAGTACGCGTTCGGGGTGGTGCACGATTTTGGGGCTCTATGGCATCTGAGAAATTTTATGACAGCAGTAGGCACACCAGTTGCACATTCCCGACACATAAAACAAAAGCGGTGACAGTAATTAAGTGTAAAGCCCATACATGTGAGGATGATACGGTGTCACTGGGCAACAATAGAGCCAATGAAGCTGCAAAATGGGCAGCAGGGTTAAAAATGTTTTCTCCAAATGAACAAATTATGTCTTTCCAAACAATTGATATGCTGAAATTAATTGAGATGCAAAATTTGTGTTCAATCCAGGAAAGGTCCATCTGGAAGTCTAAGGGATGTGGGCAAGAGTCCTCCAGGCTCTGGAGGGACAGACAAGGTAAACCAGTAGCCCCCAAGGCGTATTATCCCAGCCTGGCTGAGGCAGCACATGGTCTGACTCATCTGGGAAAGCAAGGTATGTGCAAGTTGGTAAGAGCATACTGGCATGCACCAGGTTTTTCTTCACAAGCAGAAAAGAAAGCAATGTCCGGTCTGACCTGCTTGAGGAAGAACATAGGGAAAGCGATCTCTACTGAACCGTCCCACATTCCACTGACTGATGGACCTTTCCAGGTGATACAAATTGATTTCATCCAATTACCACCCTGCAGGAATCTCAAGTATGTATTGGTGTGCACTGATGTATTTTCTAATTGGGTTGAGGCCTACCCAGCGGCCACTAATACTTCTGCATTTACTGCCAAGAAAATAGTTCAGGAATTTGTATGCAGATATGCTATCCCTAAAATCATCGAGAGTGACAGGTGTACTCATTTCACGGGTGATGTTTTTCAAAATATGTGTAAGCTGATGGGTATTAATAGCCAACTTCACACCCCCTACCAACTGCAAGCTAGTGCCAAGGTAGAGAGGATGAACGGGACTATAAAAAATAAGTTAAGTAAAATCATGGCAGAGACTGGACTAGGTTGGCCAGAAGCATTACCGTTGGTCCTGCATAGTATAAGGACCACTCCCAGACCCCCTCTAAATCTGTCTCCCTTTGAAATACTGTTCGGAAGACAACCTCATTTGATTATAAGTCCACAGGAAGACTTGAAAGGTAACAACGAGGTAACTGTAAGGTATCTTATATCAATGAGTAAGCAGTTAAAACAGCAACATGCCTGAAACTAACTGTCATGATGTTGAACCAGGAGAATATGATATGATCAGAAATTTCTTGCGTTCAGGTTGTTTGACTGATCGGTGGGAAGGTCCGTACCAGGTGCTGCTGACAAGTACTACATCTTTGAAGGTGGCTGAGAGAGATACCTGGGTCCATTCCACTCACTGCAAAAAGTTCAATCAACCGGTGGAGAAACAAGTCGGAGACAAGGCTGATAGCGTGGACCTGTCGATCGTGAACTTGTTCTGGGAGGATTGAAAAGGTCGTAGTGAGATACCTGAACTAAAAGAAAATTGCAGGTCTTGTGGCAATGGACGGGCCTGCTGTGTTCATTTTCATATTCTCTTTTAGAGTGTTCACCATTCTGGTTGGTTCTGGGATATCTGATTTCTGTGATGGGGGACCGATTGAGGAGATGGGAGCTGATGGCAGTGCTGTTGGAGTGGAATCAGAATGAGTGCTATGCCAATCAGGGGAGTGTCTGACCAATCTTAGTACTGTTATTGTTAAGAGAGCTGTTATTCCGGATACTCGGGAATGGTGTGGAAGTTTATCGTCTGAAGATTCCTGTATTTGTGAGCTTTGTGGGTCCCTAGTTGATGAGAACTATATTCAATGGTGCCAGCCTAAATATAACCCGAACTGGGGTGGGTATCCTTTAGAGGATTATCATAGCATGGTAGGCAAAGTATTAAATCAAACTGATTGCTGGGTGTGTTCACATGTGCCACAGGGACAGCATAATGTAGGGTTGGTGCCATTTCCACTGAATATCACAGAAATTTTAGAATTGGAAAAAGGGAAAACATTGGATGGAAAATTCCTCTCATCCAAACCACCTCATTTTAAACTCTATCAATTCCACGTAGATAGACCACTTTTGTGTTTGAACATAACCAACCCAAATAAACCCGGGAGTTGGGAAGTGACAGGGAATAATCAGGTGATGACCTTTTCACAGAGAGCTGATAATGAGTCCGTAAATCACTGTTACGTTCAATTAAATCTAGTGGGAAACATTTTATCTACCGGTATACATTGAGTTCCACCAAAGAAATTATTGGTAAGGTACCAGATGGTTATTGTGCTAAAATAATATAACCAGAAACTTGCATATACCAAATGGAAGAGCCTGAGATAGGATTGTTTGCAAGGGAAATGTGTTTAATGATAATGATGCATACCATCCCTTATGTTCTCCTCGATAATGTGTATTTTATATGTGGAAGAAAGGCGTATAAGTGGCTCTCCCCGAGTTCCGAAGGTTTGTGTTACCTGGGAAGGGTAGTCGCAGAAGTTATGACCCTCACACATGTTGAAATGCTTGGTATCCATAAAAACACACCATCACCATATCTTCACACGCAGTATGAACACAGAGGCAAACGAAATATGATACCTCGTGACGTGCATAAAGCCACTCAGTTAATTAGTGAGACAACTGGCTTCCAAGTTTTAGTCACACTGGATCCCACCAGGATCGCTCGGGGTACATTAAATTTTAGATATATTCAGGAACTTGCTAAATTGATAGATAATATCACCAAGATGTATGATGACACATTCAGGTATACAGGGAGAGAATTGCAAGCGTACAAGAAAGAACTGGTGCCACACAGGCTAGTGTTAAATTATTTAACTGCTGTTACTGGAGGGTACTGCATAACTTTGGCCACCCAATTTGGAGTAAAATGTTGCACCTATGTCACCAATGATACCAGCGACCCCAAGGAGGTGATAGACCGGAAGATGCATGAAATTCTGCCGCTAAAATGGGAGTTTTGTAAGAACCATAATGCTTCAGTGGCTGAAGTAGGGGAGAAGATAGAAAGATGGGTTTCATGGCTGAACCCAGTGAAATGGTTCTCAGGTCTAGGGGAATGGGTCCAGGAAGTAATCGCCAGCATAGGCAAATTCTTGATCCTTATACTGATTGGCATCATAATAATTGGCATATCTGTCCGGTGTGTTCCTATTGTGTTGAAGTGTGGAAAATGTAAATATAAAGTAAAACGAAAGAACGAAATTATGATGGTGGTCAGTAATGACAATATGAATACCGAGGTAAATATAGAACTGCATTACAACCCTGAACTAGGAAATACCATCATTTAATGTATTATATTTAGACCTTCATAGAATGTATTATTGAAATGTTATTTTTAAAATACCTCAGATAATGTAAAGTCTCAAATTCCCCTTCAAGACTGCCTTTATAGGACTGGTGTATCTCCACACATTTCACATAATCTTCCAAGATTCGCGGTGAGGGTATAATAGTAGTTTAATGTCCCCACTCAGAGACACATTATTGATGGATTAAGAACCACCTTGTGCCATCCCATAATAACACTAAATAATATATAAATGTAAGCCTAAATTAATATTTAAAATCAGATTGTGATAGCATGTTGTTCGCTATCAAAGGATGGACTGTCGAAGCTGGATATTTGGCTGAGACAAGATCAGCTTAAAATTAGATCGTAAAGATGCCATCTTGCGACTGGCTGCAAGACGCCATTTTAGAAAATGAGATCGCAAGACGCCATTTTGCAAATGGCCACCCAAGCGCCATTTTAGATAAACACACACTTAAGTAAATATGGCGATATTACTATTAGCATCATGTGATTGCATCTTTCACCATTTCTCATACACACATTAATACGCACAAATGCTCTGTTAACTAGTCGCATATTAGCGAATGCATAAGATCCTGTATGAAAACGCTGTTTATTAGCTTCATGCGCATGCATCTGCACCAAGTTAACTAGCGTCTTCATATCAAACCCCAAATACTTACACAGTACATATTCACAAAAAAGGTCTCATAAGCTTTAAAGTATAAGATTCAAGTTTGTTCATTTATTATAATTGCTGAGAAATGAAGGTTATTTGGTAGCTAAGGTTTAATACATGATAAGTAAGTCATGTTTGATATTATACTGATCTGCACTCTTTCAACAGCATTTTCATATCGTCAGTGTGAAGATCGCAACATGCATTCTCAACTTATGGACCGCAGAGATTTAAAGCACCAAAATGTACATTATATGACCAATTGTTAGGATGTGCATGAACAGGAAACCAGAGACAACCAGTTGTTAGAGGCTGGACTGTGTCTATTTGAATCAACCTGTTAAATGCTCTGCAACAGATGCATCCTCCTGGGAACCAATGGCATCAGCAACAAGCCTCTCTATTGTGTTGTCTGTTTCTGTGAGAGTAAAACATGTGTGTTGTGACCCCTGTCTGAGTCTTCTTGCTGAATGCTGACAGACGGGGGTTTCTTGCTGAAGCCTACATCTGGCCCAGAGCGCTGCATATGTATAACTGTACTTGGGTCTGTATAATTCTTTGCGCTAAATTGTACTTAGATCATAGCGTGTAACTGACTGTACTTTTACTTGAAATATCACTTTGTGCTTTGGAACCACAGGTAAAATTTCTGGAGTCTTTATTTACTATATGACTGCGTACGCAAAATAGCATCATCCTTAGAGGTTTATAGGCAGGATATTAGAAGGTATAGGCAGGAGTGTATAGAGGTTCTAATTCAATATCCTTACAACCCTGCCGGGGAGTTAATGCCACACAGCTGGCATTAACTCCCCAGCAGGGTTGGTAATGTGCCGGCTTGGGACTCACTCTATTGTGGAGGGAAGTCATGGATTGGCATAGTGTGTGTTAATATTAAAATGAACCTTTATATACCCCTGCCTGTGTCTTCTAATATCCTGCCTATACCTTCTAAGGATGACGCTAATTTGCATATGCAGTAATACAGTAAATAAAGACTTAGACCTGGAATCTGTGGTTCCAAAGCATAAGTATTATTCAAGTAAAAGTACAGTCAGTTACACGCTATTGATCCAGACACAATTAGACGCAAAGGAATTATACAGACCCAAGAACAGTATACATACGCAGTGCTTCCGTACCTGGTGATAGGCATCAGCAAGAAACCCCGTCATCATTCAGCATTCAGCAAGAAGACTAAAATCCCAGCATTTGAGCACACATATTTATACCCCCCAGAATAGACCGGACAATAGAGAAGTTTGTTGCTGATGTCATTGGTTCCCAGGGGAGAAGCATCTGTTACAGGGCATTTAACAGGCTGGTTCCAATAGACTCTCCCTGCCTCTAACAGCTGGGGATCTTTCCCTTACTGCCCCCTGCAACATCCAAACAGTTGTTCATGAAATATACATTTTGTTGCTTGTAGACTCTGCGATCCATAAATTGGGAATGCATGATGCGATCTCCACACCGATAGTACCGGAATTCTGTTGGAAGAGTATGCATCAGTACGAACCCAAACACTGCTGTCTTAATATGTATATAACCTTAGTTATCAAATATCTTTATTTCACAGCATTTAAACTAACTGAACCAACTTAAATCATATACTTTAAAGCTTATTAAACCTTATGTGTGAATATGTAATGTGTGAGTATTCGGGGTTTGGTATAAAGACGTATTAATGTGTGTATGAGGAAGGGTGCAGTTAACTCTCACTGAGTGAACATTTTAGAAGTGTGACATGCTGAGCCAGATAGTTCCACATGCCCACTCTGTGAGCAGTCCCCCCCACCTGTCCAAGACTTCAAAAGAAAAACTCTTTATTCTTCCAGTCTCTTGTGTGAAATGCAAATAACCCAGCTACAAGAGACAGACCTAAGATGACACTCTAATCTTTGAAATCATGTCATTGCAGGAAGCTTGCTAATGTAAGGTATGTATTCAAGCCAGACCACCTGTAGTGAGGGCAAACACTATCCAGGAAGCTTATCTACACAAGCCAGTTGTCACCGGGCCACTTGCACTAATGCAATTTTGGCATACTGTAAAGTCATTTCTGAAATATATCCTTTATAATACGTAAAGTCATGAAATAGGCTTCTGGTGAATCGCTGTAACTTGCTAATAGTATTATCGCCACATGTACTAAAGTGTGAGTTTATCTAAAATGCCGCTTAGGCGGCCATCTCGCAAGATGGTGTCGCTGTGATTCAATTTTAAACTGATCTTGTCTCAGTCAATAATCTAGTTTCGACAGTCCACTCTTTGATAGCGAACAACATGCTATCACAATCTGATCTTAAAATTTAATTTAGGCTTACATTTAAATATTATTTAGTGTTATTATGGGATGGCACAAGGTGGTTCTTAATCCATCAATAATGTGTCTCTGAGTGGGGACATAAAACTACTATTATACACTCACCGCGGATCTTGGAAGATCATGTGAAAGGTGTGGGGATGCACCAGTCTTATAAAAGCAGTCTTGAAGGGGAATTTAGACTTTACATTATCTGAGGTGTTTTAAAAATAACATTTCAATAATACATTAAATTATGGTATTTCATAGCTCAGGGTTGTAATGCAGTTCTGTATTTACCTCGGTATTCATACTGGCCACTATCATTTCATTCTTTCGTTTTACTCTATTTTTGCATTTTCCATACTTCAACACAATAGGAACACACCGGACGCATATGCCAATTATTATGATGACAAATTAGTATGATTAATAATTTGCCTATGCTGGCGATCACTTCCTGGACCCAGTCGCCTAGACCTGAGAACCATTTCACTGGGTTCAGCCATGAAACCCATCCTTCTATCTTTTCCCCTACTTCAGCCACTGAAGCATTATGGTTCTTACGAAACTCCCATTTTAGCTGCAGAATTTCATCCATCCTCCAATCTGTCACCTCCTTAGGGTCGCTGGTATCATTGGTGACATATGTGCAACATTTTACTCCAAATTGGGTGGCTAACGTTATGCAATACCCTCCACTAACAGCAGTTAAATAATTCAACACTAGCCTGTGTGGCACCAGTTCTTTCTTGTACGCTTGCAATTCTCTCCCTGTATACCTGAATGTGTCATCGTACATCTCGGTGATATTATCTATCAATTTGGCAAGTTCCTGGATATATCTAAAATTTAATGTACCCCGAGCGATCCTGGTGGGGTCCAACGCGACTAGAACTTGAAAGCCAGTTATATCACTGATTAACTGAGTGGCTTTATGTATGTCACCAGGTACCATATTTCTTTTGCCTCTGTGTTCATATTGCATGTGAAGATATGGTGATGGTGTGTTTTTATGTATACCAAGCATTTCAACATGTGTGAGGGTCATAACTTCTGGAAGTATTCTTCCCAAATAACATAACAATTACAATACTAAAATTGGTCAGACACTCCCCTGATTGGCATTGCACTCCTCCTGATTCCACTCCATCAGCATTGCCATCAGCTCCCATTTCCTCAATCAGTCCTCCATCACAGACACTGAGTATCCCCAAACAGATCATCACGACAAAACTCTGGAAAGAAAAAGAACTAGGATGACCACAGCAGACCACTCCTTTGCTGGAAGCACTGATCTACACATTTCTTTAGCTCAGATATCTCACCGTCACCTTTTTAATCCTTCTGGCACAAGCTCGCAATCGACAGGTCCACGTTATCGGCCTTGTCTCTGCCTTGTATGTCCACCGGTTGGTTAACCTCCCTATAGTGAGTGGAATGGACCCACGTATCTTCCCGGCCACCCTTTGAGGATTCTGTATCGTCAGATACGGACCTTTCCTCCGATCAGTCAAACAACCTGAGCTAAAAAAAAACATTTGGATCATAACAAATTCTTCCAGATTTGACATCATGACAGTTTGCATTAAATATGTTAGTTAATAACACTTTCAATTTTGGTTATTCTCATTCATCTTCGTGAGACCCTGCACAGTAACCTCATTATCATATTTTCACATGAGGCTGCCTGTTTGAACAGTATCTCAAAGGGGGTTAAATAAAGGAAAAGACAGTCTGGGATAATCTTAGTGTTGTTACCCATCAACTTACACATGTTCTTGGAAATGTCACCTGTAAAATAAGTCCCCCTATCATTTTTAATAATTCTAGGGATATAGTATCTGCATACAGGTTCCTGCAATTAAATCTTGTTATTAATAGCTACTGCTCTAAATAATGTCTGTGCCACTGGGTTGGATAGTATTCTGAGTAGTCGACCTCAGCCTGGCATGGCTGCCGTTTATTCTTAGCAATCTTGTGTCCTATGAGTGGGAGATAAAGCACAACAGTTTAATATCATTTAAACATGACCTAAAATACAACAATAAATCGTCCACATTTTACAGTAGAACAGATACATTGGCAGGTTGAAAAGATTGTAAACAGTCATATAAGGCCTGGGAGAAGATACTGGGGTTACCTATGAACCCATGGGAAACTTGTGTTCCTGTGTGGTGTTCTTCACTTTGCAGTTCTTACTTATGTGTCCCACTTGGTGACAGTTAAAACATAATTTTGAACGGGGTGGATGAAAAGATTGTTGTGGGATTTGAGCAAGAGGGAAAGGTGGTGGGTATGGGTAAAGATAGGGAGGGTAAGGCTACTGTGGGGGATATGAGTATGGGACCTGTGGTTGTGTATGATATGTGGGGGAAGGATGTGTTTGCTGTGGTGTGGGATTGGTGAGGATGTGTAATTGTTCAGGTGCACGTGTGTGTGGGTCCAGGTGTGTCGGTTGGCTGTGATGTTATTGTCATTCCTTCCAGAGCTTGGATACTGACAGCCATTAGTTTTTCGCTCTGGGTCTCTCTCTTCTTTGTGATATTTTTATCATGTTCTATGGCAGACTCTATGAGGTTATCTATTGTAAGTCCCCTCCAGCCAGGCTGTGAGGTCTGAGCCCGAGTCTTTAAGTCGTCTCTCAGACCGTCCATGAGTACCGTGACTATCATTCCCCTGTGGTGAGTACTATCTTTAATATCTTCTATCCCAGTGTACTGGGTGATATACTGCAGAGCCCGATCGCAATAATCCTCTGCAGATTCACTCTCCTTTTGCTTAATTGTGAAAATTTTGTTCCAGTTAACTACTACTGTAAAAAATGTTCCCAATTGAGTTACAATGTGGGAAATGTTACCTTGGTTTACTTGGTCTGTTAAGGGAACGTCACCATCCAATACACAATCTGTGATAAATTTTGGCACATCGGTATTGTGTGGCAGACAGGCCCTTAACACCACATGCCAATCTTTATTAGTTGGCTCATGAGAACTACCCAAATTTCTCAAAAATCTTTGACATTTGGCTAGTTCCTTTTTGGGATCGGGGAAATCATCTATGATGGAATTTAGTTCTGCTCTTGTCCAGGGACAATGCATTATTACTTCCCTCGTGGGCACTACACTGTTCGCATCTGCATTTCCATTCGGAACAGTTATCGTCCGAATGGGATGCAGACCGGTAGCGTTGCTACCTCTGACCTGGTTACCTGGCATGGGGTTTAATCTGCTGCTGCTGCTACGTATGGTATTAACAACTTCCTCTATGGGTGCAGAGTGTGTTAACACTTCCCTTGCTGTTACCGATGGAGATGGCGGCACCACCCGTGATTGTGGTGATGCAACATCTATCATTTGCACAGCATGGGAAATGGCAGACATTACAAAAGGCTCATCATCCATATCATAAACATTTTCTTTATGGTTGCTTAAGAGAGGGTACAAATTGCTTGTTACATTTTTATGGGTATTTTTGGTAACTGTACTTGCACCTCCATCCACATAAGGTGGGGGAGGTGAGCGTGAACTGCTGGCAATACTCTCCACAACGCTACCTTGCGACACGTGTGAGCCAATTTGCAGCTCGTCCGTATTGCAATTTAGCGTCGCGGATGTATTTTCTGGCAATGCACTCGCGACGATAGTTTGCGTCCCTTGCACATTTTTAAGCCATGCATCCCCCTCATGCTGCCACAATTTGAAACATTCACAATATTTGACCTTTTTCTCTCGGGAGTGCATCAGACTGATGTGATCCCGGACATTATTTAATACATCTTTATCAAAACTACCAATTCTGGGAAACGGTCTAATACTCTTCCTCGTCATATTAAACCATAAATCACAATACCTTATTGCATAAGTACCGTACTTAGTATGCATAATATAATGGGCCAATCCGATCGGCGCCTCCATTAGCAGCACATCATTGTCTAACATCTCTACTGTTTGCACGGCTCCCATTCTGGGACAAAATCCTACGCTTTTCAATAAAGATTTAAACTGGTGAAAGACAATCAAGATAATTTCACTTACCTGTGGACGATTTAAGTCGGCGGTGCCCACACACCTGGATAAGATTTGAAAAAGACAACTTCCACACCCGGATAAGATTTAGTAAGGCAACTTCCACACCTATAGGAGTTTATATGTCGGCTGCTCCTATGCACCTCTCTACAACAAAGACAACATGTACACCTGCTACTGTGTATAGAACGGTAAAGCTACTTACCAAGCGGCTAGACTAACCCTTGCACCTAGCCCTTAAGGATCATACGATATCCTTAACTTTATCTAACAAATATTCACTGTTACACACTTTTTTCCTGTGCAGAAAAATACACGTTAACCCAGATATTGATAACCATTGAAAATGGTAAACCTCGACGGCTTTGTTTAAACACATGGCAGCAGAACCAAAAATACGTATACGCTTATTGTGCGACCAGCCACATACAAAATAATGCGACTACTACACAACCGTATAATGACTTTTTAATTGCATATGCAAAAGTGCGTCTTTTCTGTGCACAAAGCTGCGACTCAGCCGTGTACTCAATACTGCGGCACCCTTTTAAACGTTAAGTTCTATCAACAAAGGAAAACAAACTTTTTCCTCTCTTGTCTCTGGATTCTAGTCAGCTTCCTTTGCTCACACGAAAACGGATAGCGATTTTTCAGCACAAAGCGGTTAAAGGAAAACCCTGTATGCGGCCACTCCACCCTTTGCTGAGATATTGTTAGCCGCATGTGCTGTGTGAGTAGGTATTTGACTTCACTCGATGAGCCCTCACCTGTTAATATTAAAATGAACCTTTATATACCCCTGTCTGTACCTTCTAATATACTGCCTATACCTTCTAAGGATGACGCTAATTTGCGTACACAGTCATACAGTAAATAAAGACTTAGACCTGGAATCTGTGGTTCCAAAGCACAAGTATTATTCAAGTAAAAGTACAGTCAGTTACACGCTATTGATCCAGACACAATTAGACGCAAAGGAATTATACAGACCCAAGTACAGTATACATACGCAGCGCTTCCGGACCTGGTGATAGTCATCAGCAAGAAACCCCGTCGTCATTCAGCATTCAGCAAGAAGACTAAAATCCCAGCATTTGAGCACACATATTTATACCCCCCAGAATAGACCGGACAATAGAGAAGTTTGTTGCTGATGTCATTGGTTCCCAGGGGAGAAGCATCTGTTACAGGGCATTTAACAGGCTGGTTCCAATAGACTCTCCCTGCCTCTAACAGCTGGGGATCTTTCACTTCCTGCCCCCTGCAACATCCTAACAGTTGTTCATGAAATATACATTTTGTTGCTTGTAGGTTCTGCGATCCATAAGTTGGGTATGCATGATGCGATCTCCACACGTATAGTACCGGAATTCTGTTGAAAGAGTATGCATCAGTACGAACTCAAACACTGCTGTCTTAACATGTATAGAACCTTAGTTATCAAATATCTTTATTTCACAGCATTTAAACTAACTGAACCAACTTAAATCATATACTTTAAAGCTTACTAAACCTTATGTGTGAATATGTAATGTGTGAGTATTCGAGGTTTGGTATAAAGACGTATTAATGTGTGTATGAGGAAGGGTGCAGTTAACTCTCACTGAGTGAACATTTTAGAAGTGTGACATGCTGAGCCAGATAGTTCCACATGCCCACTCTGTGAGCAGTCCCCCCCACCTACCCAGGCTTCAAAAGCAAAACTCTTTATTCTTCCAGTCTCTTGTGTGAAATGCAAATAACCCAGCTACAAGAGACAGACCTAAGATGACACTCTAATCTTTGAAATCATGTCATTGCAGGAAGCTTGCTAATGTAAGGTGTGTATTCAAGCCAGATCACCTGTAGTGAGGGCAAACACTATCCAGGAAGCTTATCTACACTAGCCAGTTGTCACCTGGCCACTTGCTCTAATGCAATTTTGGCATACTGTAAAGTCATTTCTGAAATATATCCTTTATAATACGTAAAGTCATGAAATAGGCTTCTGGTGAATCGCCGTAACTTGCTAATAGTATTATCGCCACATGTACTAAAGTGTGAGTTTATCTAAAATGGCGCTTAGTCGGCCATCTCGCAAAATGGCGTCTTGCGGCCAGTCGCAAGATGGTGTCGCTGCGATTCAATTTTAAACTGATCCTGTCTCAGCCAATAATCTAGTTTCGACATGTGCTACTCTTTTGGTTGCCCTGGACCAACAACATACAAAATTTGCTCCATCTACACACAGTGCTGCTGACACAACAGGATAGGAGTTTCCAGCAGCCACTCATTGTCCAATCAGAGAAATAAAATAACCCTACAAACAAAATGATAAAGCAGCATCTCTGAGTGCAGGTTCTAATTCCCCATTGTCTAACCTTCATAAAAGTTGGAGGGGGAGAGGATAGACAGGGAGAGAGAAACAATGGGGAGAGACATGGAAGAAAGAGTGATGTAGTGAGAGTGTCGTGTGAGAGAGAGATATATGGGTGAGAAAGATGTGGGAGAGAGAGCAAGAGGTGGGGGATAGCAAGAGGTGGTAGAGAGAGCAAAACATGGGGGAGAGCTAAACCAAGACATGTGGGGAGGGTGAGGCATGGGGGAGAGAGAGAACAAGATGTGTGTGGGGGAGAGAGAGAGCAAGAAATGGGGAGAGAGAGCAAGACATGGGAGAGAGACAGAGAGATGTGGGGGAGAGAAAGAGCGAGTACCTAGTAACCCAGCAAATGGGTCCAATTTATTAGCATAATAATAATCTCACATTTCACAGCTATGTTATTCATCCTCATTTATCAGTGTGCAGACCCTTCTCCATATATCAGTGTGTGCTGGGAATTGTGTTACACCTCTTCATATATCACTCTCCAGACCCCTATACTGTAATTAATAAAAATAACTTCAATTTCAGTGTGTTCAGAGTGGATAATTAAATTAACACTGCCTCCCTATAGCAACTCTGCTAGTCTGCAGTCTTCCCACAGGGTAACTTACCAGCCTGCTTTCTCATGCTGGTAATAATAATGTGAGTAATACCTAAATTGCACAAATTTTTAGCACTGGTGCTGCCCAAAATGGCACAAATTGAAGGAACACCTCCTTCAGAACATACAAAGGTAATACAAATATAATGCTATTTGGTAGGTGTTCCTTGCTAATTAGAATGTGTGCAATATGACATTTAGACCATTCAAAAAAAGAGCTTAGTACTGCAATAGAATCGATTACCCAGTAAATAGGGCTAAAATATTTATTCAAAACAGTACATATAACAAAAATATTAAAGAAGGATAAACGCTAATAATAATAATAATAATAATAATCAGGTAGGGAAAATTCCAATTATCAGCCTCTCACCATCAATGGATGCTGTGGTGGGCTATTGTTTATTGTAACATATGGTCCCAGGCTCAGCAGCTTGTCATCACTGCAGAGAGCATATACTGTATGTCCAGAAAGGCTGTTTGTAAACGTCCCCTCCTCTCACATGCAGTCCATTGCAACACGTTTCAGATCCTATGATCCTTCCTCAGGCAAAGATAGCATGTGATTGAAAGAGGCCAAGTTTAAATACTTATCCAAATACTCCTATCGGTGTGTGTGTAATCCCACGTAAAATAGTCCAGCAGCATGTCTTCATGATATCCGGTACAACAGGAAGTAACGTGCGTTCCAAATATCGGAACCGGAAGTCTGTGCATGTCATTTCACAGACATCTTTGAAAGGTGCGTTCCAAGTGCAGGAACCGGAAGTACAAACATATCATCTTGTCGCCGTCTTTGAAAGGTGTGTTCCAAGTGCCGGAACCAGAAGTGCATGTGTGTTATCTCCCGGCCATCTTTGAGTGCTCCTCTGTATCAGCAGCTACATTTCCACATTCAGCAGCCATTTTTGGATCCCCTTTAAGCAGCTATCTTTAGAATTTGCTATTCACCATAATAAATATATTTTTCACAATAATTTCTTCTTTAAAATAATATTCATTTGAATTTAATTATTTTGATGAGAAAATATTATTTTCTGGTATTTAGGTGATTCACTTTCCCACTGGAAATAATCTATATCGTACTGTGTATTGCAATAAGGTCCATACCTATGGCCGGTGGGAAGTATACCATACCAGTTTGATCATATAAGGAGAGAGAGAAATAAATTGGGATTAATAAATATATAATCTAAAACACATATTTACTTTAAAACAACATAAAATAAATGCTGTGTGCCAAAAATCAAAACAGTATATTAGAAAAATAAAAATGAGAATAGAAATTAATCTAAAAACCACTTTAATTCAAAATCAAGATTTAAACCTGCAGGGGATAATGTGTCTAAATTGAATATCCATTTCATTTCACTTTTATCCAATTGCTTTTCTATGTCTTTGGATCTCCAATTATTTTTAATTTGTTGAACTCCCAAAAATCTTTTAATATGGTTTTCATTTTTATTATGTTTTTGTGCAAAATGCTCAGAAAGGGAATGGGTATTTAGACCCTTTCTTACATTGTAGATATGCTCAGCTAATCACATTTTTAGATTCCTGGTAGTTCTACCAATATAGATGAGTCCACATTCACATTCAATCAAATAAACTTCATTCCTAGAATGGCAGGTTATATACTCATTTATCTTGTATGTTTTACCTGACACCACCATCAATATTGTGGGAGCTGGGTGAATTCCAACTTGTCCCATGTCTGGCTCACACAATAAATTTGGTGGTGCAACATTTTTTTCAAAATGACAGGCCCTTGCAGGAGAGTCTCTCTGTGGCCCGCAAAATTTCTGGACATTTTCGCCATCAGCAGGTGCATATAGAAGATTGTAGCACCTGCAATAAATGTTGAATTTGCCCTGTCACCAGCTGAAGCAATAGGTAGTTACAAGGTTGAACTAAACCCTTTATATGATTCAGCGGATGGAGGAATAGCAAAAAGCCATCCAGAGCTACACAATGAAGTATGACATAGGAAGAGAAGGGGGAATGTACCTTACTCAAGCTCAGTTGAAAATACTTTCTGTGTTGTTCAAAGTGCAGAAACTCTTTGAAGTAGTCACCTGTGAAGTGAGTTCAGACAGTGCCAGTCAGGTAATTCCTCTAATTAGATTGTTGGAAAAGCAGCTTGAGAAACTGAAGGAGGAGCTGAAATGAAGCGATTCCGCTAAGTATGTTGGACTTGTAGATGATTTGTTCACTTCACCAGGATCCAGGGGTTGTCAGGCTCTGCCAAGCGAAACAATACATTTTGGAGACCATGCTGGAACCTAGATTTTAGGCATTTGTTGTGTCTTTCTTCCCAACGGACATAGATATGAAGTGATGCAAAGATCTATTGGTAAGCAAATTGTCAGCTCAAGTGGAACATGATGCAGCGATGGCTCCTCGTTCAGTTTCTCCAGCAAGTGCGGCTGCCAGGAAAAAACTCAGCTTTTCCAAATGACCCACTAGTGATGCAGATTAGTCTTTTGATATCTGGTCAGATCTAAAATAATTGCCTACCATTAATGAGACCTTTACCATGACTCCATCTGATATGGTCATCATTCAAAGAATGGTTGAGGACTAATTTAATGATAGCACCCAAATAGGTATGTCAGACAGTCCGTTTGACTAATGGCAGGAAAAAAGGCAATTTGGAGGCCCTTGCACAACCTGACTTTGCTTTACTTGAGCTGCCCACCCTCCAGTGTATACTCAGAAAGAGTTTTCAGCACAGCCGGGAACCTTGTCAGTGATCGGCATAGGAGGCTACTTCCTCAAAATGTGGAAAAGATAATGTTCATCAAAATTAACTACAAATTCCATGAGGAAGACCTTTACCGCCATTACATCCAAAAATTACAGAGGCACCTGAAGCTGTAATGGTGGATTACAGCGGGGACAAATTAATATTGTGTGAAGATTATGTCGACACTGATGAGGATGAGGTATCGGATGATGATGGCGACAACATCTTGCCTCTGTAAAGCCAGTTTGTGCATGGAGAGATAATTGCCAGCAATGTCAGCTGCCCGTTGATAGCTTGTTTTGTGGGGGCTCAAACAAACCAATCGCTTCAGCCACAATTGGCAGTTCCTGTCGCTGAAGTGAATGGTTTGTTAAACTGTGCATGTCCTGTTTAATATATACAACATAAGATTGGGTGGAAGGGCCCAAGGACAATTCCATCTTGCACCTCATTGCTGCCTGACATTTTAAATATTATAGTTTATTAAACTGCTATCCTGTCTGCCACTGCAGTGCCACTCTGTGCCATGTTGGAAGTTGAACTGCCACATGTTAGTGCCGACCCACTGCTGTCGCTTAGCTTAGTCAGCCAACTAGCTTGATGCAACCTTTAGGCCTAAACTGGATGAAAATAATATTTTGTGAGCTGTGAGGTGGTCAAAATGTACTGTAAATGACTGTAAATAAATGTTATTTAGGTTAATAATAGGAACAATAATAGCTCCAAATTATGTGATTTTAGCTGTCTTTATGATTTTTTAGAAAAAATACAGATCCAAAGCCAAAACACGCAAGGGTGGTTCTGGCAAAGCCAAAACCACATCCAAAACACGAAGGAGATACAGATCCAAAACCAAAACACGGGGGTCGACGCATATTCCTAGTTTGTAGGAGGGTGTATATTCAGTGTGCAGGGTGGCACCTTAGCATCGGCCCTGTGTGTGTATGTATGCTATACGTGTATGTATGTTGTGTGCATATATACATTCCCTCTAACACTACATTGTGGGTTGCAATCAGTCTGATCCTGTCAGTCCTGATGTTTATTTGAATACCTTCTCTATGCTGCTTAGTGGAGCTCATTTGTCTTTGCTATTTGGAAGATCTGCCAGCATTTCTCCACAGTGCAATTAATCTGGGTCATTTAGAAGACCTCATTCACTTTTGGAAGTGATCCCGCACCAGACTGAGGCCGGATACCCCTGGTGTATGAAGTAGAGAGTGATCCCTGGTAATACACAGAACAGGAAGGAGCGTTATCTCTATATGCATCACATTGTGCTTTGTCTGGTACGCAGAATTATTTATGCTTTTTATCCACTCTAAATGGTATAAGGAAATAATACACCATATTATGTTTATGGGCTTGGTTGGAGCCCTCTCTTTTAAGGTCCCTTTAAGAGGGTACCTGTCCTTGGATTGATATCCGGAACCTATTGGCATTACTTTGTTTCCTGAATATAGGAGTGTGACCTGGACAGCAGATAAGCTTTTTTGAAAGTTACTTTTTGGTACGCACACTACTTGAATTGAGCACTAATTGCTTTATTTTAAATACTGCACTATTAGGCGCAAATGTTCTTATTTTTCAGTACATATATATATATATATATATATATATATATATACATATATATATAAAATATCAATGAAAAGAAGGTGGCACTCCAAGTCTGGTCTCAAAGGTGAAAAAATAAGGAGCTTTTAATCAATGTTTCAGGGTTCAGTCCCCTTTATCAGGTGTGTCCCCAAAATGATTAAAAGTAGGGATGTGAGCTGACCCCCGTGTTTTGGTTTTGGATCTCCACTGGTTTTGGATCTGGATTGGTTTTACCAAAACCTCATCTCCGTGTTTTGTTTTCGGGTTTTGGTTTTGGATCTGTATTTTTTCTCAAAAAATAAAAAAAACAGCTAAAATCACAAAAAATGGGCCTTTTTTTGTTCCTACAGTATTAATAACCTCAATAAAATTTATTTCCAGTCATTTCCAATCAATTTTGACAACCTCACAATATTATTTTTTCATCTAGTTAAGGCGAAAAGGTTGCACTAACATGTGGCAGTTCAACTTTCAATTTCCAACACGGATACAGTGTGTAATACAGTGTGGGTTGGATACACCAATAGTGCACTTACTGTGACAGCAGTGTCAGCAGAGCGGGGTTGCTGACGGTATCCTCAGTGAAGGGTACCAGCGATGTTGACAGTGGCAGTGGTGCCTTCAGTGCAATTTTTCTGGCAGTGTCCTCAGTGCAGGGTACCGGCGGTGTCAGCAGTGCGGGCATGCCAGCTGAATCTTTAGTGCAGTGCAGGGGTTGCTGACGGTATCCTCAGTACATGGAATGGCAGTGTGGGAGTGCTGGCAGTGTCCTCAGTGCAGGGTACCAATGTTGCCGGCAGAGCGGCGGTGCCAGTGGTGTCCTCAGTGCAGGTTTGCTGACTGTGTCGGCAGTGCAGGGATGTTCACAATGCAGGGTGCCGGCAGTGTCAGCAGCATGGGGGAGCCAGTGGTGTCAGCAGCGGGGCTGCCGGTGGTGTCAGCAGTGGGGGAGCCGACAACTGGTGTGTCGACAGAGGAGGCTGCCAGCACCAGGAGATGTCGGCAGCAGGGGGTTCCGGCCGCGGGGGGTGCCGGCCGTGGGAACCAGCGCTATCTTCTTTTTTCACTGCATTCAATGGACTTAATGCTGATTGGCTGAGATCCGTGACAGACGGCTCTGTCAGCCAATCAGCGCTTTGCCCATTGAAGGCAAAGGGATTTTTAAATATGGCCGCTCAAGGCAAAACCTCGAGATCCAACAGATGACCGCAAGGTTTTGTCTCTATTAGGGATCAGGGGAGAGAGTTCGGGTGGGTCCGGTTCTCAGGGAACCAGACCTGCTCATCTCTAAATAAAAGCACCTTATTTTTTCACCTTTGAGACCAGACATGGTGCGCCACCTTCTTTTCTCTGTTTGTATTAGGGGTATGCCAGCCCCAGGGAGGTACCCAAGCAAGTCAATGCTAGGTTCCAGAGTGCCGAATCTGTTGGTTTTATATATATATAATTATATATATATATATATATATATTTACATATATGCTTATATATTTGGAAATTCCCCCTTAAAAATCTTTTTCCCCTGCACAGCAGCACTGATCCATCTCTGGCATGACATACCACACAGCAAGGGGCAAATGCAGGATTTTTAGGGGGGGGTTCCATATATATATATATATATATTAGGGGTGTGCACCAGCCACTTTTCGTGTTTTGGTTTTGGATCTGGATCTTTCACCGTGTTTTGGATCTGGATTGGTTTTGCCAAAACCACCCTTCCGTGTTTTGGGTTCTTGCTTTTGTGTTTTGGATCTGTATTTTTTTTTAAAAAAGCATAAAAACAGCTAAAATCACAGAATTTGTGGGTTTTTCTGTTCCTATGCTATTATTAACCTCAATAACCTTAATTTCCACTCATTTCCAGTTTATTCTGAACACCTCACACCTCACAATAGTGTTTTTATATCCAAAAGGTTGCACCGAGGTAGCTGGATGACTATGCTAAGAGATACGAGTGGGCGGCACAAACACGTGGTCCATCTAGGAGTGACACTGCAGTGGTAGACAGGATGGCAGTTTGAAAAACTAGGCCCCAAACAGTACATAATTCAAAGAAAAAATAGAGGTGCAAGATGGAATTGTCCTTGGGCCCTCCCACCCACCCTTATGTTGTATAAACAGGAAATGCACACTTTAACAAACCAATCATTTCAGCGCCAGGGTCTGCCACACGACTGTGGCTGAAATGATTGGTTCATTTGGGCCCCCACAAAACAAGCTGGCAATTAATCTCTCCCTGCACAAACTGGCTCTACGGAGGCAAGATGTCGTCCTCATCCTCCTCATCCACCGATTCCTCACCCTCTTCAGTGTTGTGTACATCCTCATCCTCACAGAGTATTAATTCGTCCCCTCTGGAATCCACAACCACAGGTCCCTCTGTACGTTCTGGAGGCTGGTCTCCCTGGAAGAGTTGATAATTCATTTTATGAACATCATCTTCTCCACATTTTGTGGAAGCAACCTCCTACGCCTTTCGCTGACAAGGTTCTCGGCTGCACTAAACACTCTTTCGGAGTACACACTGGAGGGGGGGCAACTCAGGTAAAATAGAGCCAGTTTGTACAGGGACCTCCAAATTGCTTCTTTTTCCTGCCAGTACAGGTACGGACTGTCTGACATGCCTACTTGGATGCAGGTGTGGCTACAGCCCACACATTTCACAAAGACAGAAAAAAAAAGAAGAATTTATTTATTGTTTGTGGAGTGCACTTTGAGGGTTACACAAACCCTTTAACAAACAGACGCACACTTGTCGATGCTGCTTTGAGGATGCAAGTGCGGCTACAGCCCACACAATTCACAAAGACAGAAAAAAAAAAAAGAATATTTTTATTGTTTGTGGAGCACACTTTGAGGGTTACACCACCCTTTAACAGACAGACGCACGCTTGTCGCTGCTGCTTTGAGGACAGTATCATATGCAGTGACAGTAGACTTGTCAGAAATTGTTGGCACATCCTTCAGTCCGGACCAGATGTCCAAACCGGCCCTTGACTTATGACACAGGTGCACGCTTGGCGCTGCTACTGTGTTGATGCATGTGCGGCTACATCGCACACAAGTCACAAACACATTAAAAAAATAGTTTTTTATTTTTTGGAGCACTTTGAGGGTTACACCACCCTTTAATAGACAGACACACGCTTGTTGCTGATGCTTTGAGGATGCAAGTGCGGCTACAGCCCACACAATTCACAAAGACAGAAAAAAAAGGAGAATATTTTTCTTGTTTGTGGAGCACACTTTGAGGGTGTCACCACCCTTTAACAGACAGACGCACGCTTGTCGCTGCTGCCTTAAGGATGCAGGTGCGGCTACAGCCCACACATTTCACAAAGACAGAAAAAAAAAGAAGAATATTTTTATTGTTTGTGGAGCACACATTGATGGTGTCATCACCCTTTAACAGACAGATGCACGCTTGTCGTTGCTGCTTTAAGGATGCAGGTGCAGCTACAGCCCACACATTTCACAAAGACAGAAAAAAAAAGAAGAATATTTTTATTGTTTGTGGAGCGCACTTTGAGGGTTACACCACCCTTTAACAGACAGACGCACACTTGTCGCTGCTGCTTTGAGGACAGTATCATATGCAGTGACAGTAGACTTGTCAGAAATTGTTGGCACGTCCTTCAGTCCGGACCAGATGTCCAAACCGGCCCTTGACTTATGACACAGGCGCATGCTTGGCGCTGCTACTGTGTTGATGCACGTGCGGCTACATCGCACACAAGTCACAAACACATAAAAAAAATTGTTTTTTACTTTTTGGAGCACTTTGAGGGTTACACCACCCTTTAACAGACAGACGCACGCTTGTCGCTGCTGCTTTGAGGATGCAAGTGCGGCTACAGCCCACACAATTCACAAAGACAGAAAAAAAAAGAAGAATATTTTTATTGTTTGTGGAGCACACTTTGAGGGTGTCACCACCCTTTAACAGACAGACGTACACTTGTCGCTGCTGCTTTGAGGATGCAGGTGGAATCTAGACGGGATTTGGAACTGGGGACACACTACCTCCATCAATTGTCTAAATCCCACTGCACTAATGGCGGATACCGGACGCACGTCAAACACCAACATAGCAGTCAAGGCTTCAGTTATATGTTTTGCTTCAGGATGACTGCTGTCGTACTTCATCCTCATCGCTAGGGACTGTTGGAGGGTCAATTGTTTAGTAAAAGTAGTGGTGTTAATACTTCCTCTCTGGGATGATGAACAACTCCCAGCAGCAACAACAGCACTAGGAGGAAGTGGTTCTTGATCTTTCCCTATTTTATTTTTATCGGAGAAAGTTTGGTCCTCCATTTATGTTATATTGATATATACATGCGGCTAAGGCGCACACAAACACAGAAAATATTTTTTTATTTTTGCTGGAGAGTAGTGCACTTTGTGGGTTACACCACCCTTTAAGAAATGAGCCAGCCGGCTCTTTACTTATGGGACACAGGTGCACGCTTGGTGCTGCTCCTTTGTTGATGCACGTGCAGCCACAGTGCACACAATTCACAAACACAGAAAAAAATTTTTTATTTTGTTTGGAGTGTACTCTGGGGGTTACAGCACCCTTTAACGGTCAAGCCAGCTGGCCCTTTACTTATGACACAGGCGCACGCTTGGCACTACTTTGTTGATGCACATGCGGTTACTGCGCACACAATTGACAAACACAGAAAATATTTTTTTATTTGGTTTGGAGTGTACTTTGGGGGTTACAGCACCCTTTAACGGTCAAGCCAGCCGGCCCTTTACTTATGTCACAGGCGCATGCTTGGCACTACTTTGTTGATGCACGTGCGGCTACTGCGCACACAATTCACAAACACAGAAAATATTTTTTTATTTGGTTTGGAGTGTACTCTGGGGGTTACAGCGCCCTTTAATGGTCCAGCCAGCTGGCCCTTTACTTATGACACAGGCGCACGCTTGGCACTACTTTGTTGATGCACATGCGGCTACTGCGCACACAATTCACAAACACAGAAAATATTTTTTTATTTGGTTTGGAGTGTACTTTGGGGGTTACAGCACCCTTTAACGGTCAAGCCAGCCGGCCCTTTACTTATGACACAGGCGCACGCTTGGCACTACTTTGTTGATGCACGTGCGGCTACAGCGCACACAATTGACAAACACAGAAAATATTTTTTTATTTGGTTTGGAGTGTACTTTGGGGGTTACAGCACCCTTTAATGGTCAAGCCAGCTGGCCCTTTACTTATGACACAGGCGCACGCTTGTCACTACTTTGTTGATGCACGTGCGGCTACTGCGCACACAATTCACAAACACAGAAAATATTTTTTTATTTGGTTTGGACTGGAGTGTACTTTGGGGGATACAGCACCCTTTAACGGTCAAGCCAGCCGGCCCTTTACTTATGACACAGGCGCACGCTTGGCACTACTTTGTTGATGCACGTGCGGCTACTGCGCACACAATTCACAAACACAGAAAATATTTTTTTATTTGGTTTGGACTGGAGTGTACTTTGGGGGTTACAGCACCCTTTAACGGTCAAGCCAGCCGGCCCTTTACTTATGACACAGGCGCACGCTTGGCACTACTTTGTTGATGCACGTGCGGCTACTGCGCACACAATTCACAAACACAGAAAATATTTTTTTATTTGGTTTGGACTGGAGTGTACTTTGGGGGTTACAGCACCCTTTAACGGTCAAGCCAGCCGGCCCTTTACTTATGACATAGGCGCACGCTTGGCACTACTTTGTTGATGCTCGTGCGGCTACTGCGCACACAATTCACAAACACAGAAAAAATATTTTTTTTTTAGCACTTGGGGGGAGCACCCCAGATGGACAGAGCACCCCCTGGAGAACACTACAGCACCCCTTTAGGACTGGGACACTGCACAGGACTTTGGAGTGGACACAGCCCCTATGGACAACTGACTGCACAACACAGTCCAGCCAGCCCCTATGGACTTTGAAGTAGTGGACACAGCCCCTATTAACAACAGCAGCACAGCACAACACAGCCAGCCCCTATGGACTTTGAAGTAGTGGACACAGCCCCTATGGACAACAGCAGCACAGCGCAGCACAGCACAACACTACTCTGCACTACACTACACTACACAGCCCAGCCAGCCCTAACTCCCACCCTCCCTCTTCACTGTCCACAGCCGAGTGAGAAAATGGCGCCGACGCGGGTACCTTATATAGGATCCAAAACCCGCGAGACCTGGAAGGCGGGATGATGATGCTTTGCCTCGATTTCAGATCCGAGTCAGGCGGGAAAAGTCGAGCCTGACTCGGATCGGCCTCGGATCGGGGGGGCTCGGGGGGGTTCGGATTTCAGAAATCCAAACCCGCTCACCCCTAATATATATATATATATATATATACAGCATATATGTATACAGTATATATGTGAGACACACAGCAAACATACACACACATAGCATATCCCTCACTTTAAGAAATTTGGGCCCTACTCCACCTTTTCTGGGTCCCATCATATATTATGGGGAATGAGGGCAGGCAGCAGTTCCGCACTGCTTGAGACATGTACAAACATGCTATAGAGCATATTTTGCAATCACTAATATGTTTTACTATTGTTTTCACCAAATATACTAACCCAAATGCAGACATTAAAATGAAATACACAATCATTAAACATTTAAGACTGTAACCCAGATAAGATTTGTAACCCAGGATATTTAATAAAACATAAAAAATATCATATACAGTAGGGATGAGCAGGTTCGGATTTCTGAAATTTGAACCAGCCCGAGCCCCCCCCGATCTGAGTCATATCCGAGTCAGGCTCGACTTTTCCCGCCTGACTCGGATCTGAAATTGAGGCAAAACGTCATCATCCCGCCTTCCGGATCTCGTGGGTTTTGGATCTATAAAAGGTCCCCGCATCTGCACCATTTCTCACTCTGGCTGTGGACAGTGAAGAGGGAGGGTGGGACCTAGGGCTGGCTAGGCTGTGTTGTGCTGCTGTTGTCCATAGGGGCTGTGTCCACTCAGTCCAAAGGGGCTGACTGGGCTGTGTTGTGCTGCTGTTGTCCATAGGGGCTGGCTGGGCTGTGTTGTGCTGCTGTCATAGTGGCTGGCTGGGCTGTGTTGTGCAGTCAGTTGTCACTTAGGGGCTGTGTCCACTCCAAAGTCTATAGGGGCTGGCAGGACTGTGTTGTGCAGTGTTCCATAAAGGCTGTAGTCCTAGAGGGGTGCTGTAGTGTTGTCCAGGGGGTGATCTGTGCATCAGGGGTGCTCCCCCAAAGTGCACTCCAAAAAACATTTTTTTTCTGTGTTTGTGAATTGTGTGCGCAGTAGCCGCACGTGCATCAACAAGTAGCGCCAAGCATGCACCTGTGTCATAAATCAATGGCCAGCTGACTTGTCCATTAAAGGGTGCTGTAACCACCAAAGTGCACTCCAAAAAAAAAAATTCTGTGTTTGTGAATTGTGTGCGCAGTAGCCGCTCGTGCATCAACAAAGTAATGCCAAGCGTGTGCCTGTGTCATAAGTAAAGGGCCAGCTGGCTTGACCATTAAAGGGTGCTGTAACCCCCAAAGTGCACTCCAAACAAAATAGAAAATTATTTCTGTGTTTGTAAATTGTGTGCACTGTGGCTGCACGTGCATCAACAAAGGAGCAGCACCAAGCGTGCGCGAGTGTCATAAGTAAAGGGCCGGCTGGCTTGTCTGTCAAAGGGTGCTGTCACCCCCAAAGTGCACTCCAAAAAAATTTTTTTTTCTTGTGTTTGTGAATTGTGTGCGCAGTAGCCGCAAGTGCATCAACAAAGTAGCGCCAAGCGTGCGCCTGTGTCATTAGTAAATGTCCAGCTGGCTCATCTGTTAAAGGGTGGTGTAACCCCCAAAGTGCACTCCAAACAAAATAAAAAATGATTTTCTGTGTTTGTGAATTGTGAGCACTGTGGCTGCACATGCATCAACAAAGGAGCAGCGCCAAGCGTGCGCCTGTGTCCCATAAGTAAAGGGCCGGCTGGCTTGTCCGTTAAAGGGTGCTGTAACCCCCAAAGTGCACTCCAAAAAAAATAAACATATATATTTTTTTGTTTGTGAATTGTGTGCACAGTAGCCGCACGTGCATCAACAAAGCAGTGCCAAGCGTGCGCCTGTGTCATAAGTAAAGGCCTGGCTGGCTTGACCATTAAAGGGTGGTGTAACCCCCAAAGTGCACTCCAACAAAAATAAAACATTTTCTTCTGTTTGTGAATTGTGTGCACTGTATGTGCATCGTCAAAGCAGCAGCGCAAAGCGTGTGTCTGTCCGTTAAAGGGTGGTGTAACCCCCAAAGTGCACTCCAACAAAAATAAAACATTTTCTTCTGTGTTTGTGAATTGTGTGCACTGTACGTTCATCCTCAAAGCAGCAGCGCCAAGCGTCCGTCTGTCTGTTAAAGGGTGGTGTAAACCCCAAAGTGCACTCCAACAAGAATAAAACATTTTCTTCTGTGTTTGTGAATTGTGTGCACTGTACGTGTATACTCAAAGCAGCAGCGCCAAGCGTGCATCTGTCCGTTAAAGGGTGGTGTAACCCCCAAAGTGCATACCAACAAAAATAAAACATTTTCTTCTGTGTTTGTGAATTGTGTGCACTGTACGTGCATCCTCAAAGCAGCAGCGCCAAGCATGTTTATTGCAGCCGGGAACCTTGTCAGCGAAAGGCGTAGGAGGTTGCTTCCACAAAATGTGGAGAAGATGATATTAATAAAAATTAATTATCAACTCTTCCAGGGAGACCAGCCCTCAGAACGTACCTGTGGTGGTGGATTCCAGCGGGGACGAATTAATACTCTGTGAGGATGAGGATGTACACAACACTGAAGAGGGTGAAGAATCGGTGGATGAGGAGGAAGAGGACGACATCTTGCCTTCGTAGAGCTAGTTTGTGCAGGGACAGATTAATTGCCAGCTTGTTTTGTGGGGGCCCAAACGAACCAATCATTTCAGCCACAGTCGTGTGGCAGGCCCTGGTACTGAAATGATTGGTTTGTTAAAGTGTGTATGTCCTGTTTATACAACATAAGGGTGGGTGGGAGGGCCCAAGGACAATTACATCTTGCACCTCTTTTTTTTTCTTTGCATTATTTACTGTTTGGGGCCTAGTTTTTCAAACTTCCATCCTGTCTGCCACTGCAGTGTCACTCCTAGATGGGCCACGTGTTTGTGCCACCCTCTCGTGTCGCTTAGCATAGTCATCCAGGTACCTCGGTGCAACCTTTTGGACTAAAAACAAAATTGTGAGGTGTGAGGTGTTCAGAATAGACTGGAAATGAGTGGAAATTAATGTTATTGAGGTTAATAATAGCATAGGAGCAGAAAAACCCACACATTCTGTGATTTTAGCAGTTTTTCTGCCTTTTGTCAAAAAAATACAGATCCAAAACACAAAAGCCAGAACCCAAAACACGGAAGGGTGGTTTTGGCAAAACCAATCCAGATCCAAAACATGAAGAAAGATCCAGATCCAAAACCAAAACACGAAAAGTGGCTGGTGCACACCCCTAATATATATATCATCCACATCATACTTTCCGACAATCAGCTCCCTCCTGATGATTGTTGGCTAACAGCGGGGGCGTGTTCGGACAGTTATGACACTGGATGTTTATACACCTATGAGACTGGAAGCAAGAGTGCACCGATTTGAATCATTGAGACCCTCTGATTGACCTAGGGGTCCCGATGCTTTTTTATTGGGTAAGTTCCCTTGAGCCCATTTTTTTTCATTTATTTTATACATACTTTTTTCTTAGCACCCGGTGGTGCCTACTTGCGTGCAGCTGCATTTGCACTTTAGTTGGACTATCAGTCTGCCTTCATCTTTTTTTACTAGAAGATACCTGGTGGCTTCATGCTGTCACGTATTTCACTTTACAGCTAATTTATGATCTATGTATTTATTATTATTATTATCAGTTATTTATATAGCGCACACATATTCCTCAGCGCTTTACAGAGAATATTTGGCCATTCACATCAGTCCCTGCCCCAGTGGAGCTTACAATCTATATTCCCTATCACATCCGCACACACATACACACTAGGGTTAATTTGTGTTGGGAGCCAATTAACCTAGCAGTATATTTTTGAAGTGTGGGAGGAAACCAGAGTACCCAGAGGAAACCCACGCAAGCAGAGGGAGAATATACAAACTCCACACAAGTAGGGCCATGGTGGGAATCAAACCCATGGCCTCAGTGCTGTGAGGCAGTAACGCTAACCATTACACCGTCTGTGCTATTTATTATTCATGTGTGTGTTATGTGTACATTTTTTATCGCATTTTGTGTCATTAAATTTATTGATTGTCGTCTGATTTAGGCATTATTCTACGGCATTCAGTTATCCTTTTTTATACATTTTGTGTTTTACTCAGCGCTTTGTGGAATTTGTTCATTTTCTTTTATCTATTTATATATTGGTCTTTATTGGTGATATAGGCCTTCATTCGACCGCCTCTGAATGAGGCCCATAGACCCTACTTATTCTATCTTAGCTGCAGAGTTGTGCACCCAGAGTGTTACATTTTCCTTTTTTTATTACACATTGGGGGCGGAGCCGAGGACGGGGCTGCGCGCTCGTGTCATCGTGGTTCCGCCCTCTCTTCACAATGCGGTTATTTTCGGTATTGTGAAGCAGGGGGCGGGCCAACGATGATGCAATTTTGCGTGAATGGAGTCACCACCCCCCTTTCCCCCCCATGCTGTGGGGATTTCTAGTTTATTCTGTGGGGGAGGTCGGGAGGGATGGTGGATGCCGGGAGGCTTGCCTGCCTTTCCGGGGGGGCCAGGAACAGCACCAGATATTCGGGAGGCTCCTGGCGAAATCAGGAGGGTAGGCAAGCCTGATCCACACGCATACAAAGAGGCACAACCACTGTGTTACCAAAGCTGCACAGTAAGTAAGATTTCTCCTTATGTGCTCTGACAGCTTGCAGAAATAGAGCCCCCTGACAGGAAGCTACACATATGCACTATTCTATGTCACACTAACAGAATATTTCAAGTGTGTAGCTTCCTATGTCACAGTGACAGACTATTACATGTGAGCACCTTCCGAAGTATCACTGAAGTAATATTCTGTTAGTGTGACATAGGCAGCTGCACACATGTAATGTTCTGTCAGCATGACATAGGAAGCTGCACACATGTTATGTTCTGTCAGCATGACCTAGGAAGCTGCACACATGTAATGTTCTGTCAGCATCACATAGGAAGTGTCACACACATGTAATGTAATGTTCTGTCAGCGTGACATAGGAAGCTGCACACGTGTAATGTTCCATCAGTGTGACATACATTGAATATTTTGTCAGTGTGACATAGAAAACTACACACATGTAATATTGAAAACATTACATGTGTGCAGCTTCAAAATGTCACAATAAGATGTAATGACATGTATGAGCTTCCCATGTCACACTGACAAAATATTACATCTTTTCTATGTTACACACTGACAGGGATGTGACACAACCTGTGGGAGGAAGGAAGGGGGTAGGGGGCAACATGATGCAATCTAATATATTATACAACATGTTGCAGGTCTCGCTCTATGACATGGGTAGCATGCTGAGAGGAATAAGCACTTGTGGCGGTCACACAATCTGTTTAGAAGCAGCCTGTGCCTCTTCCGACTAATTGAGAAACTACAAATGCCAGGGTGACCTGTAACAGGGAATCTGTCAGGGCATGCTGGAACTTGTAGTTCTGCAGCAGCTGGGGGGAGACATAAGGAGTCCAGTGATACATCACACCCCAGAGATCATTACCAGATGAGGGGCTACTGGGCTTGGTCATGCTGGGTATAGCCACACTTTCTCTCATGATCGCATTCCCGCAGGCTGCCATGAAGCATCCCAGGTCCCGACTGAATGAGACTGTCACTGGACAGAGAGCAGACGCTTCTGGCTCACACAGGCTCAGGACAGCCCCCAGTCGGCACCACACTTCCGGCACTGGATTCGGGCACAAGACATGCACCGCCATCCTTGCCTCGGACACCCTGCTCTGAGCTGCGGCTCACACAGATCAGTGAGTCAGCGCTTCAGCAGAAGTGCTGACATCTGAACAGGCAGCCCTGTTCGTGAAAGGCCCGCAGTTAGTGCAGAGACTGAGACAAGACTGTCTGCATCTCTGAAAAAAAAAATTTAGGTTCATCAGGGGGGGATTTCTGAGTACTCAGAAACCCCCATGCATGCGCTAGTGCACACAACAGCACCCTCTGTGTTCGCTTCAGCTCCTGAGGTAAGACAGACTAACCACCAACGTCCATCTCCTCAGTGCTAAATTTAAAGTTTTCTAAGCTCACTGCCTGCTCTCTCACTGCAGTCACCTCACGCATCTCAGATCTAGTCAGAGCCAGGGACTTCAAGATTCTCACACCCCCATATCCTAGTAGAACCGCACAGTGTCAGCACATACAATAACCCAGTATCACACCCCACACACTAAAACAGATAGCATATAGCAATATATACATATAATTAGGGGTGTGCACCGGCCACTTTTTCTTGTTTTGGTTTTGGATCTGGATCTTTTCTTCATGTTTTGGATCTGATTGGTTTTGCCAAAACCACCCTTCTGTGTTTTGGGTTCAGGGTGATGTGTAATCCATCTGTATTTTTTTGGAAAAAAGCATAAAAACAGCTAAAATCATAGAATTTGTGGGTTTTTCTGTTCCTATGCTATTATTAACCTCAATAACATTAATATCCACTCATTTCCAGTCTATTCTGAGCACCTCACACCTCACAATATTGTTTTTAGGCCAAAAGGTTGCACCGAGGTAGCTGGATGACTATGCTAAGCGACATGAGTGGGTGGCACAAAAACGTGGCCCATCTAGGAGTGACACTGCAGTGGCAGACAGGATGTCAGTTTGAAAAACTAGGCCCCAAACAGTACATAATGCAAAGAAAAACAAACAGATAGGATACAGCAATATATACATATAATTAGGGGTGTGCACCGGCCACTTTTTGTGTTTTGGTTTTGGATCTGGATCTTTCTTCGTGTTTTGGATCTGATTGGTTTTGCCAAAACCACCCTTCCGTGTTTTGGGTTCTGGGTTTTGTGTTTTCCATCTGTATTTTTTTGGAAAAAAGCATAAAAACAGCTAAAATCACAGAATTTGTGGGTTTTTCTGTTCCTATGCTATTATTAACCTCAATAACATTAATATCCACTCATTTCCAGTCTATTCTGAACACCTTACACCTCACAATATTGTTTTTAGGCCAAAAGGTTGCACCGAGGTAGCTGGATGACTATGCTAAGCGACATGAGTGGGCGGCACAAACACGTGGCCCATCTAGGAGTGACACTGCAGTGGCAGACAGGATGGAAGTTTGAAAAACTAGGCCCCAAACAGTACATAATGCAAAGAAAAACAAGAGGTGCAAGATGGAATTGTCCTTGGGACCTCCCACCCACCCTTATGTTGTATAAACAGGACATGCACACTTTAACAAACTAATCATTTCAGCACCAGGGTCTGCCACACGACTGTGGCTGAAATGATTGGTTCGTTTGGGCCCCCACAAAACAAGCTGGCAATTAATCTCTCCCTGCACAAACTGGCTCTACGGAGGCAAGATGTTGTCCTCATCCTCCTCATCCACCGATTCCTCACCCTCTTCAGTTTTGTGTACATACTCATCCTCACAGAGTATTAATTCATCCCCGCTGGAATCCACCACCACAGGTCCCTCTGTACTTTCTGGAGGCTGGTCTCCTTGGAAGAATTGATAATTAATTTTAATGAACATCATCTCCATATTTTGTGGTTGCAACCTTTCGCTGACAAGGTTCCAGGCTGCACTAAACACTCTTTCAGAGTACACACTGGAAGGGGGGGCAAGTTAGGTAAAATAGAGCCAGTTTGTACAGGGGCCTCCAAATTGCCTCTTTTTTCAGCCAGTACAGGTACGCACTGTCTGACATGCCTACTTGGATGCTGTCACTGTAATCCTCCACCATTCTGTCAATGGTGACAGTATCATATGCATATGGCGCTAGTTTGTTGATGCACGTGCAGCTACAGCACACACAAGTCACAAACACAGAATAATATATATTTTTTTTTTTAGGCAGTTTGGGGTTACACCACCCTTCAACAGATGAGCCAGCCGGCCCTTTACTTATGACACAGGTGCACGCTAGGCGCTACTTTGTTGATGCAAGTGCGGCTACAGCGCATACAAGTCACAAACACAGAAAAATATATTTTTATTTTTTTGGAGCGCACTTTGAGGGTTACACCACCCTTCAACAGAGGAGCCAGTCAGCCCTTGATTTATGACACAGGTGCACGCTTGGTGCTGCTACTCTGTTGATGCACGTGTGGCTACAGCGAACAGAGACAGAAAAAAAGTAATTGTTTTTTTTTTGCACTTGGGGGGAGCACCCTTGATGGACAGAGCACCCCCTGGATAACACTACAGCACCTCTTTAGGACTACAGCCTTTATGGGAAACTGCACAACACAGCCCAGCCAGCCCCTATGGACTTTGGAGTGGACACAGCCCCTATGGACAACAGCAGTACAACTCCCATCCTCCCTCTTCACTGTCCACAGCCGGAGTGAAAAATGGCGCCGATGCGGGGACCTTTTATAGATTCCAAAACCCACGAGATCCGACAGCGGGATGATGACGTTTCAGGTCCGAGTCAGGCGGGAAAACCCGAGCCTGACTCGGTTCCCGGCTCGGATTGAGGGGGTTTGGATTTCAGAAATCCGAACCTGCACATCCCTACATATAATAGGTACAAAAAACAATAAATACATCTAATGACCAAGGGTCACAACAAAATCATTTTTATTTAATGTATTTAGCACACATAAGTAAAATTTTAATATAAATGTGCTTTAGTTTCACTGATCACTTTGCTAACATGCTTTTGACATTTTTATAAATTTAATTCTGTATGTTTTATAGCACTTAAACAGTTTATGTATCTGTACAAGATTTATATAATTATTTTATTTAAAAAAATTGGGGGGGCGCTGTTTTTAAATTTTCCCTTGGTGCCAAACACCCTAGTTATGCCTCTGCATCTGCATCCATGAATAGATAAAGAGACAGCTGCACACACAAGAAAAGAGAGAAGGAAAGAAATTGGGATGGATAGGTAGATTTGGTGTCATTAGCATACAAATTATAGTGGAGCCTGAAAACTTGATTAGTACTCCATGGGGTATATTTACTATAGTGCGGGTTTTTAGAAGTGGTGATGTGCAACCAATCAGATTGTACTTAACATTTATCTAGCAGCTTCAAGAAGATAATATATATAATCTGATTGGCTCCTATGGGCAACATCTCCACTTCTAAAAACCTGCACATTAGTACAGTATATATAGTATATCCCCATGAGTGGAGAACTACAACATGAAGAGCAAAGAGCCAAGGAGAGATTAAATGACTCCAAAGTCTAGATAGAGAGGGCGGTGGGATTTCTATATAGTAACAGAAGGAGTGACTGAATAAATAATAAATTATTCAGAAAAGAATGGGTCCATGAAGGCTAATTGAGTGAAAAGTGTGCAGGATGAGAGGATGGTACAGGAGTCTGTGAGTGGTATAGTGAGTCAAGATCTCATTTCAGAGTAGGATTACAGAGGGAGATAACCATATTGAGGCATGACAGAATGGTGATAGGAGCAGGGGAGTAGCAAGGGTGGTTCAAGTAGAGCATAAGCTACGGGTGTCAAAATGGACAGAGGGCGCCATCCAGGGTTCCGGAATGAATGGGCGCTACTCAGTATGATGGCCACCTGTTAGTTTTATCTCAGTTTGTTTGCTCTATATCCTAAAAAAGTTATGGATCTGAGATCCATTTCTACATTTCAAGCTCCTTCAAGCTGCCCAGATTGCCTCCCCTCCGGCCCTCCCTCCTCTGTGATCATCTTCTGTAACTTCCCCTTTCTTATGAACAGAAAAGGAAAAACTACGGCTCTTTTTGGACATTTATAGGTCCATGAGCTTTCACTATTATCCACAGGCCAATAATGTGTGGTTATTATCTTTATCATCTGATGATTACCTATACATATACCATGTAGATTAACATACCTACTACTGTACCTTGAGTGCTGCTATAATCTGGGCAAATTATGCCAGAGGTACATAAAAAAACTAGGAGGAGAACCCTGCAGGAGAACTTTTGTTCTCAATTTATCACAGAAAAATATTTTCACTATTTTTTTCATTAAATGTTTTTTGTGTGTTTGTCATATGTCCATGTGATTTATAATAGCCCTAGTAATATTGGGCACATTTTTCAAGATACCTTCTAGAGATATATTTTAAATAAAAGTTATATTTTAATATAATAAACTTTACACAAGAGTGCCCCACAAAAAGAGCCTTCTTTTTTCCTCTTCTGTTCATACTTAATTTTGGCTCTAGGAGAAATTGACACATTGGTCTTGGATAAATATCTAGATGTTGGTTTAACATTATGGTACAATACATTCATCTTCTGCGTGGAGTCACTTCCTTTTTTCCTAAATAACTTCCCCTTTCTTGTCAGATTAAGTACATTCACTTCTCACCTCTTTAATTCCCTCCCCACTCTACCCTGTGTTTGGCTCTTTGCCCCTGTCCACTCCTTTCTTATTGGCTTCTGTCACCACCCCTCTCTGATCAACTCTTTGTTCTTCCCCTTTCTTTTCTTATTGGTCTCTGTCACCACCACTCTACTATCGTCTCTTTGCCCTTCCCCTCTCCTTTCTTATTGGCTTCTGCTACCACCCCTCTCCTCTACTTTACCTATTGGCTTCTGTCACCATCCCTCTCTGATCAACTCTTTGCCCTTCCCCTCTCCTTTCTTATTGGCTTCTGTCACCACCCCTCGCCTTTTCTTATTGGCTTCTGTCATCTACCCTCTCTGATGGCACTTTCCTCTCCCATCTCCTCTTTGATCCCCTCCCTCCTTCTCTCCTTATTCATTCATTGTGCTTCAATGGACTTAAAAGTGACACATCTGAGGTAAAGTCCTAAACTTCAATGTATAAGGTATTAGATTAAACAAAGTCACTACTTTGCTATTTAAAGTAGTGAGGTGTTCCCAGGCATGACCACAACATGTTATTTGAAAAGGTCTTTTAAAAAATATTAGGAGACCTGAAATAATAATAATTTTGGTAGACAGAACATGATTAGTAGTTCTCACATTAATATAAGTGCAATGTATATTTGCGAAGTAGGAGCATAGCTGAGAAGGGAGCTTCCCATAGGTGTCCTGACTCCAGTTAAAGCTGCTCGGGGCAGTAATTACAGTAATAAGCTGTGTACCCTGTGGCATTTCATCTTGCACATATATTTTGTCAATTTAAGTTAAATAATCAGAATATATAATATAATCTCCTCTATTGACTAATAATAATGATTCAAAGGAGATAAAAGTCAGATCCTAGGTGCTATACATTAATAAAGCAGTGCCAAAGGAGCTACCCCTAAATGTCAGTGTATCACCGAAGCATTCTACTCTCCCAATGGAACCTCAATGTCCAGAATGATACTGCCTCTATTGCTGTTTTTCTCTTCACTTCAGTATTCCCC
Source organism: Taudactylus pleione (assembly GCA_031769625.1). Classification (NCBI taxonomy): domain Eukaryota; kingdom Metazoa; phylum Chordata; class Amphibia; order Anura; family Myobatrachidae; genus Taudactylus; species Taudactylus pleione. The sequence continues at coordinate 10,191,302 of JAUIMM010000368.1, read as the reverse complement.
CGCAGGCTGGCCAAGCCCCACTGGCACAGTTCAGCACAGGGAGGGAGCGGTATGACATGCACATTCTCCTGGCACCATGGTCCCATGCTACTCCTCTGGATAGGAGAGAGGTGCTGAAGAATGGATGATGGGATCAAAAGCAACAATATGGCACTGCATGTGGATTTGTGTAATGAGTGATTGGGAGACGATGTTGTCACCATTCCAGCACAGACAATGCCATCAGTCATAATCCTGGCTCTGAATCCTGACAGCTGTGATCCAGATGGTGAGTGTTAGGGTTAGGCACTAGGGGGGGGATAAGGGTTATGCTGCAGGAGGGGAGGGTTAAGGTTAGGCTGTGGGGGGAGGGTTATGCTGTGTGAAGGGAAGGTTAGGGATAGGCTGCGGGAAATGTAGGATAGGTTATGGATAGGGAATTGGTTAGAATACTTACCTGCATGTGTTGGGATATCCACCATTTGGATTAGGCTGAAAGCATTCTGACCACTGGCATTATGACTGCAGTGATCGCGTACCCAACCCGATTGGGAGATGTACAGATTATATTTAGCATGCAGAATATGATGCTGGCAATTTAAACTGTTTTATGTCAATTAATATTAACTCCTTAAAGTTTTCTTTTCGTGCACATTTATTTATTTTAAGTGGATCCACAGATTAAAATTTAACAATTCATAAAGTGATTGTACTGTACATAAGCCAAAGGCTCAGACTACTGTCTGCCTACCATAGGGCATATAATGTAATCTGAGCTTAATGCCCAGAGTTATTTATACTTGTGGCATGGGCCTTTTGCCTGCCTAACATGCCCCACAGGCCTGAGGCCTGATTGCACCCACGGACCTATTGCCTGACACCTGGTGGTCTAGGGAGAAGTGGCGTGGGTAATTACCATTGGCCAAGGCCACCTACTGATAAGCTGGGAGAGTCTGAAGTAGGGAGCTTCATTTAACTATTTGCTTCCAACCATCTGCAGCACTCACTGGTCCTCATTGTCTTTCTTCTTCTATCGCTGGCCTAACACCATCAATCTTCCTTCTTTATCTGCTGTCTTTATCCACTATCTTCTTTCAATAAACCCTTGTGGTCCAGTCCATCACTGTGTGTGCCTCTTGTGCCCCCAACCCCTTAAACCAGCTCTGACTTAAACCTCCCATGCAATGTGTAATAAAACCAAGGTGTCTATGTGAGGCCAGGAAATTACTTTTGCTGTTAGCTTAGGGCCCAAAAGGCCACGCATACCCAGTAACCATTTACCAGTATTCAGTGCTGCACATATGTGAGCTGATAAGACAGTGCATGTGCAGTAAATATTTACACTAGATGTGCCTGTACTCACAGGTATTGTGTCATGTAGTGCTCTATTGTTTTCCACAGTCTCCTAAAAGGATTCTGAAATGTTACAATATAAGGAAGATCAAGCTGAGAAGGTTGCATCTAGTTGGATTCCTGGATCCTATCTCTCCATTTGTTCTACGCATGTGGGACATTGCATAGCACCTGAATATTGTACCCTGTTTTGCTTTATGTACTCTGTATGTAGTAGGACTAGTTAGCCTCATTAGTAAAGTCGGCTTACTAGGGTGTGTCTTGAAGATTTTTAAATATTTATTTTCTGTATATCCTTTAGGCCTAAGGAATATAAATTCCACAGTATAGAATTGTGGGGCATTGCCTATGTCAGTTGGTGGTTAGGAGTTTTCTCTGTTGTTAACAGGGATACTCTATTATATTAAGGTGTGAAAGAGTGAAATAGTTAGTTGTGCTATACTGGAATGTGTTTGTCTATAGGATTCTTTAGTATAGTAGGTTATTACTATATACAGTATAGTGGGAGTCTGGACAATGTATTTCCTCTTGGATTTTTAACAGTTGATTTTTCCGCCCACCCATCCTTTTGTTTGGATGTTAGTGGGTGTTACTATGTGTGTGTAACAGCGCTAAATAATATATTTATAATTAGTAACCATAATCTTAAAAATGCATGAAAATATATATTAGACTACAACATTTAATATTCATAAAAAAAAGAGAAAAAAAAATCGAAATTCCACATTAAGTAAAATGACCCGCACATACAGTATCTCATAAATGGTAATGTATAGTAATGTATAGTAATGTATAGTAAAGCATGCACAAACTCAATTAAAAACAAGAAATAATTATTATCACTAGACAGTCCTAGGACTAATCTGGTGTCTGATTGCCTATGAGGATAATATGGGGCAAGGTGGGGGGGCAACGCAACTTGCTAATTTCTGGCTGCAGCATGTGTCTTGTGATCCCTGGATAGTGCAACTGATGGATGTATATGTTGATGCACAGTAGCCTGTAAAAATTACTGTCAGGCCACACAGAGAGTCCTTTACCAGTTTTCTGGATTTAGTGATAAACAGCAAGTACACCGTATGCAGAAACACAGTGGTAATGCAGGTAATACAGGTCTCACCTCAGGGAGCTAAGTACTGCAGTAAAGAAGATGACTGCATTCTGTTCATGTGCAGTAGTATTGCGAATTCAGGCAATATCACAGGGATTTAGTGCAAATCCCTTGCAGGGACAGAGCTGGCGAGAAAGCTCTGACCCTGCGAATCCTTTCCGCACACTAGTCATGGTATTTTCGCAAAAAAATACCGTGACCAGTGCCCCGCGCATGCCCCGACCGGCCGCTGCTGCTACACCACCCGGTGCTAAGCCCCACCCCCATCATTAAGCCCTGCCCCCCACAATCGCGGGCCGCCCCGCGACACCCCTCTCCCTTAATTACACTTACCTGCATGATCCGGCCTCCGGTGATGTCTTCCATGTCCTCCGGTCAGCTGATCTCCCATCCTGCACTATGACCCGGTCAGCTGGTCTCCCATGCTGCACTGCAGCCCGTTCATTAGCTGACCGGAGGGGAGTCATCACCGGAGCCCCGACCACCAGTCCATGGAGTCAGGTAAGTTAATTTTTTTTTTGCAGTGTATCAGTGTGTGGTCTGTTTAGACCACACAGCTGATCACTGGGGCCGGCTCCCGGATTTGCTCTGCCTTTTAGAGCAGAGTGGGAGCCTGGCAACCGGGGGAGACCCTGAATAACGCCACCTCCAGGTGGCGTTATTATCACAGGGCTTTCCCCGTTATTTTTTTACAATTTATTTTTAGTAACTTTGATCGGATCACATTTCCCATTACAGTAATGGGAAATGCGATCTGATTACTAAAATTAAGTGATACTTAGGGGTTGGAGTAGATTTTTTAAATTCTACTCCAATTGCCCTATAGTAACTGTAGGTGAAACTAAAATAATGTGAAAAGAGTGTGAAAGCACCCTTTTCACTTTATTTTAGTAAAAATAATATTAATAAATAGAGTCCTGTGGGAGGAGAAATTTTGTGATCAAGTCTGTGGTGCATGATATTGGAACTGAGTCAGTGTAGTCAGTTGTCTTTTTCTTTTTTATGATTTTAGTGATTTTCTGGATAATGTGTTTCTAGATAATACATCCTATATTCAGTATAAAAGGACAGACCTGCTGACCTTGAAATTGTGAATACATCTTTAGTTATGAAGTATAGTATTTCAATTGTACTCTTTAAGGGCATACAAAGTGATACATATGTAAACAGAAAAATAGTGTGCCCAAGAAACAGCGTTGCTACTGGTGCCAATATCACAGTACGTCATATGCTCAACTCTACCCAGTAGAGCATGTAGTCAGATTCAAAACAAATAAAGGGTTGATATTTGAATAGATAAACCAAGACTATGACACCTACTTCTACATTCTACATACTGTATTCACAAGCAGATGCAACCAGTACACATCCGAGTAGCTGTCATTTACCATCTCCCTGGCCCTCCCTCCAAGTTCCTTGACAACTTTTCTTCCTGGCTCCCTCACTTTCTCTCCTCTGACCTTCTCTCCATTATCCTAGGTGATTTCAATATTCCAATTGATATCTCCATAGAATCCTTTGCCTGCAAACTCCTCTCCCTCACATCTTCATTTGGCCTCTCCCAATGGACCTCCTCACCCTCCCATGTAAGTGGGCATTTGCTTGATCTGGTCTTCACTCACCGTTGCAATATTTCTTATTACTCCAATTCCCCATTCCCCCTTTCTGACCATCACTTCTCTGTTTTAACTTGTCCCTCTGTCCTTCCCCTCCGCTTCCTCCAAAAGCCACCATCACTAAGCGTAACATTAAGGCTATTGACAGCATTTCCTTTGCTTCCCTGCTTGACTCACTTCTCTGCCCTATCATCTCTCTCTCCTGCCCTGAACAAGCTGCTTCCCTATACAAGCCTCCCTTACTTCTGCTCTGGACTCTGTTGTGATCACTACTCACACTCGCAGATCTACTCCTCAACCCTGGCATTCCAAATGCACCAGATACCTGCAAAAGTGTTCACGAACCACCGAGCAACAGTGGAGATCACGATCTAAGGCAGATTTTCTCCATTTCAAATTTATGCTCTCATCCTACAGTGCTGCCCTTTCCCTCTCTAAACAGTCATATTTCAAGAACCTCATCTCCTCTCAGTCCTCTAATCCACAGCGTCTCTTCACCACTTTCAACTCCCTCCTCTGCCCACCCTCTCCTCATCTCCCCTCCTTGCTCTCTGCCCTTGACTTTGCTACCTATTGTACAGTCAGGTGCGTAAATATTGGGACATTGACAGAATTTTCATATTTTGGCCTCTATTCACCACCACAATGGCTTTGAAATGAAACAAACAAGATGTGCTTTAACTGCAGACTTTCAGATTTAATTTGAGGGTAATTATATCCAAATCAGGTGAATGGTGTAGGAATTACAATGGTTTCTATAAGCGCCTCCCACTTTTTAAGGAGCCAAAAGTAATGGGACAAACTAAACAATCCTAAATCTAACTTTCACTTTTTAATACTTTGTTGCAAAACCTTTGCAGGCAATTACAGCCTGAAGTCGGGAATGCATAGACATCACCAGACACTGGGTTTCATCCCTGGTGATACTCTGCCAGGCCTCTACTGCAAATGTCTTCAGTTCCTGCTTGTTCTTTGGGCATTGACTTGGCCATTGCATAACATTCCATTTTTAGCCTTAAATAACTCTTTGGTTGCTTTTGCAGTAAGCTTCGGGTCATTGTCCATCTGCACTGTGAAGCGCTGTCCAATGAGTTCTGAAGCATTTGACTGAATATGAGCATATAATATTGCCCAAAACACTTCAGAATTCATTCTGCTTCTTTTGTCTGCAGTCACATCATCAATAAATACAAGGGAACCAGTTCCATTGGCAGCCATACATGCCCACGCCATGACACTACCACCACCATGCTTCACAGGTATGTTTTAGATCATGAGCAGTTCCTTTCCTTCTCCATACTCTTCTCTTCCCATCACTCTGGTACAAGTTGATCTTTGTCTCATCTGTCCATAGGATGTTGTTCCAGAACTGTAATGGCTTTTTTACATGTTGTTTGGCAAACTCTAATCTGGTCTTCATGTTTTTGAGGCTCACCAATGGTTTACATCTTGTGGTGAACCCTCTATATTCACACTTGTGAAGTCTTCTCTCGATTGTTGACTTTAACACATATTCACCTACCTCCTGGAGAGTGTTCTTGATTTGGCCAACTGTTGTGAAGGGGTTTTTCTTCACCAGGGAAATAATTCTTCTGTCATCCACCACAGTTGTTTTCCGTGGTCTCTCGGGTCTTTTGGTGTTGCTGAGCTCTCCGGTGCGTTCTTTCTTTTTAAGAATGTTCCAAACAGTTGATTTGGCCACACCTAATGTTTTTGCTATCTCTTTGATGGGTTTGTTTTGATTTTTCAGCCTAATGAAGGCTTGCTTCACTGATAGTGACAGCTCTTTGGATCTCATATTGAGAGTCGACAGGAACTGATTCCAAATGCAAATGTCACACCTAGAATCAACTCCAGACCTTTTACCTGCTTAATTGATAATGAAATAGCGAGGGAATAGCCCACACCTGTCCATGAAATAGCTTTTGAGTTGATAGTACCATTACTTTTGGCCCCTTAAAAAGTGGGAGGCACATATAGAAACCATTGTAATTCCTACACCATTCACCTGATTTGGATGTAATTACCCTCAAATTAAATCTGAAAGTCTGCAGTTAAAGCACATCTTGTTTGTTTCATTTCAAAGCCATTGTGGTGGTGAATAGAGGCCAAAATATGAAAATTCTGTCAATGTCACAATATTTACGCACCTGACTGTACATCTAAAATTGTTTCCATATGTCAGGACATCATATCCAACCAGTCCCCCAGCTCTCCACCTCCTTCTTTCCCAGATCACCCCTTCCCATCCACTTTACCAACTCTATCATCCTTCTCCCCTGTATCTGGAGAGGAAGTCATGACCCTCATCTGGTCCTACCCCCTTCCACCTCCCCCCTTGTTCCTATCCCCTCACACCTCCTCCTCTACATCTCTCCTTCTGCCTGCTCCCATCTTGCCCACCTCCTTAACCTCTCCCTCTCATCAGGCACTGTCCCTTCTGCATTCAAGCATGCCCTTGTCTCCCCCATTCTTTAAAAACCTACCCTTGATCCTAACATTCTCTCTAACTACCGACCCATCTCTCTCCTCCCTTTTGCCTCCAAACTCCTTGAGCATATTGTCTACAACCGCCTTACCACTTTTCTTTCCTCCCTCTCCCTCCTTGACCCTTTTCAGTCTGGCTTCCATTCTCTCCACTCCACTGAAACTGCTCTCACAAAAATCAGCAACGACCCCCTTGCTGCCAAATCCAAAGGCCACTACTCTCTGCTCATTCTCCTTGATCTCTCTGCTGCTTTTGACACTGTGGACCACCCTCTCTACCAGCAAATCCTTCACTCCCTTGGTATATGTGTCACTACCCTCTCCTGGCTGTCCTCCTATTTCTCTGACTGATCCTTCTCTGTTACCTCTCATGACTCCTTTCCCACCCACAGCCTCTTACAGTGGATGTTCCCCAAGGTTCTGTTCTTGGACCTCTCCTTTTTTCTCTCTATACGTCCTCTCTAGGTAAACTCATCAGCTCTTTTGACCTCCATTATCATCTCTATGCTGATGATACTCAAATCTACTATTCCTCCCCTAATCTCTCCCCCTCTCTTCTGACTCCTATCTCCAACTGTCTCTCTGCTATCTCTTCCTGGATGTCCCAGCAATTTTTTAAACTTAATATGTCTAAGACAGAGCTGATCGTCTTCCCACCCTCCCACATAACCTCACTTTCCATAATTTCTTTGTCAATTGGTGGCACAACTATCTCATCTAGCCCCTAAGTGTGCTGTCTTGGAGTTTTCTTGGACTCATCCCTCTCCTTCAAACCACATATCCAGAACCTCTTGCAGTCCTTTCATTTCCATCTCAAAAATATTTCCAAGATCAGACCCTATCTCACCCAGGATGCTACTAAAACCCTCATACACTCACTGGTCATCTCCAGATTGGACTACTGAAACCTCCTCCTATCTGGCCTCCCCAATTCCCATCTCTCTCTTCTCCAGTCTGTCCTCAATGCTGCTGCTCAGCTCATCTTCCTCTCCAAATGCTCTACATCTGCCTCCCCTCTACTTCAAGCCCTCAACTGGCTCCCCTTCCCATTTAGAGCCCGATTTAAGGTTCTCACACTCGCTTACAAAGCCCTCACCCAATCTTCTCCCATATACATCTCTGATCTCATCTCCCTTCACTCTCCTGTCTGCCCTCTTCATTCAATTAATGCATGCCACCTTTCATGCCAACTGATTACTTCCTCCCACTCCCACCTCCATTATTTTCCCTGTGCTGCTCCCCACCTCTGGAACTCTCTGCCTCTCCCCATCAGACTCTCCACCTCTCTACAACATTCAAATGGGCTCTCAAGACCCTCTACTTCATCAAAGCTTTCCAGCTGTCATCCTAACTCGCTGCTACATGTTCCTTCCTCCCCGTCTACCCCATCTGTGTCACACCTGTTTGTCTGCCCCTTCCTTTAAGAATGTAAGCTCTTAGGAGCAGGGTCCTCTACCCTATTGTGTTTCTCCCTACTTTACTTTCAGCTACTTTTTACTCACCACTAGGGCACCTAACACATGGTTGCTTATGCTCGGCTGCTTATATGGTTGTTGTGGTTGCTAATGTAGCTATGTATATTATCCATGTCCTTGTCCTGTATTGTTTTGTATTGTTCTGTAAGTCACTGGTCACCTATTTGCTTATGTACTTTGTAAGGCACGGCGGAACACTTGTGGCACCATATAAATAAATGATAATAATAATAGATAATAATAATAAAATACTGGAAGATCATCATAAATAATTTTGCTCTCTCTCTCACTCTCTCTGTATGTGTGGTTATATATATATATATATATATATATATATATATATACATACATATATATATAACTTTGTGTGTGTAATAAAGAAAGATTGAAAGTAAGTGGATTAAAGTTATACAGGTTTGTGTGTAAGTTGTGTTGCAAAGTAAGCATGAGTTACATGAGAAATTGAATAATTATCTCTACACCATGTGTCACAATAAATAATTTTAATTGGTTTAACTTCAGGGACCATTACTGGCCTAATTAGATACATGAAAATACTACAAGTATTAAGGAATATCCTGAAGGGAAAAAACATTAGCAATTCTGTCAAGTGCATTTTAAGCAAGTGCACAGAAGGAGACACTTTCTATGAGAGATCTGAAAGGTCCTTTCAGAAAGTGGTGTGATTATGTTAATAATGTGTGCATTTCAGATCAATCTTCAAAGTCATTTGATAATACATGTGATGGATGTTAGAAATATGGCCATACATGAATGACCCTATTAGGATTTAATTGGGATTCTTTATTCATGTCATAACATGTTTTCTATTTCATTTTCACCTGCACAATGAATACTTCATTATGATGCGTCACAACAATATGGTAATGTATTTCATGTTTAACAACAGTTTAAATACTTTAACTGAGAATTAATGTATTAGTCAAATTCAAAAACTTTTTATAGGTTAATATTAAGACTTCAGTTGAAACAACGGAAAAGTTTCTGCCTATTGTTAGGGCCAGACTTGGGAGTAGATCTATAGAAACTCTTAAAAGAGTGTAGATTGTTGAAATATGGCGTGCGATTCTTCCCTGCCTCCATAAATGCTCCATAAATGAAGCATTTTCCTGTACCAAGATGGCTGCTGTTTTGTCTTCTGTGCATGCGTAGTATGTGTCACTGTGTATGAGCACCAAAGTGGGATATGGACGTTTTCCTCTTAGCTACTGAGACCCTGCCAGAATATCCTGCATACTGCCATATACTGTATATAGCACATTCTATCTATACTTGCTCTGCTACCTCCATACATCACTGACTGGTGTTTTGTGTGTCCTGCTCAAGCTCTGCTTTATCTAGATCAACAAGTATGTAAATGGGAATATGGCTGTACCAGTAACTACTACTACACTTCAAATAAACCTGACACCTGGTTAAGCACCTGGACTATTTGGTGTATCTGCAATTCCACTAGTGTTGCTGCTATTAACTCTGCATATCACTGCCAAATAGAACACACATATCAACATAGAAGTCATCCATTGAATAAATTTTTTTCTACAGGAGCATCACTGGGTACCTTTACTTTTTCATATTTAGGGGGGATGTACTAAGCCTTGAAAAGTGATAAAGTGGAGAGTGATAAAGTACTAACCATTCAGCTCCTAACAGCCATTGGTTGGTGCTTTATCACTCTCCACTTGCTTAGCTAGAGACTCATTTTTGCTAGCCTATGTGTCAAAGGTATCAAGGGGATATGAAACCAAAACACACTGTTGATATACTGTAAGGTTTGCCAAGCCAAAGAAAAAAATCATATTGTTTTGTTTTGAGTAATAACATTTTTTAATGCAACTTTGGTAACATATTTCCACAAATTTCTTCCTGGGAATTTTTCACAAGTGTCGACAACCAAATCTGGATTTCAGAACTTTTTTACCAACATACCCAAAGTTTGTTTTTGCTGAAATATTTACAGCTGGCCTGGTAATTTCTTTGTGCAGAGATGAATGTGCTTTATTCTCATTGACAATTGTTATGTGTGTAGTTTTGAATAAAACAGGCTGACCACTGAGGAACAGCAACTGTTGAAGAGTATACTCTGTGATTTAGAATGCCTCCTACTATCACCAGTGCAGATAGGACAAAGTACTACCACCTACATGACCCAAATCTCTCCTAGACATGCCTTCATTAAAACAAGAAAAGTCTTCAAACATTTTTTTAGAATGCCACAATACCGATTAGTTACATTGTTATTCCTCTTTTTAGTTTGCTTTTAGATTTCTGCAAAACAAATTACCACTTACAGAGCCCCGTATACCAGAGTTTCGCAATTGTTATCCGGAAAGGCAACCAAGACCTCCGAATACCTCTTCAAAGCCTAAATTTATCATCTACAATATCTAGATAATAAAGGTATTTGTATATTATTATATAATTTCATGTTCATCACATTGTATTTTTTGTCTAAGAAGGGGGAGTAATGCATATATCTATATAAGTGGTCTACTTTATAGTTCTTTATAGGTAGACATTAGGAATGTGTTCTAGTAATTAAATTTATGTCATGTGCTCAACTGTTATTTTTTTGGATTATATTTATATTCCCAAGTGGTCAGAGTGTTTTAGTCAAAACTACATACATTACAGAAGAAAATATAAAATAAATAAACCCAAGCTTAGATAAACCCATAGTCTCCATGATTCCACCTGCATGTCACAAAGATGATCCTGTCCAATTTGTTCCCTAGGCAAAATTTTAGCCCTTGCAGACATTCCCACCAGCAAACATGGTGTCATATCCTCGCACAGAAAGTACCACATAGCTTTATGTCTTTGAGATTTTTTTTTATTTTTAAAGAGACAAGTGCTAAATGCACAAAAACAGAACTATAAGTATAATGTAAATAATAAGTGAACATAACTATGCTATAAACTGATGCACCACCCATTTTACATGATGATGCCTTAAATTGATTCTCACAGTTCACTTGATTCTGCCACACACTATTGCCCAAAGATCACATGATTATCCCACATATTACTGCCCCGAGATAACATGAACATGCCACAAACTTATGCCCTCATCATCATACTGGTGATTGGTGTTGACATGGTGCCATTGCTGGGTTTGGCCATGTAGTTTTCTTGCAGCTCCTCTTTTGGTCTTCTCATTAGTGCTGAAGTGATGGAGAATAGCATGATGCAGCTACCAGCTGACGTGACCTCTCCCAAAAGTGGCGCTACAGTGAGTGCTTTTTTTTACTTTCTCACAATGGTGATAAGTCATGCCATTTGGCAGCTCCTTGTGTCAAAGTGTGCTGGGTGACACTTGTGCTAGCCACTGTGCCAGTGACATATGGCATGATAATATAAATGCCTTCTATGGTTACAAAGCAAAACACACACTTTTTGTCTGTACTATTCATTACTATTGTAAGTCTGTAGTAAAATAAAATTAAGAGATATTAGTTTATATTTTGATCAAAGTATTTAAGTTGACACTTTTATCTTTTGCATTGGTGCCTATCACCTCACTGTTATTCCCTGATAAAGAAAAAGAGAGAAGAACTGGTGGGTAGAGTACCTCAGGTATCAGCTAGGAACCAAGACACTCTTTACTCCCCTTAGAGTATACTGTATGAAGCTAGATATAGCATATCCCTTATTCAATGCTCCTGGTGCTTCCTTGCTGTTACAGGCCACTAGGTTTTGTCATCCTCTTTTCTAATGTACAGCCTCAATGACAAGGACACTTAGCAGCATTAATATGACATTAATATGGCAATGGTCAGGAGTACGGAAACATAATAATAGCAAGCAGCCTTTATACTGGTGCATGATCCAGAGATATGTCCAATGTTTGGTACACAGCATGGAATATTACCAAACAAAGCTAGTGTAGAGCAGGGTCAGTAAACAATCCAAATTGGTACATGGTTAATCCAATAAGGAAGCAGACAGGAGGGGTTGGGTACAGAATACTGAGAGTTAGAATACCAACAGCGACATCCCGATGGTCAAAATCCAGATGGATTTTGGTAAGTATCTTGCATTACGACTAAGATGCATTTTCAGCAAAAGCAATGGCTGACACTAGCAGAGTAGCACTGAACTTGGAGGCTCAGGCACACCAGGCAACTCATGGCATATTGAGGTTAGATGTATAAGAAAACATCTATAATGGTCAAACCCAAGGTACCTGAGATGATGCGAGGATCAGCTGATTAGGACTGCATCACTGGCCTTCTGCCTCAGTGTCAGCCAAGAGGACAAGCAGCATGAGCCCTTCCCTCTGGAAGGGATATAAAGAAGAAGCCGCCCCTTACTGCTTCTTCACCAGGGCAGTGTAAAGACAGAACTATTCACCATCGGAGTTCTCCAAAGACTCTGGGCGCTGATGGGACCAATCACCTGGAGGTCTGTAAACTCAAATTACTCCTTACTGACTTAGCTTCTGTAATAGAAAGAGGTGTGAACATAACTAGCTGGAGCTGATAATACAGGAAGTCCCATGAAGTAATTACCGATACTATCACTATCACCTTTTATTATCTAAACCGAGGTACTAGAAGTATTAATATGCCATATTAGTGACTAGACAAACTTTCTTCCCATTTAATTTCTTTAAAGTTTCCAGCATATTACTTTAGTGGCAGTGACAAATTAGGGTTTAGTACTGCAATTATTTTAACACGTAGCCATCACAGCAAAGGAAAGCAGACTGTAGTTAATATAATATAAATTGGAGTAATTTCCCAGAGATATTGGTGTACACACTGGCTGCATACATTTTCAGTATATCCTTTTCAATGTACTTCAAATACATACAAACATATGAGTGTTATGATATTGTTAAACTGATATTGTGACCAATAAAATTATAAGTGTTTATTGATATATGTTTAGTATGTTAAACTTCACTACTAGCAATCTACTTTGATTTTTAGGGACTTTTTCTGTGACTATATTACTGAATATAAAATTTTTCACTCTTTGGTCCTTATTCCGTGTTTTGTTTAATTATAAGGGTGGTAGAACTCTGTCCTTTATTTTGTATCTGGCCACCATAGGTGCTGCTGATGTATGACATTTTATCCTTACAAGCCTGTCACCATGCACCTTGCTGGTCATTGATTGTTTTCCCTGGATTGTGTTCCACTGCCTGAACATGAGCTCCTGTCTCCTGGACTTCTGCAAACTGCAGCTCGACTGCTATCTGTGAGTCTGTCTCATCTACTCTACAGCTTTTGCCTTTGCTTGATTCCAGCCTGTATACTGTATCTTCAGCCTGTAAACTGTGCAGTTCCAGCCAGCTGGGTCTTTGCGAGCTGTTCCTCCCACTGCTGCATGTGAATCTGACTCATCCACTCTTCAGCATATGGTTATTGTGTGTATCACTCCTGGTTTTCGTGCATTGCCTTAACTTTGTTTTGTTTCAGTAAAAAGTTTATATTTTTCGATAATCCTGACTCCATAGCTGTCATTACAAGAATACAGTTACATAACAAGAGGAAAGAGAAGGTAATCCAGAATCCCTCATTACAGGGACAGGGGTCAACTCAAGCCAACCACAGGTGAATTACTGAAACATTTTAGAGGCTTGGGTGGAGGCACTGTCAAGACTGGTGCATAGAGAGGCATGACTCATCTGAGTTGAAAGCGTAACCTATCAATAAGTATGGGGGCTACACTACCTTCAGTGTAGGATTTCACATTTAATTTATAAACATTAACATGCCAAATCTCATTTACTTAATCTTAGCTCATTTTCTAATTTGGCAGACATCCATCTCATCCTTTGCTCATTTCATTTTCACGTTTCATTTCCTCTTTTGCCTGAGTACATCCCATATTCCTCAATAATCAAAAATGTAATACACTTAGTTTCCCCAATATTTATACATTTATTTTAGTCCAAAACATAATTAGGTGGCAATGCATTGTGGTTGTTATGGCAGTGGTATAACCATTACTGCAGTTGGAAATGCAATGATGAAGTGCAAGGGGTAGTAATTACGCATTTTAGTAGACATGCACACAGTACTTTGTGGTGATATGTTTACTTTAGCAAATGTGTAGTTTAATCTCAGTCCAAACATTCAAACACTGTCACAAAAAAGAACAGAATAATACATGCTAGAATGTATGCACTGTCATAAATGACATTTGTTGTCTTGCTGCTTCTTTCACATCTTAAATGACCCACCTTATTTTGCAAACTATTTAATAATAGCACATGAAGTTCAGCCTACAACTTACTGTTCATTTGGACTTGTCTGAGGAATTACTGTATTGCAAGTATAAAAAACCTGATATTAGCTACATTTTCACAGGTGATAGTATATAACTGCTTAGGACATTTAGGGTCTGATTCGTTGTATGTAGCGGTTTCCATGTCTTTTGCCACCGTCATGTCTGCGGCTTTATGCTATTACCACTATAAGCCCTTCCCTGGTGTACAGCTGTGCATCTGAATGTGCAACGGCTGAGATGCCCACTTTAGACAATCAAATTCCACTTGGTACATCTTTAGATGTACCATCAGCCGTCAAAATTTGCCCCATGCTAGGTGCAGATTCTTCATCATAGTATGGAATCCAATGTACGTGATTGGGCATCTGAGACTGCAACCACTTCTGCGACACACCTGATACACTCTAATAAGACAGACCATCTCAGTGCATCCAAGTAACCACTTCCCAGTAACCGCCCAATAATACCCATTATGTTTACACTACATTTCAGAGTCTGTGAGTCACAATTGATCCTGCGAATCTGTATAGACACACCATTTGCTGCATGTGTTGTGCGACTTTTTTTGCTTACACGCAAGCACAAAAAAAATAGAGATGTGTGGTTCGGTTTTGCTGAAAACCAAACACAGCCGAACTTTGGGGTTCTGAGTCAAATCGAGTCCTGGCTCGAATCACTTTTGGGATTCTGAGTAAAACCTAGTCGCAACTTGGGTCTGGTGCAAGTTCAGAACTCAGACTTAAAAAACAAATCTCGGGATTTGGATGGCAAATAAACAGGTCCAAATCACATGATTTTACTGTAGCTGTTTTTTGATCAATTTAAAAAAATCCAAAATAGAAAATAACCAAAAGGTTAAACCTTCTGGGTGATTTTGCCAAAACAAAAACCAAAACAATAACATTTGAGGGTGGTTTTGCCAAAAACAAAACATGGGGGTCCGCACTCAACTATGTGAATGAACATCTGCCTTTTGTCTGACTCAAAATCAGGCCCATAGGAGCAGATTCAATTTAACAAACTCTGCATTGTAACCGTCAAAATGTAAATTTTACTCGCAGCCTATAGAAGTGCGAGCAGAATCAGCCTGCTACTAATGGGCTGATAAATGCTCTTCATTGAATCTGCCTAATAATAAAATTTACATGAACAAAAGATATACAATATATTATAACTATTGCAGTTATATAGTCTTACTAGTCAATAAACATATATTAGTTTTTAGTGTATGGAACAAAGTGAAAATTCAAATCATGAAAGGTCACAAGTAGCTGAATGGACAATTAACATTACTCAGATAATTGTCATCTAATAATCAGTGGTCTTAACCACTGAGCCACCGCACATAATCTCTTTGTGGCTTCTTTTTGATAAGCGAGTTCTATGGATAAACTTCAAACAAGAACGTTGAAATTGACCTTTTGGTGAACCCATCCGCATTCAGCTTTGTGTTGCAAAATGACTAAGTAGGCTTATATTTGCAGTTCAGGTAAAGGTCACTAAAGGATAATAAACAAGTCATGGTGTACCATTATGATGTAGTCACATTATTGTACTTTCTTACCAGCTGTACTGTGAATCTGTGACTTTCCCCATCTTTAATGGAAATCACAAGTTGCTGCATATTGCACATCATAAAAATTGCTCAAACAAAACAAAAAATATCTGACACACTAATGAAGGGTATTTGAGATGCTGCTACAGGCTTTCCTATCCAATGTCTCTGTTCTTTTTTGGTTAGATGTAACATTACTTTACCATTCCCCAAATGTAGTCAATCTAAATAGATACATATAATGGAGTGCACATTTTCTGTACTTTCTACAGTACCTTGCTGCAAAGTTGTGAGATGTAATCAACTGAAACATTTAGATGGTGCCACTGTAATTTGGCTTCCACTGAGTGTGCATTAGGGTGTTTTCTGACAGAAACAACTGTATGCACTGGGAGCTAGAAGTTGCATTAGTTTGACCTCATTAGCCCTATATAATCCTTGTTTGTGTATATATTGATAGAATTTGGAAGGATATGGGTGAAAGAGCACAGAGGAGAATGCATAGAGGCTCAGATGTTGTACTTACCCACCGATATAGAATTTCTTCACGATGACAAAACTTTCAGGTTTATAAACAAGGAGACCAAATGTGCACATGCAGCCATTGCCCTGCGCATGAGCAAGCAGCAGGGAATTTAAGAGGAATTCTTCAGATGTTCTTTTGCAAAAAAAAAGACCATATGCTTCTATAGGCAATGTCATCAATTGACGGTGTTGTCTATCGGGCACAAGTCCTGGGAAGTTATGTTTTACAGAGTTTGCTGCTGCGGTAACATCACAGCCCCTTAGAATCCTATGAGGACCTCTGTGCCACGTGCAGACCTTATTAGTACATATGGCATTTTATTGTACAGCATTTTAATGTTTGATACATCACGCCCTAATAATTTTGTTGTGTGATATAAAGATTTATTTTCAGTAGTATTATTATTAGTATTATTATTTCATTTTAAGTAAACATTTGTTGCTACTCAAATATTTCATACTTTATTGTTCTGAAACAATACAGAATACACTATTTAAACAAAAAAAACAAGTTGTGTTTGACCTTAACAGGTAACAGCTATAAGTTAGTATACAAAATTAAACCATTGAACATGTATTAATATTACTTCAATCATTTCTCTGAGCACAATTGTAGGAGTCTACTTTGCAAAATTACCATCATAAAGGGAAGACGGATTAAGGCCGGCACCTTACATAGAAAGAGTGGTAAAAAAACTGTACTTGAAAATGATTTTTTTTTACTCGACAAAAGTGTATTTTTTAATTTTAGTAAGATGCCTGAGGGCTACTGGTTTCTATAGGCTTTGGATGTGTTGAAATAGGTCACATATGTGAGCTAATAGGCCTTAAATGTCAGATTTCATCAATCTCGCTGCCCTGAAAGTGGACTATTGTTTTGTGAGTTATTCTGGTGCATTTCCGGTGAGTTTTAAACTTGCTTACTATTACTACAAATTGTAGCTTTAAAATTAAAAACATCAAGACGCCAACACAGCACCAAGATTGATTAAGGCGCAATTCTAGCGGGTTTGTTGTGAATATCATTCTATTAAATATGACTTGAAACCCCTGGGAAATATGCCAGAATCTCATTTGTTTTGCTAAATCTCAACCTATTACATTGCCCTAATAGTCTTCTGATTGGTGACATATTCCACAAATATTTAAAATTAGTTTGCATACTTGTTATCTAGTTAGATGTTGCTTTAATGTGTTCTGTCATGCATTTCTATTCAATGTTCTACAGCAGGGTTCTCAACTCCAGTGCTCAAGCACCACCAATGGAATCGGTATGGAATCCCGGCTGCCGCATGGCCGGCAGTTCGATTCCTGGCAGCGGCAACCCGACAGATCAGCAGAGCCCGGCAGCTGAAGCCCGACAGTGCTGGAAATCCAGATCAACCCTAAGGTAAGTATAAACTAACCTAACCTAACCCCCTAACCCTCCTTAGGGGTGCCTAACCCTAACCTGCCCCAAGTGCCTAACCCTAATCCCCCCCTCTAAGTGTCTAACCCTAACCCCCCATTCCCCACTGCCTAAACCTAAGTCCCCCGGGGGAATGCCTAATCCTAACCTTCCCCTGGGGGTGCCTAACCCTAACCCCCCCTTCCCCTAGCCTAACCCTAACCCTCCTGGGGAGTGCCTAACCCTGAGTCCCCCCCGGGTGCCCTAAAACGAACCCTCCCCCCCGCGGCTGTCCACTCGCGGCGCCCGGCATCCCTTTCGTTCGGGATGCCGGGCGCTGGTCTCCTGACGTCGGGTAAATGACAGGCATCTAGATATAGATGCCGGTCATTTATCCCACGCTGGGATAAGGCAGCCAGGAAGCCGGCTGTCGGTATTAAGGCAGCCGGTTTCCCGATTGCATCACCCACCAACAGGTCATGTTTTGTGGATTTCTTTAATAATGCACAGGTGAGTTAATCTATACTGCTGGGTCAGTAATTATCCCACCAGCTTCTACAGACAGAAATCCTCAAAACCTAGCATGTTAGGAAAACTTGTGGGTTGAGGATAAGATGCCATGCAACAACTGAGTGAAGTCTTTACTCATTATATATGGTTGGATCAGACAAGCACAATAGGTGGCCTTGCCCATGATGTCAGTGAACAAGAATAAAGGGAAAACAAAGTCAATTTAATGAAGAGGGGAATTATCACAATCTCAGCAGTTGAGATCTTTTGGGGCAAATTGTATCCCAGGTTTGAGCATAGAGACCATATAAACAATAAACCAGACAAAGTCAAATAAAGGAAAGGAATATTAACAAAAAGACTAAGGTATTTCCAGAATATATCATATCCCTTTTTCCCAATTCTAGCATATCTAATAAAATATAATCAAAATGGCCAAAAAACTTTTTTTTTAATTGAAACTTTAAGAACGTGAACCAAAAGCAATATGTGTGTGATTTTTTTTTCCATAAATGGCACAAATAAATAGTTTATGGTGCTTGCTTTGCCATTAATTTATCATTTAAAAATTGCAACCAGCAGGATTTTCTGGGTAGGTTTTCACAAAAAAAATATGCTAATGGGAAAAATACTATATATTTTTTTTCAATCCTTACACAATTTAAATTCAAACCATGAAGGGGAGTAATATCACAGCCCAACATAGACAAAAAAAATTTAAATAGAAAACCTTCTGCATTACATGAGGGGGACTCCTTTATTATTTGACCCAATATAGGGAAGATCTAGACTTTAGATCTCCTCCATGTGTTTATCATAATTGTTTTGACAATCAGTGTTCTTAGTGCTTATAGTGTGCACCTGCATTTTCTTTTTCATGCATGGCACTACAAGTTTGAACATGGTAGCACCTCCTATTATGTTACGAATTAGGGTGTGCAGTCCAGTTCTCCCCCCCACACACAAACACACACCCACTTTCTTTTGTATTTGTGTTTATAAAGTATACTTGAAGGTAGAGCCTCCTTCTATCTGGTACTAGGATCCCATCTCATATGTCCTTATGAGATTTTAATCAGCACAGGTTCCTGCATTGCTGTCTACATATTACAATGGGAAATATTATAGGTAAGTCCTAGATAAATAGACCAAGGGAGGAATTAAGTTAGCTGCGGGTTAATTGTTTCCCTGGGACTATTCAATTAGCCCTAAAGGCAGCCCGCAGGCTGCAGGTACTGTAACAGGGATTTTTTTTTCAAGCTTGAGCAGGCTCGAAAAGAAATCCCCAATAAATAACCTGTTTTCAGGTGCCGCGGCCATGTAATACATAGGTCTTATCTTGGATCCTGTCAGTTAATTTACCAGGCGAGAAAAAAGTGCTCTAATTGAATAGCGATGGTTGTTAAAGCCAGTGGCTACCACCCATTTTTACACCCAGTAAATTATTTGGGCTAATTGAATTCCCCCCCATAATGTGTTAGTATTTTGGATGTTAGGGACCCATCTGATGGGGTTCACCTTGACGTGGTATATGGACTAAGAACCTCACTTATACTTCATGTTAAATTTGGAGCGGCCTTTTGGACGCTCACATAGCTGTGGGTTACCACCCACAGCTTATGCGAGCGTCCATGATGATGGACAAGACCCTGCGGTAAGGTCTTGCTGCCGCAAGCCCTGGAGTGATTTTGGCTCTGTCAGAGCCAAAATCACTCCTACTGACATCACTAGTGATGTCAGTGGGGCCGGACCCAGACGGTAGGCGTTTCCATGGGAACGCCTCCGTCTGGCAGCCACGCCCCCAGCACGCCCACCAAAGGGGGCATGCTGTCACTCACCATCGACAGCACACCCCCTTTTGTGCGAGACCCGGAGCGACAGCTTGGCTGTCGCTATCCGGGTCTCGCGCATGCGCACGACGGAGCTCCCTCCGTCATGCCCATGCGCATTTGGGTACCATCGACCCGCTTGCAAGCGTCCTGCGCTCGCGAGCGGGTCTGAATGAGACCCTTAGTGTGCATCTGCATTTTTTCTTTCCTGCATTACACTACAAGCCTTAAAGTGCGTACACACACTGGGCGATTAAAGTGGACGACTGAACGATAACAATATAGTTATCGTTCAGTCGTCCACTTTATCGTAAATTTTTAACACCAAAACGATGAATGATAACAACGATGCACGTTACCGTGGGTCGTTCGTCATTATCGTTCATTGAGTAAACATGCAGGCCAACCTGACGATGTCGTCAGGTTGCTGCATGTTGGGGAATGGGGGAGAGAGCCCGGTGCTGAATGATATAGTTAATGATATCATTCAGTGGGTGTGCTCAATGTCATGAACGACATTGAACACACCCTCCCAGGGACACACTAGACGATATCGCTGAGGGAGCATATCGTCTAGTGTGTACGCACCATTAGCCTGGTAGCACCTTTTATTATCTATGCAAAGTTTGATGA
The DNA here is from genome assembly GCA_031769625.1 of Taudactylus pleione. NCBI lineage: Eukaryota > Metazoa > Chordata > Amphibia > Anura > Myobatrachidae > Taudactylus > Taudactylus pleione. The sequence continues at coordinate 10,170,581 of JAUIMM010000368.1, read as the reverse complement.
AGCGCTTGTTTGAAAAAAACAGAATGATAATAAAATGTATTTTAATAAAACAATTAAGGTATATAATAAATTATACAATATAAAATATATGTTAGTTTCAGTGCTTATAGTTTGCTTCTGAGCTCTGTAGATCAATTCAGGATTTTACATCACTTTGTTACTAAAATAGTGGAATATATAAAATGTCTGTCAAAGAAGAAGGTCCAAGATCTCACAGGTCAGAATCCTATATTATAACCTAACACAGCTGACTTGTTCACACAGTATATGTTAAAGGAGAATTTCAATACTCACTATTCAGGTATCTGTGTTGGAATGGATACAATAGTCTGATGTAGTTTAAAATGTCCTTTTCACTCCCATAGGGGATGTATGTGAGTCTATCCTCCACTGTACTGGTGTTAGATTTACCGGCAGTGGATATTTATAATCCCAATGCGGAGAGCCGTGAGTTTGTTGTACCCAGTGCCCACTGGAATCATATAATCACCCCGAATGCTCATTCTCATGTGGTCTGCAAGGTACTATATGTCCACCCACCATCTAAAAGACTGCCTCAATATATTGGGAATACCCATAAGGGAACCTGCTTATCATTAGCACACGTTCCCATCAGTGAGCCTCCCTTGACACCATCACCCGAATCCACAGCTCGGCCAGCACACATCATCAGGCAGCCAGCATACTGAGAGCCGGTTAAACTGCAGACGGACTAAGACAGCCAACAAAACAGTGAATACACTTGGAACCTGTGCTCCAGCTGTTGGGCGGTTGAGTGCTGTATCTTGCAGACCAAATAAGAGCGAGCGTGGAAAAAGATACTGGAAGTTTGTACTGGGGTAATGTAATGAGTACACACTCTGTTGATCCAGATGCAAGGCTGACACATGAAAATGAAGGTAACCGCAGAAACCACATCACGGAGCGAACACATAGATGTCCTAGCAGACCCCAAGTATAATCCTCAGCACATCACCTGCCACCACGCCTGGCATCTGACTGCTCAGGAGGCCAGGAGAAGCCAGCGCTGAGGTGAGTAATGGCCGATCCTGGGCCACAAACTGACAACTAATAGACATCCTTAACTACTTTCAATGATAACAAGGGTTGGATGAATGAAAATTAGTCTCCACAGGAAAGGTAACTATATATAGTAGGGGGCTTCAAAACAGTGTGCATTCATACAAAGATTATTTAAAAATTGCTTGTGTTTTTTTTTACTTCTCAATATAATGGAGAAGCGTGGTTTTTGTGGGAACTTTGGGCCTGATTCAGAGCCGTTCGCTATTTGTGGTCGTTCGTTCAAAAACAAGGGGTGGCTATTCAAATGATCCGTTCGCAAATTGCAGTCTGTTCCCACCTCTAAGTCTGAACGAGCGAGCAAAACATACGCTCGTTTATTTGATAAATACGCCCCCTGGCCGCACGCACCATACGTCATGTCCGCTATTTATTAGATTAATCGAGTACATCGTACAGCGTATGAACTGCTCGCTATTCTTGTGGTTGGTGTTTTCAACCGCTATTTTGCGAGCAGTTCTGAGTTAAAAAAAAACAAGTGACGTGGTCAATGACGCTGCTGTATTAATTATGCACTCCCTTAAAACGCCCGTTTTGACCTTTAAGCACGCCTGCTTTCGAATCTCCACTCCCCGTTTTCAAGCACCTTCCCCTGTTACCGCCCACATACGCCTCATTCTGTCACTCAAAATAGCAGGCCCTCGCTATATTGCGTACCAACGATTTTCGGCCGAACTGACTGGTTCGCGCATGCGTACTAAAAACCGTACGCATGCGCAGATGTGCGAACATCGCTCGGAACGAGCGTACTGCCGCTAGCGAGTGGCTCTGAATGAGGGCCTTTGTTCTCACTGCCTAGGCTCTTTGGAAGCAGTCCTGCATTTTAAGCATCCCTTTGGGATGTGGGCACACAGTATTTGTACTAACAAGTCTTGGTCTAGTTTTCATTATGGCAGGGAGATCCTATGCTTTTGAGCTCCCTTTTTTAGCAGAAACCTGTCCAGACAGTAACACAATGGGGTGGGGGGCAGGATATCTTTTAAAAAAAGGTGGTAAGAGGTAAAATATGTTAGGGGCTTGAATAGGACAACTATCTGTTTAATAACATTTGTTTTTGGTATGACCACAGTGGTGTATATTTTGTACTGTAACCGCTAAGCTTCAAAGTTCCAGTTTGTAGATCCCAGTTAAAATAATCCATATAAGGTATTAGTTTGACCATGCTCAAACCTATTTAAACTTAAATTGCCATTTTTTATAGTATATTTAAAATATTTTCTTAACTTTGTGTTTACTTTCCACATGGAGAAATATTTAAAGTACAATAAAATGTAGTAATTTAAGCCTGAACGTTATCGGACCAGCTCATACTGTTCAACTTGCTTCAATTTAACTAGAATTTTATTGTGTATTCAGAGTTTGAGAATTAATCTTAAATATTTGAACTAGAACAGGTTTTAGTAACAATCAGGCTTGGACTGGGGCCCCGGGGATTCGGGGATTTCCCCGGTGGGCCCCGGTGTTTAATAGCCACGCCCTCTTTTGCGAGTGGGCGTGGTCTAGACCAGGTCGCATGCAGGGTTTATTTTATAGCAGGCTGTTTAGGTGACTGACCCGGCTGCTGATCGCTGACCCCCCCTTCCCTGCACTGGGCTGTCTCACATCACCTGCCGCGGCATTCCGCGCTGTTCACTACTTTGTTTATAGTCTTGCCTGCAGAGTCCCGTCTGGTGTAAGCTGCTGCCCCTCTCCCAGAACCATCTACCAATGAGATAGGTTTGTCTCTTCTAGACACGCCCGCCTCTCCTCTCTCTGCACGGACTCCTGTGGCTGTGGCTTCCTGCTCCCTGCACAGCACTCTGACATTACAGAGAGTGTGAGGCTGGCTGGAGGCTGCTTTATATAGTAGTGTGCAGCATGGATTGCTTCATGTCTCCTTGCACTTGCAGCAAATGTCTCTCTCCTGTCACCTGCCATGAGAATGGCTTCAGGTAACATAGGACAATAAAAAAAAAGTTAATAAGTGCAACACCCCAAACCCCCCCCCCCCCAATCCACTACACATGTCCATTTTCTCTGCATCCCAATCCTTGGAATCCTCCTAATCTCTGGAATGTAACAGACCCTCTTGTCTTGTAAATTGTAACCCTCTCCCTGCCAGCCTCCTATTCCATGTACAGTATAGATTTTATTCCTGCTAAAAAATAGATTAAATATATTAGGTATGTATATAGAATATACACTATATATGTATGTATACTATGTATATGTATGCATGTTTATGTGTATGTGTATACTAATTATATGTATGCATGTGTATACTATGTATGTATATATGTATGTATATGTATGCTATGTGTTTGTATGTATGCTATGTATAAGTACAGTATGTATGCATGTCTGTGTATACAATGTATATGTATGTATTATATATGTACAGTATGTGCGTGCATGCATGTTTGTATGTTATGTATGTATGCATGTCTATGTATACAATGTATATGTATACTATATATGTATTCTATGTATAGTTAATTGTGTATGCATGCTATGCATATATACATGTGTTCTATGTACATGATTGTTTATGTACAGAGGGTCTGATTCAGAGCCGGACGCTATTTGCGGACGGTCGTTCTGATAAAGGGGGTGGCTATTTAAATGAACCGTTCGCTCTTTGCGGTCTGTTGATGCCTCTATGTCTGAACGAGCGAACAAAACATGTGGTCGTTATTTGGAAAAATACGCCCCCTGGCCGCTCGCATCCTACGTCATGTCCGCTATTTAATAGATTAATCGAGTACATCGAAAGGCGAATGAACTGCTCGCTATTCTTGTGGTTGGTTTTTCCTACCGCTATCTTACGAGCAGTTCTGACTATAAAATAACCAATGACGCTGCTGTATTAATTATGCACACCTTTAAAACGCCCATTTTGACCTTTAAGCACGCCTGCGTTCTGATCTCCACTCCCCGTTTTCAAGCACCTTCCCCTGTTACCACCCACATACGCCTCATTCTGTCACTCAAAATAGCAGGCATTCGCTATTTAGCGAACAAACGATTTTCGGCCGCACTGACTGGTTCGCGCATGCGTATTACAATCCGTACGTATGCGCAGTTGTGCAAACATCGCTCGAAACGAACGAGTGGCCGCTTACGAGCGGCTCTTAATGAAGCCCAGTATGTGTACACTATATATATATATATATATATATATATACACACACTCAGCATATGTGTGTGTGTGTGTTAACTATGTATATTATATATAAGCAATAATTGGTGCCCCTTTTATTAGACTACTATAATAAAAGGGTCGCCGATTATTTATACTATTAGAAAGGGGGCACGGATTATTACTCATTTAATAAAACAGAGCACAGAATACTATAATAAAAGTGGGCACGGATTATTGGTATTATTTTAAAAGTGTCATAGATTATTGGTATTATTTAATGGTGATGACCATACCTACAAAAGGCTGGTCATGGTCACGCCCCATCAGTGGGCCTCTGTCATTGCATTCCCCTGTGGGCCCTTTATGCCCCAGTCCGACACTGGTAACAATTTAGGAAAATTATTTTGAGCATCTCTAATGCTTGAGTTAGTTACCTACCCAGGTGAATACTCTACTTGGTATTAATATTTTCATTCCATATATCAAACTGCTAGATGAAACTGTAATAATGCTTTTAAAATATTTGTAAAATATGCACAGAACTGCCAACATTTATATTGCTACTTAGCTCCTAGCAGAAACTCATGAGATTGGTACTGCATAAACTATCATTCAGGAATGCATGCTAACACTGTATTAGGAGTTTTATTTTCATGACCAACTTCTGGGATCCCTTAAAATTCCTAAAACATATATAACAAACTACTATCCAATTTTATATAATTTTAAATATTATATATTATATAGAATTTCTAACAATAATGATCAAAGCTGTAAAGAATTTGGCCCCTTTCATGTGGGGTATTTTCAGATATTAAGGGAACTTCATTCTTGCAAAATGACTTACAGAAAATGTATTTTCATGTCACTACCTAATTACTCTTCTTCCATACAAAGTCTTTAAAACTATTGTAGCAGCATGGTAAACCATAGTAATATATGATGAACCAACAAATGGACATTAATCTTTACGAGATCATTAAACTTACTGAAAATAAACACATTATCCAATTATTTCCCAATGCCAAGAAGTCAGTGAACTTGAGGACAATATTCTTACAGAATCTTAATATAATTGTTTTGTTTATATGTTTTTTATTTCTCATTGTTTGTCATTGTCAGCAAGATTTGTTAAAAAAAGCTGTTTTATAATTCCAGATGAACTGTGAAATTTGCACTGTAAGCAGCAATGATATAAAAGAGAATACCAATATAATATGGCTGGCTTTAATTCACAAAAAATAAAACATTTTAGATAAGTGTATGATAGGCAAGCATACTAAACAAGTAGAATACATTAGAAAAAGAGGAATTTATTTAAACAGCATTGTCTTATGATTACTATATTATTTTAGAAATGTTGACAAAATGAACATAAATAATTATTTAAAAAAATGAAGTGTAGATTGTATCTGAATTCATATGTCCCACTTGCTTCCTATACTTACTTATTCCTATGTCCATTCAATTATTATTTTTTTAAACAAAAAGGTACTGTAGATGTATCATATTATCTGATTTGTAGGGAGAAGCAATAGTTTATAATCATTGCAGCAAAACTGCTTCTATTTCAAACTACGTCCATTTCTAATATCCATTGGCTTGCTTATCTGAAGATAGAACATTTGAGGAACAAATGTAGACATAGTAAATGCCCTAATGGTTAATGACACTTATTGATCCATTTTGTCAGTATCTTTACCTTTTAAAACCATAACATTATAATAATATGGCATAAAAAGGATAAAATGTATTGACAACAAACAGAATGTGTATGGTGGTGAAGTGTATGGTGGTGAAGAAGAGAATGGCCATGTAATAACATCAAACAAATAATGAATACACAAACTCTGGTGTTCAACCCTTTTTCATTACTGTAAATGTTGGAACCATCTACCTAGGTGGTGTTGCTTATACCCAAAATGGCAGCATCAGCAAAGACCAAACTACAGGATTGTGCATCCAAATAATAAAAAGAGTATAAAAGCTAAACTCCTATTATTTACCTCTACACATTCAAACAAACAAACAAACAAACAAACCAGGAGGGTAAGAGATAATCAGGACCAAAGAGGCCTGCATAATGAATAAGACTGCCTTCTAGTAGAACCACTTCTAAAACCCCTCAATATACCTCCTCTACTCCTCCATCATTCATTGGTACAATTGTCGATCACCAAGCTCACAGTTAAAACCTATGTATTATTATTATTAAGTTATTTAAACAGATGAGAGGTTCAGTTTTTGAAAAAACTGAACACACCCAAACTTGAGGGTTCCGAGTCTAACCTAGTCCCAGTTCAGAATCACTTTTAATAGAACTGAGTCCTGACTCTGGTCTTTTAGCAATTCGGAACTTGGATTTAAAAATATTTTTTGCATGTTTTAGATTACATTTAAGTCCCTCCATCATGATTTCAGGTGCTGTGTGGTGGTCAAAATTGTCTGGAAATGAATGTCATAGATGTTTTTAGTATAGGAACAAAAACAGGTCATAGTTATATGATGTTAGCTGTTTTTAGGAATTTTCAAAGAAATAAAAAACCAAATCGGAACCAAAATACTTGAGGCTGATTTTGGCAAAACAAAAACCTTTGAGGATTGTTTTGGCAATTAATTAACATACTCCTAAATAAGCTATTACATTTAGTGAAGATACACTTGTATTTTGGGTACAGTGTTATAAGAGTTTTACACAATGGTAACAGCTAGACTTTAGGATCAAAAGTGAACTGACAGGAGTATGGGAGATAGGGATCAGTGATCTCACTGACAGTTCATTGTAGGTAGTTTGGCTGAAGGCCATGTGTAAATAAACCCTTATTTAAAAAAAATTATATAAATGATATAAATCAAAAATTAAAACTTCGGGGGGGCGTGGCCTGGCAGCCATTAATACTAGTCGCACATAGTGTGAGCTTCGGCTGAGATCCGTGACCCCTGGCATTCCCAGGCACTATAGAGCCCTATCCTCTCTTTCCTTACCTGCCGGGGGAACAGCCTCAGTGGGGAGACGTGGTTCACTGAGCTGGGTGGTGCTCACCTTGCACCTTTGCAGGTTGTGCCCGCTGCCTAGGCCGAAGCCGGGACCTCGATTTCTGAGCGTGCTCCAGAGGGGATTGCGGACCCAACACATGCACACCGGCTCCAGTGCATAAGCGGGACCATTGTGTGGGTGAAGAGCGGGTTCAGCACTGCCAGCCAGCTGTCTGGCGCCTTCACCCTCTATTACACCCCCTTTGAGAGACGGGCAGCAGCATCTTCCTGTGGCACAACCATTAGTGGAAATCGGGAACCTTCCCCTGTGTAAGCTGGTGAGTCCTGAGCTGCAGAGGGAACTTGCAGGTGGAGACACCTTATACGTAGCACTTATAGTGAGTGACTCCACAGAAACCCACAACTCTGCCATTGAAGTCCTATAGTGAGAGCAGTGAGAGATCACAACATAATTATCACTGCAAATCCCTGGGCTCACATTCATCACTATACTGTTCAGCTTCCCTTGTCTCTAGTCTCACTCCCCATTTTCTGGCTGTATTTGTTCTAAGTATTGAGATAGTGGTAGGAGACTTGTCGGCTGATAAAGGGGTCAGAATATCTGTGACAAGCAGGTAATTTGACCAACCTAACCGGAGCTGTATATGTGAGGCTTTTAAGCCTCCGTTTCAATATAACCACTGCTACAAAATAATGGCTCATTCTCATTAACTCCATTATTAACCTCCATCGCCTGCCTCTGACATCGAGCTACAGTGCTCAGGGGCGGATCCAGAAAAAACTGACAGGGGGGGCACCACGCTAGGGGAAGGTGGGGCGGGTGGTTTTTGCACGCGCCGTAGGTGCGCAAGTCCCTGGAGCAGTGGGTGTGCCCTCTAAGCAAAGGGCGTGGCCTCACAGGGGATGCCATACCCATGAGCCACATCCTCGCTTTCAGCATGCTGAGGGCATGGAATACATACAATACATACAATACAATACCAAAGCCAAGACAATTTATGTCCTACCTGCCAGCTGGTGGTCTAAGCTCCATTGGTAGTTGCCTAAATTTTGGAAAGTTTCAGACCTGTCTGGAAAAGAGATGGGGAATAAATGCCAGCATTTAATAGTGTCAAATAATTTAGATCCCTCCCCCTGAATCTGCAACTGACAGCTAACATAAGTATTAGAATGAAAGGATCTCTCACATTGCCCCCTCCCTGCCCATATCTTTATTACTGCCCCCTCCATAGCCGTCTCATATCCCCCTTCCATCATATCGCTGATTGCTCCCTCCATTGTTCTCATTACCCTTGCTTATCTCCTTGATTGCCCCTTTCATAGCTGTCTCACTACCAGTTCCTTCCAAATAACTCTCACCTCTCACTCATTGACTCCCTTACTGCCCCCCTAACAGCACCCAGTGTCCACCTCAGAGCACTCACTGTCCCTTTCTTTGTCCACCAAGCAGAACCCCCCCCCTCACTGCCACCTCACAGCTCTCCCCTGCCCACCACAAAGCACCCCCAGCCCCTTTAGCAAACACCTCACAGCACTCCCTTGGACCATCCAGTGTCCACGTCACAGGACTCCCCACTCACTAGCACCCTGTGTGAGACATTTTTGAGTGCCTCCATCCAACTACTCTATATCCATAATTAATACTTTTACTATTTTTAATATTAAAAACACACAACATTGGCTTCTACTTGGAAAAAAATACATTGCTCCTCACGGGAAAAATAAAACACATTTGGCCCATAGGATAAAAAAATTGGCCCCCACAAGAATAAAACACACAGGAAAAAAATAATACACCCCTGCCCCCTCTCAGACAACTAACCTAACATGTCAGTAGCAGAAGCCGTGGATGGCACAGGTCTGGTGTTTGGCAGGGTCAGAGAGTCTTTGGATACAGGTCTGATGAATGACAGGTTGAATATGCAGATTCGGGAATGGTGAGTGTGTGGGGACAGGTCTGGTAGGTGAAAGGGCGAAAGTCAGTAGGCTGGTCTGGACACAGCATCCCTCCACTCCAATGTTCTCCTCTCACAGCACTTTCCCACTTGAATGCACTCTCTCCCTTCATCATATCACAGCACACACCCCCACCTTCCTTCATTATTCACCACATCAAAGCACCCTAACCCTTTCCTCATTTTTCACCACATTGCCACGGGCAGCACCAGCAAGCTGCTTACCTTCAAACTAACGCCCCTGCAGTATCACCCACAGCAGCCTGCCCTGATGTGACACTGCTGAGGAAGAGAGGAGCTAAGAAAGGCAGAGCTGCTTGGCTGCTCCGATTGTGTTATAAGTGTAATAAATAAAGGGCAGAGCCCCCACCCCGTGTTTCTGCAAATCCAGCCCTGCAGCCAGCCCCCCTTCTCTGTCCCCAACTCCGGCAGCCCCACTTCTGTGTCTCCATTGCCAGCAGTCATCCTTCTGTGTCCCCAGCCAGCCCCCTTCTGTGTCCACTGCTCCAGCAGCTGCCCTTCTGCATCTCCGCCCACAGCAGCCCCCTTCTGTGTCCAGAGCCAGCACCAGTAGCCATCCTTCTGTGTCCCTAGCCCCAGCCAGCCCCCCTTCCGTGTCTCCATCCCCAGTGGACTCCTTCTGTGTCTCCAGCCAGCCCCCTGCCTGTGTCCCCAGGCAGTCCCAGTAGGTCTTCTTTCTGTGTCCCCAGCCCCAGCAGTCCTCCTTCTGTGTCCCAGGTGCCCCCCCCCCGTGTCCCCAGCAGCACCCTTTTTAAGTCCATAGCCATGTTCAGCAGCCCTTTGGTGTCCCCAGATCCAGCAACCCCCCTTGTGTGTCCATAGCCAGCCTCCAGCAGCCCCACTTCTATGTCCAGAGCCAGCCCCAGCAGCCTCCCTTCCATATGCCCAGCCTGCCCCTTTTCAGTTTCCCCAGCAGCCCCCTTCTGTGTCCCCAGCCCCAGCAGAACCCCTTCTATGTCCCCAGCAGCCCCGTTTCAATAGCCCCAGCAGTCCTTCTTCTGTGTCCCCTGCCCCAGCCACCCCCCCTCCTGTCCAAAGCCAGCCCCAGCAGTGCACCTTCTATGCCACAACTCCCCTGCAGTCCCCTTCTATGTCCCCACTCCCCAGCCAGTTTCAGCCTTTTATGTTCCCAATCCCCAGCAGCCCTCCTTCTATGTCCATAATTATTATTATTATTATTATTATTATTATTACCAGTTATTTATATAGCGCACACATATTCCGCAGCGCTTTACAGAGAGAATAGTTGGCCTTTCACATCAGTCCCTGCCCCAGTGGAGCTTACAATCTATGTTCCCTATCACATGCTCACACACATACACACTAGGGTTAATTTTTTTAGGTTTTGGAGCCAATTAACCTACCAGTATATTTAATCAGCACCTTCTATGTCCCCATTCCCCAACCATTTGTCCCCACTCCTCAGCAGCCCCCCTTCTATGTCCCCACTCCCCAGCCTCTTATTTCCCCACTCCTCAGCAGACCCCCTTCCATGACCCCATTCCCCAGCCAGTGCCCTTCTATGTCCCCACTCCCCAGCAGCCCCTGCCTTTTATGGCCCCACTCAGTCAGTCTCAGCAGCCTCCTTCTATGTCCCCACTCCCCAGCCATCCCCAGCAGCCTCCTTCTATGTCCCCACTCCCCAACCATCCCCAGCAGCCTCCTTCTATGTCCCCACTCCCCAGCTATCCCTAGCAGCCTCCTTCTATGTCCCCACTCCACAGCAGCCTCATATGTCCCCACTTCCCAGCAGCCTCATTTTATGTCTCCACTCCAATCCGCCTTCCTATGTCCCCAATCCTCAGCCAGCCCCAGCAGCCCCCTTCTATGTCCCAACTCCCCCGCAGCCCTCCTATGTCACCAATCCTCAGCCAGCCCCAGCAGCCCCCTTCTATCTCCCCGTTCCCCAGCAGCCCTCCTATGTCCCCAATCCTCAGCCAGCCCCAGCATCCCCTTCATATGTCCCCACTCCCCAGCCTTTATGTCCACAATCCCCAGCATCCCTCCTATGTCCCCACTCCTCAGCAGGCCCCCTTCTATGTCCCACTCCTCAGCAGCCCACTTTCTACATCCCTATTGCCCAGACAGCCCTAGCATTTAATGTCTCCACTCCTGAGCAGCCCTCTTTCTATGTCCCTACTCCCTAGCCAGCTCCGTTCTATGTCCCCACTCCCCAGCAGGCCCTCTTCTGTGCACCCATCTTACCTTGCTGCTTGCTGCTCAAGGCAAGCTGCTGCAACTCCTCCATCCTCTCCTCTCTTCAGCGGTGCGTGATGACATCAGGACATCACGCGCACCGGTTCTTGGAAAAAAAATCAAATAAATAAACTTTATTGCACGGCGCACGCCGGCAGATGCTCATGCACATCAAGTAGCTGCATGGCCCGGGGAAGGATGACGGCAGCAGCCTCATCCTTGTGGCAGCCGTGCAGCTGAAATACAAGTAAAGAAACAACAACTCCTAAATGACAGGGGGGGCACATGCCTGGGTGCCTCCCCCTGAATCTGCCACTGACAGTGCTGTTATTCATATCTACTACATACCAACTTGTCCTCAGCCCTCATCATTCATGGTGCCTATACGCCCAAAGCCCTCATGAACTGTCCCACCAGTCTCCTTTTTCAAAGCATCTCCTTCCTCTCAAAATGTTAAAGCTGGTCTAACACACAATAAAAGCTCCTCACCATCTTCCTCTCTACAACTGGACATTGCGGATGATGCGCCCCTTACAATGGGCTCTATGAAAATGTTAATGGCCTCCTTTAAAGATGATATTACAACTGAATTTAAAGCGGCATTGCAGTCCTGTCAGCAATCAGTTGACGAATTTGGGACACTTATGGATCACTTAGATAACAAATTGGAAGAAGTGGTAAAATCGCACAATTAGCTGATCACGCTCCTTGAAGACCTACAGTCAGAAGTTACATCTCTTAGAAACAAGACCGCAGACCTAGAAGATAGGTCTAGGCACAACAATCTTAAGCTCCGTGGGATCCCAGAGGCAATTTCTAATTCTGAATTGGTGGATAACGTAACGGAAATCTTTGTGAAACTTCTACCAACAACACAGATCTCAGATTTTCTGCTAGACTGTGTTCATAGATTGCCCAAAGCTCATAATGCTCCTACCGACACTCCCAGAGATGTTCTGATGCGATTACACTATTTTCATACTGAAGAAGTGATCCTTCATCAAGCAAGGTCAGCGGATGCTGCTACATTGGGAAAAATTCAAATATTTGGTGATCTCTCTGCAGCGATGCTGGCGTTAAGAAGAACATTCTTCCTGGTAACCAGAGCATTAATAAAAGCATCCATCAACTATCGATGGGGTTTCCCCACTAAATTGATAATATCAAGAAACTGCTCTACTACGGTCATATCAGATCCAGCTGACGGTATCCAACTCCTAGTTGCTTGGAACTTAGAAGACATCTCGCAGAAAATCTCAAGCAACCTTCATATAAACCAGGACTGGTCATAATTGATTCTTGACTTTTCGTATGCTTTTCAGAATATTATGCACACCTATTGCGGTTAGAAATATGTGCATGTACAGTTTTAAGATGTTCCATATATGTGAAAGCCCAAGTTCTGGTTGATAAGCATAGCGGTAGTAAAATATTAAACTATTTGCAAGATCTGCCAATTTAACTCGCAGAGCTGACCATCTTGTTTTTTTCTTAGGTTCGTTTTGCAAATTCTGTTTAATGGGTGTGTATCTATATTTATATTTACACTTATACATTTGGGAATGTTTTCCTGTGTTGTCTCTTAAAGGATGTTTATTTTCTGCTTTATCTATTTTTTTTTCTCTACAATGAACACTGATTTCTTAGACTTATGTATTAAAATCCCAGGCAACGGGGGTTATTTACCTCATTGGCCACTCACCCCAATGTACCACCTATGAAGGTGGTCCCTGATAGTCCCTTTTAGGAACTATTTTTTTTATTACTGTCCGTTTATTTTTTTCCTTTTTTATTCTACCAATGCAACAATTCTCCAGGTACTTTACTTGTATGATATGCAGGTTTTGTTGTATGTACAATACGGTCCAGATAAGTTAATTCCTAGTAATGTTTTTCTTTATTGAAATTGATAAGATTTTATCCATTAATGCTATGGGTCTCAACTCTCCCAACAAAAGGAGACTTGCATTGAGACATTTTGCTAAATGCAGAGCTCACATAATCACTGTGCAAGAAACCCATTTCCAGCAATCCTGCCCTCCCCATTTTTCAAATCTAAAATATCCCCATTGCTATACCTCCAACGGCCCATGTAAAAAAGCAGGGGTCGCGATATTAATCTCCAATGCATGCAACTTTGTTTTTGAAAAACAAAGAAATAATAAGGTAGGTCGATACCTGATTCTTATAGGTAAGATAGACAATATTCCTGTAACAATTGCATCAATTTATGCCCCAAACACGAAACAAGTGTCCTTTATCAGGAAATTTTGCACAGTTCTTCAGTAATGCAAAAAAGGTATTTTATTACTATTGGGGGATTTCAATATGGTGCTTGACCCCTTGTTGGATAAATCCTTCTCCAAACCCAAAGTAGGTTCCTATTCCTCTCCAGACCACTCCCAGAGCTTTAGATGAATTCTCAGTGAATATTAGCTTTATGATGTATGGAGAGCAGGACGTCCAGGGGAGAGGAACTACACCTTCTATTCCCAGGTACACAAATCATATTCTCGTATTGATCTGGCCATAACAGACAAATGGTCCCTACCCTATGTTAAACGATCTTTAATCCTACTGGTTGCATGGTCAGATCATGCGGCAATATCATTAGATTGGGATATTACCAGATTGAGAACCCCCAGGTGCCTGGCGTTTGGGAGAGCACCTCCTAGTAAATTGTATATAGATACCAACAAACCAGAAGATACCTCTTCATTTACATTCTCTCAAAAAGCGGTGATTAGGGGATCAGCGATCCAGGCTGTGACTCATTTACATAAGGCAGCTATTTTACACCAAATAGACATTGAATGTCGACTGGCAGTCCTGGATGCTAAACATAAACTTAACCCAAATGATGATACAGTGTATAGAGAATTACTCAATGTTCGAATGGAATGGAATACACTGGCACTTAGAAATGTCCACCAGATGCTGTTCAAATTACTCCAAAAATACTATTCTCAAGGAGATAGGGCTGGTTGTTTACTGGCATGGAAGTTTAGTGGGAAAAGGGTGAAATAAAGTATTAGAACAATATCTAATAATAAAGGCATCAAAATTACAGACCGCTATGCTATTGCAGAATCCTTCGCTCAATACTATTCTTCCCTATATAATTTGAAGGATGTCCCCGTGATCCCCCAACCTACATCTGCACACTTTGATGATTTTCTGAGTACGGTTGATTTACCATCACTGGATGCTGAGACTTTGAGTTCTCTGGCAAACCCCTGGTCCAAGGAAGAAATCTTATCAGTAATAAAATACCTTCCTTTAGATAAGGCACCTGGACCAGACGGGTTTATTAACAAATTCTTTAAATGTTTACAAGAGACATTGTCTCCTATATTAGCACAAATGTTTAATGACGCCTCATTGGTGTGCTCGTTCCCAGGAGAAATGCTAGATGCAAGAATAGTAGCCTTCCAAAACCAGGAAAGAAAACGACATCTATGGCCAATTATAGGCCAATTGCACTCCTATACACAGATATAAAAATATTCACCAAACTTCTAGCAAATAGACTTAATCTAATGCTACCTAATTTAATACATCGAGATCAGGTAGGATTTGTCTTGGATGTCAAGGATCGGACAATACGAGGTAGGTGATCAAAATCATCGAATCATTTTCCAGTTTCGACCAACCCCTTCTTCTTCTATCATTAGACATGGAAAAAGCGTTCGATAGATTGAATTGGAGACATCTAAGAGCCGTCTTGGAGAAATTTGGTATTAAGGGCAGCCTGCTAACACCAATTTTTGCACTTTACTCTTCCCCTTCAGCCAGTCTTTGTCAATGGTATATTATCCACCCCATTTTTGATTACTAATGGCACTTGACAGGGGTGCACTCTCTCCCCATTAGTGTTCACTCTGGTGATTCAGCCCCTAGCCGAGGCCATCAGAAAGGACCATAATATTTCAGGCCCTATACTTTTTTTGTAAAATGTACAAAACAAGCCTGCTCGCTGATGATATTCTTTTGACCCTCACGGATCTGACTAATTTATTACCAGCTTGCATGGTTTCTTAGAAAAATACTATAAACTATAAACTAAATTGTTCCAAAATGGAGGCACTCCCTATTAATTTCCCCCAACGCTTATTAAAATCCCTTAAAACGAACTATACGTACCCCTGGCAGGATAACTCTATCAAATATTTGGGAATACATCTAACAGCTACTATTAATAGCCTACCTATGCTATGACAATTATCGTTAATATTAAATGATTGGATGATGTACAATGTGTCATGGATGGGCAGACTTTCTGCCTTAAAGATGGTTGTATTACCAAAGTTATTGTATTTATTTCGAACAATACCCATATTAGTTCCAAACTATGTCCTTCTTAAGATCCAAAAACTTCTTACCAACTATATTTGGAAAGGTAAGAAACCAAGATTGGCAAGGAAACAATTATCTCTTCCAAAAATGGAAGGAGGCCATGGACTCCCAGATTTACACTGGTACCAAATGGCGTCATTATTATCCAAATTAACCTCTTGGTTTTCAAAAGAGAAATTAATGCCCTGGGTCCAGCTTGAATGTGGATATGGTTTCCCCGTTTCCACTCACTGATTGTCTTTGGTCGCCATCACATACCATGGATTGAAAGATCCACAGCGGTATCCACAACCCGAAAGGCTTGGTTGGAAATGATAAACATGACCTCAAATACTAGTCTGCCCCTGGAGGGGTTGGCTGTCCTAATACCTAATTTAAATCTTGTGATATGGAAAGCACAAGGTATAATCTCCCTTAGAGAAATGACGAAGCCTGGCACTATCCTGCCATATACCCGAATCAACACACAATTTAACACCTCTTTTAGAGAGTTTTATAAATACTTACAAATCAGAAATTGGTTAAATAGTGTAACCCCAACAAACACATTGTTCATGATCTCCCTAAATTTCTACTTAATCAACTAAATAAAACAAATAGCAAAGGAAGCATCACATGGTGGTACCCCTACCTAATTACCCCTACAGAATTTATTAAACCTACAACAATATTGAAATGGGAAGCAGACCTTTCTTGTGTCTTTTCTGAAGAAGACATCCGTTTAATATTTAAAACCAGCTATAAACTATCAAAATGTATTTCTCATATGGAACAATATTATCGGCTGCTTCATCGTCAATATTTCACTCCTATGTTAATGCATATTATTTCACCTTCCCACTCCAATCTATGTTGGTGGAACTGTGGACAAGTGGGCTCTCTATGTCACATATTTTGGTCATGTCCTTCTATCACTATATTGTGGAAAAGGGTATTTATTTTAATATCTAAAATTCTAAAGATTTCTATTACTCCACACCCTGTTCTAGCTATTTTTCATCCATATAAAGGAACTCTGATGGCTAATGATCGGTATATAATGGGTCACAGCTACTAAAATAATGATAGCCCAATTCTGGTGATCCCCTATAATCCTGGCTCTGGAGGATAAAGAGAAAAATGTACAACACCACTGCGAGTTTGAAACAGCAGGAGTACACTACTCCTCATCGACATGAAACCCACTGATTCAGTGGTTAAATTGGTCGGATTACTGGGCCTCAAAACCCAAACCATGAAATTTAATCTTTAACCTGATGATAATCAACCAATTATAATTTGAACAGAGTTGTTCACCCTAGTCTTAACATTTTGACTATTTGGACTGTTTTAGCCTTCAATCTTTATCCTTTCAGTTTAGTTTTATTTTGTTAATGATGGCTAGAACTATATAATACTATTGTATAATGGTTGATAATAACAGTTGCAATTTCTGGACTATATATATGTCTCTACTTTATATTAGCTTTGTTGATTGCAAATATTGTACCTAATATTTTTCTTTGTTCCCCCTCCTCCCTCTTCCCTTTTTTTATTTCTGTATCCCATACCTTCCCCTATATGCTTGAAACAATAAAAATCTAATGTTTAAAAAATAAAAAGTTAAAACTTCAAGACCAAGTGAAAAAGGCACATTTTGGATCATGCATTTATGTAATAAACCTGATGAAAAACAGTTACTATAAAATGTATTAGTTTTACAACCAGTACATTTTATATATAGGTCATAACATTTATAAAAGTGACATAAATAAGATAACCGGCAATATTTAACAAAACTGAGACATTTCATGATATTTGCTGGAACCTCTAGTTCTGTTTGGCCTGTGAAACTAATCCCTGTTTGTACATTATAACACATTGAAAAAAGTTTCTTCTATATACCTGTATATCAGGAAACAGACAGGGAATCAATGTGTTGTACTTCACTAGTGTCATAGATTTTTAAGTGTGAAATAGTATGTATCACCCAGGCTTCAAGGGGTTAATAGTATAGGCAGCCAAGTTATTACACATTTCTATTCCAGAATTAAATATAAAAATTTCTATTATAGGGACAATTAATTACATCTTAAAATGGCAAATGTGCATCCTTGTCAGGTAGAGTGTACTCAGATGGCCTTTCCTCAAACACTGAATGTGGAGATTTGATCTCTTCTAATGGTCCTGAGAAAAGGGTAATTACGCTATGGTCAAAGCTAATTTGCTTTCTGCCAGATGAACTGTTGTATTTTATTGTACGCTGACATTTTAAAGTAATTACGGCACTGTTGACCTTAGACAATTCTAGTTGTATCGCTGTCTGCAGCTGCAGTGTTCTACCTTTGGCTGCCAGACAGAGCCTGTAACGAGGTAATGACACGGACAAAGAGCACCATATGGGTCTCCTTTGAGGTACACAAAGCCCAGTGAAAGGAAACAAGAAAATTCATCTTAACATCATCATTACAGTCACACATCTATACAGCTATAAAGAATGCCATTTGAAAAAAAATTGAAAAAAAGAAACTCGGAATAGTTTGTGTGCTTATATTTTTTTTCTCTTTTAAATGGCAGTATGCATCAAGAAGCCACAAAGGTCAGGTATTGCAGAATGTGATGGACGAGTCTTTTAGTCATCTCAGTTCAAAGGCTAAAGACTATTGATTGGGATAAAAGCCTCAGCTCTTATATACTGTTAACAACAATCTATGTTGTCTGAAACCTGCGCAAATAATTATGATAACAGAAGACCACTCCAGGATTGGTTGTACATGACAATAGAGCTTTGCTTAGTTTAGATGTCCTGATTCAACAGAATAGATTAAAATAGATTATTTCAGTTTTGCCGAATGCAAATTAAATGCATGTTACAGGACTGGAAAACAGTGTTTTTTTTTCTCAAAGTATTCCTTATATTGATTATAAAGTAGAAAAACAGAAATGTGACATTTATTCAAGTGTTTTTGTGGAGAGGTCATTGTGAGGAAATTCATTTGTCTATACAGAAATAATTATTTTCTTCTGCTGAGACACACAAGGGATAGTAATTATAGTTACTATACATTACAGTGACACAAGTAAGGGCAAATAGGTTTTTACAGAGATATTTTAAGTAGTTATTCACAGAGACAGAGCTCCTTTAAGGAATCATTCTCAGAGACAATTTTATTAAATAAAGTGATCAATTGTGGTTGGTTTGTCTTTGCTTAATTAGGTCATTTTTGCATAGTAGCCCCTGCTTACATTCTTTAGTTGGAAAAAGTTTACAGGACAAACTCATGTGCATTACGAATTCAAGTCTGCCGCCAAAGGCACATAATCTCTGAATACAAGTCTGCTACCAATGACGATCATCTTTGAATACAAGTGTGCCACCAAAGGCAAATCATCTGCGAATACAAGTCTGCCACCAAAGGCACATCATTTGCGAATACAAGTCAGCCACCAATGACCGATCATCTTTGAATACAAGTGTGCCACCAAAGGCAAATCATCTGCGAGTACAAGTCTGCCGCCAAGGCACATCATCTGCGAATACGAGTCTGCCGCTAATGACAGATCATATGCGAATATAAGTCTGCCACAAAAGGCAAATCATCTGTGAGTACAAGTCTGCTGACAAAGGCACATCATCTGTGAATACAAGTCTGTTGGCAACAATAAATCATCTGCTAATACAAGTCTGTTGCCAAACAGTGGTGAATCCAGGGGGGAATGATCAGGGCAACTGCCCAGTCCCCTGTAACACACACATCATTTCCATGGGCCCTTCGTGTGGCCACTCAACCCCCCTTCCCCCTTCCCTGGGTCCTCCACTGCTGCTAACAACACATCATCTGTAAATAATAGTCTGCTGACAACAATACATCATCTGCAAATACAAGTCTGCCACCAGCATCACATCATCTGTGAATACAAGTCTGCCACCAGCAACACATCATCTGCGAATACAAGTCTGTCACCAGCAACACATCATCAGCGAATACAAGTCTGCCATCAGCAACACATCATCTGCGAATACAAATCTGCCACCAGCAACACATCATCAGCGAATACACGTCTGTCACCAGCAACACATCATCTGCGAATACAAGTCTGTCACCAGCAACACATCATCTGCGAATACAAGTCTGCCACCAGCAGCACAACATCTGTGAATACACGTCTACCACCAGCAACACATCATCTGCGAATACAAGTCTGTCACCAGCAACACATCATCTGCGAATACAAGCCTGTCACCAGCAACACATCATCTGCGAATACAAGTCTGCCACCAGCAACACATCATATGTGAATACACGTCTTCCACCAGCAACACATCATCTGCGAATACAAGTCTGTCACCAGCAATACATCATCTGCGAATACAAGTCTGCCACCAGCAACACATCATCTGTGAATACACGTCAACCACCAGCAACACATCATCTGCGAATACAAGTCTGTCACCAGCAACACATCATCTGCGAATACACGTCTGTCACCAGCAACACATCATCTGCGAATACAAGTCTGTCACCAGCAACACATCATCTGCGAATACAAGTCTGCCACTAGCAACACATCATCAGCGAATACAAGTCTGCCATCAGCAACACATCATCTGCGAATACAAGTCTGCCACCAGCAACACATCATCTGCGAATACACGTATGTCACCAGCAACACATCATCTGCGAATACAAGTCTGTCACCAGCAACACATCATCTGCGAATACAAGTCTGCCACCAGCAACACATCATCTGTGAATACACGTCTACCACCAGCAACACATCATCTGCGAATACAAGTCTGCCACCAGCAACACATCATCTGCAAATACAAGTCTGCCACCAGCATCACATCATCTGCGAATACAAGTCTGCCACCAGCAACACATCATCTGTGAATACAAGTCTGTTGGCAACAATAAATCATCTGCTAATACAAGTCTGTTGCCAATCAGTGGTGAATCCAGGGGGGAATGATCAGGGTAACTGCCCAGTCCCCTGTAACACACACATGTTTTCCATGGGCCCTTCGTGTGGCCACTCAACCCCCCCTTCCCCCTTCCCTGGGTCCTCCACTGCTGCTAACAACACATCATCTGTAAATAATAGTCTGCTGACAACAATACATCATCTGCAAATACAAGTCTGCCACCAGCATCACATCATCTGTGAATACAAGTCTGTCACCAGCAACACATCATCAGCGAATACAAGTCTGCCATCAGCAATACATCATCTGCGAATACAAGTCTGCCACCAGCAACACATCATCTGCGAATACACGTCTGTCACCAGCAACACATCATCTGCGAATACAAGTCTGTCACCAGCAACACATCATCTGCGAATACAAGTCTGCCACCAGATACACATCATCTGTGAATACAAGTCTGTCACCAGCACCACATCATCTGCGAATACAAGTCCGTCACCAGCAACACATCATCTGTGAATACACGTCTACCACCAGCAGCACATCATCTGCGAATACAAGTCTGCCACCAGCAACACATCATCTGCAAATACAAGTCTGCCACCAGCAACACATCATCAGCAAATACAAGTCTGCCACCAGCATCACATCATCTGCGAATACAAGTCTGTCACCAGCAACACATCATCTGTGAATACAAGTCTGCCACCAGCAACACATCATCTGTGAATACACGTCTACCACTAGCAACACATCATCTGTGAATACAAGTCTGCCACTAGCAACACATCATCAGCGAATACAAGTCTGCTATCAGCAACACATCATCTGTGAATACAAGTCTGCCACCAGCAACACATCATCTGCGAATACACGTCTGTCACCAGCAACACATCATCTGCGAATACAAGTCTGTCACCAGCAACACATCATCTGCGAATACAAGTCTGCCACCAGCAACACATCATCTGTGAGTACACGTCTACAACCAGCAACACATCATCTGCGAATACAAGTCTGTCACCAGCAACACATCATCTGCGAATACACGTCTGTCACCAGCAACACATCATCTGCGAATACAAGTCTGTCACCAGCAACACCTCATCTGTGAATACAAGTCTGCCACTAGCAACACATCATCAGCGAATACAAGTCTGCCATCAGCAACACATCATCTGCGAATACAAGTCTGCCACCAGCAACAAATCATCTGCGAATACACGTCTGTCACCAGCAACACATCATCTGCGAATACAAGTCTGTCACCAGCAACACATCATCTGCGAATACAAGTCTGCCACCAGCAACACATCATCTGTGAATACACGTCTACCACCAGCAACACATCATCTGAGAATACAAGTCTGCCACCAGCAACACATCATCTGCAAATACAAGTCTGCCACCAGCATCACATCATCTGCGAATACAAGTCTGCCACCAGCAACACATCATCTGTGAATACAAGTCTGTTGGCAACAATAATTCATCTGCTAATACAAGTCTGTTGCCAATCAGTGGTGAATCCAGGGGAGAATGATCAGGGCAACTGCCCAGTCCTCTGTAACACACACATCTTTTCCATGGGCCCTTCGTGTGGCCACTCAACCCCCCCTTTCCCCTTCCCTGGGTCCTCCACTTCTGCTAACAACACATCATCTGTAAATAATAGTCTGCTGACAACAATACATCATCTGCAAATACAAGTCTGCCACCAGCATCACATCATCTGTGAATACAAGTCTGTCACCAGCAACACATCATCTGCGAATACAAGTCTGTCACCAGCAACACATCATCAGCGAATACAAGTCTGCCATCAGCAACACATCATCTGCGAATACAAGTCTGCCACCAGCAAAACATCATCTGCGAATACACGTCTGTCACCAGCAGCACATCATCTGCGAATACAAGTCTGTCACCAGCAACACATCATCTGCGAATACAAGTCTGCCACCAGCAACACATCATCTGTGAATACAAGTCTGTCACCAGCACCACATCATCTGCGAATACAAGTCTGTCACCAGCAACACATCATCTGTGAATACACGTCTACCACCAGCAACACATCATCTGCGAATACAAGTCTGCCACCAGCAACACATCATCTGCAAATACAAGTCTGCCACCAGCATCACATCATCTGCGAATACAAGTCTGTCACCAGCAACACATCATCTGTGAATACAAGTCTGCCACCAGCAACACATCATCTGTGAATACAAGTCTGTTGGCAACAATAAATCATCTGCTAATACAAGTCTGTTGCCAATCAGTGGTGAATCCAGGGGGGAATGATAAGGGCAACTGCCCAGTCCCCTGTAACACACACATCATTTCCATGGGCCCTTCGTGTGGCCACTCAACCCCCCCCTCCCCCTTCCCTGGGTCCTCCACTGCTGCAAACAACACATCATCTGTAAATAATAGTCTGCTAACAACAATACATCATCTGCAAATACAAGTCTGCCACCAGCAACACATCATCTGCAAATACAAGTCTGTCACCAGCAACACATCATCAGCGAATACAAGTCTGCCATCAGCAACACATCATCTGCGAATACAAGTCTGCCACCAGCAACACATCATCTGCGAATACACGTTTGTCACCAGGAACACATCATCTGCGAATACAAGTCTGTCACCAGCAACACATCATCTGCGAATACAAGTCTGCCACCAGCAACACATCCTCTGTGAATACAAGTCTGTCACCAGCAACACATCTGCGAATACAAGTCTGCCACCAGCAACACATCATCTGCGAATACACGTTTGTCACCAGGAACACATCATCTGCGAATACAAGTCTGTCACCAGCAACACATCATCTGCGAATACAAGTCTGCCACCAGCAACACATCCTCTGTGAATATAAGTCTGTCACCAGCAACACATCATCTGTAAATACACATCTACAACCAGCAACACATCATCTGCGAATACAAGTCTGCCACCAGCAACACATCATCTGCAAATACAAGTCTGCCACCAGCATCACATCATCTGCGAATACTAGTCTGTCACCAGCAACACATCATCTGTGAATACAAGTCTGCCACCAGCAATACATCATCTGCGAATACAAGTCTGCCACCAGCAATACATCTTCTGCAAATACAAGTCTGTCACCTGCAACACATCATCTGTAAATACAAGTCTGCCACCAGCAATACATAATCTGTGAATACAAGTCTGCCACTAACAACACATCATCTGCAAATACAAGTCTGCCACCAGCAATACATCATCTGTGAATACAAGTCTGTCACCAGCAACACGTCATCTGCAAATACAAGTCTGCCACCAGCAACACATCATCTGCAAATACAAGTCTGCCACCAGCAACACATCATCTGCGAATACAAGTCTGCCACTAGCAACACATCATCTGCGAATACAAGTCTGCCACCAGCAACACATCATCTGTGAATACAAGTCTACCACCAGCAACACATCATCTGCGAATACAAGTCTGCCACCAGTAACACATCAACTGCGAATACAAATCTGCCACCAGCAACACATCATCTGTGAATACATGTTTGCCACCAGCAACACATCATCTGTGAATACATGTCTGCCACCAGCAACACATTATCTGTGAATACAAGTCTGCCACCAGCAACACATCATTTGCAAATAATAGTCTGCTGCCAACAACACATCATCTGTGAATACATGTCTGCCACCTGCAACACATCATCTGTGAATATAAGTCTGCAGCCACCGACATGTCAACTGCTCCATTTCTGCAGTTTTGAAATCCCCAACATTAATAACTTAGCGAGCAGGGTATTTGAAAGATGTTTCCGCGGATGACACATATGTTGGTATATACATGTATACCGGAGCATATGAGTGATTCCTTTGTATAGAACCAGTCCTAGACCACATGGTTCCTGAGGCTGCCCATTTACAATTATGCACTAAATGTACCCATATGGAGGAAGAGATTAATAGTAACTGCATAATTTACAGACTGATTAGTCAGTGATTGCTATATACATTATCTGGCATTGTTTCTAAAGTTGCCCACACAAGGGTAGTCCTTTTTGGTAAAGTGGTAAAGCATGGTTGGCACAATGGAAAGTAATACTGCCTCTTAGCACCGAGGTCATGAATTAAATTCCAATTCATGGATGATCTGTGTGGAATTGTTTGTTCTCGTACTTGTGTGGATTTCCTCCGGGTGATCCCGTTCCTCCTAAACTCTCAAAAACATACTAATGTTAATTGACTATAGACAAAAAATTAACCCTTTTGTGTATGTGTCCATGTGATAGGGAATATAGATTGTAAGGTCCACTGGGGCAAGGACTGAGGTGAATGGCTGAAACATTCTCAGTAAAGTTTTGCAAAATATGTGGGCGCTATATTTATTTATAACTTAATAAATAAATACACAGAGATAAAGGGCGCTGTGGGGAAACAATAACTAAATACAGCTCACCTATTCCATATCTAATAAATAAATAATACATTTATGATGTGACATTTTACCAGCTCACAGTTTTAAATAAATGCCTCACCCATCTGTCTAGCACCAATTGCTTCTCATAGCAAAATAAGAGAAAGAAAGCAATGACTGGTAAGCGAGGTGGTTATTGAGCAAACAGGGCCCATGTACAGTCCGCCCTTCCCTCATGAGTGCAGTTGCAAGGTAGACTCTGGCACATTTATTAGATTCTACTGTGCATGTGCAGGTTTGTGGCTACATTATACCCGCACCATGTTACAGATGATTTCTCATCTGCGCATGCACAGGTCTCCGGGAACATGGCACCATTGCCATGTTCCTGGAGATTTCTGCAGCAATGGTGACGGGCTCTAGAGATGTAAGTATAATGTATGGATGCAGGACCTGCAGTGTAAGCCCACCTGGACCTAGGTACTGTGTGCATTGCACACCTTGCATCAATTATAAATATGTTCATGTTGGTCAGTCAATAATCACTCACCTTCTCCAGCATCAGTGTAGTAAATGCAAAATAAAATTATTTATTAAGTTTATCAATCTGTTGCTTTTTAAAAGATTAAATGGGAATCTGCTTTCTTGCTGCAGACCAATTGGACATTTCAGTGTATTAATGCAAGTAGATCACAGCAGTCACACTACTTATAATAATACTGTTGTATCAATTTTTGATCAATTCAGATGCATTCAGCCATTTAGAAGTGTCTGTTGATCATCATCATCATCATCATCATCAATATCATCATTATCAGTGATGTACAGTATATAGTGTTGACCACTTGTAACGGTGAACAACAGCAACTGCTGAAATGCTTACTTCTGAGCACATGCACATGACACAAACATTTTCTCCAGAACACAATTGCAGTGCCTACCTACCTATGTGGAACTACAATTTAGCCCTCATATACTACGCTCCATCCCCTTAGAAAATAATATGACAAGTATACAATGAAACAGAGACAAAACTTTGCACTATATTAAAATGCAAGACTATAAATTAAAACTTTTTAATGAGGTCTTTGTTGCCTTTGAGGATAGCGAATTGGTGAAAACTTGGGCACATGGTTCCAAGTTGTACTTTCTTTAGCTACTCTGGGTCTTTCTCATTTATGGTTGAATATTCTCAATTTTATTGGATAAGTGGTGTATTGACTAAAATCTCTGGAGTTATATTTTATTGAATACACTGTGGAAACGACTTTAGTTCAATTTGGCTTTGAATTGTTTCAACATTTGAGCTTGCAACCTCAGTTTCGTGTGCATTAAGGATTTGACCTACATTATGTTGACATAAGCCTCCAACATCAACAATATACGGTGAAACAATTTTGCATGGTTGCCATTTGTTACCTCGATTTTCTTGTTGACACTTATTAGCCAACATCAAAATGTTGAGTCGGTGTTTGATACATATTTTTTTTTTCATTCTTTTTATGGATCTCTTTATTTACATCTGGCTTCAATAAGTCCAAAAAGATCTCAGGTACCTGCTGAGGAACACCACTAATGGTGGTTTGCCCTGTAGAAGTATGTTCAGCATTTTGATAAACAAATAAATTGTTGACTTTGTGTTGTAGAGTGACTTGCTCATGGATTTGATAGCCTTCTTGATTGACTGAGGAACTTTTTCAGCTGATTCATTGCTGGCTGGGTGGCAGGGTGCTGAATGTAAGTGCTTTTTTTGCCATTGCTTTTCAAGAATCTCTAAAATTCTTTTGAAATTAAATCTTACCCATTATCAATAAAAATATGTTCGGGTAACCCATTTCTGGAGAATTTAGTTCTGAAAACAGCAACAGTTTCCTAAGACAACATCATGTTTATCTTGTGGACTTTAGGCCATTTGGAATGTGCATCCACTGTAATGAGAAATATATGATCCAGGAATGGGCCTGAAAAATCAATGTGAGCTCTTTGCCATGGAGATGAGGGCTAATCCCAAGGGGTAATGTCTTGATAGAGGTGCATTTTAAATCTTTGACATCCTTAATGATCTTTAATTATTGATTCTATCTGAACATCAATTCCAGCCACCATACATAACTTCTAGTTAAGGCCTTTGACTGTGCCAAAGTGGCAATTTTAATAATATTATTGTACAAAGTTTAGTTTCCAATATTGCTCTAAAGCATTAGCATTCCTTCACATGCAGACAATTAATTTAATATTGCAGAGAATCTAGGTTATAATGTTTTTGCCATGTTTCACCAAACCTTTAATTGTAATGTCATAAACAGGATAATTTCTGGTTTCACAGTTGATTGCAGCATTGATTATTAGAAGCAGCTCTACCAATATGGAATTATACATATATTCTTGGTCTATTTGGACAGACTCATCAATTTGTTGTAGAGAATATCAGGACAATTTGTCAGCTTAGCTGTGAAGTTTTGTCCCCTTAAATTCAATCTCAAATGTGAACTCCCATCTTTGTAGTCTGGCAGCTGTCATTGCAGGAACTAATTTCTTACAATTGAATTCTGGCAAAAAAAAAAATTAGTCTTTTGATGTATATATGTGTGTACATGCATTAGGGAATATACAGTAGATTGTAACCTCCACTGGTGCAGGAACTGATTCAATTACTAAAGATTATTTGTAAAGAGCTGCAGAATATGTGGGCACTATATAAATAGCTGTGAAAAATAAATAAAACAAAATAGAGTCACAAGAGGTTGTTGGTCTGTGACAAATTTTAATTTGTATCCATAAAGACTGGTCGAATCTCTTTACTCCCCATAATAGCATCATAATCGCTTTGTGCATAATGAATACCACTGTTAAGGATCTCAATGTAGATTTAATTGGTCAGTCACAGCCATCGAGCAGAGTATGTGATTAGACTGTTCCTATTCAATAAATTGAGAATTCATATGTCAACTTGACAGGTAGAGATGTGAGAAAAAGTATCAAGATATTATCCAACAGATCATCTTCTTTGTCTCTGGAAAATTTGTTTTACAATTTATAAACAATTTACATGGGGTTCCCTTCTGGAGGAGTTAACAAAATGACAGTAAATGTTTATTTTTTTAGCATATATTTGTGAAATAATTCACTAGGCCCAGATAAGATCTCAACAGGGTCATGGATTGTGGATTGTACTAGAAGTACAGTATGTCTTCAATTTTGTATTCAATCTTGTGCAGATTATCAGAAAATGCCAAAAAAAAGTCCAACGTTATCTTCCAGGGATGGGAGGTGATGGTCTCCAATCTTCAGTCCTGGTGTCCCCATTGCTGCTTTTCTTGTTCAGCTCATTCTCACTCCATGGGGCATATAAAATTGGGTACGAGGTTTAGTGAGGAAAAAACCCAATTTAGGAATACTGTGGGTATGCACACTTCCGATACCCGTGGTATCCAATGAAAAAAATAGTGGTCGCAGGGTTTTCATCTCTGAAGATCTCTGGTGGTCTCTGTGACTCCTGGTGGCCTCCCCTCTATCTTCTTACTGCAGAGGTGGCTGCTGGGAGTCCCAGGGGCTCCTGGAAACCTCCAGGGGCTGGTGGGAGGGCCAAGGGCTGCTGGGAGATGTAGTTGTCCCAGTGCCCATTCTGGGGCCACACGGACACTAGTGGGGCACACTGGCAGTGGGGGTCACACACACTCATACACACTTACAAACACCACACACACTGACATACTCACCCTGCTGCAGAAGAGCCGGCTCCCAACGGTGGATTAAGAAGACACCGCTTCAGAAGGTGAGTAATTATGGACTATTTAAGCTAATCAGAAACTTCCAGTTGCTTAATTAGTCCTAAGGGGGGTGCTGCCAGGGTGCCAGAGCATGTACCACTGATTTTACCTAAAATTCAAGTTTTTGGGAAAAATCATGCTTGCTCTGGAGGTGCTTGAAAGAAAACCTCCCAGCGCGCTAAAAAAACATGCACCTAATTGAATAGCAAAAAACCCACACCTGCAGGAAAAACCTCGCAGGTGCTGTTTTTTTGCTATTCTCGCAACCAATTGAATATGCCCCCATGTATAATGGTGGGTGCACAGCACTTCATTAAGTTTATACATTTGATCACTTATATCATGACTACCACAAAAATCAATTTTTAAACACACATAGATTTTGTCTGAGTATTAAGTAAGCCTAGCTGCAATGTTCCTATGCCTTCCTCCTGTTCCTATATCCTTGTATTGATTGTCAGTGTTTCACTCCGGCTTGTCCTGACCTTGAATATTTTCTGCTGATTTTGCACTGTACCATACATATTTCCTCTTGTTGTCCACCACTATCTTGGATCTTCCTATGGCCAGTTATCTACAGCTGCGTGCACTAGTATATAGCCTGTCTGACATTCACAACTTACATATTGAGGGGAGATAAGTCCACACCTCCTGCTGGGGTGTCATGATTATGTTATAGATTTTGAGATATTTGACAACATGGAATCCTATATTTTGATTAGCTGTAAAATACTTTGAGTATTCTTTTAATAGCATAGTGACCTGCAAAATACATTTTATGTGTATGCCCAGGTGCTGGGGTAATTATTTGTCTATGAAGATGTAATGTAAGGGATTGGCTGCCATCTTTATGTATAATTAATTTGGACTGCCAAAGAATGATCACACAGATAGGTAATGGTAAAATTATGGGGTCTTATTCATTCCAATTTTCTCCAATAAAATTCCCAAAATTATGCTGTCATGGAGAGTGTCACACTTCTGTACCTTGGGTAACAGTATGTTCACCTCATACCATTGGAATGTTTGTGTTTACAAGCAGAATAATTGCTAATTTACACTGGACACAGAAGTGACCAGTGCCCACAAGCAAGGCGACCACCAGATGGCCAGACAGATAAAAATACCATATCCCACATACAAAACTTTGTTCAATACTTGGGAGCCAATATGACATTGGGACTTGCTCCATCTTCATATGTCTCCCCGCAAAAACAGGTTGGATCATGTAAGTGAGACATTTCTGTTATTTTTTTCAAGTAAAATATTTGCCTAAGACTAGTTTTGCATGGAATTTTTATAAATTGTTTTTATTTACCTTTTAAGAATTGTATTTTCTCATATTAAACTTAGTTAAATAAGATTGGTCTCTGTGATTCGTATCTGATCAATTTTGCTGTAGATTCATCTTATCAACACTACAGTAAATATCTGTACTATGTGCTATTATTTGGGTAATGATAACTGGGACTGACTTAAGGTCTAATTGCAGTTGTGTAGAGAGAACTTTTAGGCTTCTTGATTGGAGTGGGTTTCTCCAGAGCCAACCTTTTGTGGTGGCAGAATCTGAGAATTAATAGTAAGTGTATATATACACTAACTATGTGCTATGTGTCACACAAATATCACTCAGGCTCAAGTGAGTGCTGATCATGTCAAATTAGTGACAGTGGTTAGAAATTGGGATCTCTTAGAACCGGGTCCGTTACATGGGGTCCCTTGTGAAAATCACTGGTGCATTAGACTCCATGCCTCTGTCACAGGCAGTACCAACCCTAGTTAGTAGTAAAGAACCCAAGAGCAGCTGTGACACCATCTTGAAATCAGATGGATCCCAACAAATATGCAAAGACCACAATTCCCACTACACACTGACGAGACACACTTACTCAAAGCAGTCTACATGTAAATATCCCATTAGAACCTTTTTACTGTATGCCTGTTTAGCTGCAAGTGGAGTTGTGACTGTGTTGCATACAGATGTGTCCTCATACATCTAGCCTCAATACGCCATGTGGCGTGAGACACCTGGCATGAGTGAGCTGCCAGGTCCCGTGTAACTCTGCTAGAACCAGGTGTCTTTTTCACACAAAAATGTCTCTTAGTTACAATGTGATGCTGATTAATTTATTATGCTACACTTGTATAACCGTGTGTGGCTGAGCCTGTGTATGAAGCATAATGGAACGTAGCGTGGAAAAAAGCAGCAGCCGCTGCATTGTAGCATTAAGTATTCAGATTAAATTGCACACAAATATACAAGTGTCACATATTAAAGTAAACAGCACAGTTCCTCACATTACAACTTATGGCCCCTTCACACTACATGATGTCTTTAACAAATTGGCTGATTCTGACACATTGGAACGATGTGTAGTGTGTATGCACTACATCCATTGGGCTTCTTAAAATTTTGTCAACTTTTAGGGGCATATTCAATTGGGTGTGAGGTTTAGCAAGGAAAAAACCTTGCACCCCTCGCGCCCAATTTTGGATTACCACAGGTATGTGCGCTCCCGATACCTGCGGTATCCAATTTTTAAAAAGTGGGCGCATAAAAAATAAATAAAATACTTACCTGCCCGGGGTGTCTGGTGGTCTCTGCGGCTCCCAGTGGCCTCACCTCCATCTTCTCACTGGGGAGGGGGCTGCTGGGAGGCTCCAGGGGCTGCAGGGAGACACAAGTTCTGCTCTGAGATGTAATTCTCCCAGCACCCTCTATGGGGGGAGCATATTTACACTGAGGGACACACACACACTGGGTGTCACACACACACTCATGCACACACACACTCACTCATAAACACTCACACACACTGATATACTCACCGCTGCTGCAGGAGCCCAGTCCCTGATGCCGGATGCAGAAGACAGCACTTCGGAAGGTGAGTATAACTGACTAATTAAGCTAATTGGAAACTTCCAATTGCTTAACTAGTCATTGGGAAGAGTGCCGCCGAGGTCGCCGAGCATTTCCTGATCATATTTCCTGATCATATTTCCTAACATTGTGGATTTTAGGAAAAATTGACTGTGCTCTGGAGGTGCACGAAAAAAAAACCTCGCAGCGCCCCCCCCCCCAAGAATAGCAAAAGTCCCGCACCTGTGGGGTTTTCCTGTAGGCAGGGGCTGGCTAGCAACTTTTAGCATGGGGGGCAAATGCATGCAGGCGGCCCTGGCAGAGGAGTAGCATGTAGCCAGGGTGCCCGAAGAACGTGCGTGCTATGGCGCCGCCCCCCCTCAAGTGTTTCAGGGAGGAGGCGGGTCCATATGGGATTAATGTAAGGTAAAAATAAAGATATGGGGCAGCCCCCTGTCATAGTGCCCATATGCAGTGCCCCCGTGTGCCACAGGAGAGAACACCCTTATGCAGGCCTCCAGTAGTGATCCCCCCCTATGCAGTGCCCCTTGTGCCCCCAGTAGTGGTCCCCCCTGTTCAGTGCCCCTTGTGCCCCAGTAGTTAGCCCCTCATATAGTGCCCCCAATAGTGGTACCCCCTATGCAGTGCCCCCAGTAGCGGTCCACCCCCCAATGCAGTGCCCCCAATAGTGGCAACCCTTCTGCAATGTCCCTTAAATAGTGGCCCCAGTTGTAGTCTCCCCCCTATGCAGTACCCCCAGTATTGCCCTTTATATAGAGCCCCCAGCAGTGGTACCTCGCAGTGCCCCCAGTGGTAGTCCCCTCCCCCTATGTAGTGCCCCTAGTAGTAGTCCCCTCCCCCCTATGCAGTGCCCCTAGTAGTAGTCCCCCCTTGTAGTGCCCCCAGTAGTAATCCACCCCCCTGGTAATGCCCCCAGTAGTAATCCCCCCCTGGTAGTGCCACCATAGAAATCCCCCCCTTGTAGTGCCCCCATAGTAATCCCCCTTTGTAGTTCCCCCAGTAGTAGTAGTCCCCCCCTTGTAGTGCCCCCAGTAGTAGTAGTCCCCCCCTTGTAGTGCCCCCAGTAGTAATCCACCCCCTGGTAGTGCCCCCAGTAGTAATCCCCCCCTGGTAGTGCCACCATCGAAATCCCCCCCTGGTAGTGCCACCATAGAAATCCCCCCTGGTAGTACCCCCATAGTAATCCCCCCCCCCCCAGTAGAGAGAGACTTTATAAAAAAAAAAAACCCACTTACCTGAAACTCCCGCTCCTGGTCCCAACGCTTCCACCGGCTCCTCTGGCCGCTTTGCATTATGGGAGAGACGTCGTCATGACGACGTCTCTCCCATTACCCACTGCGGGAGCCGGAAGATGGCTCCCGCAGTGGGAGCAGCAGCAGCCGATGAGAGTCTGACAGACTCTCAGCGGCTGCTGATTACAGCAAACACACAGCTGCCCGCTCCGGTGGCTGTGTGTTTGTGCTGTGTAGCGCTGGTCAGCGCTACACACGCGGTGCAGTCTGTGTCACAGTGACACAGACTGCACCGGCCCGCTGCCTGCATGACGCTGCGGCCCGGGGGGCACATGGCACCCTGCCCCCCGGCCCAGCCCGCCACTGCCTGTAGGTGCGGGATTTTTGGTACTCTCGCCCCCAATTGCATATGTACCTTATAGTGTGTGGTCAGTTCAACTTTTGTAGTTCGTGGTCAGTTTATCACATGCGACTAGGCCTATACTTGGGAACAGAAAAACTCTATATATGTTCAATTACTTCTGCTTTCTGGATATCTTATGAAAGACCACTTCTTTAGAAGGCAGATAATAAATCCACATATATTACAGTGGCCATTTTAACTCATAATTATATTTTAATTTACTTTTACATAAATATCAATATATTTTATTACTTCTTTCACACCTTTATAATTACTCATATTAACTTATAATTATTATAAAAGCTTTATGCACTTTTGCATTAATTAGCTGTTCAAGCCTTGCATTATTCAATTATGTGCTAGAAATTTCAGAGATTCTACTTCTGTTTTTTATCTTCATTTCTATGTACTATCTTTAAAGAAAGTCAGCTGGCAGCCATTTTATCATTGTAAAGCATACACATCCCTAAAAGCTGCATCTTCTATATGTAATATGTAAAAAAAGCTAAAATTATATTTTCTAACTTTCATATAACTCATTATTACTTATTAATATATATTTTGCCTTAACTATATATTTTGTATTATATATATATATATATATATATATATATATTGATTTATACTTACTGGTCCTTAAGACTATATATTTTTAATGTGTAATCAAGTATAACCAGTCTTAATGCAAGAAAGCTGCATTATAAGTACAGACACTTATTTCCGCATTATCACCGGGATGGGTTCATGTGAAATTTTTTATTTTTATGTTGTGAATTTAGACTAAAATTTTTGATCACATCTGTATTTTTTTTTTGTGTAGTGTGAAAAAATTGGGCCAACTAGCTCAGATTTATCAACAAGTGATATTCTTGTTATCAATCATTACTAATCTTAAATGGTGCTCCAACCAAACATATGACAATTAGGAGCTGATTGATTGGAGCAACATTTAAGATTAGTAATGAATGATAACAAGAATATCACTCATTGATACATTTGGTCATTACTTTGTTAAACCTTCAAGCCTATTTTGTTATCATTTCATTACAATTAGAAAAGACACTGACCAGTCCAATGTTAACTCTGGTTCAGATAATAATCTTTTGTTGTTTCACATTGCACACCACACACTAGCCTTTCCCCTATGTTCAGATAGCCAACTCATCTCTGCTAAATATTTTCATCTTTAAATTGACTTTTTTCATGAAAACAAAAGCTTTCCACAATTACAAGCAGCTCTGGGGTCAAATGATTTATAGAACATCAGCAATTTCCTCAAAAGTTTTGCTAGTGGAATTTACTGGTGTTAATAAATAGAGCAAAAAAAGCTGTAGGTCTCTGCCCCTATTAAACCCAACAAGATGAACACTATGGACCAAATGTAATAGGGTTAGAGTTCAGAAAATATGAGAGTTTCCTCACACATTTTAAACTGGGCCAATGTAATAGAATCTGAGAACATACAAACTTACATGTTTTTAGACTAAAAAAACTCTCACGATTTAAACTCTCATCAAGATGTTTCCTCATTTTGAATATAAAACTTGACCAATTTGAGAGTTTACTGCTAAACTCTCACTTTTTCTAAATTCTCACCCTATTACATTTGGCAGTATGTTTGCCACTAACATTATTTGCTTGTCTCTTTCTACAGGTGGCCAAATCATCTATAGGGTCATCGAAGAGTAAAATTGTGTATCTTCACAGTTTTATGAACTTTTAATCATTAGGGGGAGCACTGCTACATACAGTGTACATTATGTTACATAGACTGCTACATACATTGTACTGTGGAGTAATGACTAATTTAACTCACATGTCCCAGATGCATTTCTGGCTTCTATGACACTCTGTGAAGCCCTGTTTTTTAGACTGGCTCCCACTTTATATGTATTTTGCAAAGGGAGTCAAGTACATGCAAATGATCTATGTACTAGTAGGCTAATATGCGATTCTCTTAAAGTCAGCATGGGATGAATTTGTACTAACATGCCTTTATTGTAATTTGCCCAATCTAGCCCCCATAGGGATGGATAGGTAAGAATTTCTGGTATGCATGCGCATTAGAATCTATGCAATTTTGAGCAGAAAAATGTGTTTACACCAACTCTGCATGGTGTAAGTTACACTCAGAAAGCTACACGTAAAAATAACATATTTATGCCAATATTCTGAGGTGTATGCATTGCAAGATACATGTGGGTCGACGAGCCCAGTTTATGCCAGGCATATGTCACATACACTTGTGCCCATGTTTTCATGGCAAAATACGCTATTAAAAATCAATAAAGCTTAAAATATGCACCTACTGCCACAGAAATAACTCTACGTTTTGTTGTGTACAGTATGTAAAAAAAAAGAAAAAAAGTTTGCAAAATTATAAAGAAGCATATAATATGCTTAAACAATGAAGCAAGCTCTGGAGCATCAGCAGTGTTAATCAGATGGTTTTTGCTAGTGCTGGTGTCTGTCATCATCATCATCATGGTCTTACATTTCCCCCAATGACCCGCAAATACGTATAATGGCTTTCTCAGCATTATATGCATCTTAGTCTCAGTCTGCATATGTTCACAATTCGCTGATCACGCCATTTTTTACCCTCGGGCTACATTATAAGCACCTTTCATCCTCCATCTGGACTCTACTGGCAAAGGTGTCCAAACTGCCAGAATCAAGACTGTATAGATTAATATGGGTTTGGTTGCTTACAGGGCATGTGTTGTTCAATTTCATGCAAGATGCACTACGCAAACTAGCATAGAACACAAACTACGTCAGGCCCTATGACTTGGAAATAAAACTGTTACCTTTACACAATGAAAACATTAATTTTGTGTATTAAATCAATATGCAGCCTACTTGCTAGGAACTAATGGTTTTATTGAATCTTTAGAAGTGAGTTATAGTAGC
Organism: Taudactylus pleione; assembly: GCA_031769625.1. Taxonomy (NCBI): domain Eukaryota; kingdom Metazoa; phylum Chordata; class Amphibia; order Anura; family Myobatrachidae; genus Taudactylus; species Taudactylus pleione. The sequence continues at coordinate 10,134,324 of JAUIMM010000368.1, read as the reverse complement.
TCTCCCATAAAATGGATGCCTCCAAAGTGCCTAGGTGACAGGACAAAGTCATACTCGCTAAGTTTTAGGACCAAGTGACAAGTATAGGGGGGATGGAGCGATGTACTTTGCATCATCGCGGCCATTTCTCCCATGCCATAGGGTAGAAGATGGTATACAGGAGGGTTCCTTACTCTACCGAGAGCCTTAGAGCGTTCCCCATAATTTAATTATTTCCAGGACATTCTGGGAAAGTAGACAAGTATGGTCAAAGCCTATATTTGTCACTTATAAATGTCTAGTTTAAAAGTTCAATTACATATAAACCTTGATTGGAGCAGGTTTTTCATTTCTGTTTTTGGCAGATGTCAGGGCTGTTTTCCAAATTACTGCACAGTTACTGTTCACCTAGCTTATTTTTTTATTGTTTACTTCACTACAGAAGCTAGCATTACTGCAAGGTGTTTTGTTACACTGACTTTTATGGTACCTGAAATACATTTAATTGAAAGCTGGTGCTAATGGTTCCCTATAATTTAAACAAAAATTATAGAAGCATTTCTGTATTTAATTACATTTTCAGTTTAGTAAATGTATTTGCAACTTTAAAATATTACTTTTTATATTAATACTATCTTTAAATGAGTATACAAATAACAATGACAATAAATCAAGTACCTGATATTTTATATAGTTTATAATTAATATTTTCAAATAGCATCTTAGTAGTCTTTGACATACAGTAAAAATACTCATGCACATACTGTACATATTGACACTAGAGATGCGCGCCGGACTATTTTTGCTGGTTTGAGTTTTGCTTCAGAATTTAAAAAATAATGAATGGGGCATGCAGGAGATGCAACTTATGCAACTATGTTGCAATGGATATAACTGCATAAGAGATACAATATCCGGATGAGAATTCTAAAGGGGATATTTTGTATATAATAGGCTGCAAAATGTTGGCTAGTATCAGAAGATTGCTAATGATAGTAATGAATATCTCTTGAACTCAGTGATACATAATTGGATGAAAGAGACAACTATAAAATATATATTACCACATTTATGAATATAATAAGTGGTGGACCGTATGGCATAATTTTTGATTTTATAAAAAAAACACCTTTTAATTTCTTTTTTTTCACATTTCTTTATATTTTTAATATTTTACTAACTGTTTGATAATTGTGTATATTAATGTTAGCACTAAAGTTATATTTTAACTATTTGTGTGCACCAAAGAAAAGACAACCCTGTACAATTCTCTTTTCATTCTATAAGTCTAAGTGTTGTCTATGGTAGCACCCCCTACTATTTCTAAGTATTTGACAATGAGAAAAATACATGAGGGGTTTCTATAATACCTACAATATTTGACTATATAAGACAAATAGACTTGTGTGGATGAATGTCTTATATCTCCTTTTGTCTGTGGCCATAAAAATTTCAGAACCACCACTGATAAATAAAGGCCAAGGCCTTAGTCTTTCCTTGGCTCTACGTGTGGTGAATGGCATGTTGACAATTTTATGTTTCTCTGCACCACTCTTTCCCTTTATTAGATGTGTTTTTTCTTTAGTACTGTATATTGTTTTTTTTTTTTTCATTTTAGATGCCCTGACTTAGACCCTCTATGCCCTTGAGCATCGGCTTCAGTAGATGACATTGAAGACCTGATGGCAGCAGCTGCAGCGACAGTATTTGGTTGCTCTTCTCTAAACTAAATGTTATTAATTTTTCAATTAACAGATCACTGCGTGGCTTATATATGTAAGTGAAAAAAGTGGATTTTTTTTTAATGGCGCAGCTATATTTCTGCATGGACTGGAGCCACAGGGCTTGCCTTATATATACACATGAACAAAGCACACCAAACAGTACAAACAATACAATAATTTAATTTATTTTTTTGATGTCACAGCTCTATTCCTGCGTGGACTGGAGCCACAGGGCTTATATATGCATGTGAGCAAAACAAAGCACACCAAACAGTACAAACAATACAATTATTTAAAAAAAAAAATTTATGTCACAGCTGTACTCCTGCGTGGACTGGAGCCACAGGTCTTATATATGCATGTGAGCAAAACAAAGTGCACAAAACAGTACAAACAATACAATTATTTAATTTCATTTTTTGATGTCATAGGCACAGCTCTATGCAAACTGTGTGGAGTCACAGGGCTTATATATGCACGTGAATGTCTTACTGATGGACACAACCAATACAGCAGAGTACAGCACAGCATACAGCAGCATGCACCCCTATTCACATTGACTAAGCAGCACAGCCACTTGTGACTTGTGAGTCTGGACACAGCCTATACAGTAGAGTATAGCACAGCATACAGAAGAGTGCACCCTCTATACACATTGCATAAGCAGCACAGCCACTTGTGACGTGTGAGTCTGGACACCGCCTATACAGCAGAGTACTGCACAGCATACAGAAGAGTGCTTCACTAAGTAGCATAGCCACTTGTGAGTCTGAACACAGCACAGCTTATACACCCCAGCCAAAATCCGACACCGCCCAGATGACATTTTACCTCAAAGTTGAATCCGAGTCAGACAGGATGATCTGAGCCACCGCTTGGATTGACTCAGAATCCTAGTATTCGGGCGGGTTTGGATTTCAAAGAATCCGAACCACTCATCTCTAATTGACACTGATTACTGAGAATTGGCATATAGTAAACAAGCCATGGAACAATTTATTCAGTAGGTATCTTATTAGTATAGATGTTCACGGACCCCCGTGTTTTGGTTTTGGTTCAAATTCATCATCGTATTTTGGTATTGGTAAAACCAACCTCAAGTGTTTTGGTTCAGATTTGGTTTTGTTTGTTTTTTTTCAAATTCTTTTAAAATCAATAAAAATCGATAAAAAATAGATTAAAAAAAGCTAAAATTTAGACCTGTTTATATGAGATCCAAAATCAGAGTTTGGTTTTTAATCCGAGTTCAAAACTGACAGCAGGCACGAGCCGGGACTTATTTGGACTCGGAACCCCTAACTTTGGTTGCATTCGTATTTCATGAAAACCAAATCACACATGTCTACAGTTCTTATCAGTTGTTTTCCATTTTATCCTTATATATCTTACTTTTATGTATTGCTTCTCTCGCACATTGTAACCTACTGTATGTAGCATGCCAAGATGGCTGCCGCAGCTGGTACTATAATGGGTAGGATGAACAATGCATGGATCTGATGATTTTATAAGGATCGTGTATCTTGCTTTAGTATTCTGTAGCACTCCCATTACAAATCAACTTGTTCAGGGATTGCCTATTCCACCCAGTGTAAAATAGGCAGTGCGCCCAAGATGTCTGATCTGGACCTTTGTGGGCAACATGATTAATACTTGAAATATATGACCCAAAATTACTGTCTCAACTCTGTATTATGTTGATGGTTTTCTGTATTTTTTGTAAATCTAATCGTTTGTATCATGATTTCTGTAAAGTGCCTTCAATCTTTTTAGATAAAAGCACTATATTAATAAAATTATTATTATTATTATTATTATTATTATTATTATTATTATTATTATTATTATTATCAGTAGTAGTAGTATTATATTCATAATCATCATTATTTTGTGTTCTGCCTAGCAACAATCTGCATGGTAAAAAATCTTTTTGACAAATGACCGCTGTTGACTTACATATACAATCACTGAAATTGTTGCTCGGTGCTTAGAAGTGGTGTGGCTTCTCCCAACTGGGATGTAGTCGGCATCCCGGCGTGCAGGATGCCGACAGTCTAAATAACGGCACCGAAATCCAGACAGGTCGGGATCCCGGCACCGGAATCCCGACTGTCAGCATCCTGAAGGTAAGTATCGGGGTGTTAGGGAGAGGTTAGCATTAGGTAGCAGAGTTAGGGCTAGGCATTAGGGGGAGGGTTAGGGTTAGGCACCGGGTAGCCTACAGTAGGCTATTAGCAGCAAAATTAAATGGACAAACAGCATGGCCAGCCCCACCTTCTCCACCCCCTAGAAAAAGCCAGCACCAAGTGAACAAAATAAGGAAACAACTAGATGCTAAATAGAATTGTTGTTAATAAAATATCTATGGCTAAAGATAATTAATAAGTAAATAAAAAATGAAAATTTTTTAAAAATATAAATAAATTAAATATCCACCTAACCACAGCTGCTGTCTCTGCAGGGTGCCACTTCACCTGCTAATGAAAACAATATATGAGAAAAGAGCAGGAGGTAACATTCATTTGATATATTATAAATACTGCTTAAAAATACAACAGGTGTCATGGTAAGGGCATGTTTGAAAGCCTGCAGGCTGGTAGGGAGCCTTAAAAGAACAGTGTATTCTCCTGCACTGTTCTTATAGTAATCATCTCGGGTCAAATTGGGAGTACCCTACTCTCCTTTGGCTGCAGGTTTGGGTATTCTTTTGGGAATTCCAAAAGTTCTGATTTGGTAAAGAGTCTTAGGGGTATACTGTATTTACTAAAGAGTGGGTTTTAGTGGAGTTATTGCTCATAGCAACCAATCAGATTCTACTGATCATTTATCTGATATCTAATTTGACATATCCACAGAGGAAGGCCATCCATGGCCAAAACACGTTGGTTAACACAATCGCCAAACCACATGCACACCTGTGAAAGTGCTGCTACAGCCACCTGCATTCTGAACATCCAAATTGTGGAGACACGTGACTGGCATTTGCATCACGTGACCAAGACCCGCAAGACACCAGACATGTGTAACGAGCCTAGCAGAGCCCAAGCAAGAGGTGTGTGCCCCGTGGTACAGTCCTGCACTAGAGACAGCCATGGCGAGCACCACCCAAAGAGTGGACACTCACAAAGAGAACCGCCGGCAGCATCTCCGCCTGAGAAGTGAACCCACTGAAACTCTGCACCAGACGGCACCTACACACCTGATTGGCAACATTGCCATCTACCACCGCATGTCTTGCCCAAACAGCACCACTGGACCAGGTAGAACGCACAGCAGATAAGTGGGATGCCACTTACTGCACACTATTAAGGTACTGTTTAAACTTTACCCTCCAGGTAGCTACCACTATTCGTCCACCTGGAGACTATACTTACCACGACACATACACAAAAACTTTAAGGCACACAGATGCCCAGCAGCTCTGTGAAGATACAGTGACTTTCTCCTATACTACAGGAACTGTTTAAACCTCAGACCAGAGGTTACCATTGTTCAGTTCTGTATCCACTGTGAAAACTTTTTTACCCACATTGTTCCTATAAAACAGGGTCGCAACATTGTATACACTGCTTGTCAGTGAACACATATATATAAGTTGTATAACATTACCCAATAAAGATACTATTCAGCTATTCCAGTTCTCATCACATTTTTGATTACACTCACACATGCCACAGAAAGGGGTTGAGCGCAGTAGACTTGCTAAATGATTCTCCTAATAGGTCAGGGTGACCTCACTACCTGCAGCACTCCCCACCACACTACCAGCATCCAGTGTACAGGGTACCCTTCTATTCTAGATATCATTTATCTGGTTACTATGGGAAACAATGCCACTTCTAAAATCCTGCTCTTTAGTAAATATACCCCTTATAGTGAGAGCATTAGCGCCGACTTACCCTCGCAGGACAATAATGCACAAAAATTCTTCACTTATCACATTGAATTGTTTGATCACAATAAGTACAATTTCTCTGTATAATTTAGACATTCTGGTTGTTTTCATGGAATCAGTATGAATGACCGCCGGCCCTATGGAAGACCTGCAGGACTGAAGATCCCGACAGGGGATTAAGGTAAGTAAAACCAACCCTACTCCCCCCCGCTAACCCTAACCCTCCTTTAGGGAGCCTAACCCTAACCTCCCCCCTTGTGCCTAACTCTAACCCCCCCAAGTGCCTAAACCTAACTCCCCCATCCCCGCAGCCTAAACCTAAGTCTCCCAGGGGGCTGCTTAACCCTAACCTCCCCCCGGGGGTGCCTAACCCTAACCCCCTCAACCTAGCCTAACCCAAAGTTCCCCCCTAGAGTCCCTAACCTAACTCTCCCACCCCCCTCTCCCCCCGTGGCTGTTCAGCCCGGCTTACCTTCGTTCGGTATGCCGGGCGTCGCGCTCCCGGCGTAGGGATAATGATAGATATCTGGATTTCAACGCCTATCATTAGACCCCTGCTGATATTTGACAGTCGGGAACCCGGCGGTCGGCATTCGACAGTCGGCTTCCTCACTACATCCCGTTTTCATTAAAGTAAAACATCTACCATTTCAGCCTGTTTCAAATTTCTATACTCTTTTGTATCTCCAGTATTATAAACGTGTTTAATATCTTAATTGAAGTTGTTTAATCGTCTGTCTATTGTACCTTTGAACTGTCTCATTTGAATTTATGAGGCATTTTAGGTCTAAAGTCCCTTGCAAGACCTATTCAAATTATGAACTATTAATCCCACAGTGATCTGTGCAGCATTGTAAAATGACACCACTGTTTTCTGTATATTTTATTGTAGCTTGGTATTTTGTAGACATCATGAGGTTTTCCTTTGGGAAATATGCGACTGAAAAAGTATTTTACTGTGTGCTCCAGTGGAAAGCACATATTAATGGAGAAAAGCATCTGAAATATTTGACTGCTAGACAATAGAACTCACTGGTAACTTTTTATTCAAGTACATTTTGCATTTAGAGGGTAATACTGAACTCTTATGTAGTCAATAAAGTTATTGACCTTTCTTATGTATTCATGCTATACAGTAGCTTTCGATCCGGGAAGTAGAAAAGGAGAGCCATGATACATCTGTTTCAAATAAGCACTGAACATAATAATGTTTAACTATTATGTAATATACAATCAATTTGTGCACTGTTGAATATTGCAAAGATAATAGGGATATTATTATTAGACGGAAAATCAATACAAGGCGAGGAAATTATCTGAAACTGAGCTTAGTGTAACAACATATAATAAATTCTGTTTTTGGATTATTTAAATCCTGTTTATGATTACAGCATATGTCCCTAAAAAGAACATTATTGTTTCTAGAATGAGTTTGGTGGCAAACCCACTAAACAATCTAAACATTTATTTCGTACTATGTTTTAGATGTGTCTATTAAATAGCTCTCTGGAAGCTGGTAAATATATTGCCTCCCCATCAGGACTGTGTCTATAATGAGGCAACATAGGGCATCTATCTCAGGCAGCAAATTCTGATAGTTGCAAAATAAAGGGAATTAATTAAATAAAATTTGTTTTCCTGTTTGTCATAGTCATGACATGATTTGGGGGTTATAATATAAAATATGAGAGGGTTAAGCTGGTAGGCAAAGTGGTAAATGAGGGAAAAGCTTGTAGGTAGTGGGGAATGTGAGAAAAATGCTGGTGGGCATCAGAGTTTTATTGAGACAAATGCTGGTATGCAGAAGTCCATGTAAGTTACAGTTAGTGGGCAGTGGGGCATGTAAAGAAAAGTTTGAGGGCATGTAAGGTAAAAAGCTGGTGATCAGCAGTAGCATGAGATAGAAAAGCTGGAGAACAGAGGGGCGTGAGGAAAAATCTGGTGGGCACAGGGCATGTAAGGGAATCAAATATCAGTGCATCAGAACTGCAGCCTCGGCAGCCAGCCAGGAGGAGGTAAGAATTTTTATCATGTTGCGTTAAACACATTTGCGTTTGTAAGGATTGGACATGACCACAATGCTGTTTGATACAGTATACTTTTTAACAATATTGCCAGTATATAATAATACATTTTATTAACTGGGGTACTCAGAACTAATTTGCCCTGAGACCCTCACAAGCCTTAATCCAAAAGGACTAAACTAATTATGCTGACATTTCCCTGTCCATTTTCCCTATCCAGATAATACATTAATATGGCCTGTACTCTCCTAAAATGAGTAATTTATACTTAGATAGAATGAATATCTCCCCAAACTGGGTATTCTGTTTATAATCACAGCTTTTTAATACAGATTAAGTGCATTGACCAAGTGCATGGAAAATTTATGTTGTCTGTGATGCAGAGTAATTTTATCAGGGGATCACCAGAAAATAAATTTTGAGAGGCCTCGTCATTTGGGTGTGCCTGTGAATTATTATTAAGCAGGATGGGGGATATCTTCCTTAGGTATCTGTAGTGCAGGAGGTTATTGTCTGACGATTAAATAGATAACCAGAAAATAATTTCAATGGAGAAACCCAATTTGAAAGAGGGGAGGCCCCTATGGGGTTGGACAACACAGGGCTAATTAACAATTCATACCCTTCCTAAAACAAAAGAGAGGAAAGGAATCCCTGTGTTAGTCAGACAGACTGTACGTAGTGTAGGGTATTTCTTTTACATAAAAGGAAATCTGCATTTGCTGTCACACAGGTGCTTTATTGTGTATTTCAAGAATTTTTCTTTGAATCTTTGAATTTTTTTGGTTCATGTTAGCTGTTTATTGTTTAACTATAAAGTTAGTTGAGTTGTACTTCTTCTATATAGAGAGAAAAAGTATCAACAGTAAGTAGTTATCAGTGTTTATTGCATTAAAATGACATCAAGGGGTTTACTGGTGTCACCTGTGTGTTGTGGTTAATTGTGTGCTATATGTATAAAGATATAGATAAGCACAGATGGTGTAATGGTTAGCATTACTGTCTCACAGCACTGAGGGAGTGGGTTTGATTCCCACTACAGCCCTAACTGTGTGGAGTTTGTATATTCTCCCTGTTCTTGCGTGGGTTTCCTCTGGGTGCTCCGGTTTCCTCCCACTCTCCAAAAATATACTGGTAGGTTAATTGGCTACCAACAAAAATGAACCCCAGTGTGTAAGTATGTGCTGCCTTGTACATATGGTAGGGAATATAGATTGTAAGCTTCACTGGGGCAGGGACTGATGTGAATGGACAAATATTTTCTGTACAGCGCTGCGGAATATGTGTGTGCTACTGTATATAAATAACTGGAAATACAATTATATTTTAAACTAATTCAGAATAAACTAGTGTATGAGTGGATAAAACAGATATATATTTTGGTAACTAAAAAAGAAACAGGGGTCAATCCTATTAGGTGCGAGTAGCGAGTTTGTTTCTTGAAACTCGCGCACATTTCGCAGTAAAAAATGCCTATTCCCACTATTAGCAGTGAAGGGGTGCGAATTGACTGGCAAATGAGATTTGCGAGACATGCATAAAAATGTATGGAGACCATCCTGGACCCCCAAAAATGGATAATTTCATTAGCAGGACCGTATAGAAGGTTGTTTGTGGGCACTAGGAAGCAGGGGCTGGCTGGCAACTTTTAGCCTGGGGGCAAATGCATGCAGGCGGCCCTGGCAGAGGGGTAGCATGTAGCCAGGGTGCCTGAAGAACATGCGTGCTACGGCACCCCCCCTCAAGTGTTCCAGGGAGGAGGCGGGTCCATATGGGATTAATGTAAAGCAAAAAATAAAGATTAGGAACAGCCCCGTCGTGGTGCCCATATGCAGTGCCCCCCTGTGCCCCAGGAGAGGATCCACTTTATGCAGGCCTTCAGTAGTGCCCCCTGTAGTGATCCCCCTATGCAGTGTCCCTTATACAGTGCCCCCAGTAGTGGTCCCCCTGTGCAGTGCCCCTTGTGCCCCCAGTAGTAAGCCCCTTATATAGTGCCTCCACTAGTGGTACCCCCTATGCAGTGCTCCTTATATAGTGCCCCCAGTATCAGTCCACACCCCAGGCAGTACCCCCAATAGTGGTAACCCTTATGCAGTGCCCCTTAAATAGTTGACCCATTTGTAGTCTCCCCCCTATGCAGTACCCCCAGTATTTATTTTTTTATAGAGCCCCCAGCAGTGGTCCCTCAATGCAATGCCCCCAGTGGTAGTCCCCTCCCCCCTATGTAGGGCCCCTAGTAGTAGTTCCCTCCCCCCTATGCAGTGCCCCTAGTAGTTGTCCGCTCGCCTTGTAGTGCCCCTAGTAGTAGTAGTCCCCCCATTGTAATAGTAGTCCCCCCCTTGTAGTGCCCCCAGTAGTAGTCCCCCAGTTGTAGTCCCCCCGTTGAAGTGCCCCCAGTTATAATCCACAGTAGTGGTCCCCCCTTGTAGTGCCCCCCCCTGTAGTGCCCCAAGTAGTGATCTCCCCCTTGTAGTACCCCCAGTAGTGGTCTCCCTCTTGTAGTACCCCCAGTAGTAGTCCCTCCCTCTTGTAGTGCCCCCAGTCCAGTAGTGGTTCCCCCTTTGTAGTGCCACCAGTAGCCCCCCCTTGTAGTGCCCCCAGTAGTAGTAGTCCCCCCTTTGTATTGCCCCCATTAGTAGTAGTCCCCCCTTGCAGTGCCTCCAGTAGTGGTTCCCCCCTTGTGGTGTCCCCAGTAGTGGTCTCCCCCTTGTAGTGCCAGCCTCCACCCCAGTAGACACACATAGTAAAAAAAAAACCAAAACACTTGAATCCCCGCTCCCACCGTCGCCATCCGCTCCTCCGTCTGTCTTTCCCGGGCATTATGGGAGAGACGTCATATGATGTCATGACGCCTCTCCCATTGCCCACTGCGGGAGCTGGAAGTTGGAGCGGCTCCTGCAGTGGGCGCAGCAGCAGCTACTGAGAGTCTGACAGACTCTCATTGGCTGCTGCTTGCAACAAACACACAGCTGCCGGAGCCGGTGGCTGTGTGTTTGTCACTTGTGTAGCACTGACCGAACTCTGTCCAGTCAGCGCTACACACACGATGCAGTCTGTGTCACAGTGACACAGACTGCCCGTGGCCAGCATGACGCTGCGGCCCGGGGGCACATGGCACCCTGCCCCCCGGCCCAGCCCGCCACTGCTAGGAAGGTTTTTAAATGGTGTAAAATGGTTGCAAAAAAAATTAGGAAAAAGGGTGATTTTGTGGTACTTTGAGGGCACCTTGAAAAATTGAAAAAAAATGATAAATTACATTTATTATTGGACTAATTAAGCTAATTGTAAACTTCCAAATGCCTAATTAGTCACTGGGGGGGGTGTCCAAGGGGTTCAGCACAGTGTCCCGACATTTTAACCTTAAAATAAAGATATTTCTCTCCATCTCTCACCCTCAGGGAGGTGCATGTGGAAAGTTGTGAATTCAGTCTGATTCAGTGCGAGCTGCTAATTGGATTGCAAAATTAATTAGCTATGTGAATTCGAAGTGAAAATAGCAACTCACACCTCGCAATTCACACCTGATAGGATTGACCCCATAGTTGCATTATTTACCTATAATTGATGTTTGTGGAGTTCGATCATATCCTGCATTCCAGCATAGTCATATATATCTAAGTAAGTAGAAATGCAGAACAGACCTGAATTGAACTTTTGTTCAACTGATAACAGTGATTTCTTGTTCACCACCTTTATGTGCTCTATAAATGTAATAAATCAATGAATGAAAATGAAGAGACTTGTTTTGTTAAATACATGAAGAATAGATATTGTCCTCATAGGACAAGACTTGGTTTTTGCAGCAATACTTTTTCCTTTAAGAATATTTATTTGCAAGTAATTAAACTTTAGCGAATAAATGAAATACAGCGCAGCTCCTGATGTTGGGTGATGCATTTGCTTTTAGTTTTTATGTGAAGGATATATTGTATTTGCTAGACTTCCATTTCCAGTCTGGAGGATAAGACATGATTTTCTTAAGATTGTTAAGCCAACATAAGTGCTTCACTCATGGGCTAGGCCATGATGTCCATCATTTTGGCATGATGCTATCCTTCACCTTGGCAGGTGGGGTGTGGCTCTCTGATCTTGTTCTACTGATATAAATACACTTAATTACAACAAATTAGCCCTGCTACATGACGCAGAGGGAGATGTATCAAACCTACTAAAGCGGACAAGTGGAGAAGTTACCTGTTGTCCTTTATCAAAAATGATAGGTAGAATCTTATTTGTAACTCTTCTCCACCTGTCTGTTTTAGAAAGTTTGATAAATCCACCCTTAATCTTAAAATATGGGAGCATGGCATGGCTAGACGCAGAATTAGTGCACATGGTAGCAAGCACAAACCATCTCTACTTGTTCCATGTGTAGTACACATTCTTCTCAGTGCAGGGACAACTATAATTTTTTGCTGAATGGACCAATTAGTGCATGCCACTCCTACATCTTCATCTGCAGCTGACAGAGGATTTTTGCCATGAAGCATAGTCATCTACTTTTATTATTATTCTGCATTAAAAGATAAAGTAATACCTCTAAAAATGTAAATCTAAAGATATGTGTGACTCTGCAGTTTTATTCTTGGTTTGTGGATACCGGTGAACTCCTTTGATACATGCTGTATTGTATTGGTTTAGTGTAGTGTTGACCATTTTATGCTTATGTTCTCAAAAGCTATAAAAAAATTTAAGAACACCAAAGGAAGCAGTTGCAATCCAACATTTCAGTGCATTATTAGTATCACACTGTCATCAGGGATAAAATATAGAGAATAAACCCGCCTACCATAAATACCCCTCAGTCATCGTGCACTGGAATCGGGATTCACCAACCAGTCAAGCTGTGCAATTTAATGACGTCATCACATTGCACACATATCACACGACCCATGACATAGTCAGTTTCCCACAACCATAGTAACTACAAAAAACAACACAAAAAGCACACACCATCAAAATATATATATATATATATATATATATATATAAAACCAAATTTCTGTATATATTTATATTAGTACACCCACAGGCACAGAAGTGGTCCCTCATCTAGGTACACCTTATGGGTGATTTGGGAAATTCCTGTGTTATTTTGTATTGAAATCCTGGCTAAATTTAGCAGTTATTGTTTTTATTTTCACCTCATTTTTTTTATAATGAGCAACACTATTTATAATGATGCTGAAAGATTTGTGCTACCATTTACCCCAGAAGACAACATCCCTTGACCTGATCCTGCAACACTTGATGGAGAACGCAAGCATGATACAGTACTTAAATTACAGCCATAAAAATCTATGTGAAAAATTTCAAGTGGCAGACACTTTTTTGGGGGGAGTGGTGAGACTGTAATATTGTGAACTTCACATTGGTGTCATCATCAGATGCTTAGAGAAGCCAGATTGTGCTGCTCCCCTGCAAAGAGTGATAACATAGAAGACATAGCAAAGGCTTTGCTATATTGGCTCATCAAGTAGCCACCAGGGTGCAGCAATTGGCCATTGAAGAGGTCCAGAGGCAACAGCAATTGGATAATGAGGAGATCCAGAGGCAATAACAATGGTCTGTTGAGGAAAACCAGAGGCAACAGCAATTGGTTATCTTATAGATGAACTCTACAGGCAACAGCACCTCAAATGTTTTAAAGAGGAAACATATGAACATGTTTATCCATACATAATCATATACATAATAAATGTAACTCTGGACATCACTTAAGTTGCTAGCCCTCCCTCTGACCACTGCTGTTTGTATCACTAAGATGTCCTCCAGGGAAAGCTGTGCTCAACAGATATACAGTGCTCATAAGTTCGGGGTCTGCTGATTGCTATGAGCATAATTTTACCTGTATCTATATTATCTATTATTGCTACTAAAAAAAACTATCATCTGATTTGTGTATTATAATATAATAAGATAAATGTATTATGAATGGCTAAATACAATAGTGAGAGAAATAGACATTTGTATACTAGTTTTTAAAATATGCTTCATAAAGAAATATATATTTCTAGTGAAGATCATTTAAACCATGTGAGTGGATTGTAACCTGATTATCTTCATCTTGTACTGTCTTTTACCCATATTCTAGCCATCTATATAAGCAGAAATATGCTAAAATGCATTGGAAGATAGTGTATTAACACAACATAGTCCTTTCTTCTGGTACATAGCCTTTCTAGTAGACTAAGACGTGAACTTGGTCTTGAACTTTCTTAGAATCCATAATCTTTTCAACAATATATTCTTGATGTCCATCAACAACAACTGGAGGCAGCTTCTTGGCATGGTAAGATCAACATTTTTTTAGAAAAGATAGCCAGTTTAGATAGAGAACAATGAATGGTATTGGGAATTCTTAAGTGTCTTGGAAGTCTTAAACAGAAGGCAACGGGTTTCACTTGCTTGATAATCTGGAATTGGCCAATGTACTTAGGACCACATTTTTTAGATGGTTAATAAAGTCTGTTATTTTGTGTGGATAGCTATACTCTATCACTCACTTTGAAATTATAAGTCTAGCGGCGATGGTCTGCAACTAAATGAAGCCTTGAGTAGAGCAGAATGGATCTTTTTCCAAGTAGACTTGAACCGAGTAGCCATTTTGTGTATCCCTGGTAGGTCAGTGGGTGTGTGGGAATGAAAATGAAATAGCTCTAGGAAGATGCCCAAAATTCCAAAAGAAGTTGGTAGCGGAATAACAGGCATTATTGCACATTCAGCCAAATGTAGGTATTCTGCCTAGTTATTATGAAATTTGGATATATAGGAATGAAAATATTGTTTCATGGATTGACTCAACCTTTCTGTCATTCCATTGGACTGTGGGTGGTATGTGGAAGACAGACTGAGGTTGATACCCAACAGTGTGCAGAAAGATCTCCAAAACTGGGCAACAAATTGTGAACCTCTATTGGAGACAATATCAAGAGGCAACCTGTGTAATCTGAAACTGTACTGGATGAATAGTGAGGCCAAGGACTTACCACTGGTTAACTTGGTGAGAGGAATGAAATTAGGTAATTTACTGAATCTATCAACCATGACCAATATAGTATTATGACCGGTGACCACAGGTAAGTCACCAATAAAGTTCATTAAGAAATGGGTCCAATGTCTTCTAGAAATAGACAGAGTCAAAAGTTGACTGGGAGGAGTACCTCTGAGAGACTTGGCTGAGGCAATACTAAGCCCAAAGGTCATGACCAAATATTGATAATGGCCTGACTGGTATTAAATGCTAACTTCCACTCATCCCCCTCCTTGATGTGAATAAGGCTATAGGCTCCACGGAGGTTAATTTTGGAAAAGATGGTGGCACCCCTAAGTTGGTCAAAGAGATTCAAATCAAAGGTAAGTGGAAGCTATTTTAATTTATTCAAATCCTTGTAGTCAATGCATGGCTGCAAAGACCATCCTTCTTAGAAACAAAAAGAAACCAGTACCGGTAGGGGATTTGGAAGGGCTGATAAATCCTTTACTGAGAATATATTCATCCATAGCTTTAGTCTAGAGTCTCCCCTTAGGTAGTGTTGCCCCAAGAACTAGATCAATGGCTAAATTGTAGTTTTGGTGTGGAGACAAGGAGTCTGCTTTGCTTTTAGAGAAGACATCCAAGAAATCATGGTATGATGAGGAATGCCTTCAGGAGTAAGTTGAATTACCTGCACCAATAAAGACAAACAGGTGCCAGCACATCCTGCATCCCAGCAAATAATTTCCCCAACCTCCAGTTGATAGTTGGATTATGGTGACCCTTGCCACCACAATATAAACATAGCCCTAAGGAACACCTCCTAGCTTTTCTTATAGAGACAATCTATACGCCCCTAGCTGCATAGGCTTGGAAAGATCTATCATAGCAGCAGAGGGTAAAACAGAGAAGGAGGATGATGATAACTACTTTTCTATCTTCCTTTACTTATATGTCTATTGATTTTAATTGCTAGTTGCATAAGCCTTTCCAGAGAATCCCGGACAGTATACTAAAGTAAGGAATCCTTAATCTGATCTGACAGGACAATGTCAAATTGACTACAAAACACAAGGTCATTCCATTTGCTGTCAGCTGACCAACCTCTGAATTCAGAGCAATATTCCTCTGCTTTCCTGCAACCTTGTTTAAGAGCACGCAAATGAGATTAAGCGGAAGCTATCCATTCAGGGTCATCATACAGTAGGCCCAAAGCCTCAAAGAATGCCTCAACGATCTAAAATGAAGGAAAGTTTCCTTTGTCTGAGGGTTCCTTTGAAGTAAAGAAATTATTAGTATTAGTGTAGTGTAGTTAGTAATAGTGTTGCTCTGAACCAGAGGAAAGAGATCTTAGTTTGAAATATAATTTACAGCTTTCCTTAAAATTTTTAAATACTTTTTGGTCTCTAGAAAAACAATCTGGAAGATGTAACTTGGGTTCGGTTACCGAGGCATTGGTGACTGGGCCTGATCTAACAGCCTCTTCCTGAGTGGCCAAGCAAAGTGATAGGTCTTGAAATACTTGCAACAAGGTCTGTATCTGATTCATCAGCACCTGAGCCAGATTGGCCAGATCCATACTTAATGTGACTTCTGCTTCCAGCTGTTTTGTTGGTCAGTTATAGTGTTTGTACTCACCCAGAAACCACATGAACTTATAGAATCCAGCTAATAATTTCTTCACCTATAGCAGCAACCTTTGCTGTAGAGATTTATGTTCTCACAAGTACTCGGGTACCCTCAGCAGAGGCGGATCTACTGTGAAACTAATAAAGTTTAAGCTAAAGGGCTCCTAACCCCAGAGAGGCCTTGAAGCACATTATTTTTAATAAGTGAATTTTTCAACAAAATCAATGTTTTTTTAAGTGTGTGTTATTAAAATACTGTTATTTTAGTTATAGAATCATAAGCCAATGGGTGATCTTAGAATATGCTCTACAGTATTGCATTTAGGGGGGGTTTCTGAGTACCCAGAACCCCCACCCCTTGATCAGTACAGGCTGGCAGACACTCTATCTACAACTCTGACCAAAGAATGGTGCTTATGAACTGGCCAGGCCCAGAATAGAGACCTGCTGTCAGTGTCACTGCAGAGTGCAGTGCTGCCAGGTGCCACTAGATGCTCCAATCTCCATTTGTGCTGTCCAATCTGCCAGGAGTCGGCCCTGCAGTGCTGACCACAAAGTGAAAGCTGAGCTGACTGAGGGATGGCATACAGCTCAGAGGCGACAGCATGCAGTGTGGGGGAAAGACCTGACTCAGGGGGATTCCAGAGATCCCACTCAGGAGGATAAATAGCTGGGATCCTACAGAGGAAGTGAGTCAATTTTGGTTTTGTATGCGATATATATATCTACAGTTTCTCTCTCTCTCTCTCTGGGGGGTTTCTACATCTATCTATCTATCTATCTATCTATCTATCTGCAGTCTTTCACTCTTTGGGGGGTTTCTACATCTCCATCATTTGGACCCAAGGTCCTTGCAAGGGCAGCAAGGCACATTGGACCTTGTTGGATGTTGCCCTATTGTTGCTGGTTGTAAAGGGGCCTCCATAACAGTTCAAGCTTCAGGGCCCTAAAAATGTAGATCTGCCACTGACCCTCAGAACTTACTCTCAAGATAGTAGGAGCTTATGTAAGAAACTAGGTAACCACAGAGAGTGTATCTAGCGCATTGGATGATAAAAAGGCAACCTAAGGCAGGAAAAAATGCAGGAAGGTCTGGATACTAGTAGTAATGGCAGGGCAGGTCTAAATAAATGAAACAGAAAAATGGTTAGTTGAGCGTGCTCCTAGACAATATTTGCACTTTTGGGATTAGTGGAAAAATAATGTTAAGGTTGAACCCTTAATGAGCAACCCAGGGTACATGTGTGCTTCCCACTCATACTGTGTAGATAATATTTAGATTTAAAGAGTGTACCCTGATGGCACCACAACAGGATTCTGGTGATTTGTGTGTATGATGATTTCAATAAATGGTGTAAAGATATGTTTAATTGTCTGATTTTGTTTGACAAAGTCTTTATGCAACAATTGTTTAAGATTTGGTGAAATAATTAAAAGGTTAATTGATAAGATAAATAGACATAAAAGGAAATTAAAGAAAAAGGGGATGTGTTGTCTAAAAATAATGTTACACAATAAAAATACACAAATAATTAGATGGTCAATTTTCTGCTAAAAGAGGGTAACTCACACTTTACAATAGATAAATTGTTAACTTTAAGTCATCACAAACATAGTTTCTTTGATAGATAATTGATTGTAGTTAGCTGTAGAATATGTAGTATTAAGTTTACTTGTTGCACCAATGAATTAATAATTGGTGTATACAGTCATTATATTGCAGCTTATCCTAATTGAAAGTGAGTTCTTTGTGGTGTATGGTCCTTCCTCGGTTTGGGCAAATGAAGTTTTGTTATGAAAAGAAGGGTTATTAACAATGTACCTCCCAGATGTCTGGTGCCGCCGGCAGTAAGGGTGACAGAGTTCCGAATTCTCTTTATACTGTGAGTTCGGGGATCTTCCGTCCACCTGTTCCTGATTGCTGGCAGGGATGGCTGGTTAGCGGGGGAGCATGTAATCCTCTGTTCATTCCGGATTGACCATCTAATTTTTGTGTATTTTTATTGTGTAACATTATTTTTAGACAACACATCCCCTTTTTCTTTCATGTCCTTTTATGTCTATTTATCTTATTAATTAACCTTTTAATTATTTCAGCAAATGTTAAACAATTGTTGCATAAAGACTCTGTCAAATCAAATCAGACAATTAAACATATCTTTACACCATTTATTGAAATCATCATACACACAAATCACCAGAATCCTGTTATTGTGCCATCAGAGTACACTCTTTAAATTTAAATAAGGTCTAAATAAATGATGCAATGCAAAAAGGTCTGGATACCAGCAACAATGGCAGGGAGGTCTGTATAACTGAGACAATGCTCCGTGGCCGGGAACTCAGCACCATTTCATGCTCAGGCATGATGTTGTATTCTGTGCTGTACTCTGCTGTATTGGCTTTGCTGCATCCAGACTACAGACTCACATACTGTGTTCTGTATAGTCAATGTGTATAGGGGCACACTGCTGTATGCTGTGCTGTACTCTGCTGTAAATTGGCTGTGTCCAGACTCATAACAATTTATTTATATATTATTTATTAATAGTTTCTTATATAGCGCAGCAAATTCCATTGCACTTTGCCTGTGCAAGTGCCTGTGCTCTGTATAGTGAGTGTGTATAGTGGCACACTGATGTATGTGTGCTGTACTCTGCTGTAAATTGGCTGTGCTTTGCCCATCTAAAGTGGCTGTTCACAAACAGCATTACATTGTGTATTGCCACTGTCAGTTGCGAAAAAAGTAAAAGATTTTTTAAAAAGTTACTCTTTTTTAATAAGTTAAATTAAATTGATTATTTAAAGTTTGCACAACCTGTCTGCACTGTACCCCTGTGCATTTTTATTCACATACATAATAAAATAAAACTCACTTCCCTGTGAGAGTTGAGCTATGAAGTGAAAAATAAAGATATTCTTCCATGTACTGTTTGGTGCACTTTACCCTAGTGTGCTTTGTTCATGTGCAAAGATAAGCCCTGTGAACCTACACAGTTTGAACTGAGCGGCAACTTCAAAAAAGAAAAAAAATATATAGTTAAGTTCTAGTGTTTGCCCTAGTGCGATTTGTTCACTTGTATATATAAGCCCTGTGTCTGCACACAGTTTGCACCCAGCTGTAAGTTAAAAAACAAATAAAATAAATAAAATTATAGATCTATTGTTTGCACTGTTTGGTGCTCTTTACCCTAGTGTGCTTTGTTCACGAGCATATTTAAGCCCTGTGACTCCATACAGTTTAAACCAAGCTGCAAGTACGAAAAAGAAAAAAGAAAAAAAAGATATAAATCTTTACCCTAGTGCGCTTTGTTCAAAGCCCTGTGACCAGAAATGAGTGGAAATTAATGTTATTGAGGTTACTAATACTCTAGGAACAGAAAAAGGCTCAAATAATGTGATTTTAGCTTTATTGTCAAATTTTGGAAAAAAATACAAAACCAAAACTAGTTACGGTGGTTTGGCAAAACCAAAACCGGATGACGAATTAGAACCAAAACCAGCAAAAATGGTCTGGCGCACATCTCTATTGAAAACAAGCATCCAAATGTCCAATAAGTTTTTTAAAATGGAAATTGAAACCAAACTGCAAATCACAGGCCTCAGGATTTAAGGCAGAGTAACAGCCTAGTTGAATTGAATAGTTAATTAATTATATGATTATATGATTTGATGATACCACTCTGTATCTGCTTAGAAGCTGCAGAAAATGGGGCCTATATGCCTGGATGAGAAGCTGGAGATGGATAGCATTGCAAGATACAAATTACATGAACGCCCCAGTAAAGTACAGTAATATGCACTGCCTGTAACACCCACACATTCTTGGCAAAGCCCATAATTAAAAGTTGTGCACAAGGGAATTGTCCTTGGGCCCTCCCATCCACAGTTTAACAAAAAAGCACTTTAGCAACAGGGACTGCAAGTTTTGTGACTGAAGTGCTTGGTTTGTTTGAGCCCGCACAAAACAAGCTACAAATGGGATTAAGGCAACTAACAGTGTTGTTAATCATGTCTACAGTTGTACGATGTCATTATCATCCTCATCCTCACCCTCATCAGTGTTGTTAATATCATCAACACACAATATTAGCTCATCTCCTCTGGAATACACTTTTACAGAAGAACTCTGTACTTTGTTGTAATTTGCAGCAAAGTTCTTCCTCATAGAATTTGAAGTTAATTATTATTATTATTATTATTATTATTATTATTAGTAGTAGTAGTAGTAGTAGTAGTAGTAGTAGTATCATCATTTATTTATATAGTGCCACAAGTGTTCTACAGCACCTTACAAAGTACATAAACAGATAAGTGAACAAGAAACCAGTGACTTACAGTACAATACAATGCTGGACAAGGACATGATTTATATACATTGCTGCATTAGATATCATAACACTCAAAATAAGAAGCAGGGAGTCAGCAACTAAATGTTAGGTGCCCTTGTAGGGAGTAAGGAGTAGCTTAAAGTATAAGTAAGGATAAGCATGTGAGGGAAGAGGGTCCTGCTCGTAAGAGCCCATTGAAGATTTGTAAAGAGGTCAAGAATCTGATAGGGAGAGGGAGAGAGTTTCAGAGGTAGGTAGCAGCATGGACAAAATCTTGGAGGCAAGAGTGGGAGGTAGTAGTCCATTGCCAGGACAGACAGCATGCATTTGTTGAGCAAAGTGGGTAGGCAGGAGTGTGAAGGGAGAAGAGTCCAGAGATTTAATTGGTGATGGCTTTGTAAGTGAGTGTAAGAAGCTTGAATTGGGTTCTAAAGGGGAAAGGGAGCCAGTGTAGGGCTAGTATGAAAGAGGAGGCAGATGTAGAATGTTTGGAAATGAAGATGAGCCATGCAGCAGCATTGAGTACAGATTGGAATGGAGAGAGATGGGAGTCAGGGAGACCAGATAGGAGAAGGTTACAGTAATCTAATCTGGAGATGACCAGTGAGTGGATAAGGATTTTAGTAGCATCCAGGGTGAGACAGGGTCTGAACCTGGAAATATTTTTGAGATTGAAATGACCGGACTGTGAGAGGTGTTGAATGTGTGGTTTGAAAGAGAGGGAAAACTCCAGGATTACTCCAAGACAGCACACTTTGGTGCTAGAGGAGATAGTTTGGCTGTCAATTGATAAAAAACTGTGGGAAGTGAGGTTATGTGGGAGGGTGGGTAGAATCAGCTCAGTCTTAGACATGTTAATTTTAAGAAAGCACTGGGGCTTCCAGGAAGAGATAGCAAGAGACACAGTTGGAGATACAAGTGAGTAGAGGTCAGAGGAGGAAAGGTAGATCTGAGTATCATCAGCATAGAGATGACATTGGAGGTCAAAATAGCTGATGAGTTCATCTAAAGAGGATTTATATAGGGAGAATAGGAGAGGTTCAAGAACAGAACCTTGGAGATCACCTACTGTAAGGAAGAGGAGTGATGAGATGAGATAGAGAAGGAATGGTCTGAGAGGTAGGAAGGCAGCCAGAAGAGGGCAGTATTACATAGATATCAGTTTTTCCATAGCCTCATACACTGATTGCTCAAAAGGTTCTTGGCTGTGCTAAACCTGGAGGGTGGGCAGCTTAAGTAAAGTAAATGTAGTTTGTACAAGTAACTGCAAATTGCCTTTTAATCTTCTTGTATTCAAAAGGGCTATGTGACATGCTAATTTGTACATGGTCATTAAAATAATCATCTACCATTCTATTGATGTTTCCTATATCAGATTAAGTCACGGTAGAGGTGTCAATAATTTTGTGCAATTGTTCTGAGCCTGACGAGATGTCATAATAGATGTAGATGCCATAATAGTACTTTACTCTGGAGCGCTGAGTTGACTCTTCACCAGTGGGTCTTTTGTAAAAGGTCATGTTTTTTCCTTGCAGCAGCATTTACAGAAGAAACTGAAGGAGATGTCATTGTATGATGTGCCACTTGCGCTGACAGTTTACGTGTCAGTTGAAAAGAAGACATTACGTATGACTTAAACCTACGATCAAGCATGGTTGCTAAAATAAAGTAATCCAATTGCAAGGTGTTGCAAACCATTTGGTTCTTGGTGAAGTAATAAAAAGAAAAGATCAACAACTCCAACAAACTCAGAGGAATTGTTACATTTAATCTCCTACTTTAGTTTTTCTTGCTTCTTTTCCATTAGTTTAATTATGGGGATCACCTGACCCTGGCAATGTCTGAACTCACTTCACTGGTTAATATTTCAAATGGTTTCAGTGGCTTGCATAAAATAGTATTCCCCACTGTGCTGGAGTAAGGTACAATGCCTCCTCTCCCAATCCCTATGTCATGGCTTGCTGTGTATGTTTGGATGGATTGTCACTGTCCCTCCAGTTGCTAAAGCATGTAAAGGGTGGAATTCCACCTGGATACTTCCTCTTCCTTCAATTGGTGGCATCACAAATTATACGGTTGTTGCAGCCACTGAAATCTTCTACATGTGGTTGCTGCATGATGAAAATGCTTAGAAAATGTTCAGCCCATAGTCAGTATGTCCTACATGCACCTGTCAGTTTTAATACAATTCTGAACCACCAAGTTTATTGTGTGCTCAAAACATGATACTTGTTGAAAATCACCCAGTTGTAATGCTCGTACAATGTTACGTGCATTATTATAAATGATGACTCATAAGGAGAGTCTTAGCTGGGTAAGCCATTTTGCTATCACATCCCTGAGTTTTTACAACAGATTGATACTGGTAAGCCTCTTAGTGAAGCCGGTGACACAGAGAGTAGCCTTAATGAGCTGGCATTTTGTGTTGGATACTGCTGTTGCTGTGGAAGGCAATACACCCAACCAGTGGACTGTCAGTCATCTAATCTTTAGTTTGACCAGTACTGCTTGTCCACATATCTGTAGTTAAGTGAATAGTTGGTATAGTGGCATTTTGTAGGTGAAGAATAATGGGGTTCTTTTTATCATTCCAGTACAGGCAAGGAATTGCTGTTCAGGTAAAAAGGAATTGAGATGGAATTTGGTAGCGGGGACACAGGACCTCAACTAACTGCCTATAACCAGATGTACTGATGGCGGATATTGGACACAGATCTAATGCTAGCAAACACACCATGGCTTCAGTGATCTGCTGTGCAACTGGATGACAGCTTTCATACTTGATTCCTCTTGCAAAGGATTGTTTCACAGGCAATTGTTGTTTGAAACTAATAGTCTTCTTGATCCCCTTCTGTGAGGAGAAGATTCACTCCCAGCAGCAGCAGCAAACCTAGCATGCAATGATTCTTCTGGGGAATCCTGAATATGGGAGGAGTCAGCCTTCACAAATTGGATGCAGGAGGATTACCTCCAATAATGTTGAGGTTGATGATGATGGTGTTGGCATTGGAGATTGAATGTGCTGAGATCTATCCATGCTGCTGGTAGCTGATGCTGGACTGTTTGATATTAATTTTTAACAGGATTTTGGAGATTTTCCCAAATAATTTTCGTGAATTTGCTGCAAATGACGTAACAGGGAGGAGGTTTCTGGATGGTTAAGGTCCCTATCTCTACTTACTTTGGCCTCACAAACGATACAGATGTTTTGACAAGCGCCAGGATTTGGGAAAAATATGTCTACACATAAGAGTTGGCTTTTTTAGTCTATGCCCAGGCATGACAATGGCCTTATTCTTATCACAAGCAAGAACTGCTGCCACTGGAGGCTGACTTACTTTGACACAAACCACATCCTCCTTCTGAATTTTATCAACTTCAGAAATGCCAGGCTCACACATAGCACTCGTGGACACCCTTAGACTCTCAGGGATCTGTGGAATTTGTGAACACACAGTTTGTTCTTCAGTCTTAGTGCTTTATTGTGTGCACTAATTTGCCTTTATTGCAGGAGACACAGCCCTGGGCATGGGGTACCCTGGAGAGGGGGACCCCTTTATTTAGGGGGGTCCCCAACTCCCCAGGGATCCCTGGCCCATGCTGACTAGTGGTCAGGGGTAATGCTTTGGCCAGGGGAAACCAATGAAAGGTTTTCCCTGGCTGTGGCATTATCCCCCCGCTAGAAAGAGTTCGGTGCTGGTTTTGGAATTTTCAGGGGACCCCTACTCGTTTTGTCCCCTGATTTTCCAAAACTAGGCCCGGCTCAGGAAAGCCCTGTGCTGGCTCTTAATATACAGGGGACCCCTAGGCATTTTGTCCCCTGTATTTTTAGAACCAGGACAGACTTTGTAAAGCCTGGGGCTGGTTAGGCTTTTTTTGGGGGGGGACAGCACATCATTTTTTTAATTAAAAAAACACCTTTTACATGAGTACATACAGAAACATGCATGTATCTCATGGACATGTGCATGTTTCTTTGTTAATCTGACCTGCTCAGGAAATTCTCGCTAGCCTGAAGCAGGTCTATTATTTGGGGACTTTTGGTTAACTCTTTTTTGCAAGTCTTAAACAGACACCCTATTACATTGGGCGTTGATTGTTTTCAATGTGAAAACATCTGGATGCGAGTTTGTGAGTGGGGATTTTTAGTAACACTGAAAAAATGCGAGTTCTATTGAACTGACACCTTATTACATTGGAGAGTTGTGAAAAATTGCAAGTTTAGCACAAAACTTGCAATTTATCAAAACAGACACCCTATTACATTTGACCCTATGTCTCTTGAAGTTTTAATACATCTGCCCCTAAATGTGCAAAACATTTTTAATAAGTGTTTAGCACTGTTATGCATAAACATTCATGTACACATATTTTTTCCCTCAATATAGAATATTTACTTGCAGGTGGTACAAATAAGTGTATTGGATTGTTCTGCTCCACAAAATAACATTACTTTATTTCTGAGTGATTATTGTGATCTAATAACGATGGACACTTAAAAGACACTTCAGGCATGCAATCACCAACAGTTCAATTACAACAAAAGAGCCCCCAGCACCACACATTTATATCGTCAGAAGAGTTGTGAATTCACAGCTTTGCACAGCAGGTGTGGCGAACCCCTAAATACACAGGCTCATCTAATCTGACAGACTAGACAATGGCACAAAACACCATTGGTGATGTCTAAACAAAAGCTTCATTTCTAAAGGGACAAAGCTTTGCAAAGAACGTGTTGTCACTAATAGGTTCCTAAGGAAGAAAACAATGCATATTTTATTAGCGCCAAACAAATTGAAGTGGGACTAGTTTATTCTCATTTTCAACTCTTCATTTTGCCTTTAAATACATCTTCATTATTTCTCTTTTTTTTTTTTTAAATTAGCCGAGCTTTATGCTCCAAGCCACCTTGTAGATGGGGAGATTAAAGGCAACACTGAAAATGAAGTACATTTGTTATTTAAAAAAAATAAAAATTAGATAATGTTACAAACATGATATTTTTTAATTAGAAGCTAGAATGTACTGTATATTCTGGATTAGCACAATTTTATAATCACCCGTGCTGAAGTGACACCGTAATTGAATTTGTTTGTAGAAAATAAAGTGAAAATCTAATTTTCTCTTCAACACACAACAGCAGAGAATTACAAAGTACAGCTCGGGCTGTGCTTATTTATTACAAAGGAATGGATGGGCATTAATGAGCTCTGGAGGTTTATTTGAAGACAGCTGCACTTATGTTGAAGAAGAAAGGGGAGAAAGCAGTCCTGGTGTGCTGTAGGTCACTTGCCGACTTTGACATCAGAGAGCTCTAAATCTCTAATGTGACTTAAGCTGCTGCATCTCAAAACATACTCCTATGGTTTTCTTATCATTTAAAGATTAGGTAAGGTGTGTAGTGTGTGTGCTTGGCAAAAAAATTATAATTTATAGATAAATGCAGTAAGTGTTCTACGGTCACTGTCTCTTGCCAAGTAAGATCATCTCATGAAACACTTCAAACGAGCACTGGTAGTTTTGTCAGCAGCAGGGGGTAGTGGAAAATTGGCAACTAAATATACTTTTTTTTTTCAATAAAATTCTCAAAGAACCAGCAGATTATATCATAACAATTTATTACAAATATTTCAGATTAGTCAACAGATGTCTTGTTGCGCAGTCAGGCCTCAGATAAATGTAATATGTGGAATCTATGAAAGAAAACATCTTTCAAGTGAAGTTAGCAAAAATAGCATTTTTTTTTAATCTAGAGGTGTTTATGCAGTTTTTTTTAGTTGGACTTTCTTTATATTTCTCCAGTCTTCCAAAAGCAAAAACAGGTCTGTCAGGATAGGTTGGCACGCTAGTTATAGCGTTGTTTTCCATTAACAGCATGTCTAGGAAATGCTTTTTTTTCATTGCCTGTTCTGCAAGGAAAGATAAAGGTTAGCCACCAATTTAAACCAACTGTAGGCTTAAGGAGTAGTCAGTTTCTGCTTATATATTGGTGACATCAGGCCTTTAAATCAGCATTACCAAAAGACCATTATAAATCAGCCTTTGCAGAGGAGAGCATAAAACACCTTGGTGACCTAAAAATATAGTAGTTTATTGGACCCATCATATGTGGGGTCACCTCAAGGCCTGATTCACTACCATACGCAACTGCCTATGCAGTATCGATTAAGCACGCAGTTCAACTGCAATAGAATGCTAATTCAATGCGATCGCTATTCCCTCGCAGCACTACACAAGGACGCCCTCTTCACTTACCACACATACATAATGTTTAGCAAAACTGCAAAACCATCGGTACAACTGAGTACAACTGCAGCCTCACACACACTTGCACAAGCCCTTACCTTACTCAGAAATTGCTAACAACCACACACGCTATGAGACCTCAGACTGCATAGGCCATCGCAGTGGATAATTTATGCATGCCCCTGCAACAGCATTGAAACGCACTCGCACGGCTGCGTTCACCCAACCACCACCCCGTCACCACCCACAAATGGCACTTCCTGTTAATCACTCTGCGATTGGTCTGCGTAATCACTGCAATTGCAGTCCCGATCACCATAGCTAGTATGATCATGCTCACTGCGATGCTTACGCATGCGCAGAATGCAACAATTGGCCGATTATGTGTGTTTTAGCAACTTTGTTCCTTGCTGAATCAGACCCTCAGTCTCTGCCCCTGTATTTTGGCAGTGTTGGATCTATAATGGATGCAGAGTGTGCAGTGTATTCTCCCCTAGACAAAGGAGTCTGTGTGCACAGCACACCATGCAACCAAGTTCTTTAATACTCTGTAGTCCCATGGCAGCAGTGTCAGTGCTGTACAAATCACTGGGAAAATGGCGCTGTGTCAATTTCTGCCAGCAATCTGCTCATGCGAAGTAGAAAAATCATTGAGAAAGTGGCAACCGCAATATTTTCTTAGAGACCTGCAAATATGCAGTAGGCTATGGTACAGCACCAGAGTGCACTTGTTTGTGCCTCCAGCTAGAAAGAAGGAGACCTGGACGGAGTTTGCACACAGGCCTCCTCCTCACTTAACACACCATTTGGTATTGTCATGATTATTCATTTATTATTTATTACCAGTTATTTATATAGCACACACATATTCCACAGCACTTAACAGAGAATATTTGGCCAGTCCCTGCCCCAGTGGAGTTAACAATTTATGTTCCCTATCACATGTACACACATATACATACTGGTGTTATTTTTTGTTGGGAGCCAAATAACCTACCAGTATATTTTTGGAGTGTGGGAGCAAACTGGAGTACCCGGAGGAAACCCACCCAAGCACAGGGAGAATATACAAACTCCACACAGGTATGGCCATAGTGGGAACTGAACCCAGAACCTCAGTGCTGTGAAGCAGTAATGCTAACCATTAAACCATCTGTACTGATTTTTTTTCTAACTAAATACATTGGTATAATTAATTCCAAATTTTGACTTTGCAATTCAAATAAATATAAATCTTTAAAAATTTCTTGAAGGCTAGTGGGTAAATGTACTAAGATGGGAGTTCTATTTAAGAAGTGATGTTGCCCATAGCAACCAGTAAATATACCTACACAATGCTAGTTAAATAACTTATGGCCTCAGGTCTTGATGTGGTTTGTTTATTAGTGGGAGGATGGACGGAGTCTTCCAGGTGGGAGAGAAAGTCTTTGCCTTCCCTGAGGTCTCTGATAACAACCATTTTACAGTTGAAGTCGACCAGCAGTTTGAAGGAAGAAACCCAGCAGTAGCGAATCCCACGGTCACTTAGTGCACTTTTCAGGTCTTGGAGTTCCCAACACTTAAGCACCATGACAGGGGCTAAATCCTGAAAGAACTGAAGTATACCGTTGTCATATAGGACATATTGTTTGCCAAGCATCTGGGCTAGATCTCATTCTTTATCCTTGAAGCTCAGGAAACACATGATTACATCCCTTGGAGGTTCACTGTTTTAGGAATTGGGTCTAAAGGCCTGATGAGCTCTTTCCAAGGGTAGTTGGTGAGAGCCTAAATCAGGATGATGTAGGAAAACACTTTGTAAAGGTGTCTTTAGGTTGTCCGGGGATACTGATTCTGGGATGTTATGGATACGAAGATTATTTTTCCTCTCACAGTTCTCTAAATCCTCATTTTTAATGTGAAGATCAACTAGATCTTGAATAATGTGATCCAGTTCTTTGTGAGTCTCATTTTGGGCTTTTTGGAGAGTGTCTTGACGAGACTCTAATTTAGAGGTTCTAGTAGATAACGAGGAAAGATCTGATCTGATGGACGAAACAGCTTTGTCCAGTTTAGTTTCCAAAGATTCTTTGAGGTCTGTGATAATAGACCGTAAGGCCATAATGCCCTCCTTGGTGGACAAGGCAGGAGAATATGAATTGTCTCTATCCATGTGGGAAAAGCAGGGGAGGGAGGGTTGGAGATCATGGATGGTTTATCGCCTTTGGAGAAATGTTGAGCAATATCGTCACCCACCTGCTTTCTGGTGTTTGCATTGGATCTGTTCATGATAATGGCAAGTGACACAGGTAGAGGAACAGTGAGCCAGGAGAGAGAGTTAGAAGGCCTAGAAAAGCACCACAAGAAAGCATGACTTAAGTGCGCTCAGGGAGTCATCAGTGTAGCATAAAGGAGAGCCCTTGCAGAGATGGGAAGCAGCTGGTGGAGGGTCAGAAAACACAGACAGAGGGGACAAGGAGGCCACTTACTGGTGCTTACTGGGGACAGGCATGGAGGCTGGGTTAACAAAGGGCAGTGCAACTTAAGTAGCTAGATAGTCAAAAAGTTGCTAGTAGAGGGTGTAGTCTTGTCAGCCTGGGAACAGCAGTAAGTCTGGCAGAGAGGGAGCACAGAAGCTAAGATGGCACCTCTTCCCAGCTTGTAAAGTAGGAGCAGAGCTGCCTAAGAGTCTCTATAAGGTGATTAGAAGTTCGCTCCCCACCTCACCTCAGGTCCGGTAAGCAGTAGTGGCAGCAACTCCAGGAGGTTAGATGTTAACAGTCGTGGCACAGTGCATGTATCACAGCTGCCAGGTGTCCCAGACAGAGACTGCAGCAATGGGTAATCTTAGAGGACCGTAACAGTGTTCTGACTGGAAGCCGCTTTGGGGATATCGCAGAGGCAGCGGTGACAGGCAGCAGAAGAACTGCCAGGCTCCAGATATCTTAACTAGCAGTAGACAGGAGAAGCAGGAAGATCAGGCTCTCCCTGCAAGATGGTGACAGCATCCCTTTAGCACTGCACAGGCTTCGGGGGCTATATACCACCCAAGGCGTGTGTAGTGGGCTCAAAATGTGGCTGAAGCATTCAGGGATTTAGATCCCGGGTATGCTGATGGTTGAACAGGTTAAGTTGTATGGTATGGGAGCTGTTCTATCAGGGTCATCCAGAGCAGGGAGTAACAGCATCAACCATGTTAGGCAGCCAGGCCATAACCCCCCTAAAAACTTAATTTTTATTAGAAACCTATCTGGTTTGGCTTAAGTAAATTTGTGGCTTGGGTCAGTTTTGGTCAGTTTGCCATTGTTTCAAAATCAACGGTTAGTAAATATACCCCCTAGTGTCTAACCCTAGCCATTTCTCCCTCTGCAGCCTAGCCCAAACCTCCCCCACAACCTAACCCTAACCCTCCCAATTATGCTTAACCCTAACCATTGACATTCTGATAATGTTGACATTTCACATGACAACAATTCATATGTCAATATTGGGAACATGTCAATATTCTAAGGATGCTGACATAGTGCCTGTCGACATGTGGAACCATCTGACATTCTAGTATTGACATTGTGGTGTCAACATTATAACTGTCAAAATGGTAACTGTCAACCATGTGACCGGATTACAAATGGTAGAGTTTATCATTAATCCAATCCAGGGTCATTTAAGAGAGAAGAGGCCCATGTGTAGACCCCCTCCTCTCCGGCAGGGCAGTAGACTCTGGTTTTGTGCGCAGGTCTCTGGGGACATGGTCCCCACACCTTATTCCTTGGGACATCTCTACACATGTGCTAATCACCAGGAAAATTGGCGCAGCCTCTTTTTCCCCATGATTAAAATCTGCATAACTGGCCAATGTGGGACTCCGTAGAGGTAAGTATAATAATTGTATGGGTGCAGGATGTGCAAGTTGGGTCCTCCTGGACCCAGGGACCAGTGTGCACTGCACACCCTGCACCCATTATAAATATGCCAAAGATACAATCTACACTAGTGCAATGTGAAGCTTTTTTCTTAGTACTCAATTTAGCCATTCTATGACCAATGTTTTTAAAGTTGCCAAAATTCACGTTATTAATACACATTTACCAATTTTTATACATGCCAAATTGAAAAAAAAATGGCCATGCCTCCATTCTGCCCAAACTCTGTCCTAAACCACCTAAATTCCATCCCAATCTTGCCAGAAATACCCAACCAGAAAAATCAGTACATTTGGGAGGTATTATTATTATTATTATTATTATTATTATCCTTTATTTATATGGCGCCACAAAGGTTCCGCAGCGCCTTACACAGTACATAAATGAGCACACAAGAAAAACAGTTAATAGTAATACAAAACAATGCAGGACAAGGACAAGGTTATAAACTCAGCTGCAAAACACAAGCAGCAGGACATGAGCAACCAGGTGGTAGGTGCCATTGTAGGGAGTTAGGAGTAAATTATACTATAAGTAGGGGGAGGAGAAGCACGTGAGGATGAGGGCCCTGCTCGTGAGAGCTTACATTCTAAAGGGGAAGGGCAGACAGACAGGGGCGACACAGAGGGGTAGATAGTGAAGAAGGAGCATGGAGCAGTGGGTTAGGATATGTGCTGCGGAATGTGTGTGTATAAGACGACCTGATGTTATGTAAAAATTAAGTCCTTCATACATCTATCTCTATGATAGAAAATAGATTGTTTGTGTTATTTACATGAGAGATGTACAAAGTAAAGTAGAAGCACTTTAATTTGTGTGTTACATTTTAGCATCTATATACAGCCTGACAAGAAATGCAGCTATTATGGGACTGTCCCGCCATCCTAATACAGTAGTGACTACTTTAGTTCCAGCTGCTGGGTGCTATGCCATGCTCCTGTGAGTGGGTGCATCTCACATGCTAGACCCACTCACAAATGGGTGCAGCCATACATGATGTGGTCCCACAGGTATGATAATATATAACAAATCTATTATGAAACAGTCAGAACCTCATCTTTCATCTGGTCTCACTGTTGGGGAGATGTATCAAACCTTTTAATTAGAACAAGTGGAGAAGTTTCCCATACTGTAACAACCAATCAGCTTCTAGCTATTATTTATCAATGACCTTTTATAAAAGTGATAGTTAAAAGCTGAATAGATGCTATGGCGAACTTCGCAAATTAAAAGGTTTGATAAATCTCTCCATGAAAATGAGAACCCAACGATCATCATTGAATCTATCTAATAACATTATATATTCCTGATCAGCCCAGATATCAGTCTACAGTCTACAGGGCATATTGTGTACGATCCATGCCACATTAACAAAATGTGTTGCCAGTGTACATTATTTTGAAAGTCTAGCCTGTGGATCAATTTTTCTATAGTTCTTTATATAAATACCAAATAACTGAAATGGAATCACTGAATTCTGGCATTTAGAGAAAAAAACTATGTAATACCACAAAGGTCCTGTGGATGAGGGTCACATTGCCAATGTCATACATGTTTGAGTAAATAGGTAAAATCTTGAATCTGTTGTTGAAAGTTTCTACAGTGAAAGACTCTCGAACTGTGCAAGGAAGTGCATTCCGAGAGTCATAACTAACTACAAAGCTAAAAACATGACCCCCAAATTAATTAAGCAAGATCTATCTACTGATATTAGTCCTTCATCTGCAGAAGGAAGTAAGCAAGTTGGGATTTAAGAAATCAGAAGTTTCTTCAGGTGCCTTGGACCCTGGTTATATAGGGCTTTGAAAGTCAGTAAGCCTGTCTTGAAATAGATTCCGTCTTACAGACAGTCAGTGAAGGGAGTAGAGAATGGGTGTTATGTGGCAGAAATAGGTTCTGATAACAGTTTGGCTTCTGCATTTTGTACCAGCTTTAAACAGTGTAATTATTTTAATGGGAGGCCCAGGTAGAGGGCGTTGCAGGAGTCCAAGCGTGATAATACAAATGCATTTATGAGTGCTTTGCTGAGGGGATTAGGTGGTTGATTCTGGCTACCTCAAATGAAAGAATGGGGATTTGACCATGGCACCTGTTGTTTAAGTGTCAGTGCAATTCTGGACTCCTAAGTATAAGTCTAGTTGATTGGTTAAGCTGTAGTTTTGTGATTTGATGGTGAACACCTATCATAAGAACCCCTGTTTTTCAGGTTTAGATGTAGCCAACTTCATTTGTCCACTATCGGAGCTCAGTTAGATATCTATTGGGTTTTCAGTACCAGGTACAGTTGAGTGTCACCTGCATAGCAGTGTTAGATCAGGCAATGATGACTGATAATTTCACCCAGTGGTAGCATGTATACTGAAAAAAACATGGGAAATAGGATAACCCTGTTAAACACAATATGGCAGTGGCACCGGTGATAATGTGTATATTCATGAAGACACTTATTATGACCTTCTAGTGAGAAATAATTTGAACCAGCTAAGGACTGTGATCCAGCCCTCATAAATTTTTCAGGTGCTCAATTAGAATCCCATCATCCACAGTATCAAATGCTTCAGAGAGATCCAGGGGGTTATAATTGAACAATCACCTCTGCAGCATCAGAAGATCATTTAGTACACACACCAGGACTTTTCCAGTGCTATGTTGTCTCCTGAAGCCTGACTGGATTGAATCATAAATATTGGTTGACAGATGGGTTTTCTAGTTAAGTCACAACCACTTTCTCAATAATCATTCCTAAAAAAGAAGGTTTGTTACCAGTCTGTAGTTAGTCATGCAGTAGGGATGTAAATTACTTTTTTTTTAAAAGCAGTCTAATAATTGTCTTCGCTAGTGGTGCAGAAAAAATTCTTGTCTGCACAAGGAATTGTACAATTTTGACAAATATGGAGTTGACACATTCTTTTAGAAGCTTGATTCAGGCAGGGTCCTCACAGGTGATTGGATGCAACCTTTGAGTATTTCAACAATATTTGCAAAGTATCTCCACTGTATGGAAAAGCTGGGCTGACCTGTTTTTTGCTGCCATGATATCAGTTGACAGGAACTGTTTTCTTTTGTGTTTTTGGGCCTGATTCAGAGATGGCTGCTAATGCAATTTTCACGCAGATCGAGTGATTGTTTGTCATTGCGCAAGCATATGCATTGCAGTGCGCAAAAGCAGCTCTGCAATCGCACTGCGATAACGGAGGCCATGGAGACCCATTGCAGAGTGATTGACAGGAAGTGAGCTTTTGAAGGGTGTTGACGGGGGGGTGTTTAGTGAAATGTGGGCGTGCCTGTCCATTTAATCGCTGTTACATGGCGTGCCAATAATTAGCCACTGCTATTGCATATGCAGCTCTGAGTGTCAGAAGAGCACCCAAGGCTGTGGCAGATCAGACCAGTCGCAAGGGTAAGATAGCCGCTGATATACTTCGATGTTACCGATATTTACGCAAGTATGCATCATCGCACGCAGGTAAAAAGGCGGTAGTGGGTGTCTTTATGCTCGGGTGATCTTTGCTAACATTATCATTTTTGTGCAGCTGCGTTACGTGTGTAATCGCAGCTGCGATCACATTTGCGTACATCCCTGAATCAGGCCCATTGTCTATTGTGATTCTTCAATATGATTTACTAATTTAACCTTATCCTCTAACAGTTTATTCTTGGGTGGAGCATAACCTGAAAACATGTAGTAGAATGCATGTCATTCAATAGAATATTTAGACAAAAAAACATGTTTTTTTATTTTTTATTTGTGACCCAGATAAAGTGTTGGCTGAAACCTTACTGTGCATAAAAATTTTAATAATTTGTAGTGGCCCACACAATTTCTTTTAACCACTTGATTGACAATTTTTTTTTCAAAAATAAATTGTAATTTTTTTGATTTAATTATGTCAATAACATCTATTTATAGCTTATCCCACCCAATTTTATTAAAATTGAAACACATAACATTATATTGATTTTTATTATATCACTCATCGATATATTGGACTATCGATGTTCAGATTATCATGACCATCATGACCTTTATTTTCCCAGTGGCTGCTCCTCTAAGTAGCCACCAGGGACATCCTAGGCGGCTAAGGAGAGATAACTTACATTTCCCTGGTGATTGCTGCTTTCTGCAACCACCAGGTGGGAATCTTGTCATGCTAACCGATCAGCAGTGATTGGCTGCATGGAAGTCTCTGGGGGAGGGTGGAGGGATGCAGAAGGCCGGAATGTCCCTCTGCTATTGGCAGTTGCTGGAAGATTATCTTCTGGTACCCACCCACTGTGTGTTTCTGACAGGTGGCACCAATCGTGACCATGTCAGTTAATGCACAGCCTTGCTTGGTTGAAAACGATGTAACCACACCAGGCAAGTGGTTAATGGACCCAATGATACATGGTACCTACTCCAATCAACTCTTTTTACTTACATGCACAGGATGCATACAGTTGAATGTCTTTCAAGATTTTAGTGGATTACAAACCTCTCTTTTGCACATATACATCTGAGTTTCATATCACACAATATAGAACGCAAAGCCTTATTCAAGTGCCTTATGACCTTCTGGGCTCATCGTGAGTGGCAACTTAATTCCATACTGATTCAAGACTTTCAGGTTTTCCAAATAATATTATATTGACCTTAACTCCACTCTGGAAACTTTAAGTCCAAAACTCAGTGTGGAATATAACACAATACAGTAGTTCAATGTATACTAATGAAACAAGGGACCCATGCCTCAAGGGAAAAACCAACGTTAGTGAAGATGAAGGAGAGGTGACAGTGGGCATTGCCAGCATCATTTTTTTTTTTAGAAAAGATTGTATTGATTAGTATATCTGTTGGATAATAGCAAATGGCTAAGATTGTTCCAGGAACTTTAATAGAGAAACAAAAACAGGGAAGTAGTGTTTTTAAATATCATGTACATACTGGTGTCTGTCTGATATGGGGATAATATGGATACATCGCATAATATGATGGGCACTTCTTTCAGATGCTAAAAAATAAGTCTCTCAAAAGTTCTGTAATAATGACCTAAAAAGTCATCCAGTCATGGTATCTTGGAGACTTTCATGTCTGTTATCTACTGCATCAACATTATATTATGAGATGGATTAGGCACTGGTTCCCTCATTTGTTTACTGCTCAGAACAGATAGGGCATGTAGTTCTCAGGTTCACTTTGTTGATTCTTCCCCTTAATATTTGTCATATGTATAGGAATCTGGGACTCTGAACTACCACCTGGTGGGATGAAGCATTGCAAATGAGGGAAGTGAAAATGTCATGCATCAGTGCTGTCACGGATTGGGTTTTTTATGAATCCGGACTCAGACCTTGATGTAACAGGGACTCTGGGCCTGATTCAGAGCTGCTCGTAAGCGGCTGCTCGTTCGCTCTGAGCGATGTTCGCACAACAGCGCATGCGTATGGGTTGTAATACGCATGCGTGAACCAGTCATTGCGGTCAAAAATTGTGTGCTCGCAAAATAGCGAATGCCTGCTATTTTGAGTGACAGGATGAGGCGTTTGTGGGTGGTAACAGGGGAAGGTGCTTGAAAATGGGGAGTGGAGATCCGAACGCAGGCGTGCCAAATGTTCAAAACGGGCGTTTTAAGGGAGTGCATAATTAACAAAGCAGCGTCATCGACCACGTCACTTGGTTGTCTTTTAGCCTGAACTGCTCGCATGATTGCGGTAGGAAAATCCTACCACAAGCACTGCGAGCAGTTCAGACACCTTTTGATGTACTCGATTAATCTAATAAATAGCAGAGATGACGTAGGATGCGAGTGGCCAGGGGGCGTTTTTTTTAAAAATAGCGAGTGCATGTTTCATTCGCTCATTCAGACATAGAGGGGTCAACAGACCGCAAAGAGTGAGCGCTCTATTTAAATATCCAGCCCCTTTTTCTGAACGAGCGAGCGCAAATAGTGTCCGGCACTGAATCAGGCCCTCTGTACTAAAGGTTTCTGGGCAGATGTATCTCCTGCTTATGTATAAGATGGGGTACTAAATCTAATACTGAGTGTTGATAGAGGCCCAGACCAGAAGCACAGAGTCTAACCCACAGACGGTGTTCACCAGTGACACCCGCAAGAAGGCATGGGCTTTGCGGTGTCCAACAGGCAGGTCATGGTCCTCTGACTGGGTCACTCAGTACTAGCACTGAAACTAGGGAAAGGAACAGGAACTATGAGTCTTTGGTTATCAGTGGGAACCAATGATCTGAGGTTATCAGTGGGGACTGATGATCTGAGGTTATTGGTGGGGACCGATGATCTGTGGTTATTGGTTGGGACCGATGAGCAATGGTATTTTATGAGCTGTAGTAATCGATAAGCTGTAGTAATCATCAGGAACAGATAATCTATGAGTATCTGTGGGTACTGATGAACTGTGAATATCGTTTGGAACCAATGAACTTTGAGTTTGGCTGGAACTGATGGACTGTGGTAGTCAGCTGGGACCAATGGAGCCAAAGGTGCAAGATGAAATAGCACAGGAATCACTCTGAGGAATAAACACAGGAGTGTGCTCTCCTCACACAGCAAGGGCTGTGAAAACAGTTGCACTGGCAGCTTGAGACTTCCTGGGATGCTCTTTTTATCCCCTCTGACCAATAGGGATTGGATGCAGGAATCAGCTGACTCAGTGTCAGCTCTGGATTGGCAGTGATCCAATCAGCTGATCCTGGGGAAGATAGCAGTGCCCTGTCTCCTGAGCACATGGAGAATGCCGGACACTGGCACCTCAGATAAGACCCTGAGAATGCTTCAACTGGAGCCATGCAGGGAGAATGATCAGCACTAAAGGACTGG
This sequence comes from Taudactylus pleione, assembly GCA_031769625.1. NCBI lineage: Eukaryota > Metazoa > Chordata > Amphibia > Anura > Myobatrachidae > Taudactylus > Taudactylus pleione. Next base: position 10,096,807 of record JAUIMM010000368.1, on the reverse strand, counting down.
AACAGTAAATCTACATGATCTCTGCTGCTCGGGTCTAAATGTGGGTACACACCTGACATCTGCAGATGATGGTCATTCATACATACTGAAAGGCCATCATCTGCTTGTGCCCTTGGGTCCCGTTGGCCAGGGGGGCAGGACCTGGCAGATGGGGGGGGGCATGTCCCGCCCCTCCTCGTGGCTGCTGCTGTGTGTTTGTTGGCAGTCTGACGACCACCCATACACACCTTGCAATGGACAGATATGTCTGCAGACATATCTGTCCATCGGCTGTGCAGCACAGCCAATGCGATATGTCGGTGAATGATGACATTCACCGACATATCGTGGCTACACACTGGTCGATGTGCAGCATATATATTGGTCGATCAATTGATCGGCCAATGTATCTGTCACTGTGTACCCACCATAACTCATCAGATGGATTGCCAAAGTCTGCCTATCATCATGAGTTTATAGCTCTCACAGGCAGAGAGAATAACAGGTGGGCATTCAGTCCAGGAGAGGAATCCAGCAGCTAGCAAACACAGACATGCCGTAGCTGGCAGGAAAATCTGGACATCTTTTCCTGCAGAGCAGGTAGCACAGGTAAGTCACAGGACAAGATCAATAAAATAAGTCAGGATTGTGACAGTACCCCCCTCTTCATGGGTGGACTCTGGACACCCAAATTGGATCTTCGATTCCTCTTCTTCCTACGAGAACATTTTGAACCACCCAAAGGAAGTGGAGTCTCTGTCTGAGGAGAGCATACTTGAGAACATGGGACCTCCAAGGAAGGGAATAGCATCATGATTGGGATCAAAATCAGAGACAGAGTCAAAATCTAGCATCTTAATTGAATCCTTCTTCTTTGGATGGGAAAATTCCAGAGGATCACTGTAATAATATGAAGCAGAGGATCCTACACATATTGTAAGACTAAGAGGAACAGATGACTGAGTATTGGAAAACTGGGTAGATGATGAAATCTGAGGAAGCATGGTATGAAGACAGAGAAGTATACGCAATTCTCATGTCCTTAGATTCAGATTTTGAGGTCCGGCTTTTCTTGGAGGCTTGGTAGTCCTTAGTAAGCTGGTCCATTAAAGCTTGATCTTGCTCAGACTGCAAAGGAGTGGAAGACGAGGCAATAGATGGATTCTTGACAGAACAGGTAGAAAGCTTGGTTGACCCTGAAAGGGATATCTTTGGACCAAATCTTTAAAATTACAGTTTCACTGAAGGACAGTAAATCTTTGAGCATTGGATCATCGGACTCAATAAGCTAATTAGTCCATTCTAAAGCTTCACCTGTAAAGGACAAGAAAATATATTTAAAACCATTGGTAGGAGTGATACCAGATGATACATCAGACTCCATGATTGTAAGGTATTGATTAACTAATGTGCAAAATTATGCCAAATTTCCAAGGAAGTAAATGGGTGCTTGAGCACCAGACGAGTTCTGGAAGGTTTACAGCTTGTGAAGCACACTCAGGAGCAGGAATGGTGAGAAAGCATCATGTCTGGAACTCACTGGTGTCCTTTACTCGAACCAACAAATGGGACCAGATATGGTCCAGAGGAACTGGAGTCGGCTACAACCAAAGAAGCTCCTGCCGGGTTAGTTGGACCAATGGATGTGACAAAATTGGTTAATGAATCACTTGAATTGGCTGGAACCAAAAGAGCCTGAACTGGACATACGGTTGGAACTGGATGGAGTCCAGAAGAACTTGAATTGGCTGGAACCAAAGGAAGCAGAATCTGGCTAGAACCAGAACAGGCAGAATTCAAATGTTCAGATGGCCCTTCTTGGACCTGAACCATGCTGGTAGCCATCACGGTGACACTCTCAGGAAGTGGATGACAGGAGTCCATGACTGCCTCCATGACACTATGCATCACACTTGGAAACTTGTTACTGAGTACCCCTGCTGGGGATAAAAACTCAGACACCCCTCCTGGGGTTGGCAACATGGATAACCCTCCTGGGGTTGGCAAGTCATATTTTCCTCTAGGAACTAAAGGCACAGATGCCTCTTCTGGAGCTAGAACATTGGATAACCCAACTGGGGTTAAAACAACAGATTCCTGAGGCTGTGGAATCAGATGCCCCTCCTGGGGCTACAAAATAAGATGACCCTTCTAGGGTGACAGACTGAAGTGCCAGCAGGCAGAAGTCCTTTACTGGGACAAGCAGAATCTGGGCTGGAACCAGAACAAACAGAATCCGGTCTGGAACCAGAACATGCAGCATCTGGATTGGAAACACAACAACTAGAAACTGGGCTGGGACGGGAATGGGTAGAATTTGGGCTGGGACCGGAATAGGCAGAATCCAGTATGGGACCGTAATGGGCAGAATATGGGCTGGGACCGGAACAGGCACTGGAGACCCCTCCTGTGGTAGGCAAAGCAGATGCTTCTTCTGGGGTTAGACTATCGGAAAATCCTCCTGAGGCTGGCCGCACAGAGCCTCCACATAGTAGGAATTCCTTTGTTCAAAAAAAAATCGGGAAGAGGGCTCCATAGTGTTGGGAGCACTTCCCATAATTTTGGGTAACACCAGGTCGATTCTGGATAGGAGATTCTGCAACTGTTCCAAAAGTTGGCGAAGAGTCTTAAAGTGATCCACCAACCTACATGACAGACACCTGGCGCCGGCCCCTATGGTCAATAAAGTTTGATTTGAAGTCGGCACGCGTGACGTCATGATGTCACGCCGCACCACTGGAGGTAGAGGTCGGAGGAGTCGCAGTTCTAGAGGAGCAGCATCTGCAGTGTGTTGTCATCATGCACACCGAGTTGAAGAAGCAGAGAAGAAGGTAAGTGGAATAAAGCTGGACTGGATCTAATAACCATAGGAAAAAAGTGGGGGGAAAAAAAAAAAGTGAGTAAGAAAAATGCTGTGCAGAGCCTGAATTTAACAAATAGTAGGGGTGGGTAGTGAATTGTGAAAAAAAGGGGGCAGCTGGGTAAAGACTGTAAAAAAAAGTGGTAAAAAAAAAAAGCTGGCCAGAGACTGGATTTAAACAGGGGGAGGGGGGAGGTAAAGTGGGAGGAAAAAAAGCTGGGCAGACACTGGGTCTAATAATAGGGAGGGGGAGTGAAGTGGGGAAAAAAAAATCTGGGCAGCTGGTCAGAGACTAATAACCAATGGGGGGCCCTGCCTATTTTGTCTGTCCCGGGCCCCACAATTTCTGATTGCAGCCCTGGTGGAACCAATGATCTGTGGTTATCGGTGGGGATCGATGATCTGTGGTTATCAGTGGGGACCGATGAGCGACGGTATTTGATGAGCTGTAGTAATAGATGAACTGTAGTAATCGATCAGCTGTAGTAATCATTAGGAACAGGTAAACTGTGAGTATTGGCAGGTACTGATGGACAGTGGTAATCGGCTGGGACGGATGGACTGTGGTAATCGGCTGGGACCGATGGAGCCAGAGGTACAAGATGAAATAGCACAGGAATCACTCTGAGGAATAAACACAGGAGTGCACTCTCCTCACGCAGCAAGGGCTGTGAATACAGTTGCACTGGCAGCTTGAAACTTCCTGGGCTGCTCTTTGTATCCCCCCTGACCAGTGCGGGATGGATGCAGAAATCAGCTGACTCAGTGTCAGCTCTGGATTGGCAGTGATCCATTCAGCTGATCCTGAGGAAGATGGCGGGGCCCTGTCTCCTGAGCACATGGAGAATGCTGGACACTGGCACCTTCGAGAGGACCCTGCTTCCGAATGGCATAATGTGTAAGGGGAATTACTGCATGGCATAATGTGTTATAAGGGGCACTACTACAGTGTGACATAATGTATGTGTGGCATAACATACGTACTCTGGCAGTGCCATATTCACATACTGCTGCAGTGTAATGCAAGTAAGGGGCAGTAATGTGTGGCATAATTATAATTGGGGGAGTTAAAGTGTGACCACGTCCCTTCCCCACAAAGCCATGCCCCTTTTGCAGAGCGCGATGTCCATAATTACAATATGGGGGGCGCCAGTCCCTTACTTTGCCATAGGCGCTCGGACCCCTAGATACACCCCTGCATAGGAGGTGTGGCTATCACCATTGAGGGCATAGCTATATACAATACATATATAAGTATATAATTATTTTTTATTTTAATATAAAAATATCACAGATATACTTAAAATAAAAGACAGGAAGCTCTTCCTGGTCCAAAGGCAGGAAGAACTGACTGGATGGATAGTTCATCAACTGACTGTCTATGTGTATTATTTACATTTCTGCGCAGGATCCTATCCATGTTTATGAGTCATGCCAGTCACTTGTTGGTGATAAAACAAGCAAATTATCATATTGCTGAATATACATTATTGGCAACAAGGGTGAAATGAGTTTAACAACATGAAATATGTGACGGATCAATTTCCCATTCACCTTGTCAGCTAAGTGTGCTACATAAAACTTTAGACACTCTAACTTTAAATAGAATTAATAATCAACATATGGATATATTCTTGGTTATAGAGCAACAAAAATATTGTTTCATCTTACATCTTTTCCTGGTTCTGTGAGAAGATGATTGTTAAGACAGACTCATAGAAATTTAATCAAATTATTATGTGAAAATATGAAGTACATCATATTTTAATTTCTTCTATAAGTATAGTGGTTTCACTGCCCCTTCATTCTGTAGCTGTCTTACTGCCCCCATCATTGCTGTCACACTTCTCCCACCAGAGCTGTCTCACCCTCCCCTACAAAGCAGTCTCACTGCTCCCACTATAGCTGTCTTACTGCCACCTTCATCAGTGTCTCACAGGCTCCACCATAGCAGTCTCTCTGCTCCTACTATTGCTGTCTCACTCCTCCCTTCATAGCTATCTCTTTGCCCCCTTCAAAGGTGTCTCACTGCCCCCACCATAGCTGTCTCTCTGCTCCTACTATTGCTGTCTCACTCCTCCCTTCATAGCTGTCTCTTTGCCCCATTCAAAGGTGTCTTACTGCCCCCACCATAGCTGTTTCTCTGCTTCCACTATAACTATCTCACTGCCCCCTCCATGGTTGTCTCATTGCTCTAACCATGTCTGTCTCACTGCCCCTCCATAGGTGTCTCACTGCCGCCTCATTCTCTTGCCTTGTTGCAAAAATGGTGTGCAAGTGTACCTAAAAGAATATATGCTGTTTTGAATGCAAAGAGTGGTTACAAAAATATTGCTTTGATTTAGATTTCTTTTCTGTTCATTCACTTTGCATTTTGATAATTGATGAAAACAAACTATGAAAACTTATATTATTGAAAGCATTTTTTCCACAGCTGCCTAAAACTTTTACACAGTATTGTGTATATATATATATATATATATATATATATATATATATATACATACTTATACCAATTGCACAGTTTTCAAGTAGTTCTATTCAAAAGCTGGTTATATTATTGAGAATGATTTATCCTTAGTAGTCAATTTTTTTCAGAGACACTGTTTTGTAGGATTGACCAACGACATCACTGTGTATACCAGCAATAAATATCTTAAGTATGTAATGAATATACTTTGTTAATCTTTGCAAAAATAAGATTGTCTTTGTTTTTGTCACAAATAATTTTTTTTAGTACTTATAGACCAGGTTCCAAGACGTCATAGCAGCCTTAACCCTAAATTATCATCACAGATTCAGCAGGGCAGGGTCAGTCTTCAGCTACAGTAAAACCCCTTGCAGGTTGTTATATGTTCCAACAAATCTATGAGTTGTTGTATCACAGGTTCATTGTTGAATTTGCAAGTTGTTTTCCCATTTCCATAATTACTATTATCCTGGCCTTTTTTTTAAAGACACTAAATAGTATTTTACAGTTAAAATATGTCAAAATAAACTATAAAATGTCCTTTCTCCCTGAATATTTTAAATTTTTATTTATCAATTCAAATAGCACACTTTGCTGTGTTCGACTTTGATATTCAAGTTAGCCACATATAAAATCCATGATACTACACAATGTAGCCAAGCTCAAACCTAATAAAACCAGCTCAAGAAACGTATTAGCTTTGTTTAAAATTGGTTTGAATGTTTTAAAATTTAAAACTTTCAAGCCTAGGAATCGATTTGACATTTAATTTGAAAAACTACTTTGAAATCATTTAGAGTACATATTTTCCTGACATAAACATTGCACCTGAAAATGTACTGACACTGGCATACCTTCAGCATCATTGTTTGTTGTATGTTCTTAATTCTGTGTAAGCTCCACCTGGTAGTCAGTTTGAAATCTGCTTGGTTTGAGACATATAGGCTTTCATAGTAGCTTTCCAATGCACACTGGTTAGAGGATAGTACAGCCTCCATTTTAGATTTCACATGGCCACTGCAAGAAGTTCAATACATCCTCCCCTTAGTACAGCATTGATGGTAAGAATCTATATCTGTTATCATTAGATCAGCTGATCAGTTGATCAGTTATGTTGGATGTTTTCATGTTGTTTGCATTGCATCTAAATTATATTGTAATCACATTGTATTATTGTATTGTTATTGTATTTTCGCCTATCACTAAAATAAAAACAATTGTTCAGAGTTGCACATCTAGGGCCTGATTCAGCACAGATTGCAACTGCAACAACGCATGCAGACAGCCGATTGTTGCTTACTGCATGTGCGTATGCATCACAGTGCGCAAATGCCTCACTGCTTTCAGGACTGTGATTGCAGTGACTATGCAGACCCATCGCAGAGTGACTGACAGGAAGTACCATTTGGGGGTAGTGACGAGGGAGGTGTTCGGCGAAACGCAGACGTGCCAGGGCGTTTGAACACCATTACAGGGGCATGCATAAATTAGCCACTGCGATGCCATAAGCAGTCTGAGCTCTCACTGCTCTCACTGCATACCGGAAGGTTAGCAATTTCTGAGTAAAGTCTGACCTTGTGCAAGTGCGCATGAGGTTGCAATGGTACTCAACGTTACCGATGATTTCGCAGTCTTGCTAAGTATTATGAATGTGTGTGAGGTGGGCATCCTTAAGTTGTGCTGCAACGGCATAGCGATTTCAGAGGATTAGCATATCTTCACAGTGAGACTGTGTGCATAATTGCAGCGGCGATCACACTTGCAATCTAATCTGAATCAGGCCCCTAGTTTGGATTTATTGAAAAGTAGGAGTCCTTATGCTGCCAGTCAACTTATACTCAGTCCACTGGGAAGTTTATAGAGAGGGCAGAAAAGCCACAACTGTTCTAATTCTTGACAATAGTCTGTTTATCTTTGCCATCTTCTCTACTATGTAATTCTATATACTTGAGTAATAAACATCAATAGCTTAATATTCTTCGGACATCAGAGTCACAGTAAGCACATCTAGATCTAAAAATAAAGAATGAATAGCCTGATTTTTGGTGTCCACAAAAGGTTTAAGGATCTGATATTACACATATATAATTGAAATATTGCAGTATAGTTGGCATTATATTTTTTCTCTGCAAATCCTTACACTTTCCTTTTATCCTACCTTTTTGTGTAGGAAAGAAATTGACATGACCAGATGTATAGCAATTACTGTGAGAAATAAGATAAGCAGCCGTATTATTTACTATGTGGACCGTGGGCTGCCAAAAGTCTTCTCCTTTAAATTAAGCACCATAAAGACCAGTAACAGGTTGACATACACCATGAAACAACTTAAGTATCTTTAATGGGTGCAGTGTGTGCAGTGCACATGGACCCCTTGGCCTGGGGGGGGGGGCCAGCTCCGTACACCCTGCACCCATTTTATCTAATACTTACCTCTCTGAAATCCCGCGTTGGGTGTCTTAGCCCTGCACAAAACACCGAAAAATAGCCACCACTGCCATTTTTACGGCATTTTGCACATGCGCAGTGAGGAAATCGCAGGGAAAATGGCGGCTGTACAATTTCCCCAGTGATCTGCGCATGTGCAGTAGACTCTGGGCACACTCTAGTGTCCAGAGTCTACTGATGCTGCGGTTGTCGGTCAGAAGCATTGTGCGCCCGGGAAGTGGATTGAACACATGGCCCCCCTCCTCTCCTGAACTTAAGGGAAATGTTTGAGCTACAATAAATAAAAACTTCCTAAAAACATTTACTGTCATTGTATTCCCTCTGATAAGTAAATAATACATATAAAAAATGCCTCTTGTGTGTATATATATATATACAGTCAGGTCCATAAATATTGGGACATTGACAGAATTTTCATATTTTGGCCTCTATTCACCACAATGGCTTTGAAATGAAACAAACAAGATGTGATTTAACTGCAGACTTTCAGATTTAATTTGAGGGTAATTACATCCAAATCAGGTGAACAGTGTAGAAATTACAACGGCTTTTATATGTGCCTCCCACTTTTTAAGGGGCCAAAAGTAATGGGACAAACTAAACAATCCTAAATCTAACTTTCACTTTTTAATACTTTGTTGCAAATCCTTTGCAGGCAATTACAGCCTGAAGTCTGGAACGCATAGACATAACCAGATGCTGGGTTTCATAACTGGTGATGCTCTGCCAGGCCTCTACTGCAAATGTCTTCAGTTCCTGCTTGTTCTTGGGGCATTTTCCCTTCAGTTTTGTCTTCATCAAGTGAAATGCATGCTCAATCGGATTCAGGTCAGGGGATTGACTTGGCCATAACATTCCACTTTTTAGCCTTAAAAAACTCCTTGGTTGCTTATGCAGTATGCTTCGGGTCATTGTCCATCTGCACTGTGAAGCACCGTCCAATGAGTTCTGAAGTATTTGACTGAATATGAGCATATAATATAGCCCGAAACACTTCAGAATTCATTCTGCTGCTTTTGTCAGCAGTCACATCATCAATAAATACAAGGGAACCAGTTCCATTGGCAGCCATACATACCCACGCCATGACACTACCACCACCATGCTTCACTGATGAGGATCATGAGCAGTTCCTTTCCTTCTCTTCTCTTCCCATCACTCTGGTACAAGTTGATCTTTGTCTCATCTGTCCATAGGATGTTGTTCCAGAACTGTAATGGCTTTTTTACATGTTGTTTGGCAAACTCCAATCTGTTCTTCCTGTTTTTGTGGCTCACCAATGGTTTGCATCTTGTGGTGAACCCACTATATTCACTCTTGTGAAGTCTTCTCTTGATTGTTGACTTTGACACATATACATCTACCTCCTGGAGAGTGTTCTTGATTTGGCCAACTGTTGTGAAGGGGTTTTTCTTCACCAGGGAAATAATTATTTTGTCATCCACCACAGTTGTTTTCCGTGATCTTCCGGGTCTTTTGGTGTTGCTGAGCTCTCCGGTGCGTTCTTTCTTTTTAAGAATGTTCCAAACAGTTGATTTGGCCACACCTAATGTTTTTGCTATCTCTCTGATGGGTTTGTTTAGATTTTTCAGCCTAATGATGGCTTGCTTCACTGATAGTGACAGCTCTTTGGATCTCATATTGAGAGTTGATAGCAACTGATTCCAAATGCAAATGTCACACCTAGAATCAACTCCAGACCTTTTACCTGCTTAATTGATAATGAAATAACGAGGGAATAGCTCACACCTGTCCATGAAATAGCTTTTGAGTTGATAGTTCCATTACTTTTGGTCCCTAAAAAAGTGGGAGGCACATATTGAAACTGTTGTAATTCCTACACCGTTCACCCAATTTGGATGTAATTACCCTCAAATTAAATCTGAAACTCTGCAGTTAAAGCACATCTTGTTTGTTTCATTTCAAAACCATTGTGGTGGTGAATAGAGGCCAAAATCTGAAAATTCTGTCAATGTCCCAATATTTATGGACCTGACTGTATATATATATATATATATAAATAAAGCCGGCACTCCACAAAACAAGAAATACGTGCCCGGGTGCCCTCTAATGGTCTAACAAGGCCAAAATATAAACATTGATAGAAACAGCGGCACTCACAGGACTTGTAGATGAGACTCAGGACTCCAAAAAGGTCAAGTTCAACATTTCGGTCTGGACGACTTTTATCAAGAATGTCGTCCAGACTGAAATATTGAACTTGACCTTTTTGGAGTCCTGAGTCTCATTTACAAGTCCTGTGATTGCCGCTGTTTCTTTCCATGTATATATATATATATATATATATATATATAAATATAGTGATGTATGACAGAGCATTTTCGTCAGGGCTTATAATTGTATAGCTCCAGGAGTAAAAGCCTGAGGCTACAACCCTTTTCCTTGTGTGGTAAGATAACAAGACTGTCCCGACCACAGTTTCTTGGCATGGTGGTTGACGGGTATTACCTGTGGGGACATCTGGCGGTGGCGCTGGTGTTTGGCGAGGGGCTTTGGCTGTGCGTGGTTCTGTGTGGGCATGTTGTCACTTTGGGCTGGTGAGGCCAGGTGGTGCTTCCTTTCCGCTCCGGCATGGGTGCCGCCATCTTGCCTCCGGTCATGTGACCTAATCGCCCAATCCTGGTTTGTCACATGCTCTCTCTGGCCAGTCACGGCACAGCACTTGGTATTTAGGGAGGTTCAGAGCCTCACTTCATTGCCAGTGCAACGTGTTTCTCAGCATAGCTGAGAGAGAGTTCCCTGTGCTCACCACCTGTTTCCTGTGATACGCTACCTGCCTGCCTGCTTGTGTACTCCAACCCTGCTGGACTACCCTGCATCCTCCATTACCTTCAACCTTGCCTGAGTACCTGAGTCTGCTGTTCACCCTGCACCTTGCCTCCACTGACACTCTGCTGGATAATCCTTCCTCAGCCTACATTCTTCATTTCAGCCACTACACCTGATTTCTCCAGCCTGTCATCAACTGGACATTTCCCTATTAACCAGTCACTTCCTGGACATTGTTCATTGCCTGTCACTAACTGGACTTTTTCCCATTACTTCACCACAGCTCCCAAGTGCACTTAGTGCTATATCTGGACTTTAGTTTTTGTCATATTCATGTCTATCACACCACTCATTAAAAGTTCCACCTTTTCATTTAAACCTGCTTCAGTGTCTGCTCCTATTACCACCCCGGGCCCACAACAAAACCAGAACCTCACAAAGACTAATTGAATCCAGCCCTGGGTTGCAACTCTAAACACATGCACATGACAACCCATTTCTTATACATGCAAATACCTTGGTGCTGGCAAGTTGCCACCCAGTAATGCTCTATTTGTCATTGTTGAGAAGCAATTAAAATGCGTACAGCTCAGAATCGCTTGTAGATGTTCTAAGTTGCATATGTTTGCTGCAATGCATGCAGTTTGCACAAAAAAAACTGCAAAATGCATCTGCATTCGGAATTGCATGCGACTAAGAATTAGGCCCATCGTGTGCAACTGCTGAAAACTAAGAACAAATTATCATAACATCATCATAAGTAAAACATACAATTTATGCATAAAAACAGTTTTAAAGATTTGTATTGACTAAGTTCTCTTTAAACAGGTCACCTTGAAAATATGCAATTATAGTGTTAAAGTGGACCAGATTTGAGAAAACCTTCTTTCGAATAAGGTAGCAGTGAGCAAAGTCACAGTGAATCATGACTGTTAAGTACACATGAATATGAAATTGGGAAAATCCCACATTCTAGATTATTTAATAAAACTCTTCAATACTTAGTATATTAGCATATTAGAAAAAAATACTGACCTAAATAAAAAATACAAAATAAGATAAGCATATTATTAATTTATTGTTAAATGTAGATAATTCCTGTATTAAAAATAATTTCTTAGCATGTATTTAATTTTTAGTATACATGTAGCTTGATAAAACTTAATTCACATATTATTTTATATACCTTTAAAAAAAAAGAAAAGGAAAGAAAACAAAATGAAAAAAAAAAGAAAGAAATCTGTTTTGCTAGTTAGGAAATATCCTGACCGCCTGTTGTCTGTAATGCAGTGTGTAAGTAGAAATCAATGAAATCCTATGTGGTTTTGTGCAAATTTTCAATCAATGTAAACTGATTTGTCTTTTCAGAAGGTTAAGGCAGTTTAATGGTTGAAAGCACAGTGCTGTTCAGCAAGATGCAAAAGTCAAAGGGTTAGAGGATTAGGATTTTTTTTTTATACTTGCCATGCTTTTTTATCCAAAGACACTTTTAATCACATTGTACCACAGTTTAAAAAATGAGCTAAGAGAATGTTTAGAGGAAAAAATGAAGGCAAATTTCTTGCACTTGAGTGTATGTTATGTCAAAGGCCATTAGTTATTGGGGTTTCTTTCCCAATAATTATTAGCATTTTAAAGATGGATGTATAGCTAAGATTTGATTTGGTTCACCTATAGTATTCTCAATTTTTAGGATTTTATTTAGCAAGTTTAAAGATCTCCTTTGTGATATTTGCTTTTCCGTACTATATGTTTTTGTTTTACCTTTTTTTCTATTTACTATACTGGAAGGCATATTATTTTAAGGAATTAAATTTGAATTCAGTGTTGAAGCAAAGCATCATATCTAAGCCAAAGGCTCTGTAATAACTTGTCCCACAGATGATAAATAAATCAAAATGTAAAACCCTCTTGAGATCATATGTGGGTTATACTCACTTTGTGATGCCAGGTGTACTTCAAAAGGGAAGGCCAAAGCCATCATGAGCATGAGAATAACACTGGAGACATGGAGCATAGCATGTGTACATGTGATCATTGTAACAGAGGTTTAGTATGTGGCCCGGAGCACAGAGAACCACCATAGAGCTTGAGAGAGGTGTGAAAACTGGCTGAGAGCTGTGACTGAGAGAGCAGGATTAGAGATGGATGATCTGCATGAAAGTAGCAGCATGAGAGAGTATTGCTGCAGAGAACTACATACCTCAAGAGAGCCAAAAGCACTATTATGAGAACTTTATTGTTTTGTTACTGTAATCACTAAGTTACTGTTCAGAAGGAGAAGTAAGTAAAGGTCTGTTTCAACTTAATAACATTTCAGACAATTATGGGAGTATGAAACACCTTTGAGAAACCTTCTATGAAAAGGCCAATAAGTTTGGTGAAATAAATTATGCTAGTTATACTGTAGATACTCACTGTGACAAGTTTGCAGTCAAGGTAAATGTATAAAGTAGATTGCGGAAGTTAAGGGAAGGAAAATGAGAGAGCCTTTTAACCATCCTACTTCTTTGCTCAATAAATTATAGTGTTAAGAATTGACTTTGCAAGTCAAAAGAGGTTGGAGAAACAACACATTTAGGAGATTCTACCAGTAAGACACTGAAAATGTTCTTAAGCTGGTGCTAATGTAATGCTGAGCTTGAAAAAGCTATAGGATTGACTCTTAGGGGCATATGTATCAAAGTTTGATGTGAGATAAAATTGTGAGATATATATCACCAACTAATTAGCTTCTAACTTACATTTTGCAGGTTGTGTTTAAGAAATGATAGTTTGGAGCTGATTGGTTAGTGATATATATTTCAAAATTTTATCTCTCATCAAGCTTTGATACATATGCCCCTTAACGTGTAAAATGCTCAAACATGTCACCAAACACATGAGAGGTCTATTGATATCTTTGTTTTTTAGTTGATTAACCAAAGTCACCTTCCCCCACGTTCTCTGAATTGCTCCGGGGCATCAAGCCATGACATTTTGAAAGTTGAAATAACTTATGAAGGGTAAATTAATACATTTATGTGCATTCAGACCAGCTATGTGCGGGAGTAGATGTCACATTTATTTTGTATTCCAGAGGAGCGGATTATCTTTTAGTTCCTGAGATACCTATTAGTCGTATTGGTGGAGGAAGTATTTTATATACCATATGTTAGGAAGTAAATTCCTCTCTAGTGTCATAATGTCCTGATCATGTAGGTATCGTAGACCTGTTGCAGTTATAACTAATAATATTTACCCTAATAAAGCTTCCTCAGATTTTTGAATGCCTTCTCTTAAGTAGCATAAGCAAAAGTGTGTGGGTATTGCATAATAAACCTTTGGAATATCTAATGACACTGAGATTGGCAAATGCCAAAAAAAGAAGAAAGTCACCCCTGTGGAAGTCCCTCATTGGGCAAAACACATTGTACCCACACGCATCATAACAGCCATTGTTATCATTCTTTCAACACTTCTCAGAACATCACACCATTAGGTAGGAACACAAATAATTTCACTTTCCAACTCCAAAGTAACCCATCTCTCCATGGTACAAAAACATATAGATAAAAAAGGTGTGTAACTGATTCCATTGGGTGAACACACAATGATTGTCCTGGCTTCTAGAGTATAGTACCAAACATAGGGCCTCATTTAGTAATGAGTTTTATCACCAAAACGAGTAATACATTTCACTGTGTATGATAATGGTGCTCCAGCCAATCAGCTCCCAACTGTCAACTGTTAGAAAAATGACAGTTGGGAGCTGATTGGCTGGAGCACCATTTATCATACACAGTGACATTTATCACTTGTTTTGGTGATAAAACTCGTTACTAAATGGGGGCCATAATCTTGAAACATTACCCTACTATAGGTCACTGGAGTGTATCCAGAGATGGAAAATTAGGTAAAAGTATCAATAATGGGACAAAATCCATTCAGGTGACAAGAGTTTTCCAATTCCAGGAGAGGTAGGAAAATCTAATTTGACCAATATGGAATTTTGGATATAATCAAGGAGGTATTATTTAAATTCAACCCATAATAGGGATTTTAGATAAAAACCAATGTCAGATAGTTATAGAGTAGTACTGTCTCTGGCTGCGGCGGCTGCAGGGCTCTGAGTTGGACGTGAGATATCATGATGCTTGCAAGATCTCGCACATGCCCAGTGGAGCTGGTCGGGATGTGAGACACCAGTGCATTAGCACTAGGCTGATACGCTGTGGGCTCTGTCAGGTATCGCTGGAGGCTGGAGTTTTCACTCCCCCACTCTAGCAGATGAGATGTTAACACATCTCGTCAGTACTGCTTCCTGTTTCGACTCTGTAAAGAGGTGAAGCAGGAAGAGTTTTAGTGGCACGATGCGTGTCGCTATATTACATCTACCCCTGTGGCCCATACATAGAGAATTTTTATAAATGTATTTAAAAATACATGTGCTAAATATAGAATAAATAAAGGAATTTTCAGATATAATCTATCATTTGGCAAAAGAAAAGCACTGAAAGACCTTAGCTTAGTTGCAAAAGTTACTATTAAACCGTATGACAAAGGTGGTGGCGTTGAGATTCAGAATACTTGTGACTGTTACTGAAGCACACAGACAACTACACAATCAGGATTTTTATCATAAATTACTACATAAACTTTTCAATCAGAACTAAAATCTATGTTGGATGGAGACCTTGATGATGGAGTAATATCCAGAGAAAGTGGGAAATGTTTGATTATTACACATCCTGTGGTGTCTGTTTGTCACTCACTTTAGACCTATTATTTGTGCTGCTGGGTTGTTAACTAACAATCTCTCCTTCTATGTTGATTTGGTTCTTCAAAGTCATGAAACATCCTTAAGATCTTATCTTAAAGCTACCTCATCATTTTTGAAGATAATTGAATCAGTTATTTGGAAGGAATCCTATTTTTTGATTACTTGTTACTTTGAGTTTTTGTACTCATACAAACCACACAATGCTGCTGTGTCAGCTGACTCCTTTATATATACGGCATGCTGTGCTGATGCCTTTTTGGACTGTCTTGACAATGTCCCTCAGGGGTCGAAACGTCGACTTATGATACACCAGTTGAATCAATAAAGCATTCACTTTACTTATACTGGTGAGGGCCCTCTTTTGGCCCAAGTGACCATAACTTTTTCTATTATTGGTACAGGGACTGCCTGTTACCTTAGTGGAGCACCCCTTTGCTGAATTTTGTTGGTATGTGGGTGCAGACTATTGGGACTATATGTATATATATATATATATATATACAGTATATATATATACATATATATATATATAGAAAAACGATTGTCGTAGACAAGGGCACTCTCCATAAGTCACTTGTGGTTTATTAAGGCTATATATAGCCATGGTACAGAAAGGAGTCAATCTTCCAAAAAAATGAGTCTAAATAATTGTCGTCAACGTTTCGGTCCCTGACGGACCTTCCTCAGGACAATACATCATACATGATTCAAAGAATTATTGAGACATCAATCACAATAGTATCTGTGGAAAAAAAGACAAAACAGGAATACACAGACTAAGTCTAGAAGGCTTCAAATTACGTGGCAAAAAGATGCATAGATAAAACTGGTATATGGTATACACTAGCACAAAACAGCTGGGAACTGAGAAAATAAACTCGAAGAACTATATGTACAGTAATATACAAAAAATATACCTTGCTATGTTCGTGAACTCCAACAAGATAAATGTACCACACACGGTCCTAAATTGGTGTATATGCATACATATCCATCACATATACAAACATGGAAAGGAGCATGTGACCATAATCGCTACCGCACATCACTGGTAACTAGAACAAGATAAATGCAGACATCAAATAACCCATAATATCAATGACTTCAACTCCTAATACATCATATACACTAAAATATATACCTTAATATGGTAATGGGAGGTGATCAAACACTCAAACTCTGCAGTTTGCTAGGACCAGCACATGCAAAGAAGAAAGTAATGCTCCAATGGTCCAGTGCAGCTGAACAACCAAAAGAAATATACAAACACAAAAATCAACATATCATCAAACAACCTGCATACCCACTATAATCATGTAAGGGACAAGCCAAATGTACTTACCAACCAAGATCAAAGAAGGAGCCTGCAACTGCTCAGTACACCTAACACGCCTGCTTACATCAGATGCCAGTATGCATGCGGCTGAGACAACTCATCCCACTATTTAAACCAAGTCTTCCGGACATACATCACGTGACACGCACGTCGGTGTGTAGTAGTCCCATGCAACCATGGAAACGGACAAGCTAGTGTTCCATTCCACTAATGAAACTACCGCCTCCTCAATAGGTATCTGCCCCAATATAGTCACATGTGTGTGTTGCCCAATCACAAACGCGAGTTCATCATAGGCAATAAACGGGGACGTGTAACGCAGGCAAAATAACAGTGCCTGCCTGTCATAACAACATTCGCCACCAAGCCAATGAGTGCAACATAAGACCAGAATGCTCTGCCACACTGGGTTAAAAACTAACACCATCACTGCCCATATGAAATGCTAGGTACCCAATATACAAGAACAAATGTAAAGAAATACACTAGTCCAACAGTGCTGAAGCCACGGATAGAAGCCTGAGACCCAATGCCCAAGCCACCACCAGTCAGACCTATCTAAATAATGAAAAAATGTTTATATTATAATATATACGGTGGCTCTGAATACTGCTAACCTAAACTGCTGAATAGCTCACATGTGAAAAAAATAGTTGTAAATTAAAATAAAAATTAATAAAAAATAAAAAATGAAAAATGAAAAATGAAAAATAAAAAATGAAAAATAAAAAATAAAAAATAAGAAAATACAAACAAAGTGCATATAAACTAAATACTTGTGTAGACACAAAAGCAATCATAGTGACAGAAAATAGAAAGAATGAAAAAAAATATAAATAAAGAAAAAAACAAAAAAAATCTAAAATATATATATACTATGTATATATATATATATATACTGTATATATATATATATATATATATATATATATAACTCAAAATCAAGAGGCACTCTGAGACTTACAATGAAGGTAAAGACACATTGGCTTTACCTTCATTATAAGTCGCAGAGTGCCACTTGATTTTGAGTACTACATTTAAAGGTTATAAATACCTTTTCATGAAGGCACCTGAGCCAGTCATGTCGGGTATTAGCAACCCGTGAGTGAGTGCCGGTTTTCGAAATATGGATATATATATGTACAGTATATATATATATATATATATATAGCACGTTGTGGATGGCACTCCCATGTAAAAAATACAACAGTCCGGGTGCCCTCAGCAGATGGCTATACAGCCAGCAAATATATTTACCATGTCAGCGGCACTCCCGATAAATAAGGGAAATCTAGGCAGGAATCTGTGTCAACGTTTCAATGCTTTAATGCATCGTTCTCAAGAAGTCTGCACCTTGAAAAAGACTTGATAAAGTTGAAATGCGTTAGTGGAAGGTGGGAGCAGACTACCAGAACCATAAGTGGTGGGAAAGATCTCCATATCCAGGGGACGCATTTACAGGTTTTAAAATCCGGATTGAAACCACTGCAGTTGAATGTGTTGTCTGGTGTTTTTAACATTTACTTCCCCATTGGGAGGAGGCCTCTGTCTGCTATAAGGTCTTACTGCTCAAAGAAGTGAGTATTAAACAACACCAGCCAAAGTTAATTAAGCAAAAGAAAATAGGTTTCATTGAAAACAATTTAATGATTTTGATACAAAACCAAATTGTAGGAATTTAATACACCATGCAGTTGACCTAAAAGATAATTACAAATCAACAAATGCATTACATAAAAAAATTGAGTAGCAAACAAATGGAAATATTCAGATTTATTAAAAAATATATATTTTACTTATAAATCTATGAATAAACAAGAGGCCAAAATATAACATAAAGAATAATATAACAAGATCCAGTAAAAAACTGATACATGTGACAAATATCTTATGCATTTTATATCTTGTTATGTGTACATTGTGGGCCTGATTCACTACGGATCGCAATTGCGATCTCAGATGCGATTACACACGCAGATCTCCTGCGAAACAATGCTAATGTCTGCAACTGCTCACCCGGCATAGAGATGCCCACTACGGCTTTCGCACATCCGTAAGACCTCACAATCCTGCGTATACATCGGTAACACTGAGTAACTGGAGCCTCACGCAGAATTACAGCAAGTCTGTCCTGTCTCAGAAATTTCAAGTCTCGTCACCCGCAGTGAGTACTCAAGCTGCATATGCCATCGCAATAGCTAATTTATGCATGCCCAGCAAATGGCGTTCAAACGGACTGGCATGCCTGCATTTCTCCAACCACTCCCCCGTCATCACCCCAAAATGCTGACATCCCATCACTCACTCTGAGATGGCTTTGTATCCGCGTAAGTGATCGCAGTGCGATCGCAATGCTAACACACGCACGTTCACTGCGAGGCATACATATGCGCAGTACACACCATTGGCCATTCTGTGTATGCTGTTGCAGTTGCAATCGGTGATGAATAAGGCCCTGTATATGTATAGGCCATTTGTAAGGCGCTGTGAACCCTTTATGGCAACCTATAAATAGAGGATGATAATAATAATAATAATAATAATAATAATAATAATCATCATCATCATCATTGTTGTTGTTGCTATACCATGATTGGGGGACTTTACAGTGTGTATCATTCATAGCATGAATAAAAGTTTAATTGTAATCCACAGCTATTAGCGCACATACTATTCTTAAATATTATTATTTATTTATTCATATTGTGCCATAGTACCTATAGCCCCTGCTCAAATAAGCAAAAAACTGTGTTATGCATTCTTTATTTGTCACTTTATGAAGTATTGCTTTTGTCTTAGTGTAGCTTTTTGTGTGTGCTGACAATCATGTAATATTAATCCCATTGAAGCTTTGAGAGCCTATCAGAAACACTGTGAGCTCGCCAGTACATGGGATAATCACTCTCGTTAAGGGCATATTCATTATCGTGGACCTATAGGCCCCAAATAATTTAGTATACAACTCTCCAGTTGCATTGTTGTTGTTAATATCTATTATTTATAAGGCACCACCAAGTGTCCATATAGGGAGAATTACAATAGTATGAACAAGCAAGATAAAATAAAATGGTTCAGAAAGACAGTAATGAGTCAAAAATCAAACAGCGAGATAATGAAACAAGTGAGAGATATTTATTCACAGTGGCACTGGAGATAGTGTAGGTAAAAAGAGGTCAGATTGCCTTGCTAATGAGTGTTTACAGTCTAAAAGGATGGGGGGTATTAATCCTGGGAGGTAAACAGAGAAGAAATGAGGAGGGTGGATATAGTACTTACAGTAGATTAGAAATGAAAGGATGGCTGGTAGCATTTGATGAATATAATGTAAGGACATATTTGAATTTCTGCAGGCAAAAGACATTATGATTGGGTAAGGGGAGTGAGTTCAAGAGAAGGTTGTACAGTATGGGAAGAGTCTTGGATGCAGGAGTGGGAGGAGGAAATCATCAAGGAGGTCCGGTGATAGAGAAGGGAGGGTGAATTAAGATGAGGTCGGAGATGTACTGTAGGAGGGGTGAATTGATTGAGTGCTTTAAAAGTGAGAATGATGTGCTTAAACTGGCTTTTGTAGGGAAAAGTGAGCCAGTGAAAGAGTTGAAAGATAGGAGAGGTCAATTAAAATCTATAAGAAAGGAAAATACATTTATACAGCTTTGTGTGTGTATTAGATATACTTCAAGGGTTCACGCTAACTGTCTGGTCTCCTCCCCCAATGTACTATTAGTGACATTCTTTCAGCATGTCCCAACTTGCTTAGTGGACACACCTATTCTGTCTGGTAAACCAATCTTCTTTAGATGTAGGCTTGTCAACTAAACTGTTGTTGAACAAACTTTCATTAACAGCTCATGAAGGTCCAGTTACATGATGCAGCAATCATCTATGCAACACAGTGCTGGGAATCCTGGACAGATATTAAGCCTAAAATAACTTGCAACCAGGGGCGGATTGGGAACGGTAAGTGGAGCCAATACAAAAGTTGACAGACATAAAAACATTTTACCTAGCCATGTAAAAGAAAAAAAAATAAACCACATTGCCTCTGTCTACCTGAAACTTAGAATACCCGAGTGACCATTACACAATACAAAGAGAATACTGGGAGCACAAATCAAACAAAAGGATGGGAGCTCACATCACACAAAAAGGGAGGGACCAGGTAAAGTATATCTACCTAGGAGCTGCTGGATGGTAAGATGGTAACCAGCCTACAAAGCATATTCATTGAGAAATCGAATGTCTATTCCTGTATTGTTGCCCATAACCTGTGCCCTAGTATTTATATATACAGTATCTGTTGTGTGTGTGTTTATAGGACTAGTCCAATAGGGTCTGCCATTATTATTAATTCAATAATTGAGGGGCTCAGTGGAAAAGAGGCACATACCACAAATTACTTGTTTACAGAACAAGTCATAGGAAAAGAAGTTTCCTGTGGAAAGTTGTTGCGTACTTATTTATTTATTTATTTAATTATATTTGAACTGAAATTTAAATTAGTAGGTTTATTGCATTATCAAATCTCCCAAATGTTATTAATCACTATTTATTGAATAAATCATAAACAATATACTATTTCCTTTTTTATTCATATTTTTCCATTAGGATGGTAACATTTAATAATATACCTGTTACATTATTGTGAATTATGAAATATTACATAAATTACTATCAGCGCACATACCACTACTCCCCCATATTGCCAGGTAATACATCTACCCCTGAGTTTCTAAGAGGGTCAGTTAATTAGGACCAATTATATATCAACCCCTGTTGAGGGACTACTCAGATTCATACAGTATATATTAATTTTATATAAACACAGTGCCCAGCAGGTAGTTAATAATTTCATATTATTAACATGTATATAGTTAACATGCATAGATTGGAATACACACTTACTGTATGAGTAATAAAAGTAAACAGTCCTCCGTTATATTTGTGTATTTTAATTTCTACCAAAGATTTGTCTGTAGGTGACAGAGGTATAGTGAAGGATACATACTAAAGAAATTGTTTTTTACTGTTGATACTCTTCTTTTTTTTTTTAGTCTTTTTTTTATATATATGTATTTACTATGTTCTACTCTAGAACCGAGACTCTCTTAGCTTATTCTTCTGTTTTTAACATCTACTTCCCCATTGGGAGGAGGCCTCTGTCTGCTATAAGGTCTTACTGCTCAAACAAAGTGAGTATTAAACAACACCAGCCAAAGTTAATTAAGCAAAATAAAACAGGTTTCATTGAGAACAATTTAATGATTTTGATACAAATCCAAATTGTAGGAATTTATTGCACTGTGCAGTTGACCTAAAAGATAATTACAATCAACAAATTCTTTACATGAAAAGTAAGAGTTTCAAACAAATGGAAATATTCAGATTTATTAAAAAAAATGATCTTTTACTTATAAACCTATGAATAAACAAGAGGGCAAAATATAACATAAAGAATAATATAACAAGATCCAGTTTAAAACTGATACATGTGACTAATGTTTTATGCAACTGCTCACTTGGCATAGAGAAGCCCACTACTGCTTTCGCACATCCGTAAGACCTCACAATCATGTGCAGGGGCGTATCTATAATGGGTGCAGGGTGTTCAGAGCAAACAGGCCCCCGGGTCCAGTGGGGGCCCACAGCGCACACTATGCACCCATACTTACCTCTACTTACCTCTCCGAAGTCCCACGTTGGGTCTCCCAGTGTTGTTCAAATGCAGAAAAATGGGCGTCGTGGCCATTTTTCCAGCGTTTGCGCATACGCTGTGAGGAGATCTCCGGGGATATGGTGGCCACACCATTTCCCCAGCAATCTGCGCATGCACAAAAAATCCTAGACACACTCTAATGCCCAGAGTTTATTGAGTGAGAGGAGGGGGCCCATGACGGGTGATGCACACGGGCCTCCTCCTCTCTAAAGACACCCCTGATAATGCATATACATCGGTAACATTGAGTAACATGCAGAATTACAGCAGGTCTAACCTGTCTCCGAAATTTCATGTCTCGTCGCACGCAGTGAGAACTCAAGCTGCGCATGCACTGCAATTTTTTTTTTTAAAGAAGCAGCCAATCAGAGCAATTGAATCTAACCACTAGCAGACCAAGGGGCATGGACCACTTTTCAACTACATATTTCTTTAAATATAACACCAGTAATTTTAATTTTGTTGCTGGCGAGAAATAGGCACATTCCACTATGTTAGAAGTTAGTGGAGTAAACGCTAAATGGCAGAAGCTTGATGGCAGCAAAATTTCAAAATCCATGCAGATGTGGCA
Source organism: Taudactylus pleione (assembly GCA_031769625.1). NCBI lineage: Eukaryota > Metazoa > Chordata > Amphibia > Anura > Myobatrachidae > Taudactylus > Taudactylus pleione. Next base: position 10,073,878 of record JAUIMM010000368.1, on the reverse strand, counting down.
TGTGCTTCTTTCCAGTGAGTGCCTCAATTATATAACCATAGCTGATTATCCAATGTTTATTTAAATATGATCACTGTCTCACTGGCATTAATTATAAATGTTACATGCATCTGATGTCCCTTGTTACCATTACCACTGACAATGTATTGTTTTGTATTACTTTGTATCAGTGTCTGTTTGATACATTGACAACACATTGTTTAGTATCATAATTACAGTATATTATTGTTAACTTCTTACAGTGGCAACCATTATAGTACATAGGGTCTGACTTAGAGATGGGTGCAGTAGCACAGTAGCTGCGACTTTGGAGTGAACATCAGGAATCTGAGTAACCCTCAGATTACTCAGGATGGCCAGGCTGTTCGTGCTTCTGGGGCCAGTAAATCTGTGTCGGATGAAAATGGGGATGTCACACCCCCATTTATCAGGAACACCGCCACATCCCCATCCCCAATGGGACATGTCAATCATGCTGCGACTTACGGGCACTGCAACCCTAGTACCAAAAAGAGACTTTCACATGTGCAGTACAGATCCTAAGCATGCGCAGATCTCTATCCATTGCAGATGTATGTAAACCTTTGGATTTATGTACTTGTATGACTTAAGACCATAGTTGCATATTGTTTGAGTTATTTAAATAGTTTTTCTACACTTAATCATCTTTTTTTTAATTTTAAGTTATGGCAGAGTAGTAATAGTGGACTAAGGCCCTCATTCAGAGCCGTACGCTCTGAGCAGAGCGCACGCTCTGCATGAGGGCCGGGCTCCATTTTCATGGAGCGTCCTCCTGGACGCTCGTATAGCTGTGGGTCACCACCCACAGGCTATACGAGCGTGCATTTTGATGGCCGCGATGGTCGTGACCATCGCGACCATCGAAATTGCGAGCCGGAGCCTGCGGTTGAGGTTTTCAACCGCAAGCTCCGGAGTGATTTTGGCTCTATCAGAGCCAAAATCACTCCCACTGACATCACTAGTGATGTCAGTGGGCCGGCTTCTGACGGGAGGCGTTCCCATGGGAACGCCCCCGTCAGGGAGGCACGCCCCCGGCACGCCCACCAAAGGGGGCGTGCTGTCAATCAACATTGACAGCACGCCCCCTTTGATCGGACACAACGAGCGAAGGAAAGTCCTTCGCTCGTCGTGTCTGGCGCATGCACACGACGGAGCTCCCTCCGTCGTGCGCATGCTCAGTGCAGACCATCGACCCACTTGCGAGCGGACAGCCGCTCGCGAGTGGGTCTGAATCAGGCCCTAAAGCTACAGTATGTTTCATGGTTTGTCCTTGGCCTCTTAATTGCATTGTATTTAATTGAAATCTTAATTCAATTGATTCTAGAGAGTAGTGTGCTTCCAACTTTGTTGCAATAGTTTTGTGGAAAGCCCTTTCCAGTTCAGAATGACAATACTTCCCTGTACAAAGGTCCATTAAGAAATGGTTTGCCAAGTTTGGTGTTGAGGAACTTGACTGGCCAGCAAGAGATCTTTGACTTCAATCCCATCAAATGCCTTTGGGATACATTGGAACAAGGCATTATTGCTCAACATCAGTTCTTGACCTCGCTAATGCACTTGTGAGTGAATAAATGTAAATGTTCCAAAATCTAGTGCAAAGCCTTCTCAGATGTCTGGAGGCTGTTATAGCACATACTGTATACATCTGACCATATAGTGTGTAAATATTGCTAAGAGAGGGACTTTTTAGATCAAGAGTCCCATTAGATGTGATCCTAACCTCTTTCTCTATTCCCCCAAAGTGGTGGTCCCTTAAGGAAAAATGCACAATATTAATATTACTTTTCACTATTGATAAAAGTACCAACTTATTATGCACTGCTTTACATTTAGATGATCATGATACAAACAAATTAGGTACAATAGGCCTGATTCAGAGTTGCACAGTATACCGATATGAGCGCAGTTGGCTGATGGTTTAAGTACTGCGCAAGCATCTGAGGCGCACTGCACATGCGTCTCGATTTTAACCGCAGAGAGCCGCAGAACAAATTTGAACACAGGGAGTGGGGATTTAAGTGGCTGTTCCGTGGAGGTAATAGGGAAGTGGCTAGGCAGACGCAGGCTCCTCGTGGGTGTGTCACTGACCGTGGCTGTGGCTAAAGATACACAACTGAAGTTGTAGGTAAATACTGTATGTTCCTGTTCAAATGAGCTTACAAACTAAGAGGTATGGAGATAAATTGACACAAGGTTCAAATATTATAAGAATAAGTGATCAAATTACCAGGAAATGTTTTGTTAATTAATCTTTTACAATTATAATTTTTTTTTTTATCAGAGTGCTGGTTTATTATTGCTAGACTAAACAACATCATGTGGGGATGGTTGGGATCATTATCTTGTATTTTCCCTAAACAATGTGATTAGGATTTTTATACAACGGTTACACCATTAGCATACGTTATAGCCTCCTATCACTAAACAGGGACTTTATTATGAAAGTGTTTGGAATGCCACTGCAACAGCCCAGAATTCTTGTAACAAATAATAATTAACTTGCAATCATTTTAGTAAGATGTGCTGCCCAACTGTACTGTACAATGCAAAGCGCAGTGGGCATTACAGCTAAGTAAACAGGTTAAACTAATATCAGATTAATGGCATTGTTATTGATGATGTCCCATTGATACAATTTCTAGAAGACTTCACAGTTTTCAATACACATTAACAAGTTGCTTTGATTAATAGTATTTGCTGTTTATTGGTCACATCTTTTCACCAACCAATGCAAAGTAATTCATTTTATTTTTACACTTTGGTAATGTCTAATTTACAGCATAGCTCATAGTGCTAAAATGCTTTTAAAGTTGGTATTAAAGTAAAAGGATTGAAAAGTGTAATGTATGGATCTTTTTCGAGTGTCATGGAAAGAAAAACTGAAGGCCGTGCATGCTGTTTCCTGAGTGGGACATTTCAGGAAATCTGACGAATGGTTTGTCTCACTGGAATTCTCTATGCACAGGTCTGACAGGGAATGGATTAGGGCTCCTTTTTGAGGATGTAAATGAATCAAAAATAACTTTTATGATGTAGCAGCATAAACTAGGAGGCTTCATTGTAATATTGATTGCTGAGTTTCCTTTGAATGAACAGTCTCTGTTGCTGGTCTTTATTCTTCAGAAACTAGAAATATGTGTGGAGTAAATGTATCTCAAGTAAAAATCCTAACATTGCTCTCATTTCAGGCAAGGAAGAGTTTATTGGTTTGTTTTACTCCATTTTACCCACACCTACCAAAGAGAGAGGACTACAGGGAGATTTTACTCCTGTGAAATCTGCTTCTAATTAAAACAAGTAATTAGTGTTCCTCCAGGCTTTGCGGTTTCACTCATTTTTACCCGCCAGACCACATTAGTTTTAAAAGCAATCCAATTTCTAGTAATAACAGACTGCAAAAAAAAGTAATTTCACAAGTATATGAACATAAGGTTACCTTTCGGTCTTTGATTTACATTTTTTTTTTTTTACAGTAAACTTTACAGGCATTACACCTGTGGGATGTAGAAGAGATCTTACTTCTCTATATTTAAATATCATTCTTATGAGTTAAAGTAGCAGTTTGCAATTGCTGTACTGTAGTTTCTGATTGCCACTCATATCAATAGATCGCAGATCAAATCTATGTGAAACAATGTTCCACAAGGAAATTACATAGGTGTATGTAAAATAAAAAGTTGTGGTGGTTATTGGTACAAAAATTTAGATGAGAGGCACAACGGCCATGTCTTGTGAACATTCTTAGTACCTGGTAGCAAATGCAGATCTGATATTAGCATCTTGTTGCCATATGTGTTTTTTACTTGGTAATAATAATTATTATTATTATTATTAATATTATTATTATTATTTTATTTATTTAATCATATGGTGCCATATGTCCATAGTGCTTGCAAAAAGCAAAAATCTGTGCTCCTCCTTTTTTTTTCCACTTTATTTAGTAATGCTTTTGTCTTAGTGTAGCTGTTTGTGTGTGTGCTGACAAAAATGTAACATTAATCCCACAGAAACACTGCACATTGAAAAACAACAACATACTGTATTTTCTAACATAGTGGATTACATGGGTATAAAGTGAACAATGGGCCTGATTCAGCTTGGATCACAGTTGCTGATACGCATGCAATTGGCCGATTGTTGTGCACTGCCCATGCATCGCAGTGCATGTGTGCGAACCAGCCACTGTGATCGGGACTGTGATCGCAGTGACCATGCAGATGCATCGCAGAGTGTTTGACAGAAAGTGCCATTTGTGGGTGGTGGTGGGGGGGATGGATGGGGAAATGCAGGCATGATAGTGCGTTTAAACGCCGTTGCATGGGCGTGCATAAATTCTCCACTGCGATACCCTACGCAGCCTGAGGATACATAGCGTGTGATGAAGTTAGCAATTTCTGAGTAAGGTCAGAGCTTGTGCAAGTGTGCGTGAGGCTGCGATGGTACTCAATTAAACTGATGGTTTTGCAGTCTTGCTAAACATTACGGATGTGTGTAAGGTAAAGTGTAGTGCTGTGGTGGCATAATTATCGCAATGGAATAGCAACTGAACTACGTGCGTAGTCGTTATTGCAATCGCAGTTGTGATCGCTAGTGAATCAGGCCCAATATACAGACAGTAAACAGATTGATTTAGAAACAGTATTACCACCCACAGAATGCATATTTACATACTGTTAGAAGAGGAGAATTAGTGTAAGTGATGATTAAGTTGACGATATGGGGTGGAGGGAGTGGTTGAGGGCTTTGTAAGTAAGTGAGGAGAGGTTGAATTGGAAGAAGGTAGTTTGAGAAAGGGACAAATTCAGGGAGTGTTACAGAAGTGAAAGTGGCAGGATTTGGTGAGAACTCAATATGAAAGGGCAGTGTCAAGGATGACACTTGGGATATATGGATTTGGGGAATGACATCTCTTTATTGAAAGAAGTATATTTTATAGCACCATGAGATTGTGTTCTACAAGGTTCTTAAACATCTGTATAGCTACAAAGTATCTTGTCAACAATTAATTTGTGACCCAACAAATAATAGCCTAAAGTCTCAGAGTGGAGAGCAATGGTATTGAACCCTGTCCCTTCCAGGAAAAAAGTGCTTCCACCATTGATATACTGTATTCTCTTCTGCTTGTGTGAAAAATTACAGCTACTGGTGTAGAGCTATGTTAATGGTGAAATACTTACAATTTTTATTTCAAAGGTTAGTTTTTACTAAAACTGAGATCTTCCACCAATTCAAGCAGATAGAGGATGACTAGGGTTTGAAGTGTAAGCCTACAAACACAGTACATTATCGGTGGGCAAACATTTCCACATTACAATTACTGTACATTGTGTTATCATCACAATACATCTTTGTTTCAAACCTTCAAAAATTCATAAATCATTAGTTACTGTATGTAACCAACCATCTGTGTGAGGTCACCTTGCAATGATAGTTGATCATTTTAGAAGTTATATTAAAGAATGTATGAGTGGCCAGAGAGCCCAAGATGGTGGATGTTCTTTGCGAGAGCACCGCATCACCGCATCTACAAACTCCTGGTTCAGCAAGCCTTCAAACCCGGAAATCCATGTGACCACTTTGCATGGTGCCCAAGTGTTGTATCAGTCAAAAGGACCTGCAATCTGAGCCCTGCACCATTCTTGCTTTCTGTTACCTTTCCACATGTGGCCGCTGATCATAGAAGTGCCCGTCAAGTTACTCTAACTGGCTCTGGGCCAATGCTCCACTTGGCCAATGCTCCACTTGGCCAATGCTCCCTGATTGCCTGCCAGCTGTCTACTATAAAGCAGTCTTTCACCAACCTGGGAGCCTCATAAGTCATCTCAGTGTCAGACCCCTCTTTTGGTGTCTTCTGGTCCAAAGTTGCCTGTTCCTTCTGCAAGCTAAGACCCCCATAGGGTGTTAAACTGAAATCTCAGCCTGCTGACTGCATTGGGAGGTCCTGCTTCTTGTTGGCACCTGCTTTGAGGCTGGGTAAAATCACTCCATATTATATCTGGCCTTGTTATATGTAATTGCAGGGAAGGTTTTCATTTCATGGAGACCCTTGACTGTATGTTATGAACCAGTACCTGTTGAGGGGGTTATTCTATTGGGACCTTTTACTGTCCTAAGGTGCTCAAGTCCTGCTACATATCCTCAAATACCTCTTCTGCCTGCCACACCTTCCAAGTGCCTAGGGGTTTCCTTCCAATTGTACTTTTGCTTCTAATATGCCCTTGCTCTAGGCCCTGTGTGTGGAGTTGGTGATGTGTGCTCCATTATCTAGGCTAAAAGGGTAACCTCAGCAGTATTTATTTAATTTTTTCCAAAGTTTGGATTTGAGGGCCTTGTGAAGATACCACTGCTGTAAAGTGTTCAAGTAAAGGTCTTGAAATATTTGAACCTTGCTACCTTCAGATTCAATGGAGTCCAGCTGACTTAAATTGTACAGGATTGCATCTTTCATCATACAATAGATATCCCGAGGGGCCCAGGAGGACAATCCAGTGGACAAAGAACACGATGGGCTCTGTCGAACACAATCTGCATGTCTGGGTTGTTAAAAAGGATTTTGTTAAATATTTTTGTTAAGACATTGACAATACCAGTTGTGAAATTTCCTCTGGGATCTTCCAAACCCTTAAATTACTGCAAAGTCCTTTAGTGTCCAAGTCCTCAATATGGGCCTTTACAGAATGGAGCTCAGTGAACTGATGGTCCATCAGATCATGGAGACTTTGTATGGTCTTACCAGTCCCCTCTGTAGCATCCCCAGGGCGATAACCTGACATCAATTTGGAGGAGATCCAGGCAAGATCCAAACTTCTCCTCCACGTGAGTTTCCAACTCATAAAAATCTGACTTAGTATGAAGAGTCTTTAAGAAGTGTTTCATATCAAATTAATCAGTGCAGTCTCCTGGTGCACATTGGGACTAAGATGCATTTTTTGCTGAACAAGACGTAAAAAAGATGCTCAGTGCAAGTAGTCACAGGGAAGTGGCGCACCAAGAGTGGCTATTTGTTGTGACTTCAGCAACTGTGTACACATCTGTATGTCTAGACGTATCCGATTAAGCCACTTTGGAAACAACTCTTTCATTACTTCACAATTATCTAGAATTGTTTTTTGAGTTATGTTTGTTTTTTTCAATGTTCTGTTTTGTTCTTCTTTCTCTACATTCCCTTGCCTTCTCTTCTCTGGTTGCCAATTTGTACCCTTCTCCTCCATTAATCTATGTCCTCCCCACATGAGACTAAGATCCTCCTTATGAGAAGCACTACCAATACTTGTGTTTTTTTCTTTCACAGCGAGCAGATATTGTTTTAAGTTCAAGAGACAAATTTTAGCTCTGATCTCTTAAGGCAGGGATGGGGAACCTCAGGCCCGGGGCCGTATAAGGCCCTCGGAATCATTTGTTGTGGCCATCGGTGCTTTTTTCTTCTAGCCTTATCTGGCTAGTGGGGTGCCTATAATGGCTCCCTGCAGCCAGAATATATGCAGCAGTGCCACCTGGAATGTCCTTAGGACGCTTCAGACAGTCACACCACTACCCTTACAGCTCCCTGTAGCATCCTCAGGATGCTCCGGGGCATTGCTGTAATCACTGGCGATTGTGGCCCTGCCCTGTGTGACATCACATGGAGGGGGCATGGCCTGCACCAGGCCCGTCCATATTGTTATATATATCAAAATGGCCCTCAGCAGAAAAAAGGTTCCCCACCTCTGTCTTAAGGGGATTTAATCAGCATCCCAGCAGATCGGAAATCGACGGTCTAAATACTGGTGCTGGAATCCCGACAGCAGTCGGGAGCCCAGCTCCAGAGTCCCAACCACTGGCATCCCAAAGGTAAGTATCAGGGGTTAGGGGTGGGTTAGGTTGAGGGTTAAAGGTTAGGGTTAGGCACTAGGGGGAGGAATAGGGTTAGGCACTAAGGGGGGAAGGTTAGGTTTAAGTACTAGGGGGGAGGTTAGGTTCAGGCACCTGGGAGGGAGGGTTAGAGGTAGGAGTAAGGGTCACCATTAGGGAACTTACCTGTTAGTCGGGATTGAGACTGTCAGGATGCCACTATTGGTATTCTGACAGCTGGCATCCCAACAGCGTGGGATCCCATACCCAACCCATCTTAAATTCTCTAGCTATTATTACCCTACTATGTCTTATAGTAGTAACAGTGAGGCCAAATCTAAGGGTGTAGCCATGCTGTTTGCCCACAGACTGTCTGTCATAGAGGTGTCCACTACACAGCTCAGTCTGTTATGAGGACTTCTGATTAATTGTAATTTCTCTGTACTCCTCTAATGAAGGTCAAATTGCTATCTTTTCTCAGGTGTTAGAAAAAATGCCTCATTGCATTTCAGTATTCTGATTGTGGGATGAAACTTCAACTTGCATATGGAGCCCCTTCTTGATACCTCCTTTTGTATACACGGTTGGGTATGCCACTTATCTTTGGACCACTAGCTAATCGATCTATAGCACCTCATTCATCCACTGGATAAAGACTACACATTCTCTTCTATCCCTCACCAGCATTGTAGTAGACTGGATTATATTTTTATCATGCACAGATTCCTTTCGATAGTTCCGGATTTCTTGATTTGGCCCAACCACATGGTCAGACCATTTACAGTGTCCCCAACTTTTTTCCTCCTAGTTGGTTCTGGCAGCTTATTAAGCTAATTCTCTAATACCCCATCTGTAAAGGTGAATTCTTGGCTGCTATAGATACATTTTTTCTCCATAACTTTACTCCAAAAGTTAAGATCACCATATGAGAAATCTATAAATGTATATTGCCACATATGCAAACTCATCCAACTAGGTTCTAGATTTAAGACAGAAAAGGCCTCTCATGTGTCGGCTCTTTTGGACAGCATTAAGGACCTCATTCAGAGTCGGCTGCACGGTCATATGCCACCGATGTTCGCTATACTGCGCATGTGTAAAGTTCGCAATGCGCGTGCGCAAACTAGCCACTACGATCTGAAATTTCTCTCTCCTTGAACACAGCCAGGTCGGTAGTTTGAGTGACAGATTGAGGCGTTTGTGGGTGGTAACAGGGGAAGGTGCTTGAAAACGGGGGAGTGGAGATCCGAATGCAGGCGTGCCTAATTATGCGAACGGCGTTTTATGGGAGTGCATAATTAACAAAGTAGCGTCATGGCACATTAGACATTGTAGGTTTTTACACTGACATGATTGTAGAGCTTAAGAGAGGGTATGGTCAACCTTAAGCTCTACGACCAGTTCCGATGGTTCCCGATGGTCTCGATTAATCCTTATATGCCCGGAGATGACGTGCAATGCGTACGAGAAGGGAGGGTATTTTTTTTTATTCCGGCCGCTTCCTCCCCTTGGTCGGCCAGCTACCGATCCGAACTTAGGGACGCAACTTGTGAGGGAATCATTTGCATATCCGGCCCCTTTTCCCGTACGACCATGCAGCCACTTCAACCGACTCTGAATGAGGTCCTAAGTCTCTAGAATCAAAGCACAAATGCTCTCATGCTTAATCTATTCAGCTGGAATTTTTGGAAACCAACCAGGCTCTTAAAAAATTCTTCAATGACAAACGTAAGCTAGTTTATTGGAGATACAAATACAAATGCTCTCAAAGGTGGAATAAACCCAGTAGACTTCTGGCTCAAGCCTCGTGGCAACAGCACTCTGCCCTCTTTATGCTCAAGATGAGAACGGATCACGGCATGTTGGTACACTCTTCAAAGAAGATAGCTCTATTTTTCCAACAATATTATAGTCAACTCTACAATATGAGAAATGCATATTGCTACATAATTCGTATGTGCCCCCCCCTTTTTCTTTGAACATTTAATCACCATGGCTTTTGTCATCTGACATCACCATTCTATCCGCCAAGGAAATTTCCATGGATTCGCTACAGTTGAGGTGGTGCCTGATCACCATTGAGCCTGATGGATGACATTCACCCCGTGACCCATAGCCAGGACTCGGCATACCACCATACCAATCAGAGTGCTGACCCTTCTGCTGTGCTTCCACAGAAACAAGGTGGCGGCTATATTATGCAGCACCACTGACTTGTCGGTACTTCAACCTTACGACTGGGAGACTACAATTGGTGATCGCTTACACAATTCCCCTAAATACCTTGGTCAAGATACACAGGTGTATTTCTTAATATTGGTGAGTCTGCATAATATCAATACATAGCGGCTTTTAATTATTTTACTCACTTTCCCCATACCAGCTTACTTACAGGCTGGTGGGTCAGGAGTTTTACCTATTGTTCCCTTTGGGAGAACCAACAAGGAATGGTGCATATTGATGAATATCAACATCACTTATTATTGGGACAGACCATTTCTCCTTTGTTACTAATAGGTTCCTTTACCCATCAAGAGTTACATTGTTTCAACACTAGTAACAACATGAATATATGTTACTCTTAAGTCAACTTATATGAATATCTCTTGCACTGTGCACATGTGCTTTTGTATTTTATATTGTATATCTAACAGAGTTGCCTTTTTATTGACTGTGTAATATGACTTTTTAATCTATATATAATTTAACCTTATATTCACCAGTTTGCACTGGTAATCTTTTCTTTATCATTGCCTTTACTGTAGATGAAGTCATAAGGAAGTTTATTTGGGTGGGCCACAGCCTGAGACTCAGAATAGATGTCCATTCTAAGTGCAAATCCCAAGGTGGCCTTCAGCTACCTGACTTATCATGCAGTGTACTTTGCTTTAACTGTATCCTGGTCAACCACTGCCAAGCAATGGGTTCAAATACAGTAGAGGGAGCATAATCTCCCCCAGCTGTTCTACCTAGGAGAATTTAAAATTATATTATGTTGTCCTGGTCCACACCACTGCATCTCCAACTCACACCTGCCATCTGGTTTCACGGATTTACCAACTTCTGGATTTATCTTTGCACCCAAACCTTCCTGATTTTATGAAGTCTTAGCAAGGCAATGGCCAGTTTTCCTTGGATGATTTCCAGTGGGAATCACTATTTCAATACAATTATGTCAGTTCCCAAAGTTCGTTGGTTATAGAAACCCACTACAAATTCCTTTCTCAATGGTACCATTGCCCTACCATTTTACAAGCTATGTTTCCCATTGCTGGTGATGTGGATCTCACCTGGGTTCTCCATTTCACATTTGGTAAACTTATCCATGGATTGCTGCATTTTGGCAGCAGATTTTCTCTGTCTCCAAAAAGCTCTGTGGGTCAGATGTGCCAAGAGGTTTCGGTTTTGGCTATTTAATTGTACATCCATTTCCAACTCTAAATACAAAAAAGCTTTATTGAAACATTTAAAATGCTGACAAGGAGGCAAACTCAATGCATTGGAAATCTTCCATGGCCCCATCTACTCAGGAATGGGTCTGTCATATAGACTTCTATATGTACATGACAGACCTCACTCTCTCGGCACATGAAAGATAATTTATCACCACTTGTGACTCCCACATGGACATGTCCCTCTCTCTCTTCCCTCCCAGCCTTCTCACTTCTTGTTGCTTTTTATTTCTTTTTTTGTATTTCTGCATTGATTACCTCATACTTTGTTTGTATTGGTGATTCATTTTCTCTTTTTTTTAGTTTCTCAATATATATAAAATCATAATATATGAGTCAATATTTATTGTGGTACGCCCGTGTGGCATTATACCCTGTTTATTTCATGTTTGGGTACAAAATAAAAATCAGATTGCAAAATATTAAAGAATGTATACATGTATTAATAACAGCAATCCTATCACTTGTGGCTGTGGCCCAATAATCCTCCTGCTTGCCTAAACACCCAGATTTGGCTTCACAGATCCACAGGTTCTTTGCTATGCTGCCTTTCACAGGGCAGGCAGAGCACTTCCACTAGTCTGGGTAATCTCCTCCACCCAACTGGGCTCTAGCCCAGCACCAGCAGAATCCAGAGCCAATCTTATTGCCATCATATCCCACATGGCCTAGATGAACATTGTTACTGCCTGCAATTGTGCTCTTTTCATACCTGTGGTCAGCACCTAAGAGAGAATACAGCACTCTGCAGTTAGAATCGCAGATATAGTGCAGCCCAGAGCGTCCTTTTGATGCTCCAAACAGCAGACTGTAGCCATAGCAGCCCCCTGGAGCATCCTGAAGATGACCGACATACAGAGATGTTGTTCTGGTTATTTGTGCCTCTGCCACCGTGGCATGACATCATGACATCATGCGCATAGAGGGGCATGACCGGTACCAGTTGCCATACATTGAAGTTATGGTGTTGTGTGTGTGTGTGTGCATGCAGAGAGTGTAGATAGACTGGTCTGAGTTCTAACGAATGCAAAAATTATAAAATAAGTCTAAAACATTCTGTGATCTGAATAAATTTTGCTTGAATTAGAATTGAGCATAAGTATATGAAAACTAGAGATTTGTGCCGACTCCCCATCTTTTAGTTTTGGATCTGGTTCTCCCCTGGTTTTGGATCTGGATTGGTTTTGCCAAAACCTCACCTCTGTGTTTTGTTTTCTTGTTTTGCTTTTGGATCTGGATATTTTCTTAAAAAATAAAAAAAGCTAAAATCACATAAAATGGGCCTTTTTGTTCCTACAGTATTAATAACCTCAATAACATTTATTTCCACTCATTTCTAGTCAATTTTGACCACCTCACAGCTCACAATATTGATTTTTTCATCTAGTTATAGGGCCAAAAGATTGCATCCAGTTTGCTGGCTCAAAACTGATTGATATAATTGTTAATAGAGTTGAGGACTGTGCAAAGATGATGGCTGGGATACCCTTGAGGATTGAAGAATTGATAGTTGATAGTTGGTGCAGCCCTGGCTGTAAAATTGATAATAAATTAATTAAAGAACAATTCATTGGGTGCAGCCCCTGGCAGAATAATTAATAAAAAGATATTCATTGGTGTAGCCCCTGGCTGTTAAATTGATAATAAATTAATTAAAAGCAATTCACTGGTACAGCCCCTTCCTGTTAAATTGATAATAAATTAATTAAAAACCAATTCATTGGGTGCAGACCGTGGCTGAATAATTAATAAAAAGAAATTAATTGGTACAGCCCCTGGCTGTAAAATTGATAATAAATGAATTTAAAATAAATCATTGGTTCCTAAATCAACCATAACATTAATTTAAAATGTTAGGCAGCAATGACCCAACCAGCACATAATGGAATGGAAAAATGTGCAAGATGGAATAGTCCTTGGGCCCTCCCACCCTAATGTTGTATACGGAACAGGATAGTTTAACAAACCAATCATTTTAGCGACAAGGACTGCAAATTGTGGCTGAAATTATTGGTTTGTTTGGACCCCCATAAAACAAGCTGCCAATGTGCATTGGACATGGAAATTAAAATGAGCCCATACACAAACTGGCTTTACATTACAAGTTGTCGTTGTCCTCATCATCCCCATCAGTGTGTACATTCTCTCCTTCACACAATATTAATTCGTCCCCACTGGAATCCATTATTGATGCCTCTGTAATTTTATCATGCAATTGTTGGTAGAGGTCTTCCTCGTGGAATTTGTAATTCATTTTAATGAACATCATCTTTTCCACATTTTGAGGAAGTAACCTCCTATGCCAATCACTGGCAAGGTTTCCAGCTGCACATAAAACTCTTTTGGAGTACACACTGGAGGGTGGGCAACTTAAGTAATGCAAAGCCAGTTTGTACATGGGACTCCAAATTGCCTCTTTTTCCTGCCAGTACTGAAAGGGACTGTCTGACATGTCTATTAGGATGTTATCTCTGAAATAGTCCTCCACCATTCTGTGAATGGAGACCGCATCACACATAGTCACAGTAGAAGACATGTTACTAGAAGGCAGTTCTCTCAGGCCTGACCAGATGTCATTTTTTGGTGAACGATCTGCATGACCAGCAGGCATTCCATAAGGAAAATTTTGTTTTTTTCTGGCAGCTGCAGAAACTGAAGGAGATTATGGCGTTTCATGTGCGGCTGCAGCTGACAATTGTTTACCAACAGCTCTTTGCATAGTTTTAGATTTCGGTCTGTTGGAAAAAAACTCACAAGGTAGGACTATGTCATAGGCCATTTTATAGCCCTGGATGGCCTTTGGCTGTTCCTCCATCCGCTGAAGCATATAGAGGGTAGAATTCCGAGTTACTACCTCTTGCTTCAGCTGATGGCAGGGCACATTTAACAGTACCTGCTGGTCATGCAATCGTCGACAAGCGGTCTCCGAATGTCTAAAATGTCCGGATATTTTGCGGGCCACCGAGAGCATCTCCTGCACGACCGTGTCAGTTTTTAAAAAATGTTGCACCACCAAATTAATTGTGTGAGCAAAACATGGGACATGTTGGAATTTGCCCACATGTAATGCTCTCATAATATTGGTGGCAGTGTCCGAAATCACAAATCCCGAGGAGAGTCCAAGTGGGGTAAGCCATTTAGCAATGATTTCCCTGAGTTTTTCTAAGAGGTTCTCAGTGGTATACCTCTTAGTGAAACCAGTTATACAAAGAGTACCCTGCCTCTGTATCAGCTATCTTTTGGTAGATGTGGCTGCTGCTGCTGTTGTAGGCAATACACCTACCCAGTGGGCTGTCACAGTCATGTAATCCTTAGTTTGCCCTGTCCCACTTGTCCACATATCAGTTCTCAAGTGGACAGTGGGTACAACGGCATTTCTGAGGACATTAATAAGTTTTTTTTTAATGTCCTTGTACAGTCTTGGAATTGCTGTTCTAGTGAAGTGGAATCTAGAAGGGATCTGGTAGCAAGGACACAGGACCTTAAGTAACTGTTGAAAACCCACTGCAGTAATGGCTGATACTGGATGCAGTTCTAATACCAGCATTGCTGTTATGGTGTGAGTAATCTGCTGTGCAAATGGGTGATTGCTGTCATACTTGTTTGCCCTTGCAAACGATTGTTTAACAGTTAATTGTTCTTTGGAGGATATTCTACAAGTAGTCTTCCTCCTGGTCCCCTTCTGGGATGAAGATCCACTCACAGCAACAGCAGCAGCAACAGGCGTAGTCATCAAGGATCCTTCTGAGGAATCACAGATAGGAGAGGAGTCAATCATGCTTCGAATACCAACATTGGATGAAGCAGGACTACTCCCGATGACGAATGAGGATGTTGATGATGTAGGTGTTGGTGTTGGAAATCAAAGGCACTTGGATCTCACATAGAGGGAGCAGGTAGGTCACACTGGACTTGTTACATTTTGAGTTTTGGAACTTGGCAACATACACTTTGATATTTGATGAATGTGCTCCAAGTGATGTAACAAGGAGGAGGTTCCTAGGTGGTTTAGGTCCGTCCCTCTGCTCACTCTGGCTAGGCAATGGTCACATATGGTTTGACAACTGTTGTCCGGATCGGGATGGAAATAATTCCACACGTGAGAAGTACATTTTTTTGTCTTTTGTCCCAGCATGACAACAATGGGCTTTGGCTTTTTCAAACCATGGGCAACAACTGTTGCCTTACTTAAACAAAGGACATCCTCGGCATCAACATCCTCATTACCAACATCTTCATCATCAACATCCTCATCATCCTTAGCACCTTCAACTACCAAAATACCCTCCTCCTCCTCCATGTGCAATTCCACAGAAGCATCCTCGATGACTACGTCTGCAAGATGTTGACTGCCCTTCCCCACATTTACAGAGGGCACACAAATGTTGGAACTTGGAGGATCCTCCAGTACACTAGTATTTAGGTCTGGCTCACACCTGGCAACGAGAGACACACTTGCACTCTCCTCAGGGATTTGTGATTTCGATTTCTCAGGGCACACAGTTGTTTTTTCCAAAGGGCTATCAGAATCAGAACCAGCAGTCTTCCTAAAGAAAGGCCAAAGCCTTATCTTTTTCTTGCTACTTCGTGTAGTGAATGGCATATTGCCAATTTTTTGTTTATCTAAAGGCAAATTTCCTTTCAATTTTTTTTCTTAACTTCAGTAGTAGCTTTACCATATCGATGACGTGACTTAGGTCCTGAGGCATGGGCCTTCACAGAGGATGAGGGTTGATGGCCTTGCTCTGCTGGCTTCAGCTACTACATGTGGTTCTTGGCCTTGCTCTCCTGTCATGTGACAGCTCTCCATATTTTCTGCGGTCTTGAAGCAGTTGCTAGATATTGTGCGGCTAAGCCTAACACGCACAGACAATTAGACAAAAAAAACAATTTTTTAAAAAAAATTTCAGCTCCTGAACTGTGGGCACAGAGCACAGATTGATGACGACTGGAGTCGGGTTGCAACTTGCTGTATATTGTGCGACTAAGCCTAACATGCACACACACACAGAAAATAAATTGACAATATATTTTTTTTTTGGAGGGAGGGTTCAGAACTTGGGCCCAGATGGACGCAACAGACAGCACAGCACCAGCCCACAATGGATCAGCACCAGCCCAGGACACAGCAGACAGCACAGCACCAGCCCAGATGGATCAGCACCAGCCCAGATGGATGAAGCAGACAGCACAGCACCAGCCCAGAATGGATCAGCACAATGCCCAGAACACAGCAGACAGCACAGCACCTCTCCCTACAGCAGACAGCCCTACAGTACCCACCCTCCCTGTTCAGTCTCCACAGCCGGAGTGAAATGGCACCCGCCGCGTCCTTTATTTATAGAGACGAAAGCTCGTGAGCTGCGAGATTCCATCTCTATGGTATTGCCTCAATGTCAGAGATCCGAGTAAGGCGGGAACATCCGAGCCTGCTTGGATCCAATTCGGATCCCCTTAGTTGGGGTGGGTTCGGATCTCTTAGATCTGAACTCGCTCATCTCTAATCAAAACAGGTTATTTGCTTTTTGTAAATTTATAAATCTATGACCTGCTTTGGAAGAATTGTTCTGTTAGGAAAAGATGAGTGTAGTATGCAAAACAACCCTATTTATTTATTCAGTTTATGATTTTCTGAACATATGTCATTGTTTAAATATTTATCATGCCTGATGTGAAGACCTTTGCATGGATTCCCTGATTTAATGTTTGCATAACATAAATGTCTTCTTAATATTTATCTTTTTCTTTTTGGATTTATTATGTTTATTAAGGTCTATTGTTGTGATGATTTTAATGTGTGTTTCCTCTTAAAGTGTAAAACCAGAGAATGGCAAATGGTAATGAATAAACAATTAACTGGCATGAAGTTTTATCTGTATGAGTTAAACCAAATCTACTTGGGATAAAATATGAATTAATAATGATACATACAGTTGAAGAAAGAAACTAACATGTAAAAGTACTTTTTCCAATTAAAATTAACTTTTACTTAGAGTTTTAGGTTTATATTAGGTCTTCTAAAATCTGTCCTAAATTGTAACTACTTTATAATTTAATTTGAGACTGTGAAGCTGTAGCCCATTGATAGATAACTTTTGTGACCCTGTTCGAACCAAGTCCCGGTTCGGATCTGTTGTCAGTTCAGAACTCGGATTTAAAAACCAAACTCGGGTTTTGGATTCAGATGTTTTAGCTGTTTTATCCCTTTTTAATAGATTTTTATCCAAGTTCAAAACCAAAACATGTGAGTATGGTTTTGCAAAACTAATACCAAATCACGAAGATGAATCCAGATTCAAAACACGAGGGTCCGTGCATATCTCTAGTTGTAATAGATCTAAAATTGATAATATTTCAATATACAGATTTTTCCTACAATTATAACATAAATTAGTGACAAAATCCACAGCAATAACAACCTAATTTGTGGATTACAATGCAGTCAATACAGTGTTAAAAGTTGCCACCAATAACACATCCAAATTAGGAGCATTCTATTTATAAAATGTACATTGCTACCTCCAAAAATGTCTCACTGTTTTCTAGCAATTTCCTAACAATACAGTATATACATATGATTGATTGAGAGTAAAATCAGTAGTTACATCTGATCTATTATGCATGTGTATTCTTAACTGAATTTACTACTTGCATAATAAACAATCAGGTGACAGGCTATTCTTGGGAGACAGCTTGTTAGAAATTGACTCTGACAATTCCACCTCCAGCCACCAGAGACCACCACTGCACATCTGTAAATGAACTTACTAACCAATAATACATTGCAAGAACACATCTCAGTTCATGTTGTCAGTTTTATGTTTCTGCTTATAAAAAGACATTTCATGGTATATCCTGTGTTTGCTGATTGTGTTTGTCCTCAATTCATTCATCCTCTGTACTGTACTGAACTCACCTTTTTTCTGACTATTTTAGATTTGTGTATATATATATATATATATATATATTTGTGTGTGTATGTATGTATATGTATATATATTTATATATATATATATATATACACAAAGCAACAGGCCGGCACTCCAAGGTGCCCAGGTGCCATCTCAGGACCAAGTTCCAAGCCCCAAAATATTCCCGCAGAAGAGCGGCACTCCAGGGTCATTCAATCACAGATACAGGATACCAAGTCCATGATAATTCAACGTTTCGGTTTATTCAACCTTTCTCAAGAGTATTCTTGAGAAAGGTTGAATAAACGGAAACGTTGAATTGTCATGGACTTGATATCCTGTATCTGTGATTGAATGATCCTGGAGTGCCGCTCTTCTGTGGGAATATATATATATATATATATATATATATATATATATACAGTATATATATAATGTAGTTCCAACAATAGTCTGCACTTGCATGCCATTAATATTCAGCAAATGGATGCTCCACTAAGGTAACAGGCAGTCCCTGTATCAATAATTTAAAAAAGTTATGGTCACTTGGGTCAAAAGAGGACACTCACCAGTATAAGTAAAATTAAGGTTTTATTAATTCAACAGGGTATCACAAATCAACATTTCGACCTCTGAGGGTCATTGTCATGACAGTCCAAACCAGCATCAGCACAGCATGCAGTCAATAGGTACAATGACTTAGCAACCCGGGCTCCCTTTTAAGTAGTAGCTAATTGAATAATAGGCAATTGAGTACTAGACAGGAAGGAAATGCCATATAAGGGCGATGCATATAAACCCTAATAGGTAGTAGCTAATAATAAGCAACTGATTACTAGACAGGAAGGAAATGCTATATAAGGGTGATGCATATAAACCCTTATAGGTAATAGAATAATAGACAATTAAATACTAGACAGGAAGGAAATGCCATATATGGGCAATGTATATGAACCCTGATAGATAGTAGCTATTTCAATAAAGGACAATTAAATACTAAACAGGAAGGTAATGCCATATAAAGGTAGTACATATAAACCAGTAAATGTGAACTCATAATAATAGTGCATGGAAATATACATGTCACATTATCTTGGGTAATGGTAACCACAGCAATCCATCTATGGACAGCTGTGACACTTAAGGGAACCCAGGAGGGACCAAACACCATAGCCAATCAAAGTGATTAGAAGATAGTAATAACAACAGGAGTTTAGGCAAGACAACCTACACTGTACTAGGGGTGTGCACTGGCCACTTTTCGTGTTTTGATATTGGATCTGGATCTTTCTTCGTGTTTTGGATCTGGATTGGTTTTGCCAAAACCACCTTCCGTGTATTGGGTTCTGGGATTTGTGTTTTGGATCTGTATTTTTTGGGAAAAAAGCCTAAAAACAGCTAAATTCACAGAATGTGTTTTTTGTGTTCCTATGCTATTATTAACCTCAATAACATTCATTTCCACTCATTTCCAGTCTATTCTGAATACCTCACACCTCACAACATTGTTTTAGGCCAAAAGATTGCACCGAGGTAGCTGGATGACTATGCTGTGGATGGCACAAACATGTGGCCCATCTAGGAGTGGCACTGCAGTGGCAGACAGGATGTCAGTTTGGAAAACTAGGCCCCAAAGAGTACATACTGCAAAGAAAAAAAAGAGGTGCAAGATGGAATTGTCCTTGGGCCTTCCCACCCACCCTTATGTTGAATAAACAGGACATGCACACTTTAACAAACCAATCATTTCAGTGCCAGGGTCTGCCACACGACTGTGGCTGAAATGATTGGTTCGTTTGGGACCCCACAAAACAAGCTGGCAATTAATCTGTCCCTGCACAAACTGACTCTACAGAGGCAAGGTATCATCCTCATCCTTTGTTGATGCATGTGCGGGTAACGCGCACACAAACACAGAAAAATAAACACTTTTTAAAGGTTTTAATTTTTTGGGGCACTTTGAGGGTTACACCACCCTTCAACAGACCAGCTGGCTCTTGACTTATGACACAGGCGCAAGCTTGGCGCTGCTTCTCTGTTGATGTACGTGTGGCTAACGTGCACACAAACACAGAAAAAAATATATTTGTTTTGCACTTGGGGGGAGCACCCCTGATGTACAGAGCACCCCTTGGACAACACTACAGCACCCCTTTAGGACTGCAGTGACACAGGAGCCACTGAAGCCCCCCTCTTCTGTCTGCACACAGCTCCTATGGACAACACAGCCTTTATGGGACAACAGCACTGCACAACACAGCCCAGCCAGCCCCTATGGACTTTCGAGAAAGCCCCTATGGACAACAGCAGCACCAGCACAGCAACTCCCACAATCCCTTTATGGACAACACAGCCTTTATGGGACAACAGCACTGCACAACACAGCCCAGCCAGCCCCTATGGACTTTGGACACATCCCCTATGGACAGCAGCACCAACACAGCAACCCCCACCTTCCCTCTTCACTGTCCACAGCCGGAGTGAAAAATGGTGCCGACGCGAGGACCTTTTATAGAATCCAAAACCCACGAAAATCAGACAGCGCAAGGATGACACTTTGCCTCGTTCCAGGAATAGAGTCTGGCGGGAAAACACGAGCAGGTCTCGGTTCCCGGCTCAGATCGAGGGAGCTCGGGGGGGGTTCAGATTTCTAAAATCCGAACCCGCTCATGTGAAAAATTATAAACTGTATTTGTACTTCTCAGTGTACTAAGCAGACTGGAAACAAACGTGGAAAAAAAACTGAACCAGAGTTCATGGCTTTTTCCACATTTGTTTCCACATTTTATGTACTGCCTTTATATGGCAATACCTTCCTGTTTAGTATTTACTTGTCTATTACAGGTTGAGTCTCCCATATCCAAATATTAACAAAATACGGAATATTCCGAAACACTGAATAATTTTGGCATGACTGAGATAATGAAACCTTTGATTTTTGATGGTTCAATGTACACAAACTTTGTCTAAGGCACAAATTATTAAAAATATTGTATAAAATTACCTGCAGGCTGTGTGTATAAGGTATCCCATTCCCAAGATATTTCATTATGATATGCAAATATTCCAAAATACGGAATATTCTATTATCTAAAATACTATTTTGGATATGGGAGACTCAACCTGTATTGAAATAGATAGTAGCTATCAGGGTTTTGCATTGCCCATATATGGCATTTCCTCCCTGTCTAGTATTTAATTGTCTATTATTTATATATATATATATATATATATATATACACACACATACATTTCTCTTTTTTAGGTTCATTTACTTGTTAAAGTTTAATTTGGTCAAACAAATTAATCCCCTGTAACTGTCCCTATACTTAGCCCCTATTCCTTTCCTTAACCCTGCTAATAAGTAACATTTTATATTATCCGATTATTAGAGTTAGTGGATGTATCCCATTTCTCTGTGATGGAGTTTGTGAAACTTTGAATGTGATTCTGAAGACTAAATCCATCCTATACTAGTCATTTTCTAATGTAGTCATCTACTATTATTGTAGTGCATGCCTAGTATGCTATGTTCAAGATATTGTCAGACCCTACTTTTTATGTTCTGTAAGAAAATGACAACGAATGACTTCCACGCCATGGCAATGTTTATTTATGCTCAGTGTCGCTATCACAAAAGTTGCCAACTGTCTTTAACTTTGACAGTTAAAGTAGATAAAATGTTTTTCGCCTCAGCAGAAATTTGAAACCTTATGGATGCTATTGATCTACAGATGGTTCACATTTGTTTTATACAAATGGCATACCCTGTAGCCTTATGTAATAACGTGCACTATATTGTTAGAAAAGTCCACTAGTAATCTTCTACAATCTCTTGTCTAAACTAAAGCTAGGTACACACTGAAAGATATATCTGCAGATGGTGGTTGTTCATACACACTGACCAACCGTCACTGCCATATCTGTTGTGAAGACATTGGCCAAGTAATCTTTTACTCCGTACACACTGGTAGATCATCTTTGTGAAATGTATTAAATATTCCTGTAATTTACATAGTGGGCTGGCACTAGGAAGGAAGAGCACACAGGCAAAGGAAATAGGCCCTGATTCATTACGGAACGCACGCAGACGGCCGATTGTTGCATATTGTGCAAGCATCGCAGTGCTCGTGGGCTCCAATGTGATTGTAGTGACCACACAGACCCATCGCAGAGTGATTGATAGGAAGTGACTGTTTGGGGGTGTTGACAGGGGGAGGGTCGAAGTAGCACAGGCGAGATTGGGTTTGAACGCCATTACAGGGATGTGCATGAATTAGCCAATGCGATGGCATATGCAGCTTGAGCTTTCACTGTGTGCAATGAGGTTAGCAAGGTCAGACCTGTTGTAATCAAGTGTGAGGCTCTGATGGTACTCACTGTTACCGGTGGTTTTGCAGACTTGCAACATATTACATATGTAAGGGGAAGTGGGCGTCTTTCTTTTGGGCTGCGACGGCATTGCAATTGAAAATATTTGCATATTTTCGCATTGGGTCTGCGTGCGTAATCGCAGCTGTGATCACAATAGCGATTCATAACGATTTAGGCCAATAGTACCTTGCGTCATAAGGCAAATAAATACAATCTACGTTTAGATATACTTTAAAAGATGATTATATGGGTCAGGAGTGTGACTTTGGAAACCTAAGATGGTGGCCACATTAGTGCAGCTTTACATCACAATTTAAAAAAAAAAATTTCTGCTTCCTACTTCAAGCTGCAAAAATATAGTAATACTGTAAAGTATAAGTAGTGTATGCACAGGGACGAATTACACATCGGGGGCCCCCACATTGCTGCAGCATTCAGGGCCACTCTGGACAGTCTCTGGCTGGCTCCCGGCAGCAGCAGTGACAGGCAGCAGTCACTGATGGGCCATAACTGATGATGGAAGCCCCGCCCCTTGCTGACATAATGCCGCAATTCGCGGGTGTATGTGTAGGGGGTAGAGCCTAATGCAATGTACTGCCTGCACCCATCAGAAGCCTGATGCCACAACAGATAGTAGTGTGTAACTGTGTGTGTCCCTTCCCTCTCTCCCTCCCTTTCTCTTCCTCTCCATCTCCCTCCCTCTCTCTCCCCTTCCCTTCACCCCTTCTCTCTCTCTGTCCTCTCCTCTCTTCCTTCCTGTCTCACTCACAACTCTCTCCCCCCTCAGTCCTTCTCTCTCTCTCTCTCTCTCTCTCTCTAGAACCCCCCCACTCAAAATTCTGCGTTTGCTCCTGGCAGTGTACTAGACCATGTCTGCTATGCTGCTGGAGTCTATTCCCAGCAGTGTAGCAGATATGATGTAGTATGTCATGTCCTTGACAGTCAGTGGAGTGTCTTGAGCCAAGGTAAGGGGCATAGTAGTTACTGCATGGGGCCATGGCAATTTATTGATGGACTCCCCACAATTTAGTGTCCCCAAGGCCCACACAACACTTAACCCGGTCCTGTGTATGCATCTGGTTTACACCAGGAGAGAGCAGTAGTATATGAGGCTGGGTTACATCAGGAGAGAACAGTAGTATATGTTACCGGGCTACACCAGGAGAAAACAGTAGTATATGCGGCTGGGTTACATCAGGAGAGAACAGTAGTATATGTGACAGGGCTACACCAGGAGAAAAGTAGTATATGACCATGGGTGACATCAGGAGAGAGCAGTACTATATGTGCCTGGGTTACACCAGGAGAGAACAGTAGTATATATGCCTGTGTTACACCAGGAGAGAGCAGTAGTATATGTGCCTGGGTTACACCAGGAGAAAAGTAGTATATGACCATGGGTGACATCAGGAGAGAACAGTAGTATATGTGACTGGACTACACCAGGAGAGAACAGGAGTATATGTGACTGGGCTACACCAGGAGAGAACAGTAGTATATGTGACTGGGCTACACCAGGAGAGAACAGTAGTATATGTGTCTGGGTTACACCAGGAGAGAACAGTAGTATATGTGTACCTGTGTTACACCAGGAGAGAACAGTAGTATAATGTGCCTGGGTTACACTAGGAGAGAACAGTAGTATATGTGTACCTGGGTTACACCAGGAAAGAACAGCAGTATATGTGCCTGGGTTACACCAGGAGAGAGAACAGTAGTATGTGCCCATGGGCTGCACATGAAGAGAGCAGTAGTATATGTGCCTGGGTTACACCAGGAGAGAACAGTAGTATATGTGACTGGGCTACACTAGGAGAGAATGGGCTATGCCCATGGGTTACATCAGGAGAGAACTGTAGTATATCCACTTAGTTTACTATGAGTAAGAAAATTAGAATATGACACAAACAGTAAATAAGTCTAGTTATGCTGGGTACACACTGAAAGATATATTGGCCAATCAATTGAACAGACAATATATTGTTAATAAACAATGTCTGTGAATGATGTAATTCACAGACATATCATGTCAGCCCTGCTGCACAGCCGATGCCCAATATATCTGCAGATATATTGGTGCATTGTTCTGTGTGCATGCCTGACCTGCCAACGCATGATAGGTTGGATGTTCAGCTCATCAACTAGATGGGCCAGGTTAGCCAAATCGTCCTCCTTGAGCCAGCATGGGAGCAGCAGCAGCGGCGTGCGGTGACGTGGGACAGGAGTTTCGGTGCACACAAAGAGGATCCAGCTGCCAGAGACAACCAGATATTTTTCAGGTAACTTATTCAAAGGCAAGAGGGGTCGGGATAGTGTTGGAGGGGAGCCGAGACCTGTGGGCTGGTGGTCAGGGGAAATTAATTATAGAGAGCTGACAACGGGAGCCTCCACCAGTGGCACTAGGAGCAGTAATTAACATGCGCTACTAGTGTGTGTATAAATAAGAAAATACAGGAGGCGCACAATGGTGAAGTATTTTACAACTTCTAATTTTACTTGGACAAGATTAAATACAGTCACATAAAACATTTGTGATACAGTATGTGTTTATTTCACAATCTCGGCACAAGGAGCGGAAGCATCTGAATGCTTAGCTGATTGCCAGCCTCCTGATGTCTGTCCACACAATCACACCCTCGTTAGCCACGCTGCAAGCCTTCCCTACTGCCCACTTCAAAATATAAAAAATTATTTTGGGAAATAAAATAATTTTGATTTTTTTTTAAAAAGGCTGTCTGAGACTTCTCCACACAAGCTTGTATTCAACATGGGCATGTGCTGCAGGAGAGGGAGAGTGGGAGAACAGAGAGAGAGAGAGAGAGAGAGAGAGAGGAGAGAGGGAGGGAGAGAGAGAGAACAGAGAGAGGGGGAGAGAAAGAGAACACAGAGAGAGGGAGGGAGAGAGCGGGAGGACCAGGCGGACAGGGAGAGAGAGAGAGAGAGAGAGAGAGACTGATAGACAGGAACAGACAAATGGATAGACTGACAAGGAGAGGGAGTGCAGTACCATTTATGTAAATGTAATACAATTAATAATTTGTACTAATCCCGATTTCTTTACTTCTGGAAAACTCCTAAAAGGACTATTTTTTTTATTATTTTCAATACATTGACAAAATAGATATTTTTATAAATCTATATATAAAGATATATTTATAAAAAGAGTGGGACAAAGGGCGAGACAGAGGAAGAGACAGGGAGAAACACAGAGGTACAGGGAAAGACATGGGGGACAGGAAGAGAGGGACTGAGAGGGACTGAGATGGACGGCCTTGGAGAGAGAGAGGGAGACGGTTAGACAGGGAGAGAGAGAGAGCGAGAGAGACAGTCAGAAAGGGAGAGAGAGAGAGCACAGTACTCTGTATGTAAATTTAATAAATTTAATAAATTGTTCTCATCTTGATTTCTTCACCTCACAGTGCCTTCACTCAAGCCACAACATTTCAAAACTAAGTATTCACCTTCTGAAAAATTCCGTGGTGTGGAGGGATTTAAGCACCCCCCTGGGAGGATTTGGGTTAAGCTAGGGGAAGGGGGGGTTAGGTTTAGGCACCTCTGGGGGGTGGTTACGGTTAGACATCCCTAAGGGAGGGTTAGGGATAGATGAGATACTTACCCTGTTGGGATCTTCTCCTTTCTAGTTTCTGGCGTCAGTATTACATCCGCCTGGCTTACTGTACGTCCAGCGGGATATAATACTGATTCCCTCTCCAAGACCGTCCATCTCAGTCCCTCTCTCCCTGTCCCCCTATGTCTTTCCCTGTCCCTCCGTGTCTCTCCCTGTCTATCAGTGTCATGCCCTCTGTCCCTCTCTCTTTTTGCAAATATACCTTTATATATCTATATAGATTTATAAAAATATATCTATTGTTTTGTCAATATATTGTCAGTCTATCCATCTCTATCGCTCCCTATCCATCAGTCTCTCTCTCTCTTCCTGTCCATCCTACTCCCTGTCCGTCTGCCCCTCTCTCTCACATTGCTGCAGCACATGCCCATGATGAATACAAGCCTGGGTGGAGAAGCCTCAGACAGCCTTTTTAAAAAAAATCTAAATTATTTTATTCCTCAAAAATATTTTGAAGTTGGTATTAGGGAAGGGTTTTTTTATAAAAAAAAGCATATTAATTTATCCAATTTCTTTTATAATATTGATTTTCTAAAACGTCCACCTGAGGACTTCCAGACCCAGGGTCAGCATGGGTGTGTGCTGCACAGTCCAAATATATATATATATATATATATATATATATATACACACATACACACACACACATACATGGGATGTAGTCAGCACCCTTACGTGCAGGATCCCGGCACCAGTATCCCGACCACCGGCATCCCAAAGTTAAGTACCGGGGTGTTAGGGTTAGGTAGTGGGGTAAGGGACAGGCATTAGGGGGAGGGTTGGGCACCATGTAGGGAGTGTTAGGATTAGGATGTGGGGAGAGGGAGGTTAGGGTTAGGCACTAGGGGGGAGGTTACTGTAGGTTTAGGATGTGGGGAGGTTAGGTTTAGGCACTAGGGAGGTTAGGCACCGGGGAGGGAGGGTTAGGTTACGGGTTAGAGTTACACTTTCCCGACACCCATAGGGAGTAAAGGTTTCTGGCTGTTGGGATGCCGCTGTCGGTATTCTGACCAGCGGCATCGCGACAGCCGGGATATCAACCCAACCTATATATATACACTCATATATTTATATTTATAAATAGACACATATATATATATATATATATATATAGACATACACACACACTTATAATTAACATATATATATATATATATATATATATATCTAAAATCATTATTTTTAAAATATAGAGGCCACTGGTTGAGGCTCTCTCTGATGGTGTCTCACGATGGTCATGCCGGCCCCCACAGGTCTCAGCTCTGGCTGATAGGGGAACCCGCATTAATCCCCCCTGCTAGCTGGGGCACTCACTGTCAGCCCCCCAAATGTTACATCATCCCCCCTGCAAGGCACAGCACTGGCTGACAGCAGCCCTCGGATGATCATAGCACCCGCACTCGAACCCCCCCTGCTTCCGTTCCCCCAGGTCATGGCTCCCACTGGTAAGAAGGGCACACACTAGGAATGCATGTCACTTATTGCTCCAAGTGCCACTCATGCTCATCAGCACAGCTCCCCCCTATATGGTCAAGGCTCACGCTGTCCGGGGCTCCCGCTGAAGGATCCCTCAAAAATCTCTGGTGGTCTCTGGCGCCTGGATCCTCTGAGTGCTGCTCATCAGCTCAGCTCCCCTGACCACAGGTCAAGGCTCACGCTGGCTGGGGCTTCCACTGAAGGCTCCCTCTGGGCTTCCCGACATCTGCCTTCCCTCCAAACACTATCCCAACCCAGGGGGCCTTACTTACCTCAAAAATCTCTGGTGGTCTCTGGCACCTGGATCCTCTCTGTGTCTCCTGTCCCACGCTGCCCGACTGCCGCACACTGCTACTGCTCGATGAGGATGATTTGACTAACCCAGCCCCTCTAGGTGACAAGCTCAATGTCCAACCTATCGTGCGTTGGCAGGTCAGCCATATACACAGAACAATGCACCAATATATCTGCAGATATATTGGGCATCGGCTGTGCAGCAGGGCCGACGCGATAGGTCTGTGAGCGACGTTGTTCACAGACATATCGTTTGTACACACCTTCCGATCAGTTAACAATATTTTGGCTGATCAATTGATCAGCCAATATATCTTTCAGTGTGTACCCAGCTTAAGCTGCATACAATATACAGTCAGGTCCATAAATATTGGGACATTGACAGAATTTTCATATTTTGGCCTCTATTCACCACCACAATGGCTTTGAAATGAAACAAACAAGATGTGCTTTAACTGCAGACTTTCAGATTTAATTTGAGAGTAATTACATCCAAATCAGGTGAACGGTGTAGGAATTAAAATGGTTTCTATATGTGCCTCCCACTTTTTAAGGGGCCAAAAGTAATCGGATGATCAACTCAAAAGCTATTTTATGGAGAGGTGTGGGCTATTCCCTCATTATTTCATTATCAATTAAGCAGGTAAAAGGTCTGGAGTTGATTCTAGGTGTGACATTTGCATTTGGAATCAGTTGCTGTCAACTCTCAATATGGGATCCAAAGAGCTGTCACTATCAGTGAAGCAAGCCATCATTAGGCTAAAAAATCAAAACAAACCCATCAGAGAGATAGCACAAACATTAGGTGTGGCCAATTAAACTGTTTGGAACATTCTTAAAAAGAAAGAATGCATCGGAGAGCTCAGCAACACCAAAAGACCCGGAAGACCATGGAAAACAACTGTGGTAGATGACAGAAGAATTATTTCCCTGGTGAAGAAAAACCCCTTCACAACAGTTGGCCAAATCAAGAACACTCTCCAGGAGGTAGGTGTATATGTGTCAAAGTCAACAATCAAAAGAAGTCTTCACAAGAGTGAATATAGAGGCCTCACCACAAGATGTAAACCATTTGTGAGCCACAAAAACAGGAAGACCATATTAGAGTTTGCCAAACAACATCTAAAAAAGCCATTACAGTTCTGGAACAACATCCTATGGACAGATGAGACAAAGATCAACTTGTACCAGAGTGATGGGAAGAGAAGAGTATGAAGAAGGAAAGGAACTGCTCATGATCCAAAACATACCACCTCATCAGTGAAGCATGGTGGTGGTAGTGTCATGGTGTGGGCATGTATGGCTGCCAATGGAACGGAACTGGTTCCCTTGTATTTATTGATGATGTGACTGCTAACAAAAGCAGCAGAATTAATTCTGAAGTGTTTCGGGCAATATTATATGCTCATATTCAGCCAAATGCTTCAGAACTCATTTGAAGGCGCTTCACAGTGCAGATGGACAATGACCTGAAGCATACTGCAATACTGCAACAACAACCAAAGAGTTTTTTAAGGCTAAAAAGTGGAATGTTATGCAATGGCCAAGTCAATCCCCTGACCTGAATCCAATTGAGCATGCATTTCACTTGATGAAGACAAAAGTGAAGGGAAAATGCCCCAAGAACAAGCAGGAACTGAAGACATTTGCAGTAGAGGCCTGGCAGAGCATCACCAGGGATGAAACCCAGCATCTGGTAATGTCTATGCATTCCAGACTTCAGGCTGTAATTGCCTGCAAAGGTTTTGCAACAAAGTATTAAAAAGTGAAAGTTAGATTTAGGATTGTTTAGTTTGTCCCATTACTTTTGGCCCCTTAAAAAGTGGGAGGCACATATAGAAACCATTTTAATTCCTACACCGTTCACCTGATTTGGATGTAATTACCCTCAAATTAAATCTGAAAGTCTGCAGTTAAAGCACATCTTGTTTGTTTCATTTCAAAGCCATTGTGGTGGTGAATAGAGGCCAAAATATGAAAATTCTGTCAATGTCCCAATATTTATGGACCTGACTGTATCTGTACGCCTAACATGCATTGGACCAAAGATTTGGACATCTGAGCTCAGAGTGCTCATTCCAAGAGCATAGAGGCTGTTTCTGTTGGCCACTTAGTAGAATTAGGGAGCTATTCTGCCTATATTGAGACGACATCTTGTTGTCTAGATACAATTCCCATATTTTAAATATATTACCATTTTATATAAATAATGAAAGGTTGGCCATTGGCACATTTTTTTTAGCAACAATAAATATTTCCATGTGATAACACCCTGAACAAATGTCTGTTATTTGGTTAATAAATTTAGCGAATCAGAGTATTGCTATAACCCTGGCAAAAAGTTTTATGTGAGTCCTTGCCATGTCCAACACCTAAAACAAGTGCCATAGTTTTCAAAATATGACCCACGTGTGATAAATGGTCATCTGTCTCTCTCCAAATATATTGTCCTGCATAATCCTGCAGACCACGAAACAAAAAACAAATAATAATAATAATAATTTTATTTATATAGAGTTTTTCTCCAATAGACGCAAGGCACTTAACTGATAGAATGAACATATTACAGAGGTTTAGATTTTCAAAGAACACAGAAACCATGAATATAATACAGGGGTTTAGATTTGCATGAAATACAAAAACAATGACTATAATACAAAGCTGTAGCAGCAATTTTGGTTTATCTGTTCCAAGGATTATTCATCCTACCCACTAAGGATCTATTTGAGGCAATCATTTTAGGCACACTACATATGAATATACTGGGCAGAATAGGCAAAGCCTGGAATTGATGACACATAGTGGAATACATAAAAAATACTGGGCAAAATCCTTGCAAAATCATCAGAGTAATGCATTTTTAATTCTACACAATAAAGTACCAGATGAGGCAGCCATGTTGGGGGTACTACATTGGTTACAATGTGCGATAAGCAATACATGGAAATAAGAAATACTGTACAAGAATAAAATGAACAGCTACTAATAAGATTCCCCACTGCATATACTGTATAGTCCAACAGGTTGTTTATCCTGCTCTTGAAAGCAACAGATCAGGTGGCCATCTAGGGCGCACTACATAGGTTACAGTGGGCAGGATGAGCAATTCATAGAAATGTAACATGCAGTGAGAAGTTACAGGGAAAAGAAAAAGAACAGTGGGGTGAAGTGGGTGAAGATATTGGGTAAATGGAAAGAAGGGAGGACAAGGTGGGATGCCATTAAGTGGCAGTAAAGAAAGACAAAAAAACATGATAGATAAGAGCAATGGAAATGTTTTAGCATTACTCTATGTTACAATATTGTGTAACTGGTAACATCTTAGCTCAGAGTTCCAAGAGCATAGAGTGTACTTCTGATGATCACTTAAAATACCTTTATTTTTAAATACATTAAGTTAAACAGGACACAAGTGGAAATATTTTGTACAGATGTAGGTGGATAAAGTACTAGAATGCCAAATATAAATCCTAATTGAATGAAAAATGAGCTTCAAGTATTGAGTCTAGGGGGTATATTTACTAAAGTGCGGGATTTTAGAAGTGAAGATGTTGCCTATAGCAACCAATCAGATTCTACTTATCATTTATCTAACACCTTCTAGAAGATAATGGGCAACATCTCCATTTCTAAAAACATGCAATTTGGTTAATATACCCCTAGATGTGTAAGTAGGGCCAGAGTTCAGGGAACTTTGTAGGCTCAAGTACAGTATATACTGCAGAAAAAAAAGAAACAAACAAAAAAAGAACTGGAACCAATCTACTTTACTCAGTTACTTTTCTGCATGAATAAGGGGCATATTAACCAATTATCGGCAATTGGTCCTGATAATTATAATTTCTTTTCGCCACATGTCGCTGCAATGAGAAATTAAGTACTGCTGACATGTACTATTAATGACATCCAGGAACAGGTGCTTTGATAGGAGCCCTTCCCTGCAATGTGTAAGAAGTAAATTGATCGCTAAAGAGATCACTTCACTTCCGGATTCTGACCCTGGTGTATACGCAATCCTACAGATCTCTCTCACAGAAATGTCTCCGATATGTAGCTATAGTAAGATAACGTAACCTACCGGGGCCAAGCTCCAGAATATTTTGCATTCTGGAGCTTGGTAAATTTCACGTTTAGCAGCTTACATAGAAACTATTGTTTTCTGGAGGGAATTCACGTAAAAACTGTTTGGTAAATAAGCCCCTTAGACTTTTATTGATTACTCATTTTTGTTGCTACTTTTGTTGTAAAATCGGATGATTATTTGGTAACTCTTGCATAATTGGATATTATAATTTAACTACTTGTCTCGTCCACGCAGCAACAGCTCTTGCAGTAAAACTTCCTAGTATATGTTATGTATTTTCTTAAAGAATTAACAAATGTAGCTTTGATATAATATACTTAATATAACTTTTTTCATGCAAAATCTCTGACATCTCACCCTCAAGATTCCTCATTACCACTGAATGTTATTCATCTTAGCACATTGAGGTTACAAATACTGCATTCTTTCATGAATCCTACCAGACAAACATTTAAGAGACATTGGTATTCATAAAAGAGAATTGATTCCATGAAAAGATTGCTTTGAGAAAATAAAATAAAAAGCTCTGAAAGTAATGCAAAAATAATTGCAGTGCTATACATGTATGTAAACCTTTAACTTTAGAATATTATTTAGCTTTTTAGTTATGAAATGTGTTTGCTAGTAGTATACCAGATAAAGGTTTTTATGGTAATTGGATACATTATTAGCAGTCTTAGCTTTTAAACAGAAAACATCATAATCCTTGCACGATTTTAATGATTATAATATAAACTGAGCAATGTGGGTAATTAAATGTATCTAAATGAACAGAGCAACACAACAGAATAGATGGGCAAATAGATATATGCGCATCAGGGCTTACATAGAAAATCACATGTATGAAAGCAATACAAAGAATATCTATATGTAAACAAAGTTAAGGAACACCCAGTGGTTAAAGCAAGCATGATAGTGCACTGTTATTAAAATGCAAATAATTGTGAAGCCTTGTACCAGATAAAATAGATTAAGGGACTGATCCAGTGTATCATACTACCAGATCATGCACATCTTAGCCGCATCTGTACTTGTGGCTCAGTGGGTGTAACTGGGCACTGGCACATAAGTTATGTGCTACAGGGGTGTGATGGGCAGAGTTGCAGGCTATACACACATATCTGTATGCTTTCAGATCGGGGCCGGCCCCAGGTCTACTAAAACCACGTACAAGAAATTTTGGAGCCCAAAGTTATCACTGGGGCTGCTGGTAGATGGTGCTGCCGCTGCTGCCAGGGTCCAGGACCAATCAATACTGGAGAGCCTGGTGTAAACCACAGCTCCATCCTCCAGTAGCCCCAGTGCTAACTTTGGGCTTGGGCTGTGCTGGGCTTTTCAGGGCAGCTCAGACGTGGCTTGGGCTGTGACCCACGGCAATGCAGCAGAGTGATCCTATAAAGTGGGACCCTTGTGCAGCCTCTCCACTAAAATGGCTCTCGATCCAGCCCTGTTTCAGATGGATCTCTTGCACCAAGGATAGGGCTGATAGCGACCCCAGCTACTTTCACAAGCAGAGAAATAGGAATGGTGCAGTTGTTGTATACAGGTAGATGCAGTCTGAATAACATGACTTGCATGCCCCTAAGAACTTATATGAAATTGTGGTGGATACTACAATTCTCTTCTGTATCACCTCCTCATATAGATTCAGCTAGAGACCAGACCACAGGAGCTTAGGAACCTTTAATTGCAAATAATATGCATATAGTGTAATAATGATTAATATAATTTTTAAATAATATATACAAATGTGCAAACATTAATAATACATAAATACGTTTATTTGAGCCTACAGTAAAATTCACTCTTTTGTGTACCTTTTGCTAGCAGAGGTACCAGGGTTAAAAGTAGGAGTGTAACTAGGTATTTGAAGGCCCCATAGCAAAATTTTGTTAGGGCCCCTATGTACCACCCAATGGTGAAAAATTTATATAAAACATGTAACTTTAACAAGAAGATAGGCCCCTCTCAGCTGTGGGCCCCATAGCAGCTGCACCCCTTGCACCTAGTAGTTATGCCCATGGGTATAAAAAGACTGCCAAGAGATGTATCTGGACAGAACATGCACCTCTAGAATCCCAAAGTGCTTTGTCCCCTCTGACTTCCTCAAAGGTTGTGTCCTCTATGTATATGTGTGTGTAGTTAACAAACTACAATACCCGGCGCTCCAGCTCCAAAATAAATACAAAATTGATAATATTAATCGTCCACCTGCTGGCTAGTAGCAATCTTTGATCTAGTTAAGACCAAATATATAGACCTAAGGATGAAAAAACACTGTGTTGCTACTGCGCAAGGTAGATATGGTGTTAAATGTATATACAGAAAATATATAACATTTGTGCTCTCTGAAACAATGGATGGGAGACTGGATAGGTAAAATATCTATTTAATATCCAATGATACACATATAAACAAATAAGATCACAAGCCAATAACTGATGGTTACTATGAGTGACACTGTATATTGATATATCAATATTTAGTGTCGATTGGCATAAATCACAATAATAAACAAGTAAATAAATAAACAAAAGTATTCTCAGTAAAAGGTGCTGGCGTCCCAGCTTCAATGAATAAAATGGAATGTAGAACGTAGCTTGATCAATATGTAATAAAGATTAACTGAAAGCGTGGCCACGCTGATAATGAGCATACAATCTCATGAGGATAGATTGTACTGTTGAGAGATAGCCAAAAGTGTATGAGGTAAATCTCATGGGATGCGGTGAAATCCGCTGATGATAAGTCAAATGCACTTTTGAAAAAACTCTTCTAACCCTCCAGCACCAGGTATAAATACAAACGGCAGTGGCCGCTATGTGTGCGGCTGCAAGGGTTTGCTAGACAATGTGTCCTCCGGTAATATCTAACCTTAACACAGATGGTGTGGCAGCGGCTCCAGCCGCTCGATGAATGGTAGGTGAAGTGTGCTGGTTGGCAGGTCCCGCTGTACAAGCGGCAGGTAGGGCTTGCTGGGCTATAAGTCCTCCAGCGGCTCCTGTGTCAGGCACGTCTGTGGGGAATGTGGGGAAGCAGCGTTGACCAGAGCCACCAAGTGCCTTCCAGGAGATCCAGGAATTTTACAGCCCAAAGCCCTTTATCCAACTCACACTTTGGGATTACTCTCCACCAAAGAACAAGCTAGAGCCACTGGCTATTGGCTGCAGCAGTTACAGCTCACTTGCTGATCCTTCAGCCAGAAATTGGAGCTGCTTCCCCACAGACGTACCTGACACAGGAGCCGCTGGAGGACTTATAGCCCAGCAAGCCCTACCTGCCGCTTGTACAGCGGGACCTGCCGACCAGTTGATTCTAAGCGCACACTTCAACTACCATTCATCAAGCGGTTGGAGCCGCTGCTACACCATCTGTGTTAAGACGTGCCTGACACAGGAGCCGCTGGAGGACTTTTAGCCCAGCAAGCCCAACCTGCCGCTTGCACGGCGGGACCTGCCGACCAGCTGATTCTCAGCGCACACTTCACCTACCATTCATAGAGCGGCTGGAGCCGCTGCCACACCATCTGTGTTAAGGTTAGATATTACCGGAGGACACATTGTCTAGCAAACCCTTGCAGCCGCACACATAGCGGCCACTGCCGTTTGTATTTATACTAGGGGTGAGCGGATTCGGATTTCTGAAATCCAAACCCCCCCGAGCCCCCCCGATCCGAGGCCGATCCGAGTCAGGCTCGACTTTTCCCGCCTGACTCGGATCTGAAATCGAGGCAAAACGTCATCATCCCGCCTTCCGAGTCTCGCGGGTTTTGGAACCTATATAAGGTACCCACGTCGGTGCCATTTTCTCACTCGGCTGTGGACAGTGAAGAGGGAGGGTGGGAGTTAGGGCTGGCTGGGCTGTGTAGTGTAGTGTAGTGTAGTGCAGAGTAGTGTTGTGCTGTGCTGTGCTGCTGTTGTCCACTACTTCAAAGTCCATAGGGGCTGGCTGTGTTGTGCTGTGCTGCTGTTGTTAATAGGGGCTGTGTCCACTACTTCAAAGTCCATAGGGGCTGGCTGGACTGTGTTGTGCAGTCAGATCTCCATAGGGGCTGTGTCCACTCCAAAGTCCTGTGCAGTGTCCCAGTACTAAAGGGGTGCTGTAGTGTTGTCCAGGGGGTGCTCTGTCCATCAGGGGTGCTCCCCCCAAGTGCTAAAAAAATAATATTTTTTGTGTGTTTGTGAATTGTGTGCGCAGTAGCCGCATGTGCATCAACAAAGTAGTGCCAAGCGTGCGCCTGTGTCATAAGTAAAGGGCCGGCTGGCTTGACCGTTAAAGGGTGCTGTAACCCCCAAAGTACACTCCAGTCCAAACCAAAAAAAAAATTATTTTCTGTGTTTGTGAATTGTGTGCGCAGTAGCCGCACGTGCATCAACAAAGTAGTGCCAAGCGTGCGCCTGTGTCATAAGTAAAGGGCCGGCAGGCTTGACCGTTAAAGGGTGCTGTAACCCCCAAAGTACACTCCAGTCCAAACCAAAAAATAATAATTTTCGGTGTTTGTGAATTGTGTGCGCAGTAGCCGCACGTGCATCAACAAAGTAGTGCCAAGCGTGCGCCTGTGTCATAAGTAAAGGGCCAGCTGGCTTGACCGTTAAAGGGTGCTGTAACCCCCAAAGTACACCACAGTCCAAACCAAAAAAAAATATATTTTCTGTGTTTGTGAATTGTGTGCGCAGTAGCCGCATGTGCATCAACAAAGTAGTGCCAAGCGTGCGCCTGTGTCATAAGTAAAGGGCCGGCTGGCTTGACCGTTAAAGGGTGCTGTAACCCCCAAAGTACACTCCAGTCCAAACCAAAAAAATATATATTTTCTGTGTTTGTGAATTGTGTGCGCAGTAGCCGCACGTGCATCAACAAAGTAGTGCCAAGCGTGCGCCTGTATCATAAGTAAAGGGCCGGCTGGCTTGACCGTTAAAGGGTGCTGTAACCCCCAAAGTACACTCCAGTCCAAACCAAAAAAATATATATTTTCTGTGTTTGTGAATTGTGTGCACTGTGGCTGCACGTGCATCAACAAAGGAGCAGCGCCAAGTGTGCGCCTGTGTCCCATAAGTAAAGAGCCGGCTGGCTCATTTCTTAAAGGGTATATAACCCACAAAGTGCACTACACTCCAGCAAAAATAAAAAAATATTTTCTGTGTTTGTGTGCGCTTTAGCCGCACGTATATATCAATATAACAC
Source organism: Taudactylus pleione (assembly GCA_031769625.1). NCBI lineage: Eukaryota > Metazoa > Chordata > Amphibia > Anura > Myobatrachidae > Taudactylus > Taudactylus pleione. The sequence continues at coordinate 10,036,627 of JAUIMM010000368.1, read as the reverse complement.
AAATGGAGGACCAAACTTTCTCCGATAAAAATAAAATAGGGAAAGATCAAGAACCACTTCCTCCTAGTGCTGTTGCTGCTGCTGGGAGTTGTTCATCATCCCAGAGAGGAAGAAGGAACATCACTACTTTTACTAAACAATTGACCCTCCAACAGTCCCTAGCGATGAGGATGAAGTACGACAGCAGTCATCCTGAAGCAAAACGTATAACTGAGGCCTTGACTGCTATGTTGGTGTTAGACATGCGTCCGGTATCCGCCATTAGTGCAGTGGGATTTAGACAATTGATGGAGGTAGTGTGTCCCCGGTTCCAAATCCTGTCTAGATTCCACCTGCATCCTCAAAGCAGCAGCGACAAGCGTGCGTCTGTCTGTTAAAGGGTGGTGACACCCTCAAAGTGTGCTACACAAACAATAAAAATATTCTTCTTTTTGTTTCTGTCTTTGTGAATTGTGTGGGCTGTAGCCGCACTTGCATCCTCAAAGCAGCAGCGACAAGCATGCGTCTGTCTGTTAAAGGGTGGTGACACCCTCAAAGTGTGCTACACAAACAATAAAAATATTGTTCTTTTTTTTTCTGTCTTTGTGAATTGTGTGGGCTGTAGCCGCACTTGCATCCTCAAAGCAGCAGCGACAAGCGTGCATCTGTCTGTTAAAGGGTGGTGACACCCTCAAAGTGTGCTACACAAACAATAAAAATATTGTTATTTTTTTTCTGTCTTTGTGAATTGTGTGGGCTGTAGCCGCACTTGCATCCTCAAAGCAGCAGCGACAAGCGTGCGTCTGTCTGTTAAAGGGTGGTGTAACTCTCAAAGTGCTCCAAAAAATAAAAAACTATTTTTTTAATGTGTTTGTGACTTGTGTGCGATGTAGCCGCACTTGCATCCTCAAAGCAGCAGCGACAAGCGTGTGTCTGTCTGTTAAAGGGTGGTGACACCCTCAAAGTGTGCTACACAAACAATAAAACTATTCTTCTTCTTTTCTCTGTCTTTGTGAATTGTGTGGGCTGTAGCCGCACTTGCATCCTCAAAGCAGCAGCGACAAGCGTGCGTCTGTCTGTTAAAGGATTACATCGGTGACAGCATCCAAGTAGGCATGTCAGACAGTCCGTACATGTACTGGCAGGAAAAAGAAGCAATCTGGAGGCCCCTGTACAAACTGGCTCTATTTTACCTGAGTTGCCCCCCCTCCAGTGTGTACTCCAAAAGAGTGTTTAGTGCAGCCGGGAACCTTGTCAGCGAAAGGCGTAGGAGGTTGCTTCCACAAAATGTGGAGAAGATGATGTTCATAAAATGAATTATCAACTCTTCCAGGGAGACCAGCCTCCAGAACGTACAGAGGGACCTGTTGTTGTGGATTCCAGCGGGGACGAATTAATACTCTGTGAGGATGAGGATGTACACAACACTGAAGAGGGTGAGGAATCGGTGGATGAGGAGGATGAGGACGACATCTTGCCTCCGTAGAGCCAGTTTGTGCAGGGACAGATTAATTGCCAGCTTGTTTTGTGGGGGCCCAAACGAACCAATCATTTCAGCCACAGTTGTGTGGCAGACCCTGGCGCTGAAATGTTTGGTTTGTTAAAGTGTGCATGTCCTGTTTATACAACATAAGGGTGGGTGGCAGGGCCCAAGGACAATTCCATCTTGCACCTCTTTTTTTTCTTTGCATTATGTATAGTTTGGGGCCTAGTTTTTCAAACTGCCATCCTGTCTGCCACTGCAGTGCCACTCCTAGATGGACCACGTGTTTGTGCCACCCACTCGTATCTCTTAGCATAGTCATCCAGCTACCTCGATGCAACCTTTTGGACATAAAAACACTATTGTGAGGTGTGAGGTGTTCAGAATAGACTGGAGATGAGTGGAAATTAAGGTTATTGAGGTTAATAATAGCATAGGAGCAGAAAAACCCACAAATTCTGTGATTTTAGCTGTTTTTATGCTTTTTTTCAAAAAAATACAGATCCAAAACACAAAACCCAGAACCCAAAACACGGAAGGGTGGTTTTGGCAAAACCAATCCAGATCCAAAACACGAAGAAAGATCCAGATCCAAAACCAAAACACAAAACACGAAAAGTGGCCGGTGCACACCCCTAATTTATACCAGAAGCTGGAGGATTATAAGAGTTTTTTCAAAAGTGCATTTGACTTATCATTAGCGGATTTCACCGCATCCCGTGAGTTTTACCTCATACACTTTTGGCTATCTCTCAACAGTACAATTTATCCTCATGAGATTGTATGCTCATTATCAGCGTGGCCACGCTTTCAGTTAATCTTTATTACATATTGATCAAGCTACATTCTACATTCCATTTTATTCATTGAAGCTGGGATGCCAGCACCTTTTACTGAGAATACTTTTGTTTATTTATTTACTTGTTTATTATTGTGATTTATGCCAATCGACACTAAACATTGATATATCAATATACAGTGTCACTTATAGTAACCATCAGTTACTGGCTTGTGATCTTATTTGTTTATATGTGTATCATTGCATATTAAATAGATATTTTACCTATCCAGTCTCCCATCCATTTTTTCAGAGAGCACAAATGTTATATATTTTCTGTGTCCTCTATGTGTTAGTATTTTTACTAAAGGTTGGTTGGTTGTTTTTGGTCGGTTTTGCATGTAACAAACCCATCAAACCATTGGAAAACTGACCAATTGACCATCTTTGGAACACAATCGAATATTGGACAACCTGTCAATTAGTTAACATACACAAGTATAGAAACAATAGATTTATTAAGCATCATTTTGCAAGACTGACTGAAACCGACAAAAATAATTATGGCTAAAATGCCCAAATAATAGACTAGCATCTGAAAGGTGTGTTTGAGTACCTAAAACAAATTCTATTAAAGCTTCATCATTATACCTATAAAAAGGGATACAGCCATGTGTTATACAGTGCCTGTAGGTATTATGGCCTTCTATGGGTATTCTCAGCAGATACCTAAGATATGCAGCACACCAACACCTGACTAAGATGAGCCAGGTGGCAGAAGCATAGAACCAACAGCAGCTTCATGAAGAACCACAGAGCCTATGCAGGCCTAGGTTCTTCAGTAGGTGGTTAAGCCTCTATGCAGTGTATGATGGCCAGGTAATAGAGATGTCCTGCCTCAACATTAAAAACTTAATGAACCTGATAAATAGTGGTATAACAGGCACTCACAATAGGAGTTTTGTGTGTGGATGTCGGCCACAAGACCTAAAAGAAGAAATCCCTTATTCTTCTAATACATGGATAAAGAAATGGCATGTCCAGAATGGGGTAATCCTAATGATACTTGGTAGCTACAAGTAGCATTAGGATTACCCCATTCTGGACATCCCCCCCACTCCATTCCCCTAGCTCACCATTATTGAAGTACCTTCTAATGCATGCTTATACTTTAATATATGTACATCCCAGAGTATTTTGACTCTATTAAAGGGATTTTGTTTATATCAATCATTTGGTTGGCTGAATTTATCCTGTTTATTAAGTTACCTCTACTCACCAGCAGGTCCATTTCACTTACTGGTTTGCACACTCACCACCTAGAAATAGGTATTGTTAGTCACAGACCTTAGGCATATGTCCGCATATGCCATTTCTTTATCCAACTTAATGAACCTGTATGACCTCAATCAAGGTTCAGCATGAGCCAAGCATAGTCATGTGCCATATCAAGCCTGCACAAGCTGCTGTATGTGCTGCACTTTTTTGCCACTGGTTTCTTCCTGTCAGTCACATCTACTATGCTGTGAATATCATAGCTAACTTCCATCTGTAATCTCACCTAGTTCATGGCAGCCCTGAAGACCTTCTCCTATATGTATATTACCTTTCCTAGTCATGAGTCACAGTGGCATTAATTAAGGGTAGAGATCTACAGTCTCGCAGGCATGCCTTATGTCTGCGGAGCTGTAGACTGCACACACATTGGGCTGAGACCACCTAAGACCAGTGCAGATATCTAAATAAATATGCATCATGATTATTTCATGAAAGTGCATGTGGTGTGTGAAGCAAAACAAAAAATAATTAGAATTGTAGCTGGCTTTTCTGGTTTGTGCCACACTAATTTTATCCTTAGACACTCATCCTTCGATGCAGAGATTGAGGTGGAGAAAAGCCAGAGGAATGGATGCTGGGTAAGTAACCTGTTCTGTTGGTGTTAAATGTAAAGATATAAACAATATATGATAAATGATTTTTAGCACATTTTGTTCTCAAGGGATCCTGTATATGGCTGTTGCTCTTGGCTTCTGACTTTGTTGTCACTTACACATACTCCTGCTGAGCATAAGTATTATAAGGCACACATATCCACTAGATCATTAATATAATGTACTTTTGGGCTATTAAAAGTTTGTTCCAGGTGTCTTGATAAATCTGGTGAAAATTTGTTATATCATCCAAGCAAAATGTTCTTGTGCTCTGCTGCTGTTTATTGCATAATCTGGTACAGTATTAAACCAACCTCCTCCCTCATATTATGCAAGAGACAGTAAGTAGGAAGGGGGTCCCTCCCTTTTGTATCCCATACCTGTCACTCTAAACTAGAGTGACTATCTATATACTCCAACTCCCACAGCTCCTCCTCTAGAGTACATACCTCTCCTATCCTCTGTCAATTCTTCTACACCCTCCTATCCCTTCCTGAGATCCACATTTAACATAGAGTCCTGGCTCCTTCCTCTCCAGTCTAGCCGTGTCTCTCATTTTCATTGCCATGGATGTAAACAATGACCACACAGATCCTCCTTCTGGACAGTGAAGTGCCAGTGGAGGTGTGAAAATGTTTTAGTATTATCTATTGGGGTGGTATTTTTATGCAATGAGGAGGGGTGTATTTTCTTTTTCTAGGAGGAGGGGCATTGGTGTGTGTTTTCATTATGTCTCTGGTGGGGGTGGTGTATTAATGTATTGTGTGGGGGGTGCTTTTTTTTCATTTTATGTGTATGCTTGTGAGGGGCGTATAACTTATATGTGGGCCACTACTAGTTTCTACATTTTCTGGTGGTCACTTTAATGTTCTCTGCATTTTTTTACAGTAACTGCAATGGTCATTGTATTAAATGGTGATAACTGTAATGTTCTCTGTATTATATGGTGGTCACAGCAACACTCGCTATATTATATGGCAATCACTGCAACACACTGCATTATATGGTGCTACTGATACCCAGGGGTGCCAAGAGGGGGTATGGAGTGGGTACTGATTTCCCAGGCCCAGGCATGCCAGCTGGCATGGACCGGGGCACACCAGCAGCTGTTATTTAAAAAAAAAAAGCATTATTTATAATGTCACCTTTATTACACCTCTGTGGGCTGGTGTGCGGGCTGGGAGTGGGTGGGGGTGGAGGGCTAGGAAGTGGGTTACCAGACTGTGTAACTTCCTGAAGCTTTACTCCCTTCCTTGTTGTACAGTGGCTGCAGCAGAGCTACTGGTCTCGCGAAATGAAGATGTCATCATATCGCAAGTCTCTCTTTTCACCAGGCAGCAGGTGGGGACTAAGAGGGATGACAGATAGACTGGGTGAGTGGGTTGTGCAGTCAGGATTAGGAGCAGGACTTATTGGAGTGGTTCAAGGGAAGAGCACACTGACTGAGTAACTGACTAATAATTTCTAAAACAATTGTTTAAAGAATTTGTGGCACTCCACTTAAGACACAGTGCAGCTTTCTTCACATCAAATGGATCTATCCCAAAGATGCAAAGAATGGATATAGAAGTGTTCAAAAAATATGATGTGTATGATAGCACTTAATACCTATGTCATCTGATTTTTAGGAATTAAAGCAAATAGACGTTAACTTAGCTGAATTGGGGATTTGGGTTCCTATAGTGGTTGATCTGTGATAAATTTTCAGTGGTGATGTGCTCACAATGGTACATGAAAAGAAATGAACGTATATCAGGCAGTGCCTCTATACAATACTAGAATTGATAAATAGATGGCCAATATAAACAGAGCATACCTTCACTCACTATTTAGCAAGGGGGATGAATCCTGTAAAGGTTTCTTTAAGTCTATCTTTCTTTTATGTATAATTGACTCCTTTTGTATACAGTGCTCCCAAATGGCAAAGCATAAAGATGGAGGTATTGTACCTCGCTTACAGTAAAACACAATAAAGTGAAGCTTGTAGCGGTATCTTTAGTGAGTACAAGGGTCGTGCATACCAATACTCACAGCTGTATGGATGTGTGGACTCTTGTAAAGGTATCTTTATTGGATCCAAAATGAAATCTCCAATTGTATTTTATGAAGTCAATTTTAATTTATAAACATGAGGTTAACAAAAAATAAATATAATATATAAAAAATATCTAAATTGCTCTCTGAAAATGGGGGTGGGTTAACCTGTCACAGAAAGGAGAGTGACCCCCAAAAATGTATGAAAGTGAAGGTCATACCTCAAGTCCGTGGACAGGAAACCAAAAAAAGGGTACCCCACCAGGCAGCAACTCGTCTGGGCCAACGCATTTCGAGATAAACTCTTTTTCAAGGCATAGAGGGATGGTTGTTCACAGTTCCTTAAACAGCAGTCCTGTTTAAGGCAAGATGGGGGCACTTCCAGTTCCGGTCCGAAATCCAGAAGTCCCCGTTCTGTCTCTATGATCCCTGCAGAAGTTCCTCTATTGAGAATGTTAAATGGGCAGGTAGAATAGTCCACACCAGTTTTTGCAGCTATAGCGATGGTCCTGGATGAAACAGTTTCATTTTCTGATAGTACATCACGTTTTTACCGGGGTCCGAAACCGGAAGTGATCATTAGTCTTGGTGTGTTCTGAGAGCTGTATTTCAAAAGTGTTTCATTGTGATTCCTAGAAGTTTGGAAACTGGAAGTGGTCACCAGACTTGGTGTGTTCTGGGAACTGTAGTTCCAAAGTGCTTATAGTAGTTGCTGAAATAAATAGAAGTTTTAAAGATATAATATAGTAAGAGTATTCTTATAAATATAAAAAATATAAACATCAGGCTTAAAACTCCATTGTAAAGAATAATTTTATGAAATTCCTCCAAACCCATGTTAAAATAAAATCTTTTATAAAAACATTTATAAAAACCATTTCAGTTCGAAGTCATGGTTGAGACCCATGGGACTTAAGGTTTTAAACTTAAAAATGGCTTTCATTTCTGCCTTTGCAAGGTTGATTTCAGTATTTTTATCTCTCCAAGTTGCTTTAATGTGTTGGAAACCAATAAAAAATTTTATTTCTTTGATGAAGCAGTCATGCATTTTTTAAAATGATTGGAGAGGTGATGTGTTTCTAAGCCCTTTTTTATATTTCACAAATGTTCAAACAGAGGTGCTGCTGCCTGATGAAAGCTGATAATTTATAAATTCATTTAACAAATTATACATCCATACATCCATACATCCACATTACCATTAGTGTATTATATATTTATATAGACTAACTATATATATATATATATATATATATATATATATATATATATATATAGTGTATTAGATATATATAGTCAGATAGATATAGTATTTTATAGTATTTTAGATGCCTAGATCTATATCTAGATATATTTATAAAGGATATCACATCTACTTTACATAGAGATAAAGGCACTCACCAGACTTTTGAAGTCAAAAACATACTTTAAGCTTTATTAGCATGCATGTAATCCATAGTTGCCAACATTTCGGTTCCACTCCGGAACCTTTGTCAAGGCTTCATAGGAATACAAATGCACACACACACTTTTTCAGCTCCGCGGTCCTTTGTATTCCTATGAATTCAAATATATTTATATATATAAATATATATACCAGCAAAGTGGGTGGCCTTCATAGGACTTATAGAAATAAATGAACACTAGGTCATGTTTTAAACTGATGTTTTAATCTCCTTTATTGGATACTTTCCTCAGGACCATACATCCCTGAAAAAATTTCCAATACAGGAGATTGAAACATGAATTTAAAACATGACTTGGGGCCAGATGTATTAAGTGCTGGAAAGTGATAATGAGGACAGTGATAAATGGCTATCCACTCAGCTCCTAACTGTCACATTACAGACTGTGTTTGAAAAATGACAGTTAGGAGCTGATTAGCTGATCATTTATTACGCTCCACTTTATCACTTTCCAGAGCTTAATATATCTGCCCCTTGGTGAAAATATATATTAACCATCCAAAATTGAATCAAGAAATTAAATTTCCTGTTTATTCATTTTATATGTAAACTTTAAATTATAATCATCATTACTAATGGATTTATTGACATAATCAAACTCTTCTAATAAGCCACTTTATATAACAAGAATGCCATCAATGTAATGTTTAAAAAAAAATATGTAATGCACAAGTATCACATTATTTTAAATGATTTTATTCTCCTAGCTGACTATCAAGAACTCAGAAATGAGGGTCGAAGTTATGCCCATGGCCATTCCTCAAGTTTGCAAATAAAAATTTGAAAAAATTGTGTTCCATATAAAGGATTACTTCACAAATTTAAGGCTTATGCTTCTCTGTAAATGTTAATCCTAGTAAAGAAATTTTTAGTGTGATAAAACTCCCTTAGATTGTCCAAATTATGTATCTATTGATTGACCATCAATACTAGCCCAAAAATAGTTATCTGAACTCTCAGAAGTTGTCTCTGAGTCAGATGCATCTGCAGCCACTTCTCCATAAAGCTACAGCAGCCTATTTACTACAGTAGCTTATGCTAATGAGAAAATCTACTCATGTATCCTAAACATCCATGGATCTGTATGTGAATGATGTCCTGCCACCGAGTTATTATGACTACAGCTGCAACCATCATCATTAGTATCATCCTCAAAGGATACAGCTCGAGCAAGCATCCCATCTCTGTCTGCATGCTACTGAAGTTGGCTTATACACCTATTACACTCCTACTAGACTGAACAGTTCAGTGCATCAGCATTGTTGCCACTCAAAAATGCCTGATTCACAGAAATAGTGGTCAATCAATCCATCTGCATTTGCAATCTCTGTCCTAGTGTAGTTAACTTATATTCAGACCCTCAATGTTTCTAGAAAGGACACAGTGTAGTTGATATACATAGACATATAAAATAAATCCAAACATACACAGTATACTCTACTTATAAACACATCAATATATTGATGCTGAAAATCAATTGCTGCAGCAGGCCAGCAGGCCATGTAGAATGACTAGATAAGATGGTAGACATGGAAGGATCTGACTTCTACAATTACTGCTCCTAGTGCTGGGTGTGAACTTTTCCACCTGCTCACATTTTTGCGCCATTGCTTGTGAATCTACTGGTATATTCAATTATGCCTTAACCAGTTCCTCTACTTGTTTGTGTTTTCACAAGTTTCATGCATCTGCACTTGTGGTTACAAACATGCCAGTATCTTGGATTACACATAAAACAGTGCCTCTGACTGCCTTGCATACTTAAGTTTCTTCTTGAAATCATTATTATTGTCTGAAATATCTATGTTGGCTTCATGGTCTTTGAGCACCCATTGTGGTCAGGAGCAAATTATGGGGCTGCTGTAGAGTAGAATGCACAAAGGCTTCTGCGCATACACATATGGATATTTGTGTAAATCTGAAACTTACACTTACAGCTGGAGAAGTAGGATGGGGAAGAAAAGGGCAATTTAATTTAGACAGAAGAAAAATGTGTATATGTCTTATGGAGCTGTATCATTTGCCTGAGCGCAGGTTTCAAATACACTCTGATGATGCAGAATATTGTGATTGCCAGTGTTAGTAAACAGCCGCTGTTTGCGGATTCACCATTGATACTGATAAATATAAAATATGATTTTGAGAGCATTTTATAGCAAGATTTTTATTCTTTCATAAGAGGTACAGTTCTGCCTGCGGTATTCAAATGCATTTCTATTCAAACCTAATAGTGAATGTGTATTGTGCCATTAAAACAAATGTTTTTAAACTTGGTGCATACTGTAAGCTACTGATGCAGATCTGATGCATCTTGCAATGAGAATGATTCCTCATATGGGCTTAAATAGATATTTTTATGTTTTATGTGCATATTTGAGCATAAGTTAAATTCATCATGCAAACAGTGGAAACTGGTAAATATTATAATAATATGGTGTCCATATTGCAATCTTCCATTGACTTCCAGAATTCTACGGACTTTTTTTTTACCAATTGTCAATGTGCGACAAGTTTTCACAAACATATCATAGTTTTTGAAACCTTTGTTCCCCAATCTACAGCCAACTTTCTTTCCATGGCTTCAAGTCTACCACATATTGACAAAAGCTTATCATCAATGGTGGGTTTGAAGTTAGATCGAATCTGAGGTAACCTTCTTTATTCCTTGTTGTTAAATTCATGAGAGTGGATAGTCTCTCCTGCTTATCCTAAATCCAGCAATTTAGGAGCTGTTTTTCCCAGTTGCCTCATATCTCTGATTGACCTGTATAATATTTAATTCAATGTTCTGGGATGATGCTGAATCCAAGTGCAAATTACCTAAAATAGTACCTAAAAAGGGTCTATGTTAGGGTCATATTTGGAAATATCTTTATACATTTTCAACAGCATTAATACCATCTTCATACTAAGTGCAATGGTAAGACAACAATCCTATCTTTTTGACTTAGCTTTGAATATTTGACAGGTTCATGCAATCACTGCATAGAAACCTGTACATTTGAGCAATCTAGAATGTAGTTCTCAGTGAAGAGAAATAGGGAAATCCCTTTCTGGTATACAGTATACAACCCAGTGTACAAAAAAGGAGGAAAAAAACAACCAGTTACTGTATTTATTAGCTTTCACATTGTGTTATGTGCACTCACACCAACCTGCACCAGTACACATTTGCCTACTCAGTGCTTAATTGTCAGATAGTAGGTGGCATATCTATCATGGGTGCATGAGTCTCCAAGCTGCACACCCTGCACTGTCCAATTTGCAACTGTGACAGACCGTTCAGTGCCCTCCCTCCCTATATATGTCTGGCACTATCTTTCCAGTCATATACAGGGGCACCGAGAGGGGGGGGAGCGGGTACAGATTACCCGGGCCCGGGCTTCCTGAGGGGCCCGGTTGGGGCCTGGGTCCGGAGCCACTCTCCCTCCCTCACAGCAGCCCAGCACACACCTGATCCCCCTCCCCACCTGCAAATCTATTTTCTTTTTTTTTTCTCGGCAAGGGGGTGTGGCCACACCTCCCACGATTAGGCCACACACCCCCTATTACCGGGGCACGCCGCGGCTCTTGGCAGGCCTGGTCATATATATGGAAATATGGATACGCACAGGAACAACAAAGACTCTGGCATTAGCAACTGATCCATTATTATCATCACCAACTGATCCATATCATCATCAGCACCTTATTGATTATCCTCATCACCAACTGATCCCTTATCAGCACCAGAGCCACAATCATCATCAGCACTTGATCAATTATCATCAGTAGCACCTTAAGTATTATCATCATCAGCACCTGATATATTATAATCATCCTCTGATTTATTATTATTATTATTATTATTATTATTATTATCATCATCATCACCTAAACTGTTATCATCATTAGCACTTTATCCAATATCATTATTACCTCCTGATCAATTTTTATCATCAGCACCTCATCCATTATTATCACCTGATTCATTATCTTCATCATCACCTCATCCACTATCATCATCAGCAACTAATTTATTATCATCAGCAACACCTAATCATTTATTATAATAACCTCCTGGTCCATTACCATCATAAGCACCTGATCCATTATTATCACCTTATGCATTATCATCATTAGCACCTTATCCATTTTTATCATCACCATCTGATCCATTATCATCATAAGTACCTGTGCCACAATCATCAGCACCTGATCAATTATCATCATTAGCACCTTATGCATTATCATCATCACCACCTGATCAGTTGTCATCAACATCTGATCAATTATCATGATCAGCAGCACCTGATCGATTATCATCATTATCATCATATGATCCATCATCAATCATTATCATATCACCTGATCCATTTTCATCATCAACACCTGATCCATCATCATCACCACCTGATCCATTATCATTATCAGCACCTGATCGATTATCATCATTATCATCAGCATCTGATCCTTTATTATTATTATTATTATTATTATTATTATTATTATCATTGTCGTCATCATCACCTGATCCATTATCATCAACACCTGATCCATTATCAACATCAGCACCAAATCTATTATCATTAGCACCTGATTCATTATCATCATCACCTCCTGATCAATTTTCATCATCAGCACATGATCCATTATTATCACATGATTCATTATCATCATCACCTCTAGATCCATCATCATCATCAGTGCCTGATCCATTATTATCACCTGATTCTTTATTAACATCATCACCTCCTGATCCATTATCTTCATGAGCACATGATCCATTATTACCACCTGATCAATTATCATCATTAGCACTTTATGCATTGTCATCATCATCACCTGATCCATTATCATCATCTGATCAATTATCATAATCATCATCATCTGATCCCTTATCATCATTAGCACCTTATCCTTTATCATCACTAGCACTTTATCCATCATCATCATAACCTCCTGATCCATTTTCATCATCAGCACCTAATGCATTATCATCACCTGATCCATTACTATCACCTGATCCATTAGTATCATCATCATGTGAATGATCATCATCACCTGATCTATTATCATCATATGATCCATATCATCAGCACCTGATCCATTATCATCATCATCTGATCCATTATTTTCATTATTAACAACATGTTCATTATCATCATCATCACCTCCTGATCCATTATCATCAGCACCTGATTTATTATTATCACGTGATCCATTATCATGTCCATCATCATCAGCACCTGATCTATTATCATCATCATCTGATCCTTTATTATTATTATTATTATTATTATTATTATTATAATAATAATTATTATTATCGTCATCATCATCACTTGATCCATTATCATCAACACCTGATCCATTTTCAACATCAGCAGCAAATCTGTTATAATCATCAGCAGCACCTGATTCATTATCATCACCTCCTTATCAATTTTCATCATCAGTGCCTGATCAGCACTTGATCCATTATTATCACCTGATGCATTATCATCATCACCTCCTGATCCACTATCATCATCAGCACCTGATCAATTATCATCTTTAGCACCTTATGCATTATCATCATAACCACCAGATCCATTATCATCATCATCTGATCCCTTATGATCATCAGCACCTGGTCCAATATAAATACCGGTACATAATACATTATCATCATCATCTGAGCCATCATCATCATCATTATTATCATCATCAGCTTCATCACCTCCTGATCTATTCTCATCATCAGCAACTGATCCATTATCATCAGCAGCATCTGATCCATTTTCATCATCACTGCCTTAGTCATTATAATAATCAGTAACTTCTCCCCAAAGAAAAAAGTAAATGTTTTTGTACTTCTTCAGTGTTAAGAATTCATGAACAAATAAAAACATAATAAAATTCCAAAGTAGTGAATAGTCTTTGTAGCTATTGTATATAAAAATAAAGTGAACATTTTACATTATTATAAATGAGTATCTAATAACAGCCATAGATGTTATTTTTCAAAAGAGCACTTTGCAATACATATATATTATCCATTTGTACTTATTATAGTGCTATAAATGATTAAGTCAGACAATTCCACTGATGATTCAGAATCCAACCTGCCCATGGTATCCAAATGGTACAGTATCTCAATTCTTGACCATTGGCAACTTTAACGTTGATTTGGATGTGCTTGCTTTGTTTTGGAGACATAGTGGCAAAAGGTATGAAGTGGTTATAACCCCCTTTTCTGCTTTTTCCCCAGAAATGGGGTTATTACTGCTACTCTAAAATGTATGAGGAGGAAGATACTGAGAAATCAGAGACTCTCCACAAATACATTCAACCTCTGTTTCTCCAGAAATGTCGATGAAGCATTATGGGCAAATACACAGTACATCTTGGGATGGCACTATGAGTTACTTACCAGGGGTGTTTCTGACATCTTGTAGTGTTTGTGAGATCTCAAGCCTGTGCAGCAGGCCTGCCAGGAGGACGCCGGAGAGTTGAGTTATCATTACGTCACTCTCTTTTAAATACTTTTCAGTGCTAAAAAATCCTGCATTGCTGTGATAAGTGATGATGAAAAATATCTCTTATAGCTGAGAAAAGGGACATATTAATAAATTTACCCCATAGTCTTGTTTTTGAATTTTTTTAACAATTGCCTAAATTATTTCAAGAGCAGTCTTTGGGTCTACCACTTTAACTCTGTTGATCTCATTCCATCCTCTTTACTTTTTCAGGTGCTGGGAATCAGGGGCCTATTCATCAAATAATAAATGGTCCGGTAACCATGCGGAAATGCTAGGTTACCGGGCCATTCATCATCAGGGGTCCCAAATGGACAACCTGATATTCAGCAAACTCCAAAAACTGAATGCTTTCAGAGTTTGCTTGCGAGGTGGCTCTTGTTTTCGGATCCCCGCTCCTTCCTATGGGAAGGAGTTCCTGGGATGCGAAGAGGGATCTGAAAGGATCCCTCCACCACCTTCTCACAACCTCCCTGGCAGCTTTGCGCATGCTTGACCCCGCGCCGATGGGGGCGAGGTAAGTAACCATGGGGACAGCTGCTTTTCAGAGCAGCTGTCCATGCCTGGAGCAATGATGAATTGCTCCGGTGTAACGTTTCCCCCGCTGCGAGTTGGATACTGAAGTATCCCTCGCGATGAGATGATTACTTCATCATAGGCGGGTCATACCTAATAGGTCCCCTCGGTCTACTGTATTAAAGTAGACATGTAAATCAGCTTGTTCCATGGAACTTGTGTAGCACATTTCAGCATGAGTGTTTTCTCCTTGTTAACCAATCATGTTGGTTTCTGCTGTGACAGTGCCAGTACTGCTGCTTCATTTTCAGTTTGACTGCGTACATTTTAGGTCATGATGTGACTTCATCTATGGCAATACTTCAAGTCTGTGTTTTTTCTGCACACTTTTTGTATTTTGACACCTTTCATTTATATAAGATTAATTAGTAATAAAGCAAACAAAGGGCTATATCAGAAGAGAATGCTACAACAATGAACAATGACTATCCAATTTCACAATTAATAATTACAAAACAGTGATAATACTGAAATATCACAGAGAACACTGACAACTCTTAGAGTCATTAATATTAATCTGAATTGTCAGTGGATAAAAATTAATATCCAACAGTATAGTAATCCCTCTAATATACCAAAGCAAGAAAAGTTTTATGACATTTGCAGAGCTCTATTGCTAATTGGGACTTACTGTAGCAATACTTGAACAGCACTGAAAACATAGATTCAGCGATGATGATCAAAAAGCCTCCCTGTAGTGTAGCCATACAGTGATTTATGTAGACTGATGAAAAATTAAGACTATATATCAATTCGATTGCTAATGGTTTATATTAGCTTTGACTATGAGCCCTCATGTTTGTCACTATAAACCATTTAAAATCTTGAGTTTTCCTGGGGTGTATATGGCTAATATTCAGCTGTAATACAGCAATGGTTCCATCTGATAAAAGTCAACTTCTATGCACCTGGCAACTGACAGAATGTTTGGAAAATCTGTTGTATCTGTTGTAACGGGTAATGTTGTATTGCAAACTATTTTGATTGCACACTGCAACAGGTTAGGTCAAATGTCAAGTAGCCAGCTTGGCCAACATCGGCCATAGTTTAAGCCTGGTAACCCCATGATGAAAAGCTTCTGCTATATGGTTTAAAATAACACTGTCAGTAATGTATACAATAAGTGCTGCATTACAAACTTCTACGAAACTATATCTCACACTCACTATTAAGTAACTAGGTCAGTACTACTAAGATTTGGCTCCAATGCTGACAGTCTGATGAAGTATTCACTTACAATACTACCTGTCTTATGACAAAATACATTCTCAACCTAATTTAATTAATGATACTGTTAACTAAACCACTGTTTGCTGTATTTTACCACAATTATTTGTTTGTTATGCTATATAAATCTATTATATAGTAAATAAAAGTATATATAGTGAGAGGGTGCTAAAACAATAATGGTAAAATAATGTATAATTAATAATTTTAAAATAGTTATAAATAATTATGTAAGCTGAAGCAATTCTCACAGTGAGTGCTGCTATGCACAGCATCCGCAATTGCATCCACCTTTGAATAAGACCCATAACGGTCATATTATATTAACATTGATTTCCTGCCAGTCTGCATTTCACCCTTTAACCACTTGTCTGGCATGTACACATCGTTTGCGACCGCACCAGACTGTGTGCGGCACCTGACATGGTCGCAAGCAATGCGACTAGTCGTAAACACCCACTGGACGGCTGTCGGAAGATAATCTTCCAGCAGCCGCTAATGGCAGAGGGACCTCTCTGCTCTGCTGAATCCTTGCACCTCCCCAGTGTCTGTTGGGCAACATGGCCCCCAGTGTATATCCATCGACTGCTCAGTGGAACAGTCACTGTGGAAATGCAAAGCCGCAATGTCACAATGGTCCAGTCATTGATGGTCCGATATATATCACTGGTTGATATTAAAATCAATATCAATGTTATGTGTTTAAAAAATATATATTTATTTTTTTAAATAAAATACTGTGTTGGATAAGTTATAAATAGATGTTCATGACCTAATATAGTATAGCCAGTTAAGTGGTGAAATACTTCTAGTTTCATTCATGTTGGATGCATTTTACGCTCTCCGCGTTGGTAGGAAAATAATGCAGCATGTGCATGTGCTCATTCAGATGGTGCGCACATACAGTATGTACTAAATTGATGCCAGAAGCAACAAATGCAGCTCAGAGACAGTGATAGTAGTAAATGTGCATTACTTATTTATATAAAATAAAATAATAATGCAAAGAAATGTTAAAGACACAAGGGGATACTCAGCCGTATGTATCTTTTAGAGCAGCCATTGTGCGCTGGTTTACTCTGCTTAGTTAATTTAGAAAGAATGTGTTTTAAAGCATTGATATAGATGTAGAGATGTGCACTGACTCGTGTGCTGATTCATCTTTGTGTTTTGGTTTTGGTTTTCAAAACCACCCTCAAGAGATTTGGTTTTTGATCTGTTTTTTTTTTTTTAAATGATAAAATTTTTTATTAAACAGCTAAAATCATATTACTTTTGCAATTCAATACCCAAAATTCGGATTTAAAATCTGAATTACGAACCGCAGGAAGCTCAAAACTTGGATCTGTCTAGATTCACGAAAACTTGGTGGATTCAGATTTCTGGAGAACTGAACCATACTCTCTATATAGATGTTTAGCAGCATTTCAGCAGCACCAACATAGATCTGCCATATTCATTGGTGTTTCACATTTGTTTTTAACTCTAATTAAAACCCATGTCAAAGGCAAATGTGTTTAGTTTTCATTTCATGTGCATTTTTACCTTTGCTTGTGCCTTGTAGCTTTTCAGTGCTTTGTTGTTTGGAACAAGGAGCAGTCTCAAAACTGCTACCACAACTCAAGAACCACTGCGCAAATTAAAATTTATTTGGTAAAACTTGAAACATTTCTTGTGTCACATGTATTTATAAGTGCATGAAAAATGCATCTAATAATGCCAGTGGGTACCATGTATTACCTTTTTGTACAAGCATAGATAATTAGATATAGTTATAAATTAACATTTGAGCTACATTGCTCTTAACCAGTAATTATAAACTGCCTTTCCGAGATCAACATCTTAAAATGACACCAGCCTTTAACACACTTGTTTTACACGAAATTGCTAAACAAGACACTGCCCTCTTGTGGTGGAATTATTCTCACAGGGCTCACAAATACTCCACCCATGGTGTTGCAATAGTGCTGAATTAGATTAGAATACGTGATCAGCATGTTACAACATATGCAGTCATAGGAGCTACTGTAAATAAAGTGAACAGTTATACAATCTTTAAGCTGTGTATTAAATTCAGTAATGCAAACTGTGAGCCTGATTCAGCATGGATCGCAACAGCTTACGCAGATCGATCGATGGTGCATACTGCGCTTGTGTATGCAGCACAGTGCGCTTGCCTGAGCTAGCATAGTGATCGCTTTGCGATCACTCATGCAGAATAAACCCCATCGCAGAGTGAGTGACAGGCTGTGAGCATTTGGGGGTGGTGACGGGGGAGTGGTCAGAGAAACGCAGGCGTGCCTGTCCGTTTGAACGCCATTGCATGGGTGTGCATAAATTAGCCACTGCGATGGAATACTCAGCTTGAGTACTCACTGCGTGCAACAAGACTTGCAGTTTCTGCGGTAGGTCAGGCCTGCTGTAATTGTGCGTGAGGGGTCGATGGTATTCGATGTTCCAGATGTGCGTGCAGGACTGCAAGGTATTACGGATGTGAGACAGCGGTAGTGGGTGGCACTATCCTGACAGTGCAACGGCATTGTGATAGCATTCATTAGCATACTTCCGCAACAGATGTGCGATTACGGAGCTGCAATCGCAATAGCGATCCATGCTCTGAATCAGTCCCTGTGTTGTAGCAAATATCAATTACTGTATGACAGATATCTGATAGATTACAATGAATATTATTAGTAATTTTTTGCACATATTTTACCACAACAACAATCCTGTTACAGCAACCAAATATGACAGAAATATAGATACAATTTAATTGCCTTTTCGGCCCCCCCTCCACCCTTACACTATCATTGTGGATTATGCCACATAATTTGGATTATTATTACCACTCCTTTTGGAATAGACTTTTATTGATCTGATGTGACATTAGTAGCACATCTCTCTTTCTGTGATTAACTGGTAAGGATGCTGTGAGCGGAATAAAGAGTGAGGTGGCATGTCAGAGACATGTGGGGAAGTTGACAGGGATGATGCATGAAAATTGGGAGGAGGGATATCTATTTATTTTAAGCTATGGTGACAGAAGCCCATTTATCAAGAAGTCTGTGAAAGAAAAAATTACCCTATCTTGCATTTTCCCTTTTTCCTATTATATCACCCAATTTTGTATAGTTTAGTACAGTAACATACCCTTGTTCAGTGCAAAATTTATATATAATATACATATATTTATTAGCATGAAAAATGGTGTACGGTGTACAGAGCACTTCACAATCCTAATTCAATAAAGTATTTACATCTACATGTAAAAATAACTAATTACAACTGTATGTTATAACAACCATATAACATAAAATAAGTTATTCACCAAATATAGAGCCTGATTCAGAGGTGGAAGCAATGTTGATATTGGGAGCAGTGGAGAGATTTTTCCCAAAGTGCAGGCATCACAGCCGTACTACGTGGTGATTGGTTAGTGACAACAGGCGCAGTGTGGATTTATTCACGTGACCGGTAGTGACTGTTTTGGGTAGGTAAAGTGAGTGGCTACAAAAAACTTGCCTGTCACCACCATTTTCTGGGTATATCCTAGTCAGCCAATGGAAATTTGTTCACAGTTGAACTCAGTGCTTAAAGTGGTCCTAGAGAAGTGGGGGAACTCACCATCCTCCTCCCAAAAAAAATGACAATGCACGCCGTAGGCGCATGGTGAAAAAAGGTGTGTAGCTCTCAAAAGAAAGGGGTGTGGTCACAAAATAAATGGGCATGGTCACACAATTGTATTCCCAATTTAAATTACACCACTCAATTGCACAATCTTGATTCACTCAATTCACATTACACCACATAGTAGAGGCCCTTATACATGTATGACACAGAGCAGTGCCCTTTTTACACAATGCCCGCATTTGTGCCCCTTATACACAATGCCCACAGTAGTGCCCATTATACAATGCCCACAGCAGTAGTGCCCCTTATTCAAATACAATGCCCATTGTAGTGGTGCCCCTGATGCAGTGTCTCCAGTAGTGGTGCCTATTATACAGTGCCCACAGTAGTGATGCCCCTTATGCAGCGCCTCCAGTAGTGGTAGTGCCCCTTTTGCAGTGGTTTCAGTAGTGATAGTGCCCCTTATGCAGTGCCCATAGTGATAGTGCCTCTCATTCAGTGCCCACGATAGTGGTGCCCTTTATGCAGTGCCCCTTATGCAGTGCCCCTAGTAGTGGTGCTTCTTATGCAGTGCCCCTTATTCAGTGCCTCCAGTAGTGGTGCCCTTTATACAGAGCCCACAGTAGTGGTAGTGCCCCTTGTTCAGTGCCCCCAGGAGTGGTGCCCCTTGTAGTAATGCCCCCATAGTAATGCCCCCAATAGTAATGCCCCCCAGTAGTAGTGCCCCCTGTAATTGTGCCCCCTGAGTAATGCCCCCAGTAGTAGTGCCCCCAGTAGTAGTGCTCCCTGTAATTGTGCCCCCTGAGTAATGCCCCAGTAGTAGTGCCCTTAAGTAATGCTCCCTGTAGTTGTGCACCCTATGTAATGCCCCCAGTAGTAGTGACCCTAAGTAATGCCCTTGTAGTAGTGCCCCATGAATAATGCCCCCTGTAGTTGTTCCCCCTGAGAAAAGCCCCTGCAGTTGTGCCCCCTGAGTAATGCCCCCCAGCCCCGTATTGTGAAGCCGATACAAAAAAATAAAACCTAATACTTACCTTAAGTCCCGCTCCAGCATCCTCTGCCGTCACCTAGTCCACCGGGCTGCTCCTCTGAACTATGGGAGAGACGTCGTGACCAATGGGGTACGTTCAGTTTCCATACACACGGGATGCTGGTGTTTAAAATACCGGTGCCGGAATCCAGACACCTGTCAGAACGCATCCCAAAAGTAAGTAGCGGTGTTGGGGGGAGGGTTAGGGGTAGGCACTAGGGGGAGGGTTAGGGTTAGGCACTTAGGGTCCGTGGAGGGAGAGGTTAGGTTTAGGCACTAGGGAGAGGTTAGGTTCAGGAAGCCCTGGAGGGAGATTTAGGTTAGGGAAAGGGGGAGGGTTAGGATACCTACCCACAGGTAACCCTGTCGGGATGCCGGCACCCGGATTTTGACCAACAGGGTAACCAGAGCTGGCATCCCGTACCCAGCCCCCACCGAAGTGTTCTGCTTTGTGTATTTCTTTAATCATGCACAGGTGTGTTCATATGTTTTGCTGGGTTAGCAATTATCCTACCTGCTTCCAAGGACAGAAATCCTCAAAACATGACCTGTTTTTCGAAAACTTGAGGGTTGAGGTTAAAAACCACTGTTATGGAGTATATTTGAATGCAAACACAAAATACCCAATATAAATTGAATTCAATTAAGAAAATGCAAGCATCTGTAAGTTTCTTCTCGAAAACCCAATTTTTGGCCCATTTAATATGCAAATATCAATTAAGGAATGCACAACTTTATATAATAAACCATCCACATTAATGAAATAACTGTTGTCTGCTGAACAGGTCCATCATCTAATCTGTTTGCTGTTATGAGATGCATGAATGAGCCAGCATTAGGAGGGCATGCTGGTTCTAGTAGTGCTAGTTGGAGTTCCCAGGGGTGACTCCCAGGTAAGCTGGCTCTCAATTTGGATGCATTTATGTATGTGCCTTTATCACTAGGCTTTATAATTGACAAAATTTATATGTGCCTTTATCATGAGGCCTTATAATTGGTATATATATTACCTTTGGGGTGAGCGTTTGGATGTAGGGCCCCCGGGGCCACTCTGACTGGGCCTCTTCAGGGCATCACCACTTAATACATATAGTCACTTTTCATATCACATTTAATGTTTGTTTTTTATTCATGTAATTTTTTCACATATATTTTAACCCTCTTTTCAACACTTATTAATTAGTCTTACACATCCATACTTTACACTGCACTGTCACCCTTCTTCCATGTGATGCCCTGGGGGAGTCCTGGGCTGGACGTTGTTTTGGGGTGCCCTGCATTCCGGATGTAAACCCCTTAGTGTTAGGTACTGCTAGTAACAGAGAAGCTGTGACATGGCCTAGCAGCTTCCCATGGATTTGCAAATACATGCAACTAATATCTCTGGATTTCTATCACCATATAGTCTTCATGTATTATTGCAAGTACTATTCAGTGTGCTGAGGAACAATAGTAGGTTAAAACCCACCCTTTTTTTCTACCATCATCTAATCAGAAGTTTCTAATTAGTGCTACCAATAATCATCTTGTTGCATTAGCCATATGCACATCCTGGTGGGTGTATACTGTATGCATACAAGTCTACTTCAGTTGCCGTTACGTGAAGACCTCGTTACTTTACTTGGCTTATGCTCATTGCAACTTCTCTCCCCTTTCCATCTCTAGAATTGTTAGTATAAGATGCAGCCAAATCTGCATATAGATGCACTGTATGCGTACACAATTTTTATGCACATAATAGAAAAGCACCCATCATGAAACCCTCAGTTTCCATATAATTCTATAGATAAAGTAACAGAGAAAGAGGTTTATATGATGATGGTGTAATAAAATCGTTTTAATGAGCATATATTAAAAAAAATTAGTAATGTATAAAGATTATTATCTCCTATCCCCTAATTCCACCTAATGCAGTGGCTGGAACAGTTCACATTGCAGAGATAATGCCACATTCAAGACACAAAATAAATTATGTTGCTGCTAATATTCCTGTGTCCATATTGTAATAAAGTAAGTAATAAGTAATAAAGCAAGATATAACTCAGGGTCTCATTCAGACCCCCTCGCGAGCGCAGGGCGCTCGCAAGCGGGTCGATGTTACCCCAATGCGCATGCGCACGACGGAGGGAGCTCCGTTGTGCGCATGCGCGAGACCCGGACAGCGACAGCCAAGCTGTCGCTCTGGGTCTCGCACCAAAGGGGGCATGCTGTCTATGGTGACTGACAGCACGCCCACTTTGGTGGGCGTGCCGGGGGCATGGCTGCCAGACGGAGGCGTTCCCATGGGAAAGCCTACCGTCTGGGTCTGGCCCCACTGACATCACTAGTGATGTCAGTGGGAGTGATTTTGGCTCTGATAGAGCCAAAATCACTCCAGGGCTTGCGGCCACGAGACCCTACCGTAGGGTCTCGTCGCAAGCCCAATGGTCGCGATGGTCTTGACCATCGCGACCATCATCATGGGCGCTCGCATAAGCTGTGGGTGGTAACCCACAGCTATGCGAGCGTCCAAAAGGCTGCTCCACACTTAAATAGGACAGCCCTGATTCAGAGCGAGCGCTCTGGTCAGAGCGTCCAGCTCTGAATCAGGGCCTCAGCCTCTTACTTAAAATAGCAGTTTTACAAAATTAAAAGATACTATGTGATATCTGCTAGGAGGTAGGTTACATATTTCTGAAAAAATCGGTTTCATCATCAAGATGCATAAGTTCACAACAAAACTAACCCCTGCAACTTTATGGTTTCTAAGGGAGTTATGAACATTGTATGATTCATGTGGGATGGGGGAAGAGGGATTTGAGAATCACCACACAGATCCACATATGTCTGTTGGAATGTATAAGAGGTAAATATAATAAGCTATATCCACCTAAACTGTATTGTGTGCTAATGATATACTGTACCACTGTGGCTGGTGGTGGTGTTACTCAAAGTAAATGCAAGTACACAAAAAGGGAAGTGTATATCAGTTCTGTGAGAACTTCAACCCAAAGACTCTATAGGAGTGCACTCTCATAGCTAATTCTCAATCAAAATATCTTAAAACATAACCTTTATTAATTTTTGCAAGGAAAAAAGAATAAAATTGACTTACACAGATCGTTGTCTCAGTAGTGGTTACCCAAATGAGGGAAAGGCGAGATATGAAAATATAACAATAAACAATGAAGCTCATCTTCGTGATCAAGCCTCCATGCGAAACGTATGTTGGAACAGTTACAGGGTGCCCCGTGCCTGCGCAGTGCGGGACACCCCTACACCAGGTCTTGTTGTTATATGCACCATTTATGTATACCTATGCCTTTTTTAGAAATGCAGCAGTGGGTCGCTATGATTGTATAGGAGTGGCTCATATTCGAAAGGGTAATATAACCCTCCCAGTGCCATAGGCTATTTGACTCTGCTACTGTTGGACCCTAACTGCACTGTTTATATTCATTATACCAAGTGACCCTGCTCAACTACAATTAACCCTGTAGTACTACAGTAATACAGCACTCTGAGTATATCAGTTATTGAATATTGATTTGTTATACACTGTGTAGATTGGGTTGAAGTTCTCACAGAACTGATATACCATTCCCTTTTTGGCAACATTGTATAATTGTCTGGTAAAATAGGTATGTGGCACTGGATTCTTGTTAGAGATCACAATTCCATATAGTAATTATTTAATAAAGTCCAATTTTTTATTAATGAGGTCCATATTAAATCCCCTTTTAAAAGTAATCATTGGAATACTATCTGGAGCAAAATGGTATTGTTTCATGAGCACATTTTTTGTATAAAATATATTTATGTCTCTGAAGCATAAAAATATATAATTTTTTAATGTGTGAAGCCCTTGTTTTTGTTATGCTAGGGGTCATTTTACTACACGTGTAATTCTTATGGGTAGACTAAGGGCTGGTCTCCCCATCAGACTGGATTAGAACCATGTATCAAATTGTACAGTTTCATAACTAGGGTATTTGGAGCCCAGGGCAAATTTGAAAATGGAGCCACCCCCACCTTGTGGGCGCACCAAAGGCGCACAAGGCAAAAAATGGGCGTGGCCATTTAAAAATGGGGCATGTCAACATGACACACACCCCTTTATCGTCACTCAGAATATTTCAATGTACCTTATCCCCAGTAGTGCCCCTTATACAGTACACCCAGTATGCAATGTCCCCAGTTGTGGTCCCTCTTATGCAGGCCCATAGTAGTGCTCCTTATACAGTACCCCCAGTAGTGGTCCCCCTTATACAGCCCCCCATTACTTCCCCTTATTCAGTGCCCCCAGTAGTGGTCCCCCCAATGCAGTGCCCCATGTAGTGGTCCCCCTATGAAGTGCCCCCAGTAGTGTTCCCCCTTATGCAGTGCCCCTTATATAGTGCCCCCAGTAGCAGTCCCCACAATGCAGTGCCCCAGCAGTGGTACCCCCCTTATGCAGTGCCCTTTATATAGTGCCCACAGTAGTAGTCCCCCCCTATGCAGCACCCCCAGTAGTGGTCCCCCTTATGCAGACCCCCAGTAGTGATCCCCCCCTATTCAGTGCCCCTTGTACAGTGCCCCCTGTAGTGATCCTTCCTATTATTGCCCCCAGTAGTGGTCCCCCCAGTGCAGTGCCCCTAGTAATAAGCCCCTTATATAGTGTCCCCAGTAGTAGTTTCCCCCCAGTAGTAGTCCCCAGTAGAGGTCCCCCCTCCCGATGAAGTGCCCCCAGTAGTAGCCCCCCCAGTAGTAGACACCAATAGTGCCCCACCCCCAGTAGAGGTCCCCCCCAGTAATGGTGCCACCAGTAGTAGCCACCCCCTCCCCCGTTGTGCCCCCAGTAGTGCAGACACGTAAAGAAAAATACACGCTCCGGCTACGGACACCGCTCCCACCGCCGCTGCCACCGCACGTCAGTCCTCCCGGGCTGGCGCGCTCAGCATTATGGGAGAGAGACATCATGACGTCTCTCCCATTACCCACTGCATGAGCAGAAGGTGGATCTCATGAGTGAGCTCCAGCCTGACTGTTGTAGTGGGCACTGCAGCAGTTAATGAGAGTCTGTCTGACTCTCATTGGCTGCTGATTCACACACACATCACTGCCGCTCGGCGGTGATGTGTGTGCAGCAGCTGCAGCCAATGAGAGTTTGTCTGACTCTCATTGGCTGCTGGTAAACACACACATCGCTACCACGCTGGCAGCGATGTGTGTGTTAGCACAGCCTGAGCCCGCCTCCCACCCTCCTCCTGGCACTATTGGGCAAGCTCTCAGGGGGAGAGAAGGGGCTCAGCTGTGCAGCACAGGACCGGCACTGAGAAGCCAGCGCCCATCCTGTGTAAACGTGTAGCACTGACTGCACTCACTGCGGTCGGCGCTACACTGCCTAACTATGGCGGGCCGGACCATGGCTGGCGGCGCCCCCCCCAAACCGCTGGTCATACAGCACCCATGGCACATGCCCTACTCGATCCCCCTTAGTTATGCCTCTGAAATTGTACAATATTGGTCATGATGCCTAGATTCCCAACAGTCTCCCTCTCCTCCTTTCATGTACATATGGTAACCCGCTCTTTAATAATCTATTGCAGTAATGAAAGAAGAACAAGTGATTCTTTTGTGGGAATGGGTATGAAGTCCTGGTGGCTGAATAGCTGCCAGTTCATATCCCGATGCCGGCAGCTCGAAGGGAGAAGATCCTCCCTTAGTGGTGCCTAACCCTAACTACCCCCTGGGGGTGCCTAACCCTAAACCCCCCTTACTGCACCCTAAACCTAACTCTCCCAGGGGGTGCCTTACCCTAACCTCCCCCCGGAAGTGCATAACCCTAACCCTCCCCCCTATGGGTGTCTAACTCTAACCTCTCCCCTCCAAAACCTAACCCCGCTGTGCTCCCTAAACCTAACCCTCCCCCCTGTGGCTAACGCTAAGGGTGCCCCAGACTTACCTCATTCGGGCTGGCTTCCTCTGGTGTTCCGGTATTGGGATTAAGATAGGTGTTGGTATTTCAATGCCTATTTTAAGTCCCTTGTCAGGATTTGGATGTCGGTATTGAGACCGGTGGCCACCCCAACCACTTTCTCTTCCTTCTGCAGCACAGAGAATAGTGACTGAAACCATGAGTGCTGGTCATGGTGAGAGGAAATATCTTTCTTCTCATGCTTCAAGTCCACTCATGGTGGGGTAACATTAAAAGTGCTGGCATAATGGTGAGAAATGGTATTTGAACCCTAGACATAGGGCCTGATTCTGAATCATATGCAATGTTAATGTTCACAGGGCCGAGCAATTTTTTTCCTACTGCACGTACACAAAAATATCTAGAAACTAGTATGACACATGCTGCCCATGGTGTCTATGCACAGAAGCGCAGGTGTAATTGAAACGTGCAGTATCAGAAATGTATTGAAAATATGCTGGGCATTCCTGGGCAGTGACTTGGGGTGGCTATTCAGATGCACGAAAATGGTCAGTCTTATGGGCATGGTTTGGGTGTGTCGCGGACGCATTGCCAAAGTGGTTGCATACACTCACATTTGAGGCAATACTCTGATGGAGAATCTGCACCTAGCTTGGGGCTGGTGTAAGCTTCGATGGATGACCAATGGTTGCGTTTAAAAGTACATCAAGTGGTCTTACAGCCTCTAAAGACACTCAAATGGGGCGTCCAGTCCTTGCACATTCAGATGCTTACTTGTACACCAGGGGAATGGCTTCTTGACTAGCATTCACTGACGAGACTGTGGCAAAAGACGCTTAAAGGGTCGCAGCAGGCTTTTAATAGGATTATATCAGTGGCTACACTCTTTTTGCAATTTTTAAGTACATCTTTGTTATTAACAATGAGAAAAAATATCAATATAGTTTCCATTGTGATATATAATTAAACCTACATTAAAACATTAAATTAGTTGCCTACATCATTATCAGTAATAAAAATTCTCTACCATAAAATCCATGTCACCACTTACCAAAATACTATAGATGTTGGGGGTGATTTTCTTAATTGCAATTTTGCCAAACTGCATGGTTTTTGGTATTTTTATGTGCAGCTGATAAAGTGAGATTTACTAAAGGCCAAACCGCACATCAAATTGCATTATTTCATACCACCAGATCTGAAACTGATGTAGCTCACCTGAACTAGAGTGGCTACCAGATGCTTTGCTGCTTATCTTCTGTCTGCTGGAAAATACACCAGTGTATAGACATGGGGTAACCCCTATTCCTTAGTAACTTTGGGTGGTGAATTACCTATCCATTCCCAAACAAATAGACACTACAACAAAATAAGGACCACAAGAATGTATCATTATTATTGAGCCATAAGTTCCTTGGAAAACCCCTGAAAGTCTAAGTGGAAGTAATAGAGAAAAACATATAGTATAAAAACAATAACTTACAGGGATCCTAAATATTAATGGAATTGTTAACGCTTATAATGTGTTACAACTTCTTCTAACCAGATCTGTGAAGGTCCAGATACCCCTAATAAAACCTTACCTCTCCCCCTACTATTGGACTTTAATGATATACTGTGAGTAGTCTCCATTTTTAATAAACACATATAAACACTATCATTTCCTCTTCTTCCATAAAAGTATGACATCTTGTTTTCTGCCATACCATTATGTTCATTTATATCATTTATATTTATTTTTTAGCACAATTTTGGAGGCATTACAGTTTGGTAATTTATTGGTTTGGTGAATGTACACCCATGCATAATTGGGATGTGCATTTATATATATATATATATATATATATAGTAGTTCACTAATAATGTTCATTTATAACTGACACTTTATTCTAATTATAGAACCTGGTTGCTTGTGTGTGTTCTGTCCTCAAAACATGCCAAATTGCCCCATTTTACGCGCCGTGGACTATTTAGCCGCACCATGTGTCTCTTTCTTAAAATATGCTTCTTAATGTGCTACCTTATATAATTTCAAATACTAATCCTAAGTACTTAGCACGCTATTAGCAAATTAAGACACAAAATTCAGGAAATAGTATAAAAAGGCAAAAAAACAAAGGTCCTATACAAGTAACTCACACCATGCAATTTTATGCTTAACCTCTTAGTTTATACTTTGCGAAAATACATATCCTAAATACAGTACTAGTTACTTAGTACCCCATAAGAAATTAAGATGCAAAATTAAGGTAGAAGTACTCAAGCAGGGAATTGCTATACATGTCAGCGAGTCTAAGTAGTGCCATGTGTCTCATGACATTTGGCACAAAAAGGATTGATGTATCAGGACACATCTATAGGTATGCCAATGTATAGTGTATTGTACTTATGAAATGTCTAGTTACAGTCATAGCAGTGCACAGAAACCAGCACAGGGGGTGCTACTTCGGCACTTCCCCCTACACCAGGTCATGGACTACCCTCCACCATCCGAGACATACACTACTCATCTGGCCATCCAGGTGAGAAGTCTATGTCTCGGTGGGAGAGGTGATGAGGTAGTCCATGACCTGGAGGAGGGGGAAGTGGCGAAGTAGCACCCCCTGTGCCAGCTTCTGTGCACACCTATGGTTATACACCACCTTATAGCACCTTAAAAATAAATTCTTAATAATAATAATAGATTAGAGATTGGTAACCTGACATACTTCAACTGTCATATGCTCCTGACTTACCATAAAATGCCCCTACAAGTCCTCAGATCCTACATGTATTTCAAAACTCACCCACATCCCAACATGCACTCCAGACCTCTCCACATGCCATTCAGATGTATAAAACTGCTGCTTAGTAAATCTCCTCCATTATTTTTGTCTCAGTTTGAGGTTGCCATCTACTGTACAACATTTCTAAATGCATTCGATCAGCACAGGGACAAATATTTTAACTAACAGATGTGCCTTAAGCTCAAGGACAATTATCAGCACTGTCTGTTGCATATTACGTGTACCCTGTCTTTAGACATATTTTCCAGTATTTTGTTCCACTTTAAAGTTTAAACATCATGGTATAAAAAATTGTCATGCAACATTTAAGAAGATTCCCTTTACGCTTGCACTTGTTAAAAAGTAACAGAAATAGGTATTTACTCTTCTCATTTTTGTCACACTAGTGTAAAATTCATTGAACAGAACACTGATTTACTCACTTATCCAGGGAAGAAATGTCATGACAGGTCAGTGTCAAGTTTCACTGGGAAAAGAGAAATGAGGAAAGTTCACACTTCTACAGCAATTTACAACTAGTTTGTAAGAAAAATCCACATGCCTACATGCGTTCGCACAAATTTACTAGGTCATCTCTTGTTTCCTAAAGTCAAACTGACAGTTCAAATAAGCTGTCTGCCTACACGTAATTGTGTATAATCACGTTACTCGAGAAAATCAACAAACTGTTTTTTTGTTGTTTTTTTTTTTAAATCAATATAATTCAATGTCTAATATGTTTTAAAAAAAGTAAATGAACTATTAACCACTGTAAATTGAATTCAGAAGTTATTTAACATTTATCTATATTAAAAATGCTAAGCAAGCTTTTAGTTTAACTGTAGAGATCTAAAACTTGTAAGATTTCTAGTCACTGGTGGAATAATGTGATGAGCAATGAACACTAGAGGGGGCTTAACCGTTCAGGAGAGATAAATCTCCTACCCCTCTGGGAGAGGATCAGAGCAATACTATAGCTACTGACTTAAACAAGCAAAGTTAAGACTTAGGTAACCATGGTTCAAAAGTCAAAAGGTCAAGCGCTGTAGAAAGCCAATTTATAGTGATTTTCTTCAAAAGTCAGCAAATCATAAGTGGAATTGAAAAGTTTCAACCTTATACTTGCTGCTAAGAGAAGCAATTTGAAACTATGAACTGTAAGTAACCTGCCAGCATTAATTAATTTTAATTTACATGTATTTGCAGAGATAAAATAAATTTTAATTGAAAAATATTGTATAGTCATAAAACAACAGATTTGTTTAAAAAACATTACTAGAGAAAATGTATTCCCCATATATATATATATATATATATATATATATATATATATATATATGCATAAATCGTTAATAACAGGAGGCTATTTTCAATAACTGTGCTTTTTCTGAAATTAAATATATATATTTGGGAGAAGGGCAGATAATACTTCCTTTTGGTACCATAGCAAAACAAATATATTTTTCCTTTAGTTATTATAGGAGGTTTTTCCCCCTAAATGTGTCTTTCCTGACTCTTCCCTTACCTACCTTTACAACGTTATTCAAGACAGGACATAGACCAATTATTTTGCTTTTGCGACTCTTACATCTACAGGAATAGAACAAATGTGCAGTTTATTATTGCAGCTCTATGTTTTGGGCTATATTCAAATTTATATTTAAAATGCATATGTGGATTTTTTTTCTCTTGATATTTTTTTTTTTAGCTTTTTAAAAAATTTATTTCTTTTTATAGTATTATTCAGTTAACGCAAAAACATGTAAGCACCGGCTGTGATGCTTGGGGCCACTCAGGGGCATATTAAGAGAAGAGGGAGCCCATGTGTAGTCTCTCTGGGCCTAATTCAGCTGTGCACACAAGTGGACTGCTGAACACAGATTCCCGATGATGGTGTTCTAAGCTCTGGCCTAGGACTACACCTTAGAACAGGGGTGGGCAATAAGCGGCCCTCCATCTGTTGTTGGAATGTGTAGTTCTACAATGTCTGGGGGGCCGCTTATTGCCCATTCCTACCTTAGGAGAAAGTGTCATACTCTGTCAGATTTAGAGATTGCCAGTGTTAAATACTATGTCTTAGGGAAAGACTTAAATGAAATATGTACCTTAAAGAAATCAGTAGGCATATTATTGACATTTTAGATTCCCATTTGTTTGTTTTTTCTAAAGATGAAGACAATTAATGTTTGTATTAGTTTTAACTTTTTTTTATTACTTTTATTTTATATTTATGTCTAATTGTATTTTATATGTAACCCCCGTCACTATGTATGGTATGGAGATGCATTGGCAGGTAGTGCACCTCCATACCTGTGCTCTTTTCTTTCCTTGCTAGCTATAGGGTGTGGGCATACTGTAATTGACCAGAGAAGACATGAAGATTTTAAAGAAATAGTTCTCAAAAATTATGGTGCTTGCGGAACAATACGTATCACAATTAGTGGAACACCAACCCATCTTTATATTACAAAATGTACTTCAGCACAATACTGCAAGCAATAAAGTCAATATGTACAGCATCTGTCTCCTCCTGCACAGGTTTTAAACTAGGTACACAGTTGCAGTTACAACATCAGATATCTCCTCGCTCCACCTGCACAGTTTTCAAGAGGTTAACAATAAATAATACCACAGTCCACAAAATTTGTAGACCCTAAAGCACATTTCTTATAGAACAGAAGAACAAATAATCTAGTGCTGGAAATTCTAAATAATAACAAGTCACACAGCTGTTATGACAACTTGAGATTACTGCTTCAAATATCAAGACAGGCTATACTCTACCTATCATGTATAAAAAAAAGGACCAATTATAAAATGAAGCGCTATCTCAATCAATCAGTATTTAATCATATAGATGAATAGATTTGTACATATAAATGGCCACGATAAAAATATATATATCACATAAAAACACATAAAAATCCTAAAAATTCATTACTATGACAATCGCAAGGTAATCAATCATACATTACTCAGCAGCTTTGTGTTAGTAATAATAGTAAGGTACGCTTATAATTAGATGTTTGCCGGTTTTTCTGTTATTCCTGGTTATGATAGACTAAATAGTCTTGTAGGTTTATCATATAGTAGGATGTAAAAACATTGTATGCCACTCCACTTAGATTAATATCCAATAAACAGAGTTCATATAGGCATTCATCCGGATTGGTATGCAATATGAAAGTGTCCAAGATATTTATATCTTTTTATTACCAGCCTTTCCAGCTCTCTCTGTTGTAGCAGACTGAATTACCATAAATTGTATCAATGAAAATCATGTAAGCAGTTACATTGATACTCTAAGTCCAATAATAAGAAAAGTTTCAATATGTAACGGCGCACCTCCGAATTTATATGGAGACCGGGGTATTGTATCAATGACAGTGGAAGTCATATAAGCAATTCTATTGACATTATAAGTCCTTTAATAAAAAAAGTTTTAATATATAACGGAGCCCCTCCAAATTAGTATGGAGACCGGGGTTTTTTTGTCCATATGACAGAAAATTGCTGTTTGTAACACGTGGTGCACTCACATTTGTTAAGATCAGACTTTTATACCTCTGCTTCACAGCGGTATGTCCACATGTATTATCCACAGCGACGATAGCTGGCAGTGATGTCTGGTAACGGTAGCTGACACACACAGGTGTGATCACACAAGCAGCTTGCGACTTGCTGCCGTATATCCTTCAACGTGTTTCTCCACCTCTAAAGCAATCAGCAGCTTCCTCAGGAAAGAACAGTTACACTGTAATGCAGACAAGCTTTACTTACATAATTTTTCACACTGCACCATAATGTATGACATATGTAGATGCATTTGGAATAAGTCATAATAAGGCATTCATAACTCTTGTATGATGAATTTAGTGTTCTCATTTCAAGCTCTCCATGCTCCTGTTCTGCAGGCCCTCTTCTAGGCTTCCTGTCATTATTGTAATATTATCTTTACAGTCGGACTATACAGTAGATTCCAGTGGGCCCATAATGTCTGGGCATGCTAGGACTTGTGGTTCTTCACGTGCTGACATGCCGATGCTGGCTTGCTGGGACCTTTAGTTCCATTTTAAAGAACAATGTTAAATCTATCTTTAACACATTACCCATGCATCCACCATCACCAGGGATGTGAGGAAGGTTGGTAAATCCTTGGAAGGGGAGAAACCAATTTATTTTTTGGGTCCCCACTTTTTGAAGATTTCCAACCTTGGGATGACCAGATTGGGACTGGTTAATGTCATGACAGGGGGACCCCAAGCTGTGTGTTCCCCTGTTAAGGCATTACCACCTTGACTGGTTCAGCCTGGTGCTGGTTAATGGAAAATAGGAGTGACCCCACGCCAGTTTTTTCCCCCAATTATCCATGACTAGACCAGACTGAAAGGTCCAGGGCTGGCTAGGGATGTAGGTGGGGACCCCACACCATTTTTTTCCACTTTTCACCCTAAGACCACCCACAGATCATAATGATCTGTGCAGTGCCTCTTTTTTAGATGGGTTTGCATTTGTACAGTATTTTAGGTTCTATTTGCCATTGGATTTCAACTGAAAGAATAAAACCGACAGCATTTACACCTGCAAAATCCAGATGACATTGATAAATCAAATTCAAAACTGACTGTTAGTACATCTGCAATTTAGACACTGAAACACGACATCGATGTCTGTTGATTCAATTTTAAAATCGACCTTTAGTAAATTTACCCGGACCATTAGTATAATTTGTGCTGCAGCGTTACATCTTTTTTTGACAAGATTCTATCACCACACTAATAGGAACTTTGTGCTGTATCTTGATTTTGCCTGCGCTTGACTTGTGACATGTTAGTAAACTGAAGTTATCTCATAGCAAAGGATGCTGACACATTTTGATATCCTTATTTTGTAATGAATTTCAATTCTATAGAAGATTGTATAATTTGCAAGTTTCAATATGTTGTACAAATTAAGGTGAAATTGTTGACTAAACCTGAGTTACATTACCAAATTAAATGGTTTTAATATTAGGTAGAACAAAGCATAGTACTAATGACAAATCATGGCAAGTAGAGAGAACATTATGAATGAATAAATATGTAAAAGTTTATTAAAATATAATAGAACCAGGGGCGTATCGATAATGGATGCAGGGTGTGCGGTGCACATAGGGCCCTGGGTCCAGGGTGTGCCCACACCGCACACCCTGCACCCATACTTTCTACTTCACTCTCTGAAGTCCTGCATTGTTTGTAGCAGCCCAGCACAAAACACCTGGAGAACGGCCATTTTCCCTGCGTTTTGAGCATGCGCAGTGGGGAATTCATCAGGAAATTGGCGTCCATGATATTTTCCCAGTGACGTGCGCATGTGCAGTAACTCTGGGTGCAGGCTAGTGCCCAGAGTCTACTGCTGCAGTCAGGTCGCTGCCAGCCACCAGGTAAGGAAGAGGGGGTCCCGGATGGGCAATGCACGTGGACCCCCTCCTCTAATAATACGCCCCTGAAAAGAACACAAATACATATGCAGCAATATTGATAAACACTAATTGAAACACCACTAATAAAAAGATTATCAGAAAGATGTTAAGCTATGTACACACTGGAGCGATGTGTACCTGGCCTATATGGCGGCCGACGGACCAACATATCATATCCATGATAAACATCAGAACGATGTAATGAAGGACGGAACAACAGGAAAATATTGCTAATGATTGTGGGAGTGCGCAGATTGGCTGTACACACTGAACGATCCGGCAGATATATCATTCCAACTCTACCAGAAAGTACATATCAGGCCGATATCGCTCCAGTGTGTGCTTGGCTGTCCTAGTCCCTGGCTAGTATCTGAATACATAGTCATAGCAGCGCTAGAGTTGCTAGAGTCAGAGCCACGCACCGCACACACTGCACCCATAATATTACTTACCGCTCCGGAGTCCCACATCAGCACTGGCGTCCAGCGCTGTAAAACGACTGGAAAATGGCCGTCACGGCCATTTTCCCGGTGATCTGTGCATACACTATAGACTCTGGGCACACTCTAGTGCCCAGAGTCTATAACTCCGGCGCTGGCCACGCACAGCTCAGTGCAATGCTGGCCGCCGGGCGGATAGGAGGGGGCCAGTGTCGGAGACTGCACACGGGCCCCCTCCTCTCTAGAAATGCCCCTGCATCATGCCCACTGTACCAGACCACCGATAGCTCCATAGACATGCCAGTCATCAATGACTGCTTTATTATTGGTGGCTGATTACTTCTGCTGCCTTACAATAGCCACGTGCACTTTCCACACCAGTAACTGCAATTGTATTCTACTACCTTATTTGTTGTTCATGGCTCTTATACTGTAACTGCATCTGTGCCCACTTTTTCTGCCACATTATTATCATCTTTGTATCTTACTGTACATCTTGTCCACTTTATTTTTGTATGTTCTGTGAATCGGAGAATGGTCTCCCTATATGCAGTAACAAGACCATCCAATGATTTATTCTCAGAAATATGTTTTTTTTCCTTGTAGCTAAAAGTTGCATAATGCACCATAAATTCAATTTTCCATAATGACCATGAGTGTGCAATTCCTGTGCCATCGTGGAAATATGCCCAAGGCTGGTGCCTTAGAAAACTGTTGCTCTTCCTGACCACCTTGACTAAGGAGATGTAGTATTAAGCACAATTGGAACATTTGCAGTTGAAAATGATTGCTCTCCAGTCTCTCAAGTCTGGGACGTAATTAGGGGTGCAGTGCCCTGGGGATGGCACCATTGCAGCCCCATGGCAGCTGCATGTGGCTTGCAGGGTGCTTGGAAGGGCATCCTGCAGCCAGTCTTGCTACTGCACAGTCACCTGGAGTGCCTAAGGATGCTCCGGACGGGCACTCTACAGCCTGTAGAGCT
This sequence comes from Taudactylus pleione, assembly GCA_031769625.1. Lineage (NCBI taxonomy): Eukaryota > Metazoa > Chordata > Amphibia > Anura > Myobatrachidae > Taudactylus > Taudactylus pleione. The sequence continues at coordinate 10,000,449 of JAUIMM010000368.1, read as the reverse complement.
CGGGCAGTGCTATAATTCCTAGAGCTGACACAGGGTGTACTGTTGCCCTGTTATAGTATTGTCCCCAATAGTCCCAATATAATGGATATGGAGCTCTCTTTGAAGTGTCATGCCTAAACTGACCAGCCTGGTGCTGAAACACCCCACGCTTATGGTCAGCCACATAGTGGGATACATATAGCTTGCCGACAGTCAGAATGTCCAGGTTTTCTCTCACTGAGGCCATTTTTTTATTATTATTTGTCTACTATCATTTTAACAACATCAGTCCAGGATACTGAGATCTATAGGAATGGGAAGGGGGCTGTTCCTGTTATCTCTAGGGAACTAGTCCCAATAAGAAATAAATATAGATTACCAGTGTTCCAAAGACAGATGCATGTAATTGGATATTTGCGCACAGGCAACTTTTACATTCAACTCTAAATCACCCCAGAGCTTCCATGTATTTTAAGAGAAGGACAATGTGTTCTAGACTTTTGATTGACAATTAAAGTAGCTGCAGAGAAGAAGCAAATAACAGACAGAGCAGCTACTGTTTGATAGGGTTTTGATAAAACTATTTAAATGGCTCAACCATTACATATATACAGACAGAATAAGAAAGAACTGTCTTGACATAGGTTAAACCTGTTTTCTTGTACATGTAAAGTTCACATTTTGCCATTCACTATACACCAAAAGAGATAAAATACTGGAGTTTTAAAGCCGTCTATTGCCTGCTGGGCTGCTATGGGCTGTTGAACGTTTGTTATTTCTTCCCTCAACTTAACTCTGATTATTCCTGCTGAGTGAAAAATGTGTATTTGCCAACAGACACAGGCACCGCTAAACGTGTTCTTGCTTGGTTAGTGCAGCAGTACATCACATGGTGCTCTCTGTTTGCCTCTGATTCTAGAGATTATCTTCTAGGAATAGTCCTGAATACCTGATTTAAGGGAAACCGAAACTGCATTCAATGGTCATGTTCATTCTCATTATCAATTGGCCATAGCAACCCATCTTTTAGTTGGATAAAGAAAAGTCTCTGAACTTCAAATAAAAAGTGTATCAATCAAATCAAACAGAGGCTTTCATGTTAGATTCTTGCTTGCTTAAGAGCCTAAAGAAAAATTCTTTCTATTTTTAAATGCAAAAAACTGGGCAGATATTTCTCATCTTAAAACATTCCTACCTATCTAAGCCAGATTTATTATGAATTTCTTACATTCAGTGAAATTGAATTTGAAATACTGTAAAAAGCAAACTGACAACTTACAAACCAGAGAAGATGTGGAATGCCAGTCCCTACCTTAGAATTACTGTAGTGTTTGCACTTTTGTAGTGTTGACTGCAGTCATGTATCTTTATTAAGTTTAAAGATGTCACTGTAGAGTGACCAGAGGATCATCTATCACTTACATTTTGTGGCAGCATGACAATTACAGGGCTATAACACGACAATGGCCTGGAGTGGAGGGGTGCAGGGTGCAGTCCATACCCAGGTGTCACTCGCCGAGCTGTGACATCAAAGTGCCGACTCCTCCTCAGTGACAGCAGCAAGGTGCTGCACTGTAGCATTACGTGCAGCACTTGGCTCCAGACACAGTGAAGGAGCTAGCACTGCACACAGAGTGGTCCCAGGGGGCAGTCCGCACCTCCGGGATCCCTGAAGTGACTAAAACAGAGGTTCGAGCTGCGAGGCCACACCCCACCATGAGGTCACACTCCTTGTTCATGAGGCCATGCCCCCTTTGCAATGTGCATTACAAACCTCCCCGCACCGAATGTCACCATGGAGAGGGATGCCACTGGCCAAACAATCTTGTGTTGAAAAACAAGAAACTTTATTGTACACTCCTTCATATCCTCCAGCACAATAAGCGTAATGGCTACAAGCTTTACTTTACCAACTTCTTCCAGCACAATGCTAGCAGATGGTAAATGCTGTATTTCATAAGCTTAAAGGTTACAGATTTGTTACACTTTCCACTTCATGCAAACACCTTCAGCACAGTCTTACACAAATGACACAGCAGTGAGATGGCAGCACAGAACCAATGTTGCTGGGCACAGTGGTTCTACAGCATGTCAGTCCAATCAATACATCTTACACCATACACGGGACTCCAGGTTCAAAGTTCATCACACCTCATCTCAACCCTCATGCGAGACTCCTAACGTGTGGCACATCCCATTACACATGGACCCTATCTCCTACCGTCACCCCACATACACCTTCAGACATACGATCATCCACTATATACAGGGACTCTATCACTAGTATACATCCCACTATATAGGGACCTTACAACTGACGTGATGGCAAATTTATTCAGGCTTTTAACCCTTTCACTGCTGGGCTCTTCAACTTAAGTATATGGTTTCTCAGGACTTCTTAAATGGGACTCCACTCTAGCCACTTTGCCATCTTGCAACGACCCCTCCCTCACTATGGAGCATTTCTCCAGAAGCTATCAGCCAGGGATCCAGCATTATACATCATGCAGACATTCACCCTCTCCCACACGAGGTCTCTCTTCACAGGAAGTCTCTCATCTTGCACTGTGGAACCAAGCAGCAACCATCTGAAATCCTCTACAGGGGTCTCTCTCCTGCTGTGGTGACTTTCTCACTTCACGCAGACACTTATATTTAATAAAGTGAGAGTTTTTAGAAGTGGAGATGTTGCCCATAGTAACCAATCCAATTATCTTCTAGAAGGTGCTAGTTAAATATTGAGTAGAATGTGATTGGTTGCTGTGGGCAATATCTCCACTTCTAAAAACTCTCACTTTAGTAAATATACAGCTTATAGTTTCCAGCTGCCATCTCCTTATTTCTGCAGCACTCCCTCTAACTCTTTCCTGCAAATAGGCATTTATTATAATAGGGCTCTCTTTTTATCTGAAGCTCCCCTGCAGCACTGTGGGGGGCTACTCCCCCTCTTGAACTCTGTACCCAGGGGCTTCTCTGTTTATTGCCTAGGGACATTTTGCAGGGGGTATCTTACTGTCTTACAGGACATTCCCCTTGTGAATACAAATTATGGCTCATGGCAACCACCATGCACCCCATTGAATGCCAGAGTACCGTGAGACCTCCCTTCTCATAAAATAGCCGCCCTCCTCGAGGATGCCGGGAACCTGAGTCTTTATAGACTCAGGTCCCGACATCATACACTGCAGCTGCTGATGGGATGCGATTGCGCCCGCCATAAGGCCACGCCCCATTGCAGTGACGCGGCTAGTCTGCATCACTGCCTCTCTCCTCCCCGCCTTCCCGGTGACTGACAGCTTATGTCACCAGGTGGTAGAGCTTAAGTCAGATGGCAGAGGGAGACTGGGCTTAATTCAGTAAATAGAAATAATGATGAATCAGATTCTAAATATAAAACACTAATAATGGCTGTTTTTTGTCCTGCTGTCCTGTCACCAAAAAATGGTACGCAAAAGTCATGTTTTCTTTGAAGGATGTCTATCTTCTTTTCACAGTTGCAACACTAAGATGCAAAGTCCCATGTAGGCGGCCACAACATCCAGAGGATGATGGCAAAATAGCTGGTGAACAGTCCTGAAATAAAAATGTACAAAGCATATGTTATATAACGGATTCAAAATGATTGCATATAATAATCTCAAGTTCTTTAACAAACTACATAAAAATAATTTACATTTAAAAATATCAAAAAAGCAATGGCTATATGAAAGGATTATGTATAATATATTTTGGGAGAGTTTTTTTTCTCAACAATATACAGATATGTCCACATACTGTACAGTACATCAAGTCTCCTTGCGGTTTAAACAGCCCTTCTAGTTGCACCAACAAATGGTGCAACTCTGGACGCTCTGAAAGAGCACTCGCTCTGAATCAGGGCGTTTTTTAATTTTTTTTGTGAGGCCTCCTGGCCGCTCGTATAGCTGTGGGTGACCACCCACAGCTATTGCAAGTGGCCAGGTGATGGTTGAGATGGTTGGGTCTCATTTCCGCAAGCCCCAGTGAGCTTCTGCCTCTTAATAGAGCTGGAAGCTCACCACTGACATCACTCGTTCTGTCAGGAACGCTTCCGTTTGGCCAGCCACACCCCCTGTCCGCCTCCAAAATGGGGCTAGCTGTCAATCAAAATGCTTGAACTACATTATTTTTCTGTAGTGTAGGGGGTTAATGTCTGGTGATCAGTGTGATCACCAGATAGTAGCCTTTATGTGGGTACACCATTTGAAAGAGTTTTTTTCCCTCTTTGAAATGAGGTAACTGTATCATTCTATTTTATATGATGGGGAGATAAAGGTACGCATCAGCGGCACTTTCGATGATAGTGTTGGTAGCTACAGGGAGTACAGATTAGTCACCAGGACTTGTGGGGACACGGTAAAATAATTTTGGCGGGCACACTACCTGCCACTGTGGAGGATGAGTAGGGCTCGTCTTCTGTAGTCTAGCCATATATGCGAAGGATGAGCCCCACTTATCCACCACAATGAAGGGGTTAGTTTGCAAGCAAATTTATGCTGCAATTGAAAGTCTTCAACAAGGTTAAAAACAACACTTTCCAGAACCAAGTGTGTCAACTTCACTTAGTTAGAGACCCCACCAACATCTGCTCCAAATAATTTACCAAGATGGAGTGCCAGGACGAGGGGAAGACAAAACATGGAATGTCAAGATGTCTTGAGGAACATTCCAAAAAGAAAAATATAATTGTTTTGTGTACAAAAATGATTTGCATTTCTTTTATCTCCATATTTTATTGACTTAGAAGCTATATGAGTCTGTCTCTAACCTGTGTATTAAGTATATGTTCAAAAGTAAAAGGGGCCATGGCCCATCATTGAATGCCTTAATATTGCCCAGGTCAGCCCTATCTTGTTTTAACACACTATTGTGAAACATAGACCATGTATTTTCAATGTTTTTATCTTTATCAGGAGCATAAAGGAGTACTCCACCGGATTTATCAAGACAGCTCTCCAATAGCCCATGTAATAATACTAATACTCTTTCTCTAATAGGACACTTCATAGATAGAGTGCCCTAAATGGTTGCCTTGCCTGCTACTTCAAGGGCAGGATCAGCAACCCATGGAATTATTCAGGCAGAGAGTATCCTGTTAGTTCACTGTTCATTTTATCCTTGTGTGTCCTATTTTTCATGCAATGCTTATTCACACATTGTAACCAATTTATCGTGCCCAACAGGATGCCTCATCTGGTGCTCTATGTAGAAAGAAAAATGCATGGTTCTGATGTACATGCAAGGATCTCGACAAGTATTGTATCTCTCCAATTATGTGTCAGTTCCAGGCATTCCTTATTCTGCCCAGTGTATTCCTACATAATGTGCCTAAAATGGCTGCCTAACCTGCACCCTGCATGGGTAGGATGAACAATCTTACAACTGATAACCCAAAATGGCTGCCAAATCCATTGAAGTATGTCCATGCTCTCTGCATTTCATGAAAAGCTTTTCTGTATTTCATTGTTCCTGTACTATATTATGTTTATGTACTGTATTATGTCTCATTCTATCTGCTTGCCGTCAGTGTTTGGGACATTTAATTTATCTGGATATGCTTGTATACTCTAGCTATTACCTGGAGGTAATATATTGACTTTTTGATTCTCCATATACACTAGAAGGATTACCTGGATATCCACAATATAAATCAATATTAAAGTGGTCTCTTTGAGATTAATCACCTAGGTATAAAGAACATTTTACTTGTTCAAGCTTCCAATACTCTATACACAGGTTTATAACATATTTTAATGTTATGTACAGAATGCTGCTAATTTTTATTTTTCAATCTGTCTTGTTTTATGGTGTATAATGGATATACTCCCACTTGATATATAGAAGTAGTGGTTATATTTGTTTTTATTTTGGATAGTGCATACAAGAGTCCAAAGTGATACATGTTGTATTTATGCAGTTTTTATTGAGACAATATATGATATGAATAAATATAATTGACTGTACTTGCACTCCAGCACAGAATTTCTTTCTTTTGTGAGGTTGGCAACACCTCATACCATTCTGCTGCAGGTGTGTAAAGACCATGTATCAGCAGTTGGTCAATTAGGCGCTGAGATTATGTTATGGGTTGGACGGTTAATCAGGTAAGAGTTGTAAGAGGACTGCTGCCAGTTGACTAGTTGGGGCTAAGTATAGAATATGAGATGCCGCCTGTGGGCAGTAGGAGTAGCCTTGAGGGCTGGTTGTGGCCTTTATAGTCGTGGCCAAGGGACTGGCGATGTGAGGCAGCCTTGAGGGTGGGTTGTGGCCTTTATAGTCGTGGCCAAGGGACTGGTGATGTGAAGCAGCCTTGAGGGCGGGTTGTTGCCTTTATAGTCGTGGCCAAGGGACTGGCGATGTGAAGCAGCCTTGAGGGCGGGTTGTGGCCTTTATAGTCGTGGCCAAGGGACTGGCGATGTGAAGCAGCCTTGAGGGCAGGTTGTGGCCTTTATAGTCATGGCCAAAGGACTGGTGATGTGAAGCAGCCTTGGGGTTGTTGGAGCAGGCTTGGTGGCTGCTACCAGTGCCTCCAGGATGACACTAGCTACGGTATGCTTAATAGCGCACCTGGAATGCAGAGCTGCTACCAGTGCCGCCGGGATGACGCTGGCGGCGGTGTGCTAGGTTGAGCACCTGGAACGCATAGAGTTGCTACCAGCACCGCCGAGATGACGCTGGCGACAGTGTGCTAGGTTGCGCATCTGGAACGCAGAGCTGCTACCAGCACCGCCGGGATGACACTGGTGATGGTGTGCTGGATTGCGCACCTGGAACGTAGAGCTGCTACCAGCGCCGCTGGGATGACACTGGCGATGGTGTGCTAAGTTGTGCACCCGGAATGCAGAGCTGCTACCAGCGCTGCCGGGATGACACTGGCGATGGGGTGCTAGGTTGCGCACCTGGAATGCAGAGTAGCTACCAGTGCCGCCGGGATGACACTGACGATGATGTGCTGGATTGCGCGCATGGAAGGCTAAACTGCGACTGGTGCTGCTGAGCTGACACAATTCACCGGATGATGACAGATGCTTCTGGGGTAGGAAGAGCTCCGTGCTGCCCATATGGTACAAGCAGCACATATGGACGAGATGCAGGTGGAGCCACCTGGATGGAATAAACGGCTCACATGAAACACAGCAAGACTGACACAGGTACTTGACTGACATGCAGGAGACAGGAACCGGAAGTACGAACAAACTACTATCACCGGCATGGATTGCTGGGCTGGGTGGAATTTAACAGAGACAGAATCCAATCCAAGCAACTTTCCCTTAATGACAGATTACTGTGCACCTGGGCTGTGTCCAGAGAGGAGAATCAATTAGTACACCTGACACTGCACAGGGGCAGCAATTAGTGCAGTGCCTCAGTAGCAACAAAGGGAGGAAGTCCAAGCAATAGGATCTGCTAACTGCAGATCCTAACAGATTAGTAGAATAATAAGATTACAAACTTGTACATAAAAGCAATATTAGTAAGACATAACACATAGTTATTGAACCACTCTTGGAAAGATAAAATTCTCCATAATATTGATGCACTCTTCCGAGAGTGAGCTCCTGGTTGACTGTCTGGATCAAGGCATCCATCACTCATCGACCGGTTTCGCTGCAGTATCAGCTTCCTCAGGTATATACTGCTACATGGCTGACTGGCACAAGATATAGGCATTGTCAGAGTGTGCCGGAACAAGGTGCTTTCTTACCGTGTCCAGCAGCACTAGTCAACCAGATCAGAAGCAGGGCAGCGAGCTGGGAGTCCCTGGCATCCCGGCAGTGCACTCTCCCTGGCTGGATTTTTCCCTTCAGGAGTACAGGCGGCCGCATCTCCCATAGGGATGCACGTGCTGCTCTGTTTAAAATTCAAACTCCTCCCATATAAGGAGGTTCTGGGAGAAACTCCTGTGCCAGAGTATAGGCTTTCATACCTTACTCAAGTGGTTTAGATTCAGTGCTTTCCAGTACCTTACCTGAGTGTTGGTTCCTACCTTCCCTGTGCTCCGTTCCTGGTTCCCGCCATTCCAGTATCTGCTTCCTGTTTCTGGTCCATTTTCTGTCTTCCTGTCCTGCTCCATACTCAGGCTGCCATCCGTGTCAAATCACCTCTCAGTTTTTCTCAGAGTTCCATCTTCAGTGTCTACCAGTATTGTACTTAGGAACGCAGACCAAGGGCCGCGATCTGCGCGTAAGGCACAGCAAAGTCCAAACATCCTTGTGGAGGTTCCTGGGAACACTACTGGCACATTAGACGCTGCACCTCTGTTTTGGGTTTCTTCCAATTCTAAGGTATAAGTTAGCATCCACTATCTACCCATGAGTTGTGCTAGGCATCATGGTAAGACCCAAGGAAGCCCAATAACTCAATCATTATTTTTAGGTCATCATCACTGACTATCTGCACATTTAGGGAGTGAAAGTGATGTCTATTGTTTTATACCTTTCCCCTCAAGTGTGGTGCTCTCAGCACAATATGACTACAGTCAATGTCTCCCAATGCAGTAGGTAGTCCTGAGAGCCTACAGAAGTCAACCTTTAGGTCTTGCTACTCTGATTCATTGGGAAAGGAAATTTATGTGCACAACAATTTCTTGAAGGCAACTAGCACTTGGCTTAAGTGTCTAGAAAAAATGCCTATGTAATTCGTGACACTCTAGAACTCACACACTGGAAGTACCATAGCCTGAAGCCATAAATTGCAAGGTACAAAATAATCTATGCATATTTACTGCCAGATAATGATTCAAGATCATTTATCACCTAGTCAAAGAGATTCATGAGATTTGTCCAATTTAGTCTACACCGCTGTACTGCCTCTAGAACTGAGAGGTAGTCCAAGGCCATTTGAAATCTATAGGTACATCTGGCAAATAGCCTACATGAGCCCTGTTTTTGGTTTTGGTGGTCCACCCACCTCCTACTCCTCTGCTGCTCCTCTCTATGAGGAAGGAGTGCACTTATCAAAGTTCTACACAGTTCCTCTGTCATCACTACACACAGACACAGACACAAGGGAAATGACCGGTGGTCTGTTTTATACAGGATTTGAATGTGTCATAATAGACCACATGTCTGCTAATAGGCCTCAGATATCAGATTTCATCAATGTCGCTGCCCTGTGTCCCCAACTATTGTTTTGCTAAGTATTATGGTTCATTTCCATTGAGTTTTCAACTCGCTGACTACTATATTCTGTATGGCATATTCATCTTTAACATTGGAAAAATCTGGAGGGCAAGTTTACATGTAGTCTCATTCTATTACATTCTGCAACTTGAAAATCACTGGACATATGCCAGAATCACTCCAGTTTTATAAAATCATAGCCTATTACACCCCCCTAGTGAAGTGAATATAAACCCTTGCCTAATTCAGATTGGGAACAAGATAAATATATTGAAATTAATCCACTTCTCTGCTGTACTGTAGGTCTGTTTTATGGTAATGATGTCTCATGTCTCCCCATTCATCTCTTTTCTGTCCTTTGGCTGCCCTGAACCAACATAAAATATGCTGGATTCAAATGATTAAATGGAGTACCCCATGGTTCTGTTTATGGACCAAGGTTTTATTTTATATAAATGAAGGATACAGATGTTGGTTGTTATTAACAGCATTTAATGCTGATATAGGGTCAAGACGTAGCATCCCTTTGTTCTACTGTGGTTTTTATATCAATTCTAGGAGATACAGGACCCCTGAAGGGTGGAAAAAGTGCAAAGAAGGTAACAACATTACCATAGATTGAAGAAGAGGCGTTATCTAGTCATACCCAAGCCAATGCTGGCAATGTTGTGAGAAGCGCTGGGCCGACGTCAAGGCTCCTCTATACCAGCATCCCTAACATTAAGGGGTTCACATCCGAGAAGCAAGGCACCCCAAAAAATTCCAGCCAAGGAACATCCCCAGGGCATCACATGAAAAGGGGAAAAAGGGTGATAGTGAAGTGGACAGGATAGATGTGTAAAGATAAATCAATAAGTGTTAATGAAATGTAAAAGAATTAAAATGACATAAATAATATACAAATGATTAGAGAAGTGAAAAAATATTCTATGTGAATTAAGTGGTGATGCCATGAGAAAGGTCCAGCCAGAACAACCCCGGGGGCCCCACTCCCAAACGCTCACCCCAAAATAATTATTGCTACATAATAGTAGCACCCACTCTGGGTCATATAATTACAAATTGATGTGCTGCATGATAACAGTACATGTATGAGCTGAGAGCTAACTTACCTTGGAGGTACCCCAAAAAACCTCCACATGGCACTATAAGGATCAGCACCTCCTCCTAATTCTGACTCCCTTCATGCCTCCAAACTGCAAGCAAAAAATATGGTAGTTGCTCAATCAGCTTAATGATATACTACAGGTGCTTGTAAAGGGCGGGGTTTACACTGAACTACAGGAAAAAGGGATTTGCCCCCCAGCACATTGCAGCTAAATCAAAAATACTTGAATCCTACATGATAATAGAAATTCAAAGGTTTTCGTTACATACATTTGCAAATATATGAATAAGCGCTGGGCCGATGTCAAGGCTCCTCTATACCAGCATCCCTAACATTAAGGGTTTCACGTCCGAGAAGCAAGGCACCCCTAAAAATTTGGGGTATCTCCAAGGTAAGTTAGCTCTCAGCTCAAACATGTACTGTTATCATGCAGTACATCAATTTGTAATTATATGACCCAGAGTGGGTGCTACTATTATGTAGCAATAATTATTTTGGGGTGAGCGTTTGGGAGTGGGGCCCCTGGAGTTGTTCTGGCTGGACCTTTCTCATGGCATCACCACTTAATTCACATAGAATATTTTTTCACTTCTCTAATCGTTTGTATATTATTTATGTCATTTTAATTCTTTTACATTTCATTAACACTTATTGATTTATCTTCACACATCTATCCTTTCCACTTCACTATCACCCTTTTTTCCCATTTCGTGTGATGCCCTGGGGATGGTCCTTGGATGGAATTTTTTGGGGTGCCTTGCTTCTCGGACGTGAACCCCTTAATGTTAGGGACGCTGGTATAGAGGAGCCTTGACGTCTCCCCTGCGCTTATTCATATATTTGCAAATGTATGTAACGAATACTTCTGAATTTCTATTATCATGTAGGATTCAAGTATTTTTGATTTAGCTGCAGTGTGCTGGGGGAAAAATCCCGTTTTTCTGTAGTTCAGTGTAAACCCCGCCCTTTACAAGCACCTGTAGTATATAATGAAGCTGATTGAGCAACTACCATATTTTTTGCATGTAGTTTGGAGGCATGAAGGGAGTCAGCATTAGGAGGAGATGCTGATCCTTATAGTGCCATGTGGAGGTTTTACGGGGTACCGCCAAGGTAAGTTAGCTCTCAGCTCATACATGTACTGTTATCATGCAGTACATCAATTTGTAATTATATGACCCAGAGTGGGTGCTACTATTATGTTGCAATAATTATTTTGGGGTGAGCGTTTGGGAGTGGGTCCCCCGGGGTTGTTCTGGCTGGACCTTTCTCATGACATCACCACTTAATTCACATAGAATATTTTTTCACTTCTCTAATCGTTTGTATATTATTTATGTCATTTTATTTCTTTTACATTTCATTAAAACTTATTGATTTATCTTTACACATCTATCCTTTCCACTTCACTATCACCCTTTTTCCCCTTTTCGTGTAATGCCCTGGGGATGGTCCTTGGCTGGAATTTTTTGGGGTGCCTTGCTTCTCGGACGTGAACCCCTTAATGTTAGGGACGCTGGTATAGAGGAGCCTTGACGTCGGCCCAGCGCTTATTCATATATTTGCAAATGTATGTAACGAATACCTCTGAATTTCTATTATCATGTAGGATTCAAGTATTTTTGATTTAGCTGCAGTGTGCTGGGGGCAAATCCCTTTTTTCTGTAGTTCAGTGTAAACCCTGCCCTTTACAAGCACCTGTAGTATATCATTAAGCTGATTGAGCAACTACCATATTTTTTGCTTGAATGTTGTGAGAAGGCAGTGTCTGCTCAAGGCTATCAGCTAGCATAGTTGGATCAAACCATTGTCCTGTAATACTCATTGTGCCCTAAACCAGCATGCATGTTGTGTGCCTCAGTAGGCTTTTATGACATTTGAGAGGTGTACTTAGGCAAATGCACTGAGGGTAAGCAGTGGCGCACTTAAGGGGGTTTCCAACTTTCCACTTACTCATCCTTCAATTACATGTTCAAATGGCTTTTTAGAACCTCCCTGCAATAAATGATTTTTAATACACTGAGTCTGACACAAGTTGATTGAATGTACAATAATTTGCATTGTCTGCAATAATTTGCATTGTCTGTAATCTTATCATATGCCCAAGCTGACTGAAGTGAATGAAACCACTTTTGGTTTTAAACTGTTAGCGTAAGACATAAAAAAAAAAAAAAAACAGATGCAAGACATGTATTTTTTTCCATGATAATTCTAATATACACATACTGTACATATAGCATTATTATCCTAAACAAAGGAACATAAGGACCATGTGCTTGCATAGACTGCAGCTTTAACAGAAGGATGGAACTGGCAAGGAGATAAGAATATGCAAACCATCCAGCATTTAAATAAAAACACTGTGTTTGTGGAAATGGGATCTTTGGAAAATATTTTGTCAATTGGATTAGAACACACCGGGATGAACAAATAAGTTATGCAAAGAGGAGGGGGGAGCATGTAAGCTAACAAAAAATGTCAAGCTTCATACAGCAGAGAGGAATTAATATTCAAAAGGTTAAGGTGTCTGTGAAATGTATGTAATGAGTAACACTCATAGTTTGTTACTATAGGTTCATTGCTTCTAATGTTGAGGACGGCACATGGATAATTTACGATTCCCATTGTCCCCTCTGCAGGGATTAATTCTGAATTATTTATGTACCTATATGCTCACAGAACTGAAACATTTTAGTTAAAGTCAGTCGTTCACATCTAGCCCTGAAATTATTCAGCCCTTCTTGCTAAATCTGATGTTATCCTCTTGTGATTTAATTCATAACATTTTATTTTCAATCCCACTGAGAAAGCATTCAGCACAAGAATAAAATACATATGCTTAACTTTGAAATCTAAAAATATGTTTATTTTTACTCAGAATTGCAAATATGTGTTTGTTGATTCCAACAGTACCAGACTGTAAACAGTAGAAATATGTCAGATTATTTTTTTTTTAATTTTAAGATTTTGTGGCAGAAGGGAAATATTGGCAAAATTAAACTTTAAATGCCATTTACAGCACATCAACTAAGCAAGTACTTCTTGACCCTAGCATTTAATCTGATTAGAATATTCATTCAACTGTTATGGCTGCACCACATTTGTGAAGGCGCTTTCCACCTTTGGAAGAATTTACACATTTTTGTACATTTAGTGCACTACTATTACATTGATGAGTCCATACCGACGCATCTAGCATTTGCACGGTACAGTAAATGGTCATGCTATCTTCTCTCTCTACACATCTTCTCCCACAAAGCTCATCCACTCATTAAGCCTGAAGCAGTATATTTTTGTTGATGGCACCAAAATCTCTATCTCTTATGTCCAACAGCCTCTCTGCTATCTTCACCTAGATGTCTCAGTATTAATTCAAACTTAATACATCCACAACAAAGTTCATGCTTACCCTAAACTAGTCCTCACTAACACTTCTTCTTACTATATATCTTTGACCTCATCACAAAATGGACGCCAGCTCACCCTTTCTATTCTTCCTCCGACCTACTCATAGGAACACTATTTTACCTGTGGTTAAAGGCATTTTGACCAGGTCCTACATATCCTTCACAAAGTTTGAACTATATTATTTATTGCTAAGTATCTATTTAGTATTTAATTAGTTTTGCTATAATTTTTACTTATTTATTTTGTGTTGCACATTATTTCTTTTACTTCCTTGCTTTACTTACTCTTTCTAAGAAACAAATAGACCTAAAGCCTATCCAGATATAAGGAGGACTTAAACCACACGATAGAGACTGATTCAGAGTCATGTAATGTCACTGTCCACAGAGTTGAGAAATTTTTTGCTACAGAGCATATGTGCCAATCCCTAAAAATTTCTATGGTGCATGCATTATACACAGTGTATGCTCAAAGGCGCTGTTGCAAATGGGATGCACAGTATCAGAAATGTATTGGAAAAGTGCTGGATGTTCCTAGACAGTGACTGGTAGGGGACTAAACAGATGCACAGAGATGGTCCTTCTTATGGGTGTGTTATAGAAGTGTAACTGAAGTGTTTGTGTACATACACGCTCAACCGTTCACATTGGGGACATTACTCAGATGGAAAATCTGCACTTACCACAGGGCTGATGCTATTATCAATGGTGGCATGTAAAGAGGCACCAGGTGATATTACATTGTCTACAGATGCTCAAAGTGGGCGTCCTTGCACATATGAACTGATGTACACCAGGGAAGGGATTTGTACCGGCATTTGCATAAAGTTGCAGAGGGGTGATTGCCAAAATACGCAGCCACGTCCACATCTGCATTTCTTTAATCAGAAATGAATCAAATTTTGCAGCCAACTTTGCCCACATATATCTTGTAACATGTTTGTAAAGAGAAGATTAAAAAGAACACACTTTAAAAATGGTGGGAAATCAATGTTGTTCTATTCTGAACAAAGCATACTGCGGTGTAGCAAAACATAATGACCTGACGGCAATTGACACTTATGTATCTTAAACAATAAACTACAAGTATAATAAAGACATGGAGACAGATGTGGTGTTTAAACTGGTCAACCTTTTAAATTAAATATCAATAAATAATAACTTTACGATGTTTGCGGCTGAAAGAAACCACAGCTGGCAGAGATCAATGATTACCAATCAGATGACTACAAAAGCTTGCAAGGCCAATTGCCCACTCAGCAAGTACATAGGCCACATGAGACTCCCCCACACCTTCAAAGCCCGGCTAGCCAACCAAGGCTGCTGAACCCAGTAGGGACAATCAGCCAAATCGTATATCAAAAAGGAGTAACCTATTAATCAGTTTATGACCCCTCAGCTGCAGTTCTTTCCTATCGCACAAGGCACTGACCATGCGCCAAGCACTCCACCCTAAACTAAAAATAAACTAACCAAAACCTTAAAATTCTCTCCAAAAGAGATGAACACCTACCTCTGGTAAATGGACGTTATCCCCAACACGTAACTAGGATCTCCACCACCACGCTGGCAGGGCCAATTGCCCATTTCAACCAGCAGGGCCAATTAACTTTCCCAACAGCAAGTAAATGTGGTCCCCACAAACACACATGCAGGGCCAATTGCCCTTTTCAAGGGCAAGCAATGGTCTAAACCCCCCCACACCAATACACCAATATAACTCCAGACAGTCAGCTGGTGCTGCTTACCCCAGGAGCTTAAAATCAACCTTTTACCCAGTGCATGGACAAGCCCCTTACACTAAAGAATGCCCCACAAACCAAATATGGCACACATCCTAAGGTCCTCCTGCAACATCCCAACTAAATAATGGAAAACAAAGTCTCTACACAAGGAGGGAAAGGAAAGAAGGAGGAAAAAGGGGTAGGAGGTGTGGGATAACAAAATCCCTTGATGTCCCCATTGCGAATGGAAATGCAAAAAAGAAACAAAGAGACCCAGACAGTGGCTGGAATAATGTAAACAAACAGCTACCAATGCCACTATCACCGATGCCAGAGGCCCACAGGAGAGAAAAATAAAGTCACCCACCCTGGGTTACAAGGGGATGCACATAATATTTAAGATAAATATGAGTGACAGCACACCACATCAGAACCATATACAACGGTGACAAAAAAATGTGACCAGGGAACCATCAGATGCATCAACTATGTGTGCTAAACCAGAAATCTAGCCAATGCACCAGCCCAGGACCACGCCATTGGGCAAGACCGGGAGTCAACACAGGGACACGAGGAGCCCAACGACAATGGTTTAGTCAGTCAGGCCTTGAACATAGCAATCCGCAAAATCGCAACAGCATCAGGCCATCAGACGCTCAAACCTGGCAACTAACCCACCAATGTGATGCTGGAAGACCCAACGGAACTGCATCATTGTGACTAGGGATCCATATCATCCATGAAAGCATCAACCATGTGCCCTCAACTTGATATCAGAACACCAAAAGCCCCAGGATAGTATTGTCGGGCAGAGGCCCAGGACAGTGTCACCCGACCAAACTAGGAGTCAGCATAGTGATGAAGAGGAACCCAACAACCATAACCCAGTTTTCCAGTCCACAAGAGATGCAATCAACATAAACCGCATCATGAATTGGGGTGCAAGCCTGCAGTGAAGGTGGGAAATAGAATGCTGTGCTAATATAATGCTTTTGCTAACCCCCAGTAGCCCCAATACAATAATACTAAATTGATTTAGGCACTCACAACACCAGCTGCAAAAATCCAGCCAGGAACATGATGCAAGATGAGCAAGTAAACAATCCCAGTAACTATAGCCCTTGGCCAAAATGCGACCCATGCACCTGTCAGGTCAATACAAGCGCATGCTGAAGCTGTGTTACCTGTTTCTGCAGCAAATAGAAACAGCAAGAGCAAACACAGCAGTGGAAAAAGGAAGTAGAGCAAATAAAAGACACCAGTACAAACTCACAATGACCCATACTGTAGCTACAGATGATAAATCAAAGTAATTTCCGCTAATATACTACACCGCAATGCGAAGCCGAGAGCTGAGTGGCTGGCAAGGGAAACAGCACACTGCCCAGGAGTGTATTTAGAGAGGAGGGGGCCCGTGTACCTTCCCTGTCTGGGGCCCCCTCATCTCTTCACTGTGGCCTGCGGCAGTGTCAGGGATGTATATATAATGGGTCCAGGGGGGACCTGCACCACACACCCTGCACCCATATTATTTAAAACTTACCTCTCCGAGGTCTCGCGCCGGGTGTCAGCACTGTACAAAAAGCCAGAAAAATGGCCGTGCAGTAGACTCCAGGCACACTCTAGTGCCAGGTCTACTAATGCTCCGGTGGCCGGCCAGCCACGTCAGTCAGCTCTTGGCCACGGGGAAGAGAAGAGGGGATCCCCGGACGGGGAAGGTACACGGGCACACACCCTGCACCCATTATATATACGTCCCTGACACTGCCGCTGTCTGCACCCCATCACCAGGAAGCTATGGTATGCAATATACTGTAATGGCTTTTAACGTTACTCCAGTGGCACTCACTGTAGCTGGCAACAACAATACCTCAATTTCAGACATGGCTAGATACAAAATCTAAAGGTATATGGTAGATGTTAAGTGTCTGCTCTTAACAGGAATCCAATGGAGTAGCGTACTACAGGATTAAAAAAAAAAGCTGCACCCCCACTAGAGGCGAGCCCACGTCATCCCAACAAATTATGCAAGCGATTCAAGAAAAGGGAAGGGGACAAGGGGATTGTTGAAACCGCAACAAGACTAAAGTGTCAATTGATAGAAATATTCAGTATAATAGTCAAAGACCAGCATATTTTAAAGAATAAAAGTAGGATATATTTCCTTAGTAATTCTCATAGAATTGCTGGTGGTGCACCATTGGAAATGTACAGATAGTACTTATATAGTGGGTAACCCTGCTATGTTTAATTTATACCTATAACGGGACTGTTATCTATATTTCAAGGAATGATAATATAAATTGGTCCTTTGACTGGTATATTTCACTTTTTATAATTTTTCTTGTTCAATATAAGGTCTATTAACATTGATGAAATAACCAATTATGTATTTAGTAAACTAGCTGATATAGCACAATTGAATGGAGTAATAATAGACCTATATAGATTATATTAATTGTTTTGAGCCAGTTTAATAATCAACACTCCTGAAGGGAGTAATTTATTTGCAGCACTATAAGCTGAGTAAGTTATCTGCAGCATTATATGCTTTGATTGCGAGCAGATTTTTTGTATGTATTTCTTTTGTTGTGTTTGTTTGTCCAATAATTAAAAGTTAAGTTTTATACTGTACTGATATTTAATGTACTAATTATTGGGTAACAAGAGTGCATCAAAAAAGGAAATTTCTTTTTTCTGAGTCATTTTCTATTATGACTCAATACCCACTATATAAATTATGCAAGCGCCAAACATAGCGACTAAGGCCTGAGTACTATCATACACCATCTGTAAAGCGAGAATTAACACCCAGCCTGGCAAATTTGCAAGTGCTCACCTCCAACATTGGGCCACAAAGAAGGAGTAGAAGACAATTTGACAGCTGGAACACCAAACATAACACCACAATCCACATCTGAAAAGAGAGAACCCCAGGAGAGGGTGCAGCACTAGGAGAGGGTGCAGCCACAGAAGAGAAGAAGCAGTAGAAGGAACTAGGAACCCCACAAAATCTTGCCTACACAATCTGCCAACCTACCACTGTACACATGAAAGGAGCCAGGATGCCCACAACAGAAGCTAATGGGCTAGCAAAGGAACCCAGAGCAGGAGCTAAGGCAGAGTCACAACCAACTGTGAAGATGCTGCTGATGGTGGCAATGGACATGACCCCCCCCCCCACCCCGGGGACACCACTGTCACCCCGAGTGCCACCACACGGAGGCCCCAGCAGAACGAGATGACCCAGAATCCTGCCAGCCTGAGCCTCCAGGGGGCGCTGGGGACAGCAACACTCCCAAAGGGGCCCACAAAAGACAGAATGCACACTTCATAGTCCTATGAAACACTATACATGTACACATCCACCTTACAGACCCTCATAGACACACAACACATATACAGTAAGAGTACACATACACAAAATCACTACACTGGTATATAATAAAAAAACTATACATTATCATAGACACATAATACTATGTGAGCATTAAGATAATGCTTGGAATGGGAGTAGTATGCCACCATGACCCTCCACTAATCAAGGCCGACTTATGCCATATCCCCCCGCTGCACAAACTAACACACTGACCTGAGACAAGGTCTTACAAATTTAAAAAAGTAAAAGCAATCAGCCATGAGCAACCCCAGTGTCAAGTACCATAAACAGAACATACACTTCATACACCTGTAGTACTGTACAAACACACAGCTGTACATATATTAATATATATATACACAAGTACACATATGCACAATTGGATACATAGACCAAACACAGTACCTATAAATGACATATAGTACACATAATAATATCAACATATAATATTAGAAGCCTTATATGGAGTACCGTAATAACAATGAAGAAACCTCCGCCGCAAGAGGGAGGCATGGAGGGAAGATGGTGGGGATCCCAGTGTCACTGCCCTGTAAACCCCACAGCTGCCATCTTGTGTGTGGCCGCCGCCATCTTGTGCATTTCATGGGATCCAGCTGCGGCTCGAGCAACGGTGCCTCAGTCGACTCCCCTCAGACCAGAACTCAACCAGCCCTAGCAGCACCTGGACCCCACACGAAGGTGCAGCAGCGGAAGGAGGCAGCAGTAGCATGGCCACCGCCATTTTAGGGGAATCAGGAGCTGTCCTCCCCATGAAGAAAGGCAGAAGCAACCCGTGATACACATGAGCACCGCGCCCGGGTTGCACCAACCTAAAGCTGCGCATTTGGAGACATACAGTAGCACCAGTCACAGCAGGCGATCAGCACAGTTAGTGCTGCAGGGAGACAGTATACTACCTAAAAGCTAACAGGGACTCGGGGGACATGGCATAAACAATAAAATAGATAAGAAAGGAAATAAAGGGATGAGAAAGAAAAAAGACAGCTTAGAAGAGAAACACAGAAAAAAAGCAACAACTTGCATGCAGAAGCACACTCTTTACAGGAGAAAAAGCAGAAAAGAGGTAGTTTCGCATAGAGAGCTTCTTTAAGTAAACTAAAACTACCTCTAATCCAACGTTTGGCTAGCTACCAAAACTTTATTAACCTTCCACTAAGCATGTAGCTGTACGTTCAACTGTCCTATAGCTTGGGGTTTAAGGTCTGGGTGCCTATACATCTTCAATCTTCAGACATATACATCTGTCAGGACAATGTAATTTTTTTGCTTTTTTTTTTTCACACTTGAGTATTTAACAACCTCCAAAAATGAGAAGGTTTTGTTTACCTATATCATCTGCTTTATTTTCCAATTTGTTATTTTTGTATACTACAGGTATTATACTGATGTATACTAATATATTTAATTTACTATTATAGATTAAATGAAAATATATTTATATTAATGTATTATTATTTTATACATTATTATATGTTATTATTAGGGGTGTGCACCGGCCACTTTTCGTGTTTTGTGTTTTGGTTTTGCATCTGGATCTTTCTTCGTGTTTTGGATCTGGATTGGTTTTGCCAAAGCCACCCTTCCGTGTTTTGGGTTCTGGGTTTTGTGTTTTGGATCTGTATTTTTTTGAAAAAAAGCATAAAAATAGCTAAAATCACAGAATTTGTGGGTTTTTCTGCTCCTATGCTATTATTAACCTCAATAACCTTAATTTCCACTCATTTCCAGTCTATTCTGAACACCTCACACCTCACAATAGTGTTTTTATGTCCAAAAGGTTGCACCGAGGTAGCTGGATGACTATGCTAAGAGATACGAGTGGGCGGCACAAACACGTGGTCCATCTAGGAGTGGCACTGCAGTGGCAGACAGGATGGCAGTTTGAAAAACTAGGCCCCAAACTATACATAATGCAAAGAAAAAAAAGAGGTGCAAGATGGAATTGTCCTTGGGCCCTCCCTCCCACCCTTATGTTGTATAAACAGGACATGCACACTTTAACAAACCAAACATTTCAGCGCCAGGGTCTGCCACCCGACTGTGGCTGAAATGATTGGTTCGTTTGGGCCCCCACAAAACAAGCTGGCAATTAATCTGTCCCTGCACAAACTGGCTCTACGGAGGCAAGATGTCGTCCTCATCCTCCTCATCCACCGATTCCTCACCCTCTTCAGTGTTGTGTACATCCTCATCCTCAGAGAGTATTAATTCGTCCCCGCTGGAATCCACAACCACAGGTCCCTCTGTACGTTCTGGAGGCAGGTCTCCCTTGAAGAGTTGATAATTCATTTTATGAACATCATCTTCTCCACATTTTGTGGAAGCAACCTCCTACGCCTTTCGCTGACAAGGTTCCCGGCTGCACTAAACACTCTTTCGGAGTACACACTGGAGGGGGGGCAACTCAGGTAAAATAGAGCCAGTTTGTACAGGGACCTCCAAATTGCTTCTTTTTCCTGCCAGTACAGGTACGGACTGTCTGACATGCCTACTTGGATGCTGTCACCGATGTAATCCTATAACAGACAGACGCACACTTGTCGCTGCTGCTTTGAGGATGCAAGTGCGGATACAGCCCACACAATTCACAAAGACAGAAAAAAGAAGAAGAATATTTTTATTGTTTGTGTAGCACACTTTGAGGGTGTCACCACCCTTTCACAGACAGACGCACGCTTGTCGCTGCTGCTTTGAGGATGCAAGTGCAGCTACAGCCCACACAATTCACAAAGACAGAAAAAAGAAGAATATTTTTATTGTTTGTGTAGCACACTTTGAGGGTGTCACCACCCTTTAACAGACAGACGCACGCTTGTCGCTGCTGCTTTGAGGATGCAAGTGCGGCTACAGCCCACACAATTCACAAAGACAGAAAAAAAAAGAATATTTTTATTGTTTGTGTAGCACACTTTGAAGGTGTCACCACCCTTTAACAGACAGACGCACGCTTGTCGCTGCTGCTTTAAGGATGCAGGTGCGGCTACAGCCCACACATTTCACAAAGACAGAAAAAAAAAGAAGAATATTTTTATTGTTTGTGGAGCGCACTTTGAGGGTTACACCACCCTTTAACAGACAGACGCACGCTTGTCGCTGCTGCTTTGAGGATGCAGGTGGAATCTAGACGGGATTTGGAACCGGGGACACACTACCTCCATCAATTGTCTAAATCCCACTGCACTAATGGCGGATACCGGACGCACGTCTAACACCAACATAGCAGTCAAGGCCTCAGTTATACGTTTTGCTTCAGGATGACTGCTGTCGTACTTCATCCTCATCGCTAGGGACTGTTGGAGGGTCAATTGTTTAGTAAAAGTAGTGATGTTTCTACTTCCTCTCTGGCATGATGAACAACTCCCAGCAGCAGCAACAGCACTAGGAGGAAGTGGTTCTTGATCTTTCCCTATTTTATTTTTATCGGAGAAAGTTTGGTCCTCCATTTATGTTATATTGATATATACGTGCGGCTAAAGCGCACACAAACACAGAAAATATTTTTTTATTTTTGCTGGAGAGTAGTGCACTTTGTGGGTTACACCACCCTTTAAGAAATGAGCCAGCCGGCTCTTTACTTATGGGACACAGGCGCACGCTTGGCGCTGCTCCTTTGTTGATGCACGTGCAGCCACAGTGCACACAAGTCACAAACACAGAAAATATATATTTTTTTTGGTTTGGAGTGTACTTTGGGGGTTACAGCACCCTTTAACGGTCAAGCCAGCCGGCCCTTTACTTATGACACAGGCGCACGCTTGGCACTACTTTGTTGATGCACGTGCGGCTTCTGCGCACAGAATTCACAAACACAGAAAATAATTTTTTTTTGGTTTGGAGTGTACTTTGGGGGTTACAGCACCCTTTAACGGTCAAGCCAGCCGGCCCTTTACTTATGACACAGGCGCACGCTTGGCCCTACTTTGTTGATGCACGTGCGGCTACTGCGCACACAATTCACAAACACAGAAAATATTTTTTTTTTTGGTTTGGACTGGAGTGTACTTTGGGGGTTACAGCACCCTTTAACGGTCAAGCCAGCCGTCCCTTTACTTATGACACAGGCGCACGCTTGGCACTACTTTGTTGATGCACGTGCTGCTACTGCGCACACAATTCACAAACACAGAAAATATATATTTTTTTGGTTTGGACTGGAGTGTACTTTGGGGGTTACAGCACCCTTTAACGGTCAAGCCAGCCGGCCCTACTTATGACACAGGCGCACGCTTGGCACTACTTTGTTGATGCACGTGCGGCTACTGCGCACACAATTCACAAACACAGAAAATATATTTTTTTTTGGTTTGGACTGGAGTGTACTTTGCGGGTTACAGCACCCTTTAACAGTCAAGCCAGCCGGACCTTTACTTATGACACAGGTGCACGCTTGGCACTACTTTGTTGATGCACGTGCGGCTACTGCGCACACAATTCACAAACACAGAAAATATATAATTTTTTTAGCACTTGGGGGGAGCACCCCTGATGGACAAAGCACCCCCTGGACAACACTACAGCACCCCTTTAGGACTGGGACACTGCACAGGACTTTGGAGTGGACACAGCCCCTATGGAGAACTGACTGCACAACACAGTCCAGCCAGCCCCTATGGACTTTGAAGTAGTGGACACAGCCCCTATTAACAACAGCAGCACAGCACAACACAGCCAGCCCCTATGGACTTTGAAGTAGTGGACAACAGCAGCACTACACTACACTACACAGCCCAGCCAGCCCTAACTCCCACCCTCCCTCTTCACTGTCCACAGCCGAGTGAGAAAATGGCGCCGATGCGGGTACCTTATATAGGATCCAAAACCCGCGAGACTCGGAAGGCGGGATGATGACGTTTTGCCTCGATTTCAGATCCGAGTCAGGTGGGAAAAGTCGAGCCTGACTCTGATCGGACTCGGATCGGGGGGGCTCGGGGGGGTTCGGATTTCAGAAATCCGAACCCGCTCACCCCTAGTTATTATATTATATACAATATATTATCATATTGTGCTTTATTGATATATTTGTAATTATGTTACGGTTTTTTCATTATTCTCTATTAATTTACACCATTGTTATTATTCGCTGTGACAAGATGGGTGTAACAGGCTTAATACAATAAAAGTTAAGCCTGCCTGGGACACCATCTCATTGGGAAGAATGGTAGTAGAACTCCCCCAAAATCTCAATATTGTCATGTGGCAAGTATATACAGAATGTGTGTGTCTGGTAATTCTACATTAGGGGTAGCATGTATATTGGATGGCAAGGGCATGAAATCATACTACACCAAATGAAAGCCAGACAATGGCAGGAAGTAGTAGCAAGATGGTTGTAGTTTGTCTAACAGGATAGCTTATTACAGTACATCAAGATTAATATTAGGACCATTAGCTTTCATATAAACACTTCTTATATGAGTTCATAGTTGAAACACTCAATGAAACCATAACAGGAATACAAAGATTTTATTTCTGAATTCTACATTGGCTCACAATAATAATACAGCTTCTAGATCAGAGGTTCTGAATTCACACAGCTACTGACGTCACTTGGGCCATGTCACAAAAAAGAAAAAAAAAAACAGGCAGCCACCATCAAGCAACAGTAGCTGCCCGGACCCCAGCAGAGCATAGACAGCGGTTATAGAAGGATTTGCCATCTACCAGAGGCAAATGCTTTAATTTCTTCCAGGAGTTCTGCCACTGCTCTGGTCATAGTACATGACTTCCACAGAAATTAAAGGCAGCAGGTGTTGAATAAATGTTTTTTATAAGTTCTGATCACGCATTAAGCTATTAAATATTTATTAATATCTCAGTGCTTTATCATTAATGTATAGGCGCATTTGACAAACCATGTCATTAATTTCAAGCAACAATAACATCATATAAACAAACAATAAAAGGTCACAAACAACATAATTGTCTTTAATATAATGAAAACTGAGTCACTCCTCCAATCACATTCATTTGAATGGCCTCAGTAATATCCACCAGCTGGATTAAACTGTATTTTCTTGGTATTCATATACACTCCCAAAATTATCCAAACTAGACCTCATACGTGGCACATAGGGAGAGGAAATCAAATATAGTGATGCGCCATTTTAATAAAAAAAAAACATGATATATCCCATCAGTGGGATATATCAACGTACCAGATAGGAAGGTGTAAACCAGGGGTGGGAACCTTTTTTCTGCCAAGGGCCATTTGGATATATATAACATTATTTGTGGGCCCAGTTCAGGCTACGCCCCCAATGTGTGACAGACAGGGGCGGGCTGCAATCGCCGGTGATCACAGCAAAGCCCGGAACATAGAGAGGATGGTCTGGGGAGCTGTAAGGGCAGCTGTGTGACTGTCTCAAGCATCCTAAGGATGCTTCAGGTGGCACAGCTGCATAGATTCTGGCTGCAGACACCCTGCTACCCAGATGAGGCTAGCAGAAAAAAACTCAGAGGGCCAGACCAAATTATTTTGCGGGCCTGAGGTTCCCCATCCTTAGTGTAAACAGTACACCAACAAGCGTATTAAATCAACAAGGTTTTCTCAGGTATAAAACCTGTTGTGGCATGAACTTGGGCAATGGATCCTTCCAAAAGATGTACTCTGGTCCACCTGCTTTCTTCCACCATCCACCAATGCATTTCAACTCTTAGGGCCGTATCCAATTAGCTCTGAAAAGTTTGCACTTGTGTGAACTTTTCGACAAAAATACATATCGTGCTATCCTATTAGCTGTGGCTTTCCACACATGCGAATCCTGCACAGCTAAAAGCAGCGAATAGTTTTCTCCATCTCAGAGCAGGTGAAAAAAATGTGCAAAACACCTATTTTGGGCTAAAAATGTGGGGACTTGGTTCAGAACCCCTTGAATACCCCCCCCCCTCCCCTTAATGACTAATTAGGCAAAAATATTTTTTAATTAACTTAATTCCCCCTAATAATGTCATTTTTGGGGGGTCAAAATGTAAAAAGTGTTGGAAAATGGGTTTCAATCGTGTGGTAGGTAATTTTTGGGTCTGTATGGTTGGGACAAGTGTTTTTGGGATTGCAGGTGGCTGCAGCAGGTGTATTTTTTATTTATTTTAAAAGTACTCTAAAATAACACAAAAATATACTTTCACCCATTTTTATGTACCCCAAATTTAACTGCAGCATTTCTTTTGCCCCCAAAAAACTTACTTTCTTTAATTTTTCCTCTGGTAAAGAAAAATTCATATAGCAGCCATTTGTCAAAATTTCAAAAACCACAAACCCTTTTATTTTGCCCAATAATACACTTCTAAAATATTACCCAATCTTAGTTTACCTTTTTAGGGGAACAGGGACATTTCCCCATTTTCAGGGGCACTTTTGCCTTTCTTTTTTTTCGGGTGAATACCGCATCATGGCCCTCATTCAGAGCCGTACGCTCTGAGCAGAGCGCACGCTCTGAATGAGGGCCGGGCTCCATTTTCATGGAGCATCCTCCTGGACGCTCGTATAGCTGTGGGTCACCACCCACAGGCTATACGAGCGTGCATTGTGATGTCCGCGATGGTCGTGACCATCGCGACCATCGAAATTGCGAGCCGGAGCCTGCGGTTGAGGTTTTTAACCGCAAGCTCCGGAGTGATTTTGGCTCTATCAGAGCCAAAATCACTCCCACTGACATCACTAGTGATGTCAGTGGGCCGGCTTTTGACGGGAGGCGTTCCCGTGGGAACGCCCCCGTCAGGGAGGCACGCCCCCGGCACGCCCACCAAAGGGGGCATGCTGTCAATCAACATTGACAGCACGCCCCCTTTGATCGGACACAACGAGCGAAGGACTTTCCTTCGCTCGTCGCGTCTGGCGCATGCGCACGACGGAGCTCCCTCCGTCGTGCGCATGCTCAGTCCATAACATCGACCCACTTGCGAGCGGACAGCCGCTCGCGAGTGGGTCTGAATCAGGCCCCATATCTTTTGGAATCGGATTGCCTGAAAACTCGCGTATGCGATAACGGCGAAAAGTGATATACTTGGGAGAAGGGTGCAAAAAGTTTGCATATGCGTCTAATTGGATACAGCCCCTAGAGTCTTTTTCACGGTGTATACACCTCTTGCTTAGATCGTTTAGCTGCATTCACTGTACAGCTTAGAGTTTTATTGCTTTTCATTTTACAATAACATCATGTTTATCAAGTAAATAGATTATCTCAGGAATCAGAAGTGGACGTGAATTTATACTGTCCTTCAGGAAGAAATGGTGATAGTGAATTTTATTGTTAAAAAGTCTGTCTTTTACACCTGCTATTCTGGTTTTAAAGGACCCAGTCAGCACACACCCATATAATTCAAGAACTAGATGAGTGTATGTAAATTCTTTTCAGTAAATATAAAGATTAATCCATTAAGCGACAAGCAGAATATATTAGCATAGAACTTGAATGTGTAATATGAAGGAATTGTAGTTAGCAGAAACAGCAGCGGTAATGAACAGTATTTTAAGTCAGCGTTTTAACCTTAGTGTCTGTCAGCTGTGACCTTTTACCAACCTCAGCCAAAGCATGATTTCTCAGTATTGCTACTGGCTGCTACGTGAATGAATGTTGGATTTGACAGCAAAAGATTTTACATAAAAAGAGAAAGTAGTTAAGAATCGTGTTTTGTGATGTTAGAGTAGTTTTATACAGTGTCCATTCCACTCTAGGCACCAACAGCAGTTGTGGGATTAATTGTGTATGAGCAGCTTGTATTCTATAAAAGAAAAAAAACGTTATTAGCCTGCATGGGAGCTGAAGCGACCCAACGATGACCTCCTGTTCACCTGAAATTGACCTTGAAAACAACCTAGATTTCACCCCATGTGTAATAAAAAGTGTTGTAGCACAATGTGATTATTAGATCTGACATATTGGACATTTTTTTCCCTGACTTCCTTTAAAGACTTATGCACTTGGGGGTAGAACCAGTTTTAGAATTATTGTTGTGGTTTTAGTAGCTGCAATGTATGGTTCTTTTGATTGATAGGGAGATCCAAGACTGAGTAGTTTGATGCTAAATTTTGCAATCCATCATTATGCTCTTGCCTTTTTGTCTGTCTGTTAAGACCCAGTCTCGTTTTAGTGTTATGTTTGTTCCCTGTTATAAAGCGCTATGGAGTGTGCTGTTGCTATAAATACATTTTAAGTAGAAGAAATGCTGTGCAGTCTCTGTCCAGGCCCCCTCCCCAGCGGTGCAAGGTAATAGAATCTGGCACATGTGCAGGTCTCCAGGAAAATGGCACAATGGCAATTTTCCCTGTGCTTTTCTACTGTGCATCCACAAATCACCTTGGACATGGGCGCCATTCCATTTTAATGGTGATTTGTGCAGTGCTGATGCAGGACTCCAGAGAGGTAAGTAGGAAGAACATGGGTGCAAGTTGTGCAGTGTAGGTACCCCTGGTCCACTGTCCCATGTGCTCCGCACACCCTGCACCCATTATAGATACACCACTACAACAGTCTGAACTATGTTAAGACTATCGTCATATCTGTTGCTGTTGACTATAATAGGTCATAGAAATGTTTTAGGGGACTATACGGTGGATCTGTAATTGCATATGAATAATCCATGAGTTTTACATAAGTGTACTTCTTTTCCAACCATGGTAATTCCAATAGTCATAAGAAAAATAAAAAATCAAAGATCCTATTCATATAGACAACTTAGATGCTTTCTAATATTGCTTCTGGAATTTACTGTTTTTGAAATATTTTAAATTCTACAAATATATTGCAATTATGCAGAAATATTTTGTATTTAAGTTTTAAATTCCCACTTATAAATTTACTGAAATGTAAAATTCAACCAGGGTTGTCTAAACTTTTGCATTAATCCATGTTTATACATGTGGATTATTATTATTATTATTATAAAAATAACAACTTTTTATAGCATCAACATATTATATGAATTTATACTAACTTAACATAAAAATGTGTATCATTATTATTAGTAGTAATAGTAAACTTTTAAATATTTTGTTTCATGTTATGACTATATAATACTATAGAGTAGATATTTTGTTGTAAAGTATAAATGTTTCTTATCAATTGTGAAGTTTAGAACAGTGAAACAGTAATTAAAAATAATCTAATGTAATCCTGAAATCCTAGGCATATTAACCACTATTACAAAATACTTGCATACCAGACAGCATCTCATTATAATTTTTTTCCTTCTTCTTCAGGCTACTGTTGCAGATTTCTAAGTCTGGTCTACAATGGCAACCACATTCACATGATGTAGCGAGCAGAGAGACTATGAAACACCACTCTAAGCTCTATCTATGATCAGGGCCATAGTGAGCCTTGCCGGACCCTGATAGTTACAAGGGGATATGGCCTATTGTAAGGAGGTGATGATAAGCGAAGGCACATGCTCCACAGGGGACAGCCATTGTGCCCCTTTACCAGGTGCAGATTCAGGGGAGTGAGCGATCAGTGCGATCACTCTCCCCCTCCTATTAGTTGCAGGCAGAGAAGACTACTGCTGTGCTCAGCAGCAGGAGCCCCCTGTACTCACTGCAGTGTGCTGGGTGCTGCTGCTGCTGATAGGACTAAGAGGGGGGAGGGAGGGCAATGGAACTGGGCCCCCGGCGGGCCCCTCCAGCAAGCTCGGGCTTAGGTAATCAGTACCCGCCCACCCCTTTCTGCACCCCTGTTTATGATATCATACTTTTCCTCTTGCTCTTCATGCACACTCCCCAAGTGCAATGCAGCCCACATAGCGCTGCACTTAGTGCTGTACACAGTGCCCGGCTTCGGGATAAGGTCAGTCAGACACCTTTGATAAAGCTGCGGTTTCACGCAGCAAAACGCATCAGGACTGGACTAGGATTTGGCTTACAGGAGACCACCCATACCGCTTGACATTTACTCATTTCCCTTAACTTCAGTGGGATTACCTAATACTGGAGAGTCCGGATTTTGGACCAGAATTCATGCCATGGGGGAATATTCATCTGCAAGAGCTCTGAGAGCATTGCTAAAAATCAAGACCCCGTTTGATTGAGGACATTGATACTGGTAAATATATCTCCTGCTGAGAGTGTACACCTTTTCTCACCATACCAATATTTGGGACTATACGATATTTCAAGACTATTGCGGTACCAGACTTTAACAACATGGCTGCAGTGAGACATTGTGGCAAATTACATTGCTAATTTTACTCACCTAACGGAATATATACAGCCCTTGTGGTGGATCAACTCCATGTTCATTTATTGCTCAGCATGCATATTTTTCTTTCACTAATTTCTTTTAGTGTATTGGTTTTATAATCTGTATTTTATGTGTATATTTTATCATATTTTTTGATTACAAAAATGATTTACAATTATATGTCATTACATTTGAGCGCTGGTATTATTAGTATGTTTTTTTCTTGTTTAAGGGACTAACGATCCCTATTTTCTAGCTGCTCTTAATTAACTGAAATTCACCCATTGCAGCGCTCCTACTTGGTAATTTATTATCATTTGTGGTTTTTCCAGTCAGACACCACAGCCTGGGACTAAGTACTCCCAACTGTAGTGTTCAACACCACCCACCAAGATCGATATAGGGCTGTGGCAGACACACATGTAAATAACTTTATTTTTAGCATTTGTAGCATGGATAGTCTTTTTATAAATGCTGACGCATGAGGGGTTAACCCTCTCAGTGCCAAAGTCGTCATCTTGGACCTGTGGGCCACAATTTTATGAGACCTTTCGATCATTCAATTGTTTTTTTTATACATGTTCCTATCACATGCAAAACTTGTTGTTAAAATTGGCATATGCCATGAAAAATTATTTTAAAAGTTGCAAGTATTTTCATCCCAGTGTATCTTGTACTAAGCATATGCTTGACGATAGCTTGAGCATGCTTAGTTATACTATCATTTAAGTGGCTGCCCAATACATTATTAAATCATCCAGGGAAACTGTATGCATTTCGATCACTTACCTTTTATTAAATAATAACTATGATAATAGTTCAGATTCATAGTTCATCCTACATGGAATTATGATCTAAAAAATGAATGCATAAATTAAGAAAACAACTAAAATAATAAATGTTTCACTAACATGTAAAAAAAAAAAACAAGATAGATGTATCAGATTGCAGGTGATGGGCTATATTAGACAAGAATATCTTTTCCTGTAGCAAAATCCATGTGTTGATATAACATAATCTTCACCTGACCTTGAGTCTCATGTCAGATCAGATTATATGGTTGCTTTTGTCATTTAAAGCCTTTGGATCTAACACTTATTTCCTAGATCTCACAAAACATCAGACCAAACAGGCATCTGTCAGAAAGAGTTCCCACAGGTTCTTTACTCTTCTCATTTTGACTTACTGTAGGCTGCAGAAAATTATTTCCCAACTGCTATTTAAAGGAGTAGAAAACTCCTAGTCACTTAACTACATTTATCAAGATGTAGGCAGGGGCCTAAACAACAGAGGGGAATACCTGAAAAAAGACATTATCCATCATTGCACACATCCTACTCTGTCATGACCTCATCAGCTTAGTACGTAGGCCCTGCTGTGTCCCCAGGACTCATCATGATAAATGTTAACTTGCAGTTTCCAATATCTTTAAGTTTATTTTACAGAAAACATATTTTTTTCCAATAATTTATACCACTATATTACATATAATATTATTATTATTTAGTTATTTATGATGACATATTTCAGTGTAGAAAGTCTAAAAAAGATATCCAAGCATTGGATGTAAACTAACTGTAGAACCTAATTAAAAATCGGTATACATCAATTTTTGTGAAGTGACTATATTAATTTCCATAGTAGTCTTGCCCATCATAATGTATCTTCATCTAGATTTGTGTGTATCTCTGGCCCCTAATGAACAAATTGACTGGACCGCACATTTCCAAAACACAAAATTAGAATAAAAAATATCATTGTATGCCCAAGAGCACGATTTTAATAAAACTGGACAGTATATTGCAACAATAATAACAATCTTGTAACCTAAAAAGATACAGTATCTGTATTGAAGCAATTACCCATTTGTTATATTGTATCCCAGTAGCTGCTTTATGAATGGATTCTTGTGTAATGTGACCACAGAGCGCTCTGAAAATAGCAGCCACTTTAGATAATTTTAATCTTAATTATCCAACAGGTTAATTAATAATAATAGCTGCAGCAGTATGTTAAAGTACAGATGTGAGCATTGCCCAGACCATAATGCGGCAATACGTACTGAATAGGGCCAATCGGTATATTCCATACATAGCACCTAACTTGGCCAGTAGTGTCTTTAAAAGTAAGTGCAGTACCTTGTATAGAGATACAGCTGTTATAATATCCATCTCCACCTGGCCAGTCAAACAGCCGATGGTTGTAATGTGCCATCGACTGATATATACAGGTATCTGCTTTGTAGCGCCTCACTTAGTGCAACTTTAGTCACATTCTCATTAGGCCACAATTCAGGAATAAAGCTGCTTGATCAAGTCCACAGAAGTGGACAAAACGTGTTGCTGCTTCCTTTCCAGATTTCAAGCTGGAAATGAAAAATGTTCCCCCAGCACTCTGCAAAGGAGCAGAAATGAGATTGAATAGTAATTGATAATAGGTATACAGAGATCTCAGTTTGCATATATTTGCAAAGATATACCTAAGCCACAAGGCCGTGTCAAGGCTTCTCTGCTCTGGTGGTCCCTAATACTACGTGACAATAGCATCCATTTTAGGTCATATAATTGCATACTTTTAGCCTACATGATAATAGCACATACCTTAATAGATCTAAATTGAGAGCCAACTCACCTGAAGGAACCCCAAAACTCGTACGTTTTGAGTGCAAAATACATGAAATTATAATAGACATTCTTGTAGTTCATTTATACTTGGCACAAATTACAGCATACATGTGAAAATGGTATTCCAGCGTTTATTTGTGGCCATTTAGCTCCTAAATTGTGACTTTTTGTTAAGTTTTTATTCAGAGTTGTCTTTGCTATTATAAAGGGGCCTATCCACTAGGCGACCTGAAAGACTGAACGTCTAGCGTTCAGATCTTCAGGTCGCCGAGGTGCGGTACCCGCACTGAACGACGTTCATTGAACGTCATTCAGTGCAGGAGCCCGACCTCCTATCTCTGAACATGCCGAACCTGACAAGCGTCATCAGGTTGACGGGCATGTTCAGTAGTTAGTCGGGGATGGCAAGAACCCAGCGTGCACGCACATCGCTGGTCGGGTAATGGATAGGCCCCTTAAGTCAGCATCTACTGGATCTACTTCTACTTTATTATTTTATTATGTTTTAACCTTTCTGCCTATACTGTGTTTTTAGCTATTACTTGCTCTATTTTTAGTGTTAAATAAAATTTTATTTTTTTTACACGAAAAGAAGTTGCAATGAAATGTTGCACAATTACATTTAGCAACAAAATAAGTCATTTTACAGGGGTTTAAAATTGCAGAAATATAATTTTTGTTCTTCGCCATCCCTCATAATGCGTTCTTATACTGCATTCGCAAATTTGTATTTAGAGAAATGTATAGTCTATGAATAAAGTTGAATCAATGGTAGAAATTTTTAAAACTGTTTGCACATTATTGCACATATGATCACAAAATGTTGTGACTACATTTTGTGGCTAAATACAGAGTAGGATGAATACTCTGTGGAACAGTTTTGAAAATTAAATTTACCTGTATTTCACAAAATCATTGTTATTATTTGTTTATAGCTTGGCAGTTTCTAATAATAATAGGCTATTTTTGTACTTTACATTCCTTTTCTGATTGAATTTAAAATAAGTAAAAAGAAACTAGTGTGTTAACTATTGTTCTAGAGTACGGTTTACCAATTCTTTTGCATGTAATTATCATGTTATTATTTTTATCTTTTTTAATGTACTTTGTTATACATCTTTTAAATAATAATATTTATATTTATTATATATATATATATATATCCAAAAGGAAGCAGGCAGCACTCATGGCGACTTACACAAACACCAACACCGTAATTTGAAGAGTCAAGGTGTTGGTGTTTGTGTAAGTCGCCTTGAGTACCGCCTGCTTGCTTTTGGATTGATGTGTATCCCCCGTTGCAGGGTGATATAAGGAGGGCACCGGACGCAATATACCCCTTTTTACAGCACAGGAGTGCCGGCTATTGGATTGCTTTATATATATATATATATATATATATATATATATATTCGTTTCAGTGAATTTTTGTTTTCACAATAACTCTGAATAATTTAAGTTGTTATTTGGTTTGTACTGTTAGATAAGTCATGGAATAACTAAAGATGTCATCAAAGCATTAGCTGTGGACCCAAATTTTGATGTTGGCAGAATTTTATAAAATAGGGAGTATGAGATATCATTTTGTGGGAAGTTTAACAGTTTGTTATACAAACTAGGTGGTTTTGTATTGGTCAATATTTTCATATCCACACATCATGAAGCTGAAAAATAATACTGTGCTCCAAATGTAGGTCCAGAGTGTGCCTACTTCCTTTCTGTTTTTTTCTTGAAAATATTCTATATCCTAAATGGGAATGGGTATGTAATGCCAGCTGTCGGGATGCCTCCTGTCACAATAGTGACAGCGGCATCCCGATGGTTGGTATCCCAACAAGGGTCGGGTAAGTATACTTACCCTCCCCCCTTCTCTCCCTAACGCTAACCCTCCCTTCTTGTAGCCTAACCCTAACCCTCCCCACCCCGCACCCTAACCCTAACACACCCAGTTAGTGCCTAAACCTAAGCTTCCTCCCTTCGTGCCTAAACCTAACCCTCCCCTGGCTTACCTTCGTCCAGGCACGCGTCCTCCTGGATTCTGTCATCAGGATTAAGATAGGTTGTCAGTATATCGACACCTATCTTAAATCCCTTGTCGGGATTCCAGCGTCAGGATTGGGACAGGCAGCCTCGCGGCCACCGGTCTCATAACTACATCCCCCTAAATGATCTAGCTGGAAGTTTTGCTTCCAACTGAAAAACACACAAAACTTTTTGAAAGAGCTTCATTGAAAATCTTACCTCTCTAAGCCATGATTGCTCGCTGTCAAAAGGGGCCAGGTATGCAAATTCCCTGATTGCACTAAGGATGCCCTCTATGTCTTAGTGAGCGACGGCAGTGAGCGTACGCAGGTGTATAAAGCCGCCCACCTTTTTCTCTTAGCACATGTCATCTCCAGGAAGTGTCTGATTAATCAGTAACATCGAGAGCCATCGGAGCTGCTTGCAGCCCTTGAGGTAGTCGCTACCCCAACACGAGCAGTGCGATCAGTTTAGGCTCAAATACAACCAAGTGACATGTTCAATGACGCTACTTTGCTAATTATGCACACCCATTAAACTCCGTTTTGATGCTCAGACATGCCTGCGTTCGCACATCCACTCCACCGTTCAAAAGCACCTTCCCCTGTCACCACCCACAAACGGCGCTGTCACTCAATGTAGCATCCAGTCTGTGTACTACGAGCGCACGATTCCCTGCCGCAGTGACTGGTTCACGCATGCGTACTTTGAAGCATGCGCAGACGTATGATAATCGCCTCTAGTGAGATAGCGCAGCTTAGTGACCGGGTCTGAATCAGGCCCTAAGTCTGCCTGCAGATGCTTTAGAACAAGATGTGTTTGTGTGCACAGGATCCA
The DNA here is from genome assembly GCA_031769625.1 of Taudactylus pleione. Classification (NCBI taxonomy): domain Eukaryota; kingdom Metazoa; phylum Chordata; class Amphibia; order Anura; family Myobatrachidae; genus Taudactylus; species Taudactylus pleione. The sequence continues at coordinate 9,965,034 of JAUIMM010000368.1, read as the reverse complement.
TCTATCCTCTTACGATTCCTATACATTAAAATCCCAGGGAACGAAAGACACTCAATGACAAGTAGGTCCTAGATTTATATAAGTCGAAGATGCAATTAGCAGTTTTTAAGACTAGTGGTCTTAATTTAGAAGGTTAATGGTATATTGCATACAATGACCAGTTATAGAAACCTTTTGATTTTATTACCTGTTATTGAAGAATTATAAGGTGAAAAGACTGCAAAAACTATATATACATGTTTAAGTTGTATTCTGTACAAAGTTATATAAATCACACTGGTGCAATAATGATTGTATGTTCAATAAATACAATATGGTTACAACAAAAGATATGTTCTAAAATAATTTCAATAACCAAAAGTTAAATTAGTTATTTTAGGCCATTAATGAATGCCAAAAAATAATTACATTATACTTCTTAGTCTGTACATTATGTACAGTTTGTTTCAGTTGGGATTTCTCAAAATAACACAAATACAATAAAAGAAAAAGCAGTCTAATAAATTAGCATTGCAAATAATTTTTAAAATATAATAAATAACATGATTCTATCACTTTGGATAACTGGAAAAGAACACTGTCCAACAAAAATATATTTGCGAATTTCCTACATTAATCCAGATGTACTTGGGAAACTTTTGTTTTGTTTTCATAGTTCATTTGATGGTTATCATACATAAATAGTAACAAAAGCAGACACAGGACATATACCATGACAGTAGACTCTAAACGTGATTTGCAGTTAAGTTTTTATAGTTATAAAACATAGTTTGTGTTTGTTTATCAAGAAACTATATCACTGACCAAGGAAGATTGCCTAAAAACACAGACGACTTAATTCAAAACATTTTTTTAAAAAGAATGCAACTTCTATTAAATATAACACAGAGGAGAACACTTGCTCATGTGTCTTCTCTTTGACTTCTCTATTAACTTAAAGGTTAATTGATAAAACAAAATGATAATGTTCTGTAGATTTCATATTTAACTTTTTTTAATGTTTACATTTTTCAACTAGTCTCTACTCATCTCCCAAGTTTTAATTATTTAAGACCAAGTACTACACCTCACTATGCTACAGTATACTGATATACCAGCCAGAAATAAGCATCACTGATCACTGTGAAGGAAAGATCTGTGACACTTTTAAAAGAGCAGACTATGCAAAAGAGGGGGTATCTTATTAATAGGGATGTGTACATGCACTGCACTACAAATAGTTATACTTAAAGGTCAATTAACTTGTGGGTAATGCTCGCGATGTGCTACTGCAATGGCATGGATACACCAGTAATGACACATCAAATAGTTCCAAATTTTCCCCCAAAACTGCAGATGTTTGTACACAGACCAATGGGGCTGTGCGCAAAAATCTGTAATCTCAGGGCTACCACAAGTGTAACATACTGTACACTCTGTATACAGCTCACTCTGTATCGTCTCTATGAGAAGCACACTTGGTGTAGCGGCAAAAGCAGAAAATAGAATATTTGGCATAACAAAAATAAATATTGCATACAATCCCTGTATAGATAAAAATAAGGGCCCCATATGCAAAATATAGCTCTACGTGTGTGATATTTAGCCTCATTTCACCTTATAAAACCCAAGAGTAATAAACAATGTAATATGGTTAGTAACATGATGGAAATAAAATGTATTTTTTTAACCAAGGTAAAATATATTCTCATGCATGATCTAATATAACAAGTTATATGCAAAATCACATGTACTAGACCAAGTAACAAGCCCAGCAATACAGTATGTTATATGCCAAATAATTTACATCACACTATATGATGGGCCTAGCAAGACCCCCAATAGATTAGCAGTTTTATCTGTCCTTTATATGTTTTAAATAAAAAGTTTAATGTAATGCTGAGTTGGCAAGCATGACCGCATGGAGACTTGCATAGGGAAACGCAGGGGTACTGCAAGGAGGTTTCCAGGCAGTCAGAAACCCCCCTCCCCAGCCCACACCATGACCACAATAGAAATAGTAAAATAATAGAATTTTACTAGTGCTGCATGTTCTTCTCAGTATCACAAATGAAATAATTAGCACCACCTGTGGATCTTATAACATGTATCAACCAGTAATAAATAACCCGTGCACCAACTAGGAGATCTGGAAAACATGCAATGTTAGGGATGTACTGCTATAGAGCCCAATATGTACATATATGTCCAGGGCAGTGCTAGGTGCTTCTGCTGCTCCTCCAGGCTCCTGGATTTGCTCTGGAATGGTGCCCACATCTAAAATAAAAACATTCAGTTCAGGCAGGATGGCCCTACTGCCACATATAATGGCTTACTGTGATCACTAGTCCTGTATATGCTGGAATTATGACACACAATAAACTTTGTATAACACATATTAAAGCTGGTTAATTACTAATTCTGCCCTCTTCATGGACTGGCCACACTCACTCTATAATCAAGCCTTTAGAAACCCCCCTCTAGAAATCATGCGTTTGCCACTGATTTGTTACACGGTGTCACTTTTAGTCATGCTAACCAAATCCAGGTATAGATGCCATAAGTTTACAGTGTACATGGTGGTGCTTTTGATGAAAATAATACTGTCCCACAAAATGAAATCTTGTTTTTACACATTTAAGTATATAGAGATGCAGGAACTCTACAGTATGCTTACTACATATGTTAAAGTATTGCTAGACTTGAGTATCAATACATAACATATTCTTATTCTATACTAGCTGTTTCAGGTGGCTTCACCCACCATGAAATCATTTCTGCCAACATTTATTTTATTTGAGATGTTCTAGTTGCATTGCTTTGCATAGGGGCCCTGTCGTGGGAGTGGCCCATGTGACCAGTAGCATTATACAGTCTGAAGGCAGCAATGCCTACACCCACCACTCACACCAATGTCACTGTGTGCCACTGTGCACAGACTGCTATTTAGCCTATCCCACTCAAGTGAATCCGGACTAAAAGCACCTTCCTCCCGACCTCCTACAGTGCAGACTAGAGGATCAATAATGTAATAATACCAGGAAGTTCAGCATAATACTGCACACAGTAAGATATAACAGTTAAGGGATGTTTAGCATATAAATAATAGTGAGAAATATAGCAAACCAGTATAGCTCATTGCACGCACAGATTGATGAGGTGAGAGCATGCAAAAAGACTGGATGAAATAATGATGCTTGTTAGAGCTTATAATCTAATGTTGAGGGCCCTGAAGCTTGAACTGTTATGGGGGCCCCTTTGCAACCAGCAACAATAGGGCAACATCCAACAAGGTCCAAAGGGCCTTGCTGCCCTTGCAAGGACTTTGAGGCCCAAAGTGCAGAGATGTAGAAACTCCCCAGAGAGTGAGAGACTGTAACTAGATATATCGATGTAGAAACCCCAGAGAGTGGGAGATTGTAGATACATAGATGTAGAAACCCCCCAGAGAGTGAGGCACTGTAGATAGATGTATCAACCCCCCAGAGAGTGAGAGACTATAGATAGATAGATGTAGAAGGCCCCCAGAGAGTGAGAGACTGTAGATAGATAGTTGTAGAAACCCCTCAGAGAGAGAGAGACAGAGAGAGAGAGAGAGAGAGAGAGAGAGAGAGACTGTAGATAGATCACATACAAAACCACAACTTTCTCACTTCTTCTGTAGGTTCCCAGCTATTGATCCTCCTGAGTGGGATCTCTGGAATCCCCCTAAGTCAGGTATGTCCTCCTTGCTGAGTACTCCCGCCTCTGTTTTGCTTGCCATTCCCCAGTCAGCTCAGCTTTCAGTTTGTGGTCAGCACTGCAGGGTCAACTTCTGGCAGATAGGACAGCACAAATGGGCACATCTAGTGGCACCTGGCAGTACTGCACTCAGCAGTGACACTGACAGCAGCTCTATTCTGCAACCAGCCAGCTCATAAGAGCTATTCTCTGGTAGGAGCTGTAGAAAGAGTGTCTGTTGGCCAGTACTGAACAGGGAGGGTTACTGGGTACACAGAAACCCCACTTATATGCACTACTGTAGAGCATATTCTAAGGTCAATATTAAGTACTTCAACTCATTGGCTTATTAGTCTATCACTAAAATAACATTATTTTAATAACACACACTTAAAAAACTCCATTGGTTTTGTTGAAAAATTCACAAATTCGCTCATTAAAAAAAATTTGCTTCAGGGCCCCAAGGTTAGGAGCCCTGAAGCTTAAGCTTCATTAGTAGATCCACCTCTGGTTGCCGGCTGTTGGGATACGGTGGTCAGAATCCCGACGCTGGGATCCCAACAGGGTTAACATACTCACACTTGTTAGTCAGTATGTTAACCCTCTCTCTTCCTGACCTAACTCTAACCCTCCCTTCCTGGTGCCTAACTCTAACCTTCCCCCTAGTGCCTGAACCTAACCCAACCTCCCCACACCCTAAACCTAACCCTCCCCCAAGTGTTTAACTCCGCACCCTAGCCCTCCCCTTAACCCCCGTAACTTACCTTTGGGATGCAGACAGTCAGTATTCTCGACCTTGGATCCCAACTGCTGTCGGGATTCTGGCACCGGTATTTAGACTATCAGCATCCCATCAGCCGGGATGCTAACTACATCCCTTTGGGCAGATGTAGGCTGGGTTAGCAAGGATGAAGATATGTAAGAAAAAGGAAAGCTCTGAGGAACACATGGGTTTTTAAGGTACATTTAAAACTTTAGAAACAAGTGAAAAGTCTAATTGGTATATTTATATAGTTTACAAAAGCCTATCTGACTTAATTTTAATGGATAATGAGTAAAGTTAAAGACAATAAATAATTGAATGAATAATAAAATGTTAAAAGCAGCACTTCATTGGCCATATAAATACAGTACATGGAATAAGAGTATATTAAAGCAATGTTGTACAATAATAAAATAGAACAATAAATGAAAACTACAATATAGTCAATAAATAAATTATAACTACATTTAGTTAGATATTTTATGCTGTTTATTTACAGTTTTGTGGGACAAAGGTTTTTTTTCAATGTTTTTTATTTACAGTTTTCTGGGACAGCAATGGAAATGAACTTTGCACCCAGCTTTATCAAATGTTTCATGCACTAATTATTTTTAGTGGAAAGTTTATAATGTGGTAAGGATAAATGAAACCTAGAACAAAAAAATCTATTATGTTTTATGCTATAATATGTCGAGAAATATACTTAAAAAAAATCATTACATATATTTATTCTATCATTTTTGCATAATAACCCCTATTATCTCAAAACTATTTTTGATGTTCAAAAAAATAAATAAATCAATTTTAGAGTATCGATTACTTCTTGAATGAAAATAAAGTTTTAGAAACATAAATACAAACTTATTATAGTTGTAAACATAACTAATAGCAAGAAATTACTTATTAATCGTTAACTGGATGTTTTCACATTGATAAAAATTCAAAGTACTATACACTGTAGAAACATGATTTCTACTGTATATGCCTGTACTGGTTTGTGTTATTATTCCTAGAAATGGGACAGATGAAGAGGTGATACCGGTGAACTAGGGATCTTCACTTGAAGCACACAAGAATTGGACTTTTCTCCTAAGGATTAGTGACAACTAACAGTAACTGCCTACCTTTCTGGAACAAAATATATATATACTGTAATATATATTTTGCAGAGGCAGCTGAGTGTTACTTACCTCTCCCAGCAACACTGGCCAGAGTGATAAACTTTAGTTTCGAGTACGTGTGACTCTAGAAAAGTTGATCGATACTGTGAGCTAATTGTTTGCTTACATCTTTGCGTTTGTCTCTTCCTGTTTCTGTGTTATGTGCAGAAGATTTGAATGTGTTTCAGAAAGGTATTCCCAAGCTTCAATGTGTGGCAGAGAGTAATTTACAGTGTCCCCATAGCAGTAAAAAGTTTGATTTATTTTATCACCGCTTATTATGATAAAAACAAATCACTTGCTGTGACTGTTACTTACCTGTACCAGTGACGGCAGTAGCTCACACTGGTAATTTCTGATACGGTGGACCAAACTCTCCAATCATGCATGTACGAGACATTTGGTAGGAAAAACAGGTGCTAGGCAGTGTAAGCTTATGTGTTGCTTATGACCCTGTTCTGCATGGGTAGGGTGAGTACAATCAAGATCCTCTGTTCCCATTTACAAAGAGCCTGAACTTACAGATCAGTATTCTGACACAAAATAAACAGAGAAATATTTATGGCAGATGTCAGTAAATACATTACTATCTTTGTATTATTGACAATGTGTGGATATGTATTGCTTATATCATGGTATAACAGAAGCTATCATTGTATATAGTTAATCTAAACCATCTTGAAAACATAGTAAATAAAATATATTTATTTCAGTGATTTAACAGCTATCTATATCCAAAAATATTTAGCAAATCCAATTTATATTGCTCAAATTAGATGAGGCATTATCAAAAGAAGTAGATATTATAGGAAATGTCATTTTCAGAAAATCAAAAAATCTTCAGTCTTATCTAGTGAGAAGTAATTTTCAGGGAAAATCAGATAAAGACAAAGATAGAACCTCCCAGAATTGGTTACCACAAAAACCTCCAGGATTTCATAAATGCGAGAGAGAAGCCTGTGGTACATGCAAAACCAACCCCCAAAAATTTATAAATTTTAGATCTCATAGTACAAAAGAAGAATACAGTATCAAAGACCACATAAAATCTTCCTATGTTGTCTACCTCATCCAATGTGGGTGTGGTAGGCAAAAGGTGGGGCGGACAATTAGAATGCTAAACTATAGATTTATGGAGCACAAATGGAATATTGTGAAAGGCATTAAGACACATCCACTGTCCGGACACATTTCCATGTGTCAACAGGGACAAATGGACAATGTTACAGTAAGAGGTATAGAACTGATTCAGTCTGCTGCACTTGGAGGTGATAGATTCAGTAGATTATGTCGGAGGAAGGCTTATTGGAACTATTGTCTGAACAGAATGGTACCTCATGGACTGAATGATACCATTGAATTTAGCAATATATAGGGCCTGATTCAGAGCCGTTCGCTATTTGTGGTCGTTCGTTCAAAAACAAGGGGTGGCTATTCAAATGATCCGTTCGCAAATTTCAGTCTGTTCCCACCTCTAAGTCTGAACGAGCGAGCAAAACATACGCTCGTTTATTTGATAAAAACGCCCCCCTGGCCGCACGCACCATACGTCATGTCCGCTATTTATTAGATTAATCGAGTACATCGTACAGCATATGAACTGCTCGCTATTCTTGTGGTTGGTGTTTTCAACCGCTATTTTGCGAGCAGTTCTGAGTTAAAAAAAACCAAGTGACGTGGTCAATGACGCTGCTGTATTAATTATGCACTCCCTTAAAACGCCCGTTTTGACCTTTAAGCACGCCTGCGTTCGGATCTCCACTCCCCGTTTTCAAGCACCTTCCCCTGTTACCACCCACATACGCCTCATTCTGTCACTCAAAATAGCAGCCCCTCGCTATATTGCGTACCAACGATTTTCGGCCGCACTGACTGGTTCGCGCATGCGTACTAAAAACCGTACGCATGCGCAGATGTGCAAACATCACTCGGAACGAGCGTACTGCCGCTAGCGAGTGGCCCTGAATGAGGGCCATAATCCTATAGAGTATAGAGGTGGCATGTGGGGTAATATAGAGGGTAAGAAGATTTTGGAAGATCATATGGGGAATAGAATATTAGAGATATGATGTTGAGCACAGCTATAGTGCAGATTCTTAAGAACAATATTAGATTATATGTGTGGGACTAATATCGAAAGAAGATTATTGGACTAGGACATTTGTTTCTGAAGGAATACCATCCATGTGTTATTAGATACAAACAATGTACCAACCATGTATGGGTTGAGGATAGCTATACCAATTGGGGTAGTTTAGCCATGCCAAGCTTTTTGGATTTCGTGTAGAAATAGTTGTTTACCTATTGTAGCATTCAAGTGATATATATACAATATTAGATTAATATGTTTTATAGTTCAGTTTTTATAGGCACCATATAATATGAGGCCCTGCATATTTCTAAGTAATAAAACTGCTAGACCATGCACTTAAGTACGTATAGGTTTTATTAAAATATGGGGCGGGGGCTAAATAATTAATAATATATATGTTCATGTAATAATATATGATGGTTTAAAAAGTGAGACTATGATTAAATATATTTAGTGTGAGCCCCAGGAAAAACAATATAGTGGAATACAAAGAAGTGTACTATGTAAAAACTAAGCACTATTTATGTGAGACATATGTATAAAAGGAATATTGAGAACGAGTCCTGGAATACATATCCATTGGACATGCACGCCCTACGATCAAGGAGGATAAAAGGGTAGTCATAGATGAAGGCATATATCTTCTGAGGAAGCCACCGACAAACAAGAAGGCGGGGAACCGCGTTAAGATTTTGCCACTCACCTGTGCCAGACGAGGAGTAGTCCCGTCCTGGTCTGAACCCGTGCTTCACACTCCGGATATAGCTGCCTTCTGGGGAATGCTGCCAGCAGCTGGGAGGAACAAGCTGTGGTTTTCATACGGACATACAGAGACGGAGTCACTGGACACATTAATGCCTTTCAACCCAGGAGCTAGGAAATGAGATACTAGTGAAAACAGTGAGACGGCCCAGAGAGTGGTGAGAGTAGCAATTTTCCTACAAGATACAAACATTCACTGTGACCAAACTGTTGCTATTAATTTGCTACAAATTGAATCAATATTGCTGGCTGAAAAAAGACTTCTTTGGACACTATTCAGCCCTAACAAACTAAGTGATGTTCAACCAGTAAGCGTGCAGACTTGCATATATGATCAATAGTACCCACCAAGACAAGACTAGACTGTCATCTGGGTGCTTAACAATTAGTTACACCTGTAGAGTTAAAGAACTAGTGTTTCCACTCTTGGATTTGTTGAATTTATACATTGTGCATCTAATAGTCTATTAATGTAGGTTAGATTTAATCACCTACATATAAGTGGTAAAATATTGGCTACTATATTACCCAGAAAAGAACTACATGTTAAAAATTTTTTAAAGTGCCAGCCGATGGTCATTTAATGTGATTATTTTTATGCATTTTTGTTCTTTTTTAATAAATCGCCTCTATATCTATGTATTTTTGAGTTATATTATGTACCATGTGCTTGAGAAAAATGTTCATTTAATGTCAAATTCTGATATTGGTTAAAAGGATGCTTTAGCTAACTTTCCTTAACATAAATGAAATAAATCCCACCTAGTTTTTTTTTTTTTTAATATATACTCTTTACTATGAAGAACTCTTGAGATTAATTTAGCTGATCCTTTATCACTGAGAATGGTCAGCATAACCTGAAAAAAGCTTTTCATCCACTGAATATCAAATGAAACAGCTTAAGATAAGTGTAGTTAGCTACAAATAATGATAGGGTTTTCTTGACCCACAAATTGGGAATGAAACCTAAGATTTTACTTTCAACATACTAAATTCCAAATCCTAAGAGGCCCAATTACTAAAAAAAAGTACTGCAGCACTCAAGATTTCATCTTTTCCTTTAGCTAGCACTGAAAATATTGGAAAAGATTTGTCAAGAACTGCAGTATGCACAGTATACCATAAGTAACAGACCACCTATGTAATCAAATTTTGGGAAACTGTGCTTTTAAGTGTATTTGGTATGTCTCCATTATGGTAGAGTGATGGGGGAGCTTTGCTGCCTCACATCACTGGTTTTATGGGGTTGATGCCAACAAGGGCTCTGTGTGGAGTTTGTATGTTCTTCTCATTATTTGCATGGGTTTCTTCTGGGTATTCTGGTTTCCTCCCACAATCCCCAAAATATATTGGTAGATTATTTGGCTTCTGACAAATTAACCCTAGAGTTTACGTATGTACATGTCATAGATAATAAAAATTGTAGTCTACTCTTGGGCAAGGACTGATGTGAATAGCTAAATATTCCCTGTAAAGCGCTACGTAATATGTGTACGCTATATGGATAAACTGTTAATAATTAAATCTACTCAAAGTTGAAATCTGATTGTGTAATCTGAACAACCACATGCCTCAGTGAGGTCACTGTTATTACAGTTTTGTTTTCCTACACCTAACCTTTTTGCACAATCAATGCGTCGCAAGGCACATGGTGCGACTTAGATGGCACGCCACATGTAGCAATACCCTGACCTTCAACTTTTTCCTAAAATTAGCTTTGCAGCCACATACATAGTAGCTTATACTGTACTAGGCACACTAGATCATCCTTGCCTCTCTCCTGGAAGGTTCAGGAGACTACCAAATTTTCAAGTAATCCTGTGCACCCCCCAGAGGAATGGCCAGATCTCCAGCATCCTGCCCACTTCCTAGTGAAGTGGGCTGGATGAGGAGGTAATACCAGGAATTGCGGGTCCGTATGGTCCCTTCCCCACTGACCTATGGTTCACAGGCATTTAGCTGTGACAGTGATAGGGTCTAATGAAGTGAGAGTCCGCCCCCTAAAGCTATATGCTGTAGGTTAGCATCTGAATCTGAATCACAGACAACAACTGCATACACTGCCAGCGCCAGTTCCCAGAGTACCCGTACATTGTAATTGTGTTGCATTAGCAATGCAAACAAGATGCATAAGTTCTTAGTGCGCTAAACTTGGGTAATTGGGCCTAGAAAAGGTGTAACATTGACTTTTAAATCTCTGCAATGTTGGACAACGGAGAAAACAGGCCACACAGGTCTTCCTCGGTAGATATAACAGAGTGAAAAGGAAAGTATATTGACATGATATTTTACTATGAAGTGGTGGTATTGTAGAGGGCTTTGTAGGTAAAGGTGAGTCATTTTAATTGGGTTCTGGAGGATACGGAAAGCCAATGTAGGGACTTGCAGAGTGGTGTAGTAGATAAAGAGGGAGAAGATGATCACTGTTGCTGCAACATTTAAAATGCATTGAAGTTAGGTTATATGGGTGAGATCAGTACAAGCTATATAGATCAATAGTAGGAGTTGCACTAAAGAAGGCTTGCATTCATGCATGAGATAAGATTGTGAGTGTACCATATAACATAAAAAGGTCACTGGGGCATAGAAGAGGGCAACAGGGAAAGTAGTAGACAGTCCATACAGAATAATAACAAGGTTGAGGGTAAAGGTTATGGATATGAACTGTATTGTTTCTTTTTATGCTTCCATTAATCTTTCAATCCATCTGTTCAACAACGACATCAAAAAGTATTTGCTTAACCAATGCAACATGTCATGTACTGCTTTAATTTTTGTAGATTCACTTTTTTAAATCTATTTTAATTTAACACTGCATGACATTGCATTTCATAATCTGCTTATATGTGTTTAATAAATGTATAAACATTTTAATGGCCTTAATAAGGTCATTACATGAGAAAACATGTAACCTGGATATAAAATTATTACTTTATCTCATAAAAGCAACCAGAGCAATGAATGTCAGCTTTATGGCGAGTATAACACTACAGGAAACTGAAGAGTTGGCTTAATGTATCCCATCCCAATGATGCCATATATTTCACACATGGTATATTAATTGTCATCCTTGGTTACATAACCAATGGTTTATTAATCTTTCGTAATTTGTTTAGGGACTTCTAGTAGAGAAAAGCAACTATTTCATTTAGAGTATTTGAAACCAAAATCTGAAAAGAACATAGAAGAAAGAGGTGCTGTTATGGCACCATATAAATAATAGGTAAAGTCTGCATCTGCTGTCAGACAGGATTTGGTGGTCAAACTGGAAGAATAATCACCTGTTACACTAATGAGAGTACAGTAAAATGAAAGAGAAGCTAGGTACGTTGTGTGTACAGTGAGTCAAATCTGCAGAGGCTGTGGTGAGAGGAGGAGCCCAAAGTGCGCACAAAAGAGTCCCCCTGAGCATCCAACGCATGTGTAGCCTTATCTGGCTTGGTCACAGATCAGTCCATGGTATAAATGGGAGCAATACTTCAGCTGAAATGATCATGAAGGTAAGGTGATTCAGCAATCAATGCCTATAGTCTTTTATTTATGATTGTTATTGGCATGATCTTCTGTCTTTGCTGGTATTTCATATTTCTTGTGGTTGCATGGTCATTTTGGACCCCATATAAACCATTTGTTATTTTGAGTGCTTTGAAGGGCAGCACAAATGACAGGCTGTGGGTGATGATAGTCAATCTGAAGCTTTTGAGAGCTCTAGTTGGTGCGCAGGAAGAGTTGGCTTCAGACTGTTTTGGCTACATTGATTTGGTTTCTCTTTGGTCATAGTTAGAGTTTCCAACTTATTGAGATAGTGGCAGCCGCTAAAGTGTTGTTGGTAGTATGGTTTCTTGGATTTGGTGTTTGATGAGTTGGCTCCCTGGGGAGTTCCTGGTTGGTTAGTTATACATATGAGTGCCAATGGATAGGGAAAAGAGTTGAACTCATTTTATGTATTAAGGTCGTAATTGCAGAAATCCTGCATCAATACAGTTGGTTTGGGAATCATACCGCAATGGTCTATAGGTATCCCTATGTAGGCATGGAGATTGATAGGAGGCAAAAGATGAACAGTACTGTGGCCAAGTACGTTGTTTAGTGTGAAGGGGACACAATTCATCATCCCCTTCTATGTTTTGAGGAAGCCCAGCTGTACAGGGTGAACATTGTGCAACATTGAGGCTGGTTTGCCATTTTTCTTTCAGAATTTGCTTTTGTTTTTATGATAGGTGGTGTGAGGTCACATGTGTGGCAGCTCCTTTAGATCTTAGCTGTTTGTGGGAAAGCATTGCTTTTCAGTGGCCACAGGGGATGCAAGAGGCAGTTGTGGAACACTTCCCCTTTGGTGCAGCAAGATGTCATTGCCCATGAGAGGGAACTTGAGGTTCGGCCTAGTAGTACTATGCCAGTTAAGGTGAGGTGGGTTGTGCACAACTCTCAATTGTGCTGGGGGCATATGTCCAACCCATTTGAATACACAGGGTTGGGACTGTAGGTAATTGTCTGCAATGCTTTCTTGATCACCCATTTATTCAATTAATGACCTTATACCGCCAAACATTTTTTGTGTTGTTTAGTTGGGTTAAGTAGGTTGGGAGGTCTTAAAGGGCTAGAGCAGAGGTTGCCAAACGCGGTCCTCAAGGCTCCCCCAACAGTTCAGGTTTTAGTGATATCCATGGTTAAGCACAGGTGGTTAAATCAAACTGACTGAGGTACTAATTAAGTCACCTGTGTTCAACCATGGATATCTCTAAAACATGAACTTAGAAATACTGTAGTTTACACACTATAATCTATAGTATTAATATTATTGTGTCAACCCAGATTTTTGTGTGAAAACAGTTCCCTAAGAATGCTATTAAAAATGTATGTTCTTATAGCTGATGCCATTGCTCCAATTTTGTTTAATGCCAAAAACATATTTTTGCAAGTGATTTTAATTTCTCTTTGCTGTTGACAATGTAGAACATTGCTGTGTATCCTCCTCAGACAAGTGTGCATAACCTAGCTGCATATAAGTCTGAAATTGGCCCAAGTAAATGTTTTGGTTTATTTTGTTAATAAAATTCCATTCTAGTTTCTTCACTTTAAATAGTACTATATATCAGCTTAGATGGGATGCCTGCAAAGTTCTTCAATTACAAATCTTATTCCACAAGATACTAATCTGAGTAATTCACTAAAAAACAGAAGATCCTTATAGTTTAAATTTATTTTTCTAACCAGGCTCAAGAACCTACATATTGCTATATAATTTGGATGTCTTTTTGCATACAGTACCTTGCAAATACATTAAACAGGATGTAGTCACAATACTGGCACATGGGATACCTGCGCTTAGAATACTGCTGCTGGAATCTCAACACATTTCAGAATCCCAGCGCCGGCATCCCGAAGGTAAGTAGTGGGGGGACAGGGAGGGTTAGGGGTTAGGCACTATGCAGGGAGGGACTGGCACACTAGGGGCAGAGGTTAGGGTCAGGGTGCGGGGAGGGAGGGATAGGGGAAACAGGATACCTACCAACAGGTGTCAGTATACTAAGCCTGTTGAGATGCCGGCATCAGTTCCCAACCCCATTAAACAGACTTGGCTGTAAAAAGAGGCATCACATCGCAAAAATTAGTGGGTACGTCACAATTCTGCTTGTTATGTAAGGATATAACAAATAAACTTGTCATTGAGCTAAACTCTCTTAAGGGTATATTTACTAAAGATCGCTTTTTTAAAACCACCAATTGTCAGCAGCATTGAGGGCTGGATTTAATAGGGCAATAGTAATATATATTATTATTACTATTATTATCATTTATTTATATGATGCCACAAGTGTTCCGCAGTGCCTTACAAAGTACATAAACAAGTTGTAGACAAGCGACTTACAGAACAATACCATATAGGACCAGGACATGGATAATATATATTGCTACATTAGCTAACATAACACCCAGATAAGCAACAGAGCATAAGCACCAAAGTGTTAGGTGCCCTAGTGGTGAGTAAGAAGTAGATGTAACTAAAGTAGGGAGAAGTACAAGAGGGTAGAGGGCCCTGCTCGTAAGAGCTTACATTCTAAAAGGGAGGGGAAGACAAGCAGGTTCGACACAGATGGGGTAGATGGGGGAAGGAGCATGTAGCAGGGAGTTAGAATGATAGCTGAAAGGCTTTGATGAAGTAGTAGGTCTTGAGAACCTATTTGAAGGATTGCAAAGAGATGGAGATTCTGTTGGGGAGTGGGAGAGAGTTCCAGAGTTGGGGAGCAGTGCGGGCAAAATCTTGGAGGCGGGAGTGGGAGGAAGTAATCAGCTGGCATGAAAGGCGGCGTGCATTCGTTGAGCGAAGAGAGCGGAGAGGAGAGTGAAGGGAGATGAGATCAGAGATGTATATGGGAGAAGATTGGGTGAGGGCTTTGTAAGCAAGCGTGAGAACCTTAAATTGGGTTCTAAAAGGGAAGGGGAGCCAGTGGAGGGCTTGTAGTAGAAGGGAGGCAGATTTAGAGCATTTGGAGTGGAAGATGAGCCGAGCAGCAGCATTGAGCACAGACTGGAGAGGAGAGAGATGTGATTTGGGGAGGCCAGATAAGAGGAGGTTACAGTAATCCAATTTGGAGATGACCAGTGAGTGTATGAGGGTTTTAGTAGCATCCTGGGTGAGATAGGGTCTGATCTTAGAAATATTTTTTAGATGGAAAGGACAGGACTGTGAAAGATTCTGGATATGTGGATATATACAAAGCATGCTTGGCTTTGGTTCTAATAATATTGCAATTTTATGTAAATATGTACGGTCCTCTGCTTTGAAAAACTGACATTTTGTAAATACAGTGTTCCCTTTAGTTTTTGGTGGAGGAAACTGCTATCATCTGATACATTATATAAACAAATGTTGGAAGAAACCCTGTTCAAATGTGCAAGAGACACTGGAAGAATATTTACAGTATATCCCAGCAGGAAAATAACCTATATTACTGTATACAGTAATAGCCACTTTTGAATGGCTTAACTACAAAAAGGGAAATGTCCAAATAAAGGGCCTGATTCATCACAGATCACAATTGCAACAGCATGCGCAAATCGGCCAAAGGTCTGTACTGCGCATGCATATGCACCACAGTGTACGTGCGCAGTTCAGCATTGCAATCACTCTGCGATCACGTACTCAGATACAAAGCTATCGCAAAGTGAGTGATAGGACGTCAGTGTTTGGGGGTGGTGATGGGTGGAGTGGTAGGAGAAACGCAGACGTGTCTGTCCATTTGAGCGCCATTTTCTGGATGTGCATAAATTAGCCACTGCGACGGCATATGCAGCTTGAGTACTCATTGCGTGCGACGACAGTTGCAATTTCTGAGACAGGTCAGAGCTTCTGTAATTCTGCATGAGGGGCCAATGTTATCGATGTATACACAGGACTGCGAGGTATTACGAATGTGAGATAGCGGTAGTGGGTGTCTCTATGCTGGCTGAGCAGTTGCATACATGAGCATATCTTTGCAGCAGAACTGCCTGCATAATCGCAGCTGTGATCGCAATAGAGATCCGTAATGAATCAGACCCACAGTCCAGAACTTTATCCCACTGACAATGTAAGAATTATTCCAAGCTCATGGAATGTTCAGAAATGACAGTGACCTGACATTCAATATTACTAGAAACTCAAATATATTCATGGCTGTTATTGTAGTTTTTACCAAGTAATAAAACAAGGGTAATTTTTGTAATCAGCAAAACAGGAAAAAAAGCACCAACTGATGCTACACAGGCACTGATATGAGTATGTTGTCCAAGCAGCTACTAAAAGCGGGATAGTCACTCCCTGCCAATACATATACATAATAAACAAAAAGTAGCACTAGAAATGTTAGAACATCATTTTTGTAATCAGTTATTGTCTAGTTTTTCTACTCAGTATTGTCAATTGAAAAGCTTTTCAGCTGTGTTTTATTTTTTAAATGTTGCTTTTTATAATGGATTTCCAAATAAATCACTTTTATTCATTGATGTAAGTTATTGTTTATCGCCTCTTTGTGATGGTTTTATTCCCCCTTCTCTGACTTCCCATTTCCATTTCTTCATGTATTTGTTCCCAGTTCAATTTTGAAAATCAATTAAATATAAACTAATGTGAAATAAGAAATGAAAATGTAAAAATACCAATGGGGATTGAAACTTTTTTCATCACTGTATTTTAAATTAGTAGAATACTATTAGCAAATATGCAGTGTCATCACTAGGGAGTGTGGGGGGATGGGCTGCAGGCTACACCAGGTGACACCATCCAAGGGCGTGACACCAAAATAGTAGAGCTGCTCTGCTATTTTGGTGTCACCCCCTTGAATGGTGTCACTGAGCAGCGCTGCAGTGGTGATGAATGATGCAAACATGTGCGTGTTATCCACACCGTACTGGGAGAGGCTAAGGACTTTCCAGCAGCTCCCAGAGTGCTGGAGAAGCCCCCAGCGTGAGGAGGACAGGGGTGTGACATGTGGTCATGCCCCCAAAATAGGGCATATCAACGGACACAAGGCCCCTTTCATGCGCACCTTCAGCATGTGCGAGGGATTGGGAGGTGCTAGACCACACCTCTGAAATATGTAAAAGGCAACCACTAGTATGCATTGAAAGCAATCCCATTAATTAATACACCAACACCCCATAATCCTCAGTGCCTAGCTCACCTTACTGTAAGTCATTTTAACTTAATGTAAACAGACCCACTTTAAGAAATTCTGTTATAACAACTGCCTAATTATAACAATTGCCATACAGGTCCTTCAATTCCTTCTGCCTAATAATAAGGTACTTATATTCCATGCAGGTCTAAAAAAACCATACACAGTCACATGACTTTCAATTGTTGAGGGGAAAACCTATATACCAAAATACAAACCATTCCATTTGTCAAACTTAGTTATCAACTATTTATGGATGCACTGATGCTGTCCAAGTGTAAAACTGTAGGAGCATCTAGGTAATATAATATGACCAGTAGACTTTTGTCAGCATCCTGTCTGGATTACCCCTGTCTGCACTTTGCTGCTGACACCTCACAGGTTGTGACTCTCTCTGTTACATGACCATTTCAAATGGGACAAGACACCAGAATGTAAGAATGAACAGGTGTCCAGGTCACAGAGGCAAGGTCCAGAGACTGGCAGGTAGACAGGACAGACAGTAAAGAGACCAGTCTGGTCACATTCTGTGTTTGAGGCAGACGGGGGAATAAACAAGTCACAGTTTAAGTTCAGGCCAGGCAGCAGACAGAAGAATATCCAAGAAACAAGCCGAGGTCAGGAAGCTAGACGGTAACAATAACACAGGAACAGACTGGATCAGCGACAATAGTCAGGGGACTGAATAGCAGCATATCCTGCACAATCCTGGCAGATAGGTAATATAACCAGCACTGATAGGCTCACTTATTAATGATACTAAAATCATACGTTAAATAGCGCTCGCTTTCCCTTCCGTTTTCTGCACTAATCTTGTTGTTTTCCAGGTATTTATCAAACTCAAGCTGTCCGGTGAGTGTAAACATTATTTAAGGTCTTGAAAATAATTTTTTTACACAATTTCACTGCTGACGAATCAGGGGCTTCATGGGTATGGCCCAGCTTGCGCATGCGCAGAAAGATATCCATGGCTGATAGAGCAGTGTCATTGTGTACTGGGGGAGGGGGAATATGGTCACGGTGTGCATTGGGAGCAATGTGAGGTGGACGTAGTGACCACTTCTGTCCGGCCTTCAGTGAGTACCACCCACAGCTCCGCTCAAAGCTAAATGGTGCGCTATGGACCGATGTCTGCTTCGCTCTCTGAGGTGGATGGGCGGGGCCAGGGGGAGAGGAGAGCGCAGATTGGCCGGGGTGGGGGAGTCGCAAAGGATGTTCGAGAGCTATTATATGAAGATCACTGGGTGCCGGGTGGCCAGCGCTGGAATAATAGCATCTTGTACAGGCGAGTCAGAAATAATGCAACGAACGGAATTACTAAAATACCACTCATTTGTAAATACTGTTCCATATATGTTTAACATGCCAAACGAAATTCATTACTAAACTAACATTACTACTTCATTGTAGTAATGATAAATAGCCACCAGGGCTTTTCCCATTCGCGAAAAGTGCTATTCTCCGTATCTCCACGTGGTAAATGGGCCTGTGAATGTGATAACTTCCTGCTGGGAATTGGCTGTGGCTATGAAGTGGGAAGAGAGCAACGACATTTAGGAGATTCAAGATTAACGGAACAAAAGGTAAACTAAACAGGAACTGCTGCAGCTCTCAAGTCCACAAGATATCAGGATCAAATCCTCTGTAGCACATCAGCAGGTTTTATTGCAGTATTATTACACTACACTTCAGAGAAGGAAATTTTAATTTGATTCTGAGTGGTATGGGGAGTCAGGGGAATAACTGGCAGAGGGGGGCAGCAGAGATAGAGCGACAAGAGAAAAATTAGGTCAGGCAGCAAAGTTAAAGATAGATTTGAGAGGAGTAGGCCACATACATGCCTACTCTCCCGGAAGTTGCTGGAGGCTTCCGATTTTTTGGGTAGAGTAAAGTAGGCACTTCTCCCGCATTCCTGCCCACTTCCTAGTGAAGTTGGCAGAATGGGGAGCACGGGTCGGGGCTTAATGACATGATTCTACACGAATTGCGTCATTTTGCCCTGCCCCTATTTAAATAAGCACTATTTGCGGCTATTTACAATGAGGGGGCGAGGCTTAATAAACAAAACTAACAGGCCCGCCTCCATTGATGCCCACCTGCTTCTGCTCCCTGGGCTTCTCCGGGGGACGTAAAATGAAAAGTAGGCAAGTATGCAGTAGTTATAGTATGGGGGCATGGTTTCCTGGTAATTGGCATTTCTCACTAGTAATGGGCATGGGTTAGGAAAGTAGGGCCGTGGTTTGGGAAAATCAGGGACATAACCAATTATGTCCTGATTATTAGTCGGACTTGTTAAAGGTATAAAAAATGTTTGGATGTTTTGATGTGTTTAGTACCAGTAGACAAGCTAGTGAAGAAAACAACAACTGGTATTCCTCAGTATCATATGCAGTGGAAAAACTGAACGTGTTACTGTGAGTGTATGAAATAACGGTTTGCTTTTCTGTTTTTATCTGTAATTATCCGTCCTTTTCTCAGATTCATATAATTTCATCTACTTGATTCCCTCTTGACCTTGAGCTTGTAACCGAATCCTGACATCTGGCATGTGGCCCAGAAATATGAGTAAAATTGCTTATATTAGCGGCAAGCTGTATTTAGCTGAACAGCATTGATTCAGTGTTAGGACTATGCTGAAAGTTGCATTGCTTTCCCATGTATTCTCTATTCTGCTCAAATCCCCTGTCATTAAAACAGATGTTTGGATTATTGTTCTGTAAACTATGTCAGAATTTCAATCTCTAGTATCTGTTCATTATTCTCTGAGGGTGATATTACAAATGTTCTCATGCTCACTTAATGCTTATACTGTTGTCTTTTTCCCACAAATGCTTCAATGGCAAAATTATTGCTAATAAGGTTAAACAAAGCATGCTTCAGTCTACGTAGCTATGTAGAGGAAGACCACATAATACAGACATCTTCCTTAATTTTATTATTTGAAATAACATTATTTTACTTGCATTGTATAATAATGCTAAAAGCATATATTCACATTTCAACATTATACAGTACATTAAGTTTGGGGATCATTCAGAACCTCACTGTCACCTCAATATCTGCATAGGAAAATTTGAAAACTATGGACTTATGTATTGAAGTTAAAATTTATACAGTATTTAAAGTCAAAAAGCAACATCATCGGTACCTGATCATAGGGTGTCATGTCCGTGCCACATAATTGGGTACTGATAAAGGGACTGATTCAGATTTATACTCTAATCCTGTTGTGACTGCGACATTTTACACAGCTGCTATGCGAAAAATATGCAAACGCCACTGGAAGCTGTATAGATACGCCCCACCTGCCTCAAAGCAAAGTACAAAGACGCAGTCAATGGATTCGACAGGCCTAGAAACTGGTTGTGACGTGCCCTGGTTTTTCTAACCACTCCTCTATTACCACCCATAAACTGCCCATAACTGTCAATCACTCTGGAGCTAAATCCTCCCTGCGAGCGGCACTGCAGAGGCTTAGACGCATGCGCTGTAATAAAAACATTGGCCAGCTGAATAAATATCGGCATAGCGTACAACTTTGAATCAGACCCATAGTTTCTGTACATCTTGAATTGCAGTATGAGGCTCAAGTGCTAGAAGGCTCAGCTGTAGGGTTGCTTATTGATCATCGATGATTTGCAACTATCGGTGGTGTGATGGCAATGGTAACTAATTTTAGGATGGATGGGCAACAGGGGGTGATTTCCAATGGCCAACGCCAGCTGCGGTCTGTAAGAATGACTGAAATATTCTATGTAAAGCATTGCCGAAAATACATAAGGAATATAAATAACAGTTATTAATTAAATCTAACCAACAATATATGGGTCAATTTTGAACGTTTATTCCCTACAAATGCATATTCTTTTAACAATGCTATCATTATTAGTTTAAAATTTTTTTTTTAATAATAATAATCAAAATTATAATAATAATTATATTTTTGGTGCATACTATAGGACAAAATAAGTTGTACCAAATAGCTGTTAATATTAAAAATGAGACTTTGTCAAAGATAAACATGTCAAGGGTCAGTAGTTACAAACCATGATCACATTGCACATTGGCTATGTATTTATTTAATGTGTATTTAACATGACACAGATTTTTCTAAATCACAATTCTTTTTGCATTTATTTTGCACATTATTTTAAAAACCATGTTTTAGTTCTATGAAACTTATAAACAATTATGAACTAAATTATTTAGAAACAATGCAAAAGTGATTCAAGAACCTGAATTAAAGTCCCTCCCGAATGTTGCTTTTGCAGTATCGGTATCAATGCTGTTGGGAATTTCGGATACAGGAAAAATAACAGCAGCAATAGCTTGGGAAATGATGAATGTCTTTTTGCTGAAAGCTGTACTGAACGTCCTTGAGTTTAATCAAAACTATTTGTTTTTAGTCAGCTTTGCTGTTGTCTCTTTTACTCTTGTCCACTGATAGCTTGACATTAATGACATCATAAATCAAATGAAGTGGCGGCTTGGGTTTGGTTGCATTTCAAGTGTTTGTTGAGATGTCTTGGTATATCAGTGGCTTGCATGAGTATAGATATCATTTTGGTCCTTTCAATGCGTTACTGTTAGATATCATTTTTGTCTTTACAATGTGTGTTACTCTTAGAATGAAAAAGGTGTGTTCTTATTAAAATGATGTGTTTTTGTCTGAGGAAGCATTTTTCCGATATGTTTCTTATATTTTCAGGTTTTTTCTTTTGCACAAGTTATAAAGCAATGGGATATTTCTGTCTCTGTTAGCTATGTTAATAATTTAGGCTTTGTGAAGAATTATACAACTGGGCTCAGTTTTTTAGATTGCAAAAGATCCCTTTACGAACAAGCTTTGAAGAAGACTGCAGTCCACTGTATCTTGCATTACTTAGTTAAATGCAGGAGATACCTATATTTTGTTGGAATATTGAGTGCACTACTGTGCTACCTCCTTTACAAAAATGGCCAACATTAGGTACTATCCGCATGTGTGGCACCATCTTGGATTCACTGTGTTCGAGCACCACAGTATTACACAGCTCAGTGGGAGACCTACTAAATCCTGACTATACCAGCCTACAAACATGGCCAGCTGGTCTTCTGTATGCTATACTGGAGCTATGTCTGCTTCCTGTATATGTGACAGTGAGTATGGTTGTACTATACTTTATCTCTTGCACTACAATAAAAGCTACTGGTTAAGTTCTATCTGACTTTTGTGCCTGCCGCTATATATTTTTTCCACTGGTGTCTACTATTTATAAAATGTGCCCACCACAAAGTGAGGTTACTATTAACCCAGGTGACAGTCCAAACCCAGATGATATAGATAGAGCTATGGGAACCATAGGCTTGAGTGTTGCACAACATATTTATTTTATCATACATGGGAAGATGTCAGCAAAAGACATGTGGACAGCCCTCATGGCGATATATGAAGATAAGAGATCTCATGAGAAGAATTAATCTCATGAGAAGAATTAATCTGAGGTGCATATTGTATAATACAAAGTATGAGTGACTACATTGATAAAATGAGGTCCATATCTCAGCATTAACAACTGTAGCAATCCAAGTAGATGACAACGATATCACTATGGCAATGCTACAGAACTTAATATCTGAATTTGATTTCCAGTAGTAGCATTAGAAGCTTATACAGCCAAGCTTTTTACAGAGATTGTTAAGATAAAGCTGTTGCATTTCCAAGAACATGTGACAATTGAATTAAGTACTGAGAATACTGCATTACACACACTAGCCAAGAGCCCAGAAAATTATATACAAGTGTTATGTATGTCAAAAGGAAGATCATAAAGCATATAAATGTAAACTGAAAAATGTGCATGCTACATAGAAAAAGAAGTGTAACTGTAAAGATGAGTCAGCTTTAAGCATCATAGACAGTCGCTGAAGATATTGTTGGCATACTGACTCAGGTGCCAAAGATCATTTCAGTTGCAATTAAGAGTGGGTCTCTACATTGAACATGTGTGATCATATAACAATTAGAGGAATAGGAGATAAAGTAATGTTTTAACAAAAGTTAAGACAGTTACAGCTCACCTAAAAATAGGGGGTGAAACCAAGATGACAAAAATCCAAGATATGTTATATGTAACAGATATAGGGATAAACCTCATAGCTATGAGTATCCTAGAGCAAAAAAGGGAATACATTACAGATTGCAGAAGGAGGGTGTCTTGTATGGACCATAAGAGGGACTGTAATAACAACAGATACCTGTTGCTGACAGCTATATGTCCTTGACACAGAGGAGTTTTATGTGATAATGACTTTTAACTCACAACTATGGAACTCTGGCACAAGAGGCTAAGTTATATTGGATATGATAGTCCAGGTATTTCTAAAAGGGATGGTTACAGGAATATCTGTGAACTACACTGAAAGACCAATCTGTTAAAGCTGTACAACAGGCAAGCAAAGTCATTGCCTTTTTCCAAAATCAGCAAGCAGAGCTGAGGCATCCCTGAAATTAATGCATACATATGTGTGTGGTCTAATGGAAGCAAAATCAATAAGTGGATATAGATACTTCATAACATTCATCGATGATTTCACCAGAATGACACAGATTTATTTAATCAAAGAGTGAAAATGAGATTGATATAAACTCAAACTAGTCACAAGTTGAAGGTTTTGAGGCCTGACAAAAGATGTGAATATCTAAACAGAGATGTCAAAATCTTTCTAAAGAAGCATGGCAATGAACAGCAACTGACCATTGCCTACACACCTGAACAGAATGGTCTAAGTAATAATGCAAACTAGGGATGTGCAGGCTCGGTTCTACTCGGTTCCGTTCGGATTTTTTTCCCGAATCTTATTGGGTTTAAGCTGTCACGAGTTTTGGATAGCCAATAAGATTCGGTAAAAAAAAACGAACGGAACCGAGTAGAACCGAGCCTGCACATCCCTAATGCAAACCACACTACAGTGGAAAAAGTTTGATCTATGCTAAATGATGCCAGTCTGTACAAGTGCTTTTGGGCAGAAGCAGTATCTACAGTAGCGTACTTAAAGAATCATGCTTCCACAGTTGACATAAAAGATAAAACACAGATAGAGTCATGGTCTGGAAGAAAACCAAGCATCAATCATCTCAGAGTCTTTGGGAGTATTGCATATGTACATATCCAGTGAACAAAAACTTGAACACTATTATAGGTAAATCTTGGATAAATTAACATAATGTGCCAAATGTAATAGGGTGTCAGTTTTGGTAAATTGCGAGTTTTGAACTAAACTCGCAATTTTTTACAACTCTCCAATGTAATAGGGTATCAGTTCACTAAAACTCACATTTTTCAGAGTTACTAAAAATCCCCATTCTCAAACTCGCATCCAGATGTTTACACATTGAAAACAATCAACTTGCCCAATATAATAGGGTGTCTGTTTTAGACTTGCAAAAAAAAGATAACCAAAGTCCCCAAACAATAGACCTGCTTCAGGCTAGCAAGTATATCCTGAGCAGGTCAGATAACACAGAAACATGCACATATTCATGAGATATGTGCATGTTTCTGTGTGTACTTATGTAAAAGGTTTTAAATTATAAAAACAATGACGTGCACCCCCTCCCCAAAAGCATTACCTGCTCCGGGCTTTATAAAGCCTGTACTGGTTCTAAAAATAAAGGGGACAAAATGCGTAGGGGGCCCCTGTATATTAAGAACCAGCACAGGGCTTTGTTGAGCTGGTCCTGGTTCTGGTTCTGGAAAATCAGGGGACAAAATGAGTAGGAGTCCCCTGAAAATTACAAAACCAGCACCGAACTCTTTCTAGCGGGGGATAATGCCACAGCCAGGGAAAACCTTTCACTGGTTTCATCAGGCAAAGCATTACCCATGACTGCTAGTCAGCCCAGGCAGACTATGTTTTATTAAAATTTTACTTTCATGGTGTGTGTTTGTTTTTTACATATTTCTTTAGTTGTGGAACTACAAGTGCCAGTGCACCCATAATTCCCCACATGCTGGTATTTGTGGTTCGCCAAATACCAGCATGAGGGGGAGGCTTGATGGTACTTGTGGTTCTACAACTAAAGACAATATTTAACCCTTTATTTTACACAAAACACAAACACAATCAACCCGGCACCCACCGCCCTAGGGTGCTGGGGATAGGCCTGGGCTACCAGTCTAGGCCTGGGATGCCCTGGAGAGGGGGACCCAGCCTGGGCTGACTAGCAGTCATGGGAAATGCTTTGGCTGGGGAAACCGGAGAAAGGTTTTCCGTGGCTGTGGCATTACCCCCCGCTAGAAAGAGTCTTGTGCTGGTTATGGAATTAACAGGGCACCCCTACTCGTTTTGTCCCCTGTTTTTACATAACCAGGACCGGCTCTGCATAGCCCTGTGCTGGTTCTTAATATACAGGGGACCCCTATGCATTTTGTCCCCTGTAGTTTTAGAACCAGGACAGGCTTTAGAAAGCCTGGGGCTGGTAAGGCTTTGGGGGGAAGCTGCACGTCAAAAAATACAGACAGAAGCCATCACGGATCTCACTGATTTGATGGCTTCTCTAAAACTCGCACCTTTTAATGCTAGTCGCAATAAAAGGTGTCAGTTTAACTAGGGAACAACTTGCCTAAACTAGCAAATGGAGTAGCCTCGAGCTGAAAAGTTCACAGGCTATTGAATTTGCGAGTAACAGCACAAACTCGCACCTTTAAAAAATGCGAGAAGGTGCGAGTTTGTACTGTTACTAAAACAGACACCCTATTACATTTGGCCCAATGTGTTATTATTAGGCATGTTAGGGACCCATCTGATGGGGTACACCTTGACGTGGCGGATTGGCAAACATTTTTGGCCAAACATCTATTAAGAATCTCATTTATACTCCATGTTGATATAAAAGAGTTTATTAGGATTATTTTGACTATTATTGTTCTTAGTACTTAGGGCCTGATTCAGAGCTGGACGCTATTTGTGGACGGTCATTCCAAAAAAGGGGCCAGCTATTTAAATTGAGCGCTCGCTCTTTGTGGTTTGTTGACGCCTATCTGTCTGAGCGAGCGAACGAAAATGCGCTCGCTATTTTGTAAAGACGTCCCTTTGCTAATCGCAACACACGTCATCTCCAGTATTTATTAGATTAATCGGGTACATCGAAAGGCATCTGAACTGCTCGCAGTGCTTGTGGTAGGTTTTTCCTACCGCAATCACTGCGAGCAGTTCAGGCTAAAAGACAACCAAGTGACGTGGTCGATGATGCTCCTTTACTAATTATGCACTCCCATTAAACGCCCTTTTGAACGTTTGGCACGCCTGCATTCGGATCTCCACTCCCCCGTTTTCAAGCACCTTCCCCTGTTACCACACACAAATGGTACATTCTGTCAATCAAATTAGCAGCCCCTCGCTGTTTTGCGAGTGCACGATTTTTGACCGCAATGACTGGTTTGCACATGCGCATTATGACCCATATGCGGCCGCTTACGAGCGGCTCTGAATCAGGCCATTAGAGTGTGCACCTGCAATTTCTGTTCACTGCATTGAACTAAAAGAACACTGCAGTAGTGCCCCTAATGCAATGCACACTGTAGTAGTGTCCTATATGCAATGCCCCATGTAGTTGTGCCTCTTATGTAGCTCCCCATCATGCAATGCCCCCTGTATTGGAGCCCCTTATGCAGTGCCCCCAGTATTGCCCTTTATGCAGTGCCCCCAGTAGTGCCCCCTTATGCAGTACTCCCAGTAGTGCCCCTTATGTAATGCCCCCAGTACTGGTGCCCCCTCCCAGTGTAGAACAGGCTTCACTCCCCTGTGCAATACTTGCCTCTCTTCATGCTGGGCACTGCTCCATGCCATCAGTGCTCCCGCTTTCACTCCCGTGTAGATGCTGCCTCCTGCTGACCGGATCTGTATGGAAGCGGAGGTTATGACGGAGCATTGAGGATGGAGCTGTGATGGAGCGTAGGCTTATATATACACACACAAGAAAACGACCTGACTGCGGCACTTGGAGATTTTGCAGAAATGTAATCAATATGTCACGTAAACAGACTAATGTTTTGAGGCACTTGCCCCTTTGTCTAGGTGAATATATATAAATATATATATATATACACCAGAATGGCGGCACTCTGTAATAATTACTCGACAGCAGGATTTGTGAGCAACGTTTCAATGTTTACTTCCACATTGTCATCAGGATATCCTGATGATGACGAAAAAGTAAACATCGAAACGTTGATCACAGATCCTGCTGTCGAGTAATTATTACAGAGTGCTGCCATTCTGGTATATATGTTGAAGCCCTGTGTAGGTGTTTCTATGGAGTACACCTGGACTACATATGTATTAAAAGGGAGTGACACCTGCAGTGTTCTATTATATATATATATACAGTTGATATACAGTATATACACATATATACATAAGGTATATACAGTACATAAAACAGGACCAGCAGTACTCTTTGGACTAGACTTACTCACATCAATAAATAAAACCGAACTGTAGGAACAAAGTAGTCGCTCATAGTGTGATTTATTAATTTGAATTAGATTTAAGAGTGACACCGGTGGTGTTCAATGTTGTGTTCAGTGTATATATATATATATATAAAGAAGTGAAGGAAATATAAGCGCCACCTGGATTATAATTACACAGTAATATAGACTAGATAGTAACTAATTGCACTTTCCCATCTGGTTCTAGGTGTCAGCTTAATACAAGAGGTACAAATAGCAGTTGTAATCTGCTATTAAAAAAGTAATTTTAACAAGTGAAAATGTGTGTAGCGACAGCAGTGCTTAATTGTAAATAAAATAGTGTTTCGGAAGTATAACAATATCATATAACAATAAATATACAGTGTCCTGATGCAACAAATACAATTAAAATGTGTCAGTAATAGTAACAGTGCAATAAGTAAATGACAAAATTCCAAATGAAGCTGCATGTATACCTTTAAAAATATTATCTGATAATTAGATACATGAGCTGGAAAGGTATATCTGGTATAGATAAAGTGTCAGTGCAAAAAATGTGCAAATAATGCTTCAAAACATGCATCTCTATATAAAAATTTAACCCAATATATGTTTCAATTATAAATTATAGACCCATCAACTTTGTATATAAAAATATTAACAATATTTATTAAATTAATAAGAACAGTAATATATAAAAGAAAAGAGCATAAAAAACATACATGTAACAGGAAATCGATATTTAAAAGATTAATTTTAAACTAAGCACAATATAATTTTTAGTGCAAGTTCATGCAAATAAATGGTAAAGTGCCCAGTGCTTATCTTATTGGTAAGTCTCTCAGGTAAGTTCATATGCAGGTATGGAGCTTTCCAATGCATTTTGTCCATTCCACAGACTTTCTCAAGGGTGTCTGTGGAACGGACAAAACGCGTTGGAGAGCTCCATACAGAATTGGGCCCATTAACAGAACTTCCCAATGACGATTTAGTATCTGTTTAATCTGCTTTTCTTGACAGTTAAAAGTGGTAATGAATGGAATAAATTTGTTCTCGGTCTTATCCTTTCTTGATGGAAGTAGTTCAGATCGATCCAGGTTACTGATTTTGGTTGCAGCCTTTTTTTACCAATCTTCCAGATAGTTGTTTTCTATAAATCTCTTGGAGTAAGTTTCAAGCTGTGTACTGTAATCTTCTGCTTTGCCACAGTTTCTTTTTACATGAGAGAACTGTGAAAAGGGTATTTTCTTTTTCCAATGTTCTGCATGACAGCTGTTATAATGTAAATAACGGTTTGTGTCCACAGTTTTGATGAAATTACTTGTCACGACTTTTCCACTTTCACCTTTTAGTACCAAATCCAGATATTCCACTTTATCTTTGCTCAAGATATAAGTAAATTTAAGATTGTAAGTGTTAATCGATAAAACTTAAAAAAAATCCAAAAAAGACAATTCATCTCCCTCCCATATGATGATAATATCATCTATGTAGTTTTTTTTTTTTGAAGATCATGTCTGAAAATTGAATGGAAAAACACCTATTTTTGGATCACAATAGATGTCCACATCCTCTATACATGTATTGAACATGATAAAGGCATATTACCATGTATGAAATTTATGGACAGGGATCCATCAATGTCAACACTGCATAAAAATGGAATTAGTGATTTTATAAGATTTATTTAAAGTCATAAATATTTAAAATTCTTAGATCATTTTTATATTCAAATCTGTGGGACAGCGATGGGGACAATTTTTGCCCCAAGTTTTGCCAATTTGGTTATGGGCAGTTGGGAAGAAGAAGTGATCTATTGCAACAATCCCCATGAGAAACATCTGAAAATGTATAAACGCTACATAGATGGTATTATCAGCATATAGGAGGGAGATGAATTGTCTTTTTTGGAATTTTTTAAAGTTTTATCGATTAACAACTATCTTAAATTCACATATACCTTGAGTAAGGATAAAGTGGAATATCTGGATTTGGTACTAAAAGGTGAAAGTGGAAAAGTCGTGACAAGTAATTTCATCAAAACTGTGGACACAAATAGTTATTAACATTATAACAGCTGTTATGCAGAACATTGGAAAAATAATATACCCTTTTCACAGTTCTCTCGGGTAAAAAGAAACTGTGGAAAAGCAGAAGATTGCAGTACACAGCTTGAAACTTACTCCAAGAGATTTATAGAAAAGAAATATCCGGAAAGATTGGTACAAAAGGCTGCAACCAAAATCAGTAACCTGGATCGATCTGAACTACTTCCATCAAGAAAGGATAAGACAGAGAACAAATTTATTCCATTCATTACCACTTATAACTGTCAAGAAAAGCAGATAAAACAGATAGTAAATCATCATTGGGAAGTTCTGTTAATGGACCCAATTCTGAAAGATATTTTTCCTTCTGGACCAAAGGTAGTCTTCAGGGAAACCAAAAACCTTATGGAAATTCTAGCACCTAGCTTACGTAAGACAGAAGATTTAAGAAACCTAACAATTTTAAGGAAACACAACAAATGTAGCAGTTGTAATATATGTACATTTTTACACCCAAAAATTAAAATCTTTCAGAATCATGACAACTTAAAGGACAATACGATAAAAGATTGTATTAATTGTAATTCAGCTATGGTTATTTATGTGCTGGAATGTACTTGCGACCTTAAGTATATAGGAATAACGAAGAGAATACTGAAAATACGCATTCAAGAGCATGTTCGTAACATTAAAAACAAAATAACAACTCATGCTATATACAAACATTTCGCAGAACATCATAATTCTGATCCAGATTACTTATCTTTTAAACCAATAGAAATAGTCAAACTTGGGTAGAGAGGGGGAGACATTCTCAATAAATTATCCAAAAGAGATATGTTTTGGATTTTTGAGTTAGGGACTCTTTCCCCCTTGGTTTTAATGAAGCTTTTGAAACTGCTCCTTTTCTATGAATCTTATATGTGAATTTTTATTTCCTTTGTATCTGTACTGAGTTTTTTCTCTGTTTTAAAAGAATTTTTTAGATTATTATTTTAATGTAATTTATTAGATCTTAATGTTGATTGCATTCTTCCCTCTTTTTATCTTGATCTATATTGATATAATCAGTAGGATCTATATATTTACCCTTGTATTCTTCTACTATATTGAAATACTATGGATGATCACAAAATGGCCGCTATATAAGGACAGACTGTGCCAAGATAGAGATCTCTCTAGCAGCAGTCAAATTGTATTCAGACAAACTGCGGAAGTGATGTTACAGCAAGTGCGGTTTAGCCGGACAGGAAGTGACATTCGGGCGCCGCTGCGCCTCAGCCCAGACAGGAAGTGATGTTCTGGCTGCACTTTGTTCCAGTGTGTGCAGGGAAATAACACTCCGGACATTTATGTAGTTTAAGTGGACTCATAAGTAGGTGCCCTGTTCCCCCAAACCGAAAGGGATGTGTTTAATGGCACACTTTTGTTCCGCTAGCGGAATGGATCAGCGATATGTTTTTAAGTTAAAATTTTCTATATAGATGGTGCCTACTAAGATCTCAAATGTCTGTAATGTATATGTTATAAATAGAGAGTTTTTTTTCCCTGTCTGTTGACAGGATGTGATGTTTCCAGTTTGGTCCATGTGGATCCTCCATTTTTAATTGTTATAGGTATAAATATGCCCCTAGAGTATCACCACATTATCCCCTTGAAGAAGTCTTATTTCAACAGATGAAACATGTTGGGAAACCTGTTATCCTGCACCCTCTTATGATGGACAGATAAGCTTTTACAATATTTTGTTCTTGTACGTTGTTCACCTGCATTTTATCATGGATCAACTATTTTTATGTAAATAAAACTGTTATTTGTTTAAGTATTTGGAGTATTACTATGTATGGGGGACTCACTATAGTTCCATAAACTCCTAGTCTACACAGTTATGATTGATTGATGCAGTACTAAGACATTACACACAATGTTTTGCCTTTCTTTGTTTTTTATGTATGAATTATGGTTGGTCAGGTGACCGAAGATTTTCTAATAAAGATAAGTTGCTTATCCATTTGTAATCATGTATTTGTCACTTTATCTATAATATTAATCCACCTTTTGGCACTTGGGATTTTCACTGTTCAATTGTTTTGTATATATGGTACATCACCTTAAATGATTATTATATCCTAGCAGCCACTCATATATGAGATAAGGTGTGCTTTGTAAATATACACATTTTTTTGGATATTAGGATTATTGTTTGCCACTTGTGCGCTCACTATTATATATTTTTTTCTCATATATTATTTATATATATATATATATATATATATATATATACACACACACACACACACACACACTGGTGGCCAAAAATTGCGGACACATTTCGAAATTTGAATGTTTATCAACTTCGAATGCTTATAAAAACTGTTTCACTTCACGCAGTGCAATGATTCATATATCAAATGAAAGTAAATTTAATGCTGAATTCAAAACAATAATATATCCTTTATTTTTCAAGACCACAGCACAGCGACGAGATTGTGGTGTTAAGTGAAAATGGTCTTTCGTATGCAGCAATTGCGAGAGAAATTGGTGGGAATGTGACAACATCAGTATGAAAGTTTTGTTTACGCTATCAGGAAACACGGTATATACAAAACAAAGAAGGAAAAGGGTGGAAAAAGTGCACAACAGCTGTTGATGATAGGAGAATAAAACAAATTTGCATCAGGGACAGATGGATTAGCAGTAAACTGAGTGCAACTGGTGTTTTTGTCAGTGCAAGAATGGAACGGAGAAGACTAACGGAGGTTGGCCTAAAAGGTTGGCTTCCCCGAAAAATTCCATTGCTGAATAAAAAGCAGCAGCAGAAACGAAAACAGTGGGCAAAAGAACACATTGCATGGACAGAAGGTCAGTGGAAACAAGTGATATGGAGTGATGAAACTAAGATATTGATATTTGGTGTGATGGGAGAAAATGTGTGAGATGTCGCATCGGGGAAGAGGTACATCCAGATTTTATTTAAGCCACAACAAAGAATCCTACAAGTGTTATGATCTGGGCATATATGACGACTGCAGATGCTGTAGACCGCCTTTATGTCATAGATGGCACACTGAACATCAGAAAGTACATTGACACCATCCTACAACCAAAACTTCTACCTTCTATCAGGGATCTTTTTCCAGATAATGCCCCATTTTTTTTCCAGCAGGATTCAGCTCCCTGCCACACTGCATGCACATGCAAAAAGGGGTTCACGGAGAATGACATACAGGTGCTGGGATGGCCAGGAAACAGCCCAGACCTGAACCCCATAGAACATTTGTGGTTCTGTTTGAAAAAACTGGTACATCTGAGGTGTCCATCCAATAAAAGACAATTAATTGAGGCTATAATTGTCTCATGGCACCACATAAAAAAGAAGGAAGAGCTCCAAACATTGGTTGGCTCAATGACACATCGCTGTGCTGCTGTCTTGAAAAATAAAGGATACCCAACAAAATACTGATAGGACAGTAACATCATAAGTACACAGGGATTTTCACCCTAAGTGATGATTTCACTGCATAACTTCCCTTGTAATGCAAAAATTTCACCTCTGTTTATTGTGTTGAATTCAGCATTATATTTCCTTTCATTTGATATATGAATCATTGCACTACGTGAAGTGTAATGGTTTTTATAAGCATTCGAAGTTGAAAAACAATAACATTTCAAAAAGTGTCCGCAATTTTGGCCACCACTGTGTATATATATATATATATATATATATATATATATATATATTCCACGTTATGCCAGCACTATGAAATTCTCTGAGTGACATCTATTTTTGGTGGATGTGTATATATATATATATATATATATATATACACATACACATACATATACACACATACATTATATATATATACATACTATCTGGAGTACCCGGCATTGCTCGGAATTTTAAGAATGTTTGTTTACACATATGCCTCCAACCAACCTGTCCTTAGGCAGGTCTCACGGAAAGTGTGACAAACTTCCCCATCAACAGTCCTAAGGTCTTTGAAGGAAGTGGGACTTGTACTGGTGGAAAGCAAACTTTGGAGATAGAAGCATTCAAAATTTGTAGGATGTACAGTGTAAACACGGCCAAGAGCTTCTGTTGCTCTGATACTAGAATGACCATCTACAGCGACTTCCTGTTTTCTGTGCATAAAAACTTTTCGAGAAGCATTCCATGTGTAATATTTTGTCAGCTCACAGTACCGCAGTGTCATTGCAAAGTCATCATTTTGACACAATTCGAAGAAAGAAGTCAATGTTGTTGCATAATTTGGTGTAGTCAGACAGCTGAGAATGCTGGGAAAGCCTGCTAAAGCTCTCTTCGATAATAAACATTAAGATCATGACAAAACATTTGCTCTGAGGCCCTACCCATAAGCTGTGAGGCCCCACATTAAGCATCCTGCAAAAATTGGGGTTTTTAAATTAATCAAAAATTAACAGTAATTAATTTCGATGTAAAATTTTTTAGTTGCCTCCACCGTGTTTTAATACACTCGTATGTAAAATGTCACGATCTTCACTTGTAAACTGTGGATTTTTGTATAGAAAGAGAAGATAGAAAAGAAAAAATAGTAGATAAGCTAAATCCTTTTGTAATTCCATACCTGAACTGTAGAGGGTGAATGCTATGCAAAACTTGTGGTTTTTCATTAATTAAAAATTAACAGTAATTAATTTCGATTTAAAAATTTTTTAGTTGCCTCCGCCGTGTTTTAATACGCTCGTATGTAAAATTTCACGATCGTGGCTTGTAAACTGTAGATTTGTATAGAAAGACAGAAGGACACATTTTTGCTTTTATATAGTAGATTATATAACAGGTGTGGTGGTGTCACATTATTGCCATCTGTGTCCCCGCTGGCATCCTTGTGGTTACTTGTTCAATCTGTAATTTGGCTGGCTTTCCACTTTGGCACTTCCTGCTGTTCTGCATTATGGGTGCCACCATTCCAATTTATCTAATCAGCTCCCAGCACTCTGGTCACATCTCTCACCCAGCCTATAAGTACTTAAAGTTCCATATTAAACCAGGAACTGATGACAGTACACTGCCAGTACATAATCTCTCTCTGTGGATCAATACCCTGGCTACTGGTTCAGGATCTACTCCAGTATCGCTTCACAACATTCTGCTCCAGTGCTATCCAGAAAATCTGTTTCAGTATTGCTCCACAACATTATGCTCCCATGCTATCTAGAAAACCTGCTTCAGTATTTCCTTCACAAGCATTCAGTCCCACTGTGGTCCATCACACCTGCTACAGTAATTACTTCACAAGCAATCTGCCACATTGTTTTCTAGCACACCTGCTCCAGTAATTGTCTTTACAGCATTTCTCTCCAGTAATACAGCAGCCCTGCTTCAGCATTGCTTCACAGTATATACA